>CM022298.1:586179436-586779436 GCA_011799875.1 Thinopyrum elongatum
AACAACCAAGGTTTTTAGGTATCCTTGGGGAACTATCTCGAGATTTAGCTTTCGAAGCTCTTCATACAGAAGTGGTTGCTGTAGCTGAACCTCAAGTTCGCAGCAATAGGATTTGCGGCTCAACGCATCAGCCATTACATTAGCCTTGCCAGGGGTATAAGAAATACCCAAGTCATAGTCCGCAATGGTCTCCATCCATCTTTGCTGACGGAGGTTTAGAGAAGGTTGAGTGAACAAGTACTTCAGACTTTTATGATCCGTGTATATCTCGCAACGATTACCGAGAAGGTAATGTCGCCATAACTGCAATGCATAGATGACAGCAGCTAGTTCAAGATCATGTACCGGATAATTCTCTTCATGTGGGCGCAACTGACGAGAGCCATAAGCAATCACCTTACGCTCTTGCATTAGGACACAGCCTAATCCTTCACGGGATGCGTCACAATAGATCACAAAGTCTTTGCGGGTATCTGGAGGAGATAGTACTGGGGTATTGTAACGGATTGACATCTGCCCCAGTGGATAAAGAATGTACTCTGGATGTATCCCTGCTCGAACAGCTGGTAGCTGCGTCGCAGGGTGTGGTGGAAACAAACGATCCATCTGAAACAGAGGAAACTCATGATTGTCAAAAGACAAGGAGAAGTATAACCGAACTCGGAGAGAAAGGTTAAACAAAACAATGGAAAGGAAAATGATTATCAGACTAATCAGATCAATGTCAGGGAAATCGCACATATATCCAGCTCTCCGGGTGGACGAGAATTACGAGATCCTAAGTGTCGGCGTTAGTAAACTTTAGTTAACCCGAAAGGAAGAGAGGTCAGAGTCCCAGAGTAAAGATGAGGAATAAAAGATCCTAATACCACCCAATTGGCGACGTGGGCCCGTAAGCCACACAGCCAAGTTAGTAAAACAGTTTTCCGGTTTCTAGACTCAACTTCGGCCAAGGAGTTGGAAAGGGGGTTCCTACAGGCAGTCGGCTCTGATACCAACTTGTGACGCCCCCAGCCCGATCGTGCACTAATCATACACGCAAATGCACACGATCAAGCCTAAGGACTCACGGGAAGATATCACAACACAACTCTAAAACATAAATAAAGTCATACAAGCTTTATATTACAAGCCAGGGGCCTCGAGGGCTCGAATACATAAGCTTGCGAACAAGCGTCAGCGGAAGCATCAGATATCTGAGTACAGATATGAAATAGAAACAGAAAGGCCTTTAGGAAGGCGGGGCAAAATAAAACACTACGATCGAAAGGCGAAGGCCTCCTGCCTGGGACCCTCCGATCCTACTCCTGGTCGTCAGTCAACCTCGTGTAGTATTTCCATCCTGGGGGAGTAGTAGTAACGATCTCGGGCGATCGTCTAAGGGGGGGCTCCGGCCTCCATCCCTGAGTAACGTCAAACTGGGTATGGGGGAGAAAAAGGACAAAAAAACCAAAAACACGTGAGGTACTCAGAAGGACTCAGGCAAGCAAGAATCTACCAACTACATGATGCACAACCATTTTCAAGAGGGAGGTTGTCTTGTATATGTGGACTGGGCTGCAGAAACATGCACAGGATAGAGGAGGGAAGGCCTAGTCCTATCGAAGAGGGATCAGCATCTTCAGCGGTCTCTGCAGCAGTAGAAGAGAGAGAAAACAAGCCAATAAATGTTAGCCGTAAAATAAATAATCAACCTCACCCAGAGATCCCCCTTTCTCGGAACTTCCCTGCGAGAAAAGCAATTCCCAGAGCCATAACAGGCTTCATCACAGGGTATCCAGGTCTAAATGGTATCTAATCCGGGATACAAACGGAGTGTCCTTTAACCGTAGGGGGACGGCTTAGCGATAGAAGTGTCTTCCCTGCAGGGGTGCACCAAAACTACCCAACACCAGCTCGATAACTTCGGCCGGACACACTTCCGGGTCAGCCCCGGGACTCGGGCCCAAAAGACACATCGCAACCCACATACAGCTAAGCGAGAGCGTCCCAGCCGGTCTACACCTAAGCGCAAGGAGGGTCTTGGGCCACGCCCCTCGCTTCCTGGTCAGTTGCGTACCATGGCCCAGATACCAAGCACCACTCGAAATGGCGCCAATCACTCATGCGCATTGCTGAACTGGGACGTCGGAAGGAGCTGTCGGCTGATGCATTACCGATGCAGAAAACGCCCAGTAACTATGCCCACGTGTGATTGGTTAGTGCTATCGCGACAGGAAGGTCTTTGCTCGGGATTTCAATAATCCAATGTAGGACTAGGCGATGGGGTTTAAACGAGCAGAGGACTCACGGAAAAGATGTGGGAATCCCGTCGCCCCTCTCAGGAACTTGACGGAAGGGCCAAGACATTTTGCCCGGCCGCGCTCGTATCAACAACTCGAGGCCAACACAGGGCCACAAAACCCGGGGGGGGCACCTTTTTTTTTCCCCACCAACAGTTCCCCCCCCCCCCAAAAAACACGCGGGGGGGGGTTTGTTAACCCCCTCAGGGGTCGACCCGCCTGTCAAAGTAAATGTAAAAGTTCCAAGTTACTCCTGTGTCCATAACATCAGGGAACGCGGGTATCACCCTCATTGAATTCCCATCGAATGTATCCGTTCAAGGTGAACTAGGGGGATCACCTCATTGGGTCCACACTTGAGGTGTTGTAGGAACAAGCGTAGTTTCGGAAGCGGGGGAAGGAGGAAATCACCCTCGATGACCACGACCGAAATAGCTACTTACGAGGTTCATCAGGAAAGTGATACAAGGGTTTCACCCTCGGCACTCGATAGTAACGCGCAGTGTGTAAACAATAAGGGGGGGGTGATGTGCGGTGTCGGGTCCTGCTTCAATCCCATTGATCGGGTCTTCTGACGATCCAGCGCGGGCAGTCGGGATAAGTGGGGTCTAGATAGGTCTCTCACCAGCCCTAGACTAAACAGTTTAGGATATGTAGGTAATTATCACAGTTAGGTTACAATGAACAGGCTATGCATCAGAATAGGAAAGCAGCAGCAGCAGTATTCTAATGCAAGCATGAGAAATTTGAATGGGCGATTCGGTTGCTCAAGGGAGGGGCTTGCCTGGTTGCTCGGCGGCAAGGGCAAGGTCGTATGGTGTCTTCGGGTCCGGAGCTGGCGTCGGTCTCGGGGACGACGTCCGGGTCGGGGGCTATCGAGAGAGAAGAGGGGGGAAAACAGTATAAAAATATAGCAAACATGAGCATGACAAATCGATACACAGGTGCTAGGGTAGTCTAACGCAGCATCCCACGTAAAAGACGGAGCGGGAGAATATCTGACGATATTTCCCGGGTCTTTGGAATATCGGACAAGAGGATAAGAGGGGAACGGTTGCAAGTTCGGATAGTTAGAACGCGTGACGGACGAACGGACCGCGTATTAGTTCGTCTCGTCGTTCTGGGCAACTTTCATGTACAAAGTTTTTCGATCTGAGTACGGATTATTTATATGATTTTCTAAAGTTTATTAATTTCGGAATTAATTAATTATTTAAATTAACATTATCCGAAACGTGTCTTGCTGACGTACATGACGTCAGGACAGTGGGTCCCACCTGTTCATGGTTAGGTTAATTAGTTGATTAACTAATCAAATTACTGTTTAATTCATTAACTACTTAATAGATTAACCAATCAGGATAATTAACTTAATAATAATAACATTAATTATTTTAATTATTTTTTTTAATATTTTTATTTTATATTATTATATTTTTTTTAATTCGTTCTTAGGGGCTGGGCCCATCTGTCCCATGGCACGGCGGGAACATGCCGGGTTGGTGCCCGTTGGCACGGGGACATGTCCGGTGCGCATAACGGGGGCAACGGTGCGGGCCAGCGGGTGAGGCGGGGAGGGCGCCGGTGGGAGCGGGGCTCCGCGCGCGGGCGGGAGGAAGGAGGCGGGGCGGGGCAGGGGGGCGGGCGGGAGCGGTGGGGGCCCTCGGAACGGCGAGCGGGCGGCGCGGGTGGAGCAGGGGCAAGCAGGCGTGTGCATGCGCGAGCAAGGCGCGGGCGAGCGCGCACGCGCGGTGAGGCAGGGACGCGGGCGGAGCGTGGACGAGGGGCGATGGCGGCGCGGCGTTCAGGGAGGAGGAGAGGTGAGGGGCGGGCTCACAGGGGGCCGACGGGGATGATGGCGAGGCCGAGAAGCGACGGCGAACGATGCGGCCGAGTCGGCGACGCGTCGGGCAGCGGCGAGGGTGCGAGGCGCTCGCTGAGCATCGGGAGGGAGAGGGGAGGGCGAGGTACCGGAGCGAGTTCCGAGCGCGGCGCCGGCGCGGGGCGGCGAGGCGAGCTAGCGCGAGCAGCGCGGGAAGCGCTGGCGACGGGCGACGGGATGGGGCGCCTCTGGCCAGGTTCCGATTACAGGGAAGTGGGTCACCCAGTCAACGCAGGCACACCCAGCCCCCGACTAACAAAAATAAACAAATAAAAGGGGGAAAAGCCACTAGGGGGGGGGGGGGACAAACTGTGAGTCAAGAAACAACGACAAAGGAAGCACGACGAGAAGATTACCGCCTTCTTCCCTAGACCACAGTATTAAAGGTGAGTACTCCATAGCTTTGGTTTGCAGCAGCACTAAGAGCAGATCTGGTACACGTAACAGCGAGTCATTTACCCTTGAGCGCGATAAAGCACGAAAAAATAGCGTTCAGCAAGGATGTTCTGTCTGAAAGAAGAGAGAGTGGAGGAGGCGGTAGGGGAGAGGGAAAGGGAGGGCAACAATAGGAGAGGGGAGGCGGTGGGGGGAAGGCAGGAGAGGTGGAGGGGAGGGGAAGTAGGGGGACGGATTGGAGAAGGTGGGGTGGAGCCGGGCGCCGAGGGGGCGCGTGGGAGGAGCGGGGCTGCGAGCGAGGGGACAAGGGGAGGAGGGAGGCGGTCGGGCGGGGCAAGGGGCAGGGGGCCGGGATGGCGTCGGAAGAAGGGAGGGCCGCGACGGGGGCGCCGAAAGGCGGCGCGGGGCGCGGGGTTGGATCCCGATCCAGAATTTTCTGGATAGTCGGATGGGGGGGGAGAGGAGAGAGGGGGGGGAACCACATGCTAACCCTATCACCCAATCATCCCCATACAGACGCCAAAAAACCACCATCCAAACATACAAAACCCTGCAACCCCCTTACACCCTAACTTCCACCTCGTATCACTACAACCCCCCCTCCACCAACCCGCCACCCAGCCACCCCCCAACCCACTACCCAACACATCCCCCCCCGCTCACAACAATCAATCACAGCACGCTCCAAACCAACTAAAACTACACTCAACCCACATACAAGTATCACCCCCACCGCTTGCTCTATCAGAATCATATCTATCCCTCCCCACTGCTCCCAAACCACACCTTACGTCCCAACAATACCTAAACCCAGATCCAACTAACCTTCCCCCTAACACAGCCCCTCCAACCCCTCCTACCTTCCCTCATCTAACACCAAGCAGATAAAAAAACATAAATAAATTACTACAATAAATACCATCCCAACTCAATTCCCAAGGGAAACTCCATGCCTCCGCCCCATTATACCCTTAAATTGAGGGGGGTGCACAGGGGGGTCCGGTGGGGAGGGGGTTAAGGGGAGAGTGGGGGTGGGGGTAGGGAGGGGGGGGGGTGGGAAAACGGGGGGGGGGGAGTTAGGATGTGGTCTTCTTTGGTGTTGTAAGGTGGTTTTTTTTGGTTTTTTTTTTTTTTTTTGGTTTATTTTCTTTTTTTTTTGTTTTGTTATTTTTGTATTTTTTGTGTTGTTTTATTTTTTTTTTAAAAATTTTTTTTTTTTATTTTTTTTTTTTTTTTTAAAAAAGAGGGGGGGGCGGGGCTGGGCCGGCCTGGGTTGGTGGGCCTGTGGCAGCTGGGCCCACGGGCCCGTGTTGGTTCCCCCGAGGGGGGGGGATTTCCCTTCTTTTTGATTTTTATTTATTTTCCTTTTCTGTTTTCTCTTTTATTTTTATTCCAAAGGACTTTTGTAAAATACGAGACTTGCTCCATTATTTACAGTGCATTATCTGTCACTGCTAGAAATTGGTTTGGGGTCCATATCTTTTTGTTTGGATTTTATTTAAATTGAAAAAGGATTGAATAGTGCTATGTTGCTGCTGTTCCTTGTTGTTCGAGTCCTTTTACAATTCCAACAAATGTTGCAATCATTTTTATAAATGCTATGGGAATATTTGCAACATGAGGCACATTTTAGTTTTCCAGTTTGAACAACTTTTATTTTCCACTTTCATTTAAATTTTGAATTTGAGGTTAGGAGTTGAAATGCAATATGATGTTAATGATGATCATGCACTGATAATCATGCTGACTTCATTATCAAAATGGGATTACTGTAGTTAACCACTGGGGGTGTTACACAGCCCCATCTCCTCTCAAACCCTAGTTCATCTCTTGTGTTCAATCTTTGTACCGGAACCTTAGATTGGTACTTATGGGTGACTAGTAGTGTTGATTACATCTTGTAGTTGATTACTATATGGTTTATTTGGTGGAAGATTATATGTTCAGATCCATTATGCTATTTAATACCCCTCTGATCTTGAGCATGATTATCATTTGTGAGTAGTAACTTTTTTCCTTGAGGTCACGGGAGAAGTCATGTTGCAAGTAATTATGTGAACTTGATATGTGTTCGATATTTTGATGATATTTATGTTGTGATTCCCTTAGTGGTGTCATGTGAATGTCGACTGCATGGCACTTCACCATATTTGGACCTAAGGGAATGCATTGTTGAGTAGTCATTAGATGATGGGTTGCTAGAGTGACAGAAGCTTAACCCTAAGTTTATGCGCTATTTCATAAGGGACTGATTTGGATCCAAAAGTTTAATGCTATGGTTAGATTTTATCTTAATACTTTTCTCGTAGTTGCGGATGCTTGCGAGGGGTTAATCATAAGTAGGGGTTTATTCAAGTAAGAACAGCACCTAAGCACCGGTCCACTGACATATCAAATTATCAAAGTAGCGAACAAGAATCAAACCAACATGATGAAAGTGATATGATGAAATTCCCGTGTACCCTCAAGAACGCTTTGCTTATCATAAGAGACTATTTTGGCCTGTCCTTTGCCACAAAAGGATTGGGCTACCTTGCTGCACTTATTAACCATTACCGTTACTTGCTCGTTAAAATTGTCTTGCTATCAAACTACCTGTTACCGACTATTTCAGTGCTTGCAGGAATACCTTGCTGGAAACCACTTGTCATTTCCTTCTGCTCCTCGTTGGGTTCGACACTCTTACTTATCGAAAGGACTACGATTGACCCCCTATACTTGTGGGTCATCAAGGCTCTTTTCTGGCGCCGTTGCCGGGGAGTGAAGCGCTCTTGGTAAGTGGAAATTGGTAAGGAAAAATTATTACTATGTGCTTAAATTTATTGTCACTTGTTACTATGGAGAATCATCCTTTGAGGGGTTTGTTCGGGGTATCTTCACCTTGAACGGAACCAAAATTAGCTACCCCTCAACCTACTACACCTACTAAAAATATTGGTTATGAAATTCCTTCGGGTATGATAGAACAACTGCAAGCTAATCCTTATGCAGGAGATGGAACTAAACATCCTGATATGCACTTGATATATGTGGATGAAATTTGAGGATTATTTAAGCTTGCGGGTTTGCCCAGAGATGAAGCTAAGAAGAAGGTTTTACCTTTATATTTGAAGGGAAAAGCATTGGCATGGTATAGGCTATGCGATGATATTGGATCTTGGAACTGGAATCGATTGAAATTGGAATTTCACCAAAAAAAATTATCCTATGCATCTACTTCATCGTGATCGGAATTATATATATAATTTTTGGCCTCGTGAAGGAGAAAGTATCGCTCTAGCTTGGGGGAGGCTTAAGTCAATGTTATATTCATGCCCCAATCATGAGCTCTCAAGAGAAATTATTATTCAGAATTTTTATGCTCGACTTTCTCATGATGATCAATCCATGCTCGATACTTCTTGTACTAGTTCTTTTATGAAGAAGACTATTGAATTCAGGTGGGATCTTTTAGAAAGAATTAAACGTAACTCTGAAGATTGGGAACTCGACAAAGGTAAAGAGTCAGGTATTAAGCTTGAATTTGATTGTGTTAAATCTTTTATGAATACCGATGCTTTTCACAAGTTTAGCACTAAATATGGACTTGACTCTGAGATAGTAGCCTCTTTTTGCGAATCATTTGCTACTCATGTTGATCTCCCTAAGGAGAAGTGGTTTAAATATCACCCACCTATTAAAGAAGAAATTAAAGAACCCGACATAGCTAAAGATGAAACTATTATTTACAATGTTGATCCAGTTGTGCCTACTGCTTATATTGAAAAACCACCTTTCCCTGATAGGATAAAGGAACATGCTAAGGTTTCAACTGTGGTTCGCAAAAGTAATATTAGAGCACCTAAACCTGCTGAACAAATTAAAGTAGAACCTAGTGTTGCTATGGTTAAAGATATCTTGGTAGAAAATATTGATGGGCATGTTATTTACTTCTGTGATGAAGCTGCTAGAATTGCCAAACCCGATGAAAAAGATAAACATAGACCGGTTGGTTGCATGCCTGTTGTCTCAGTTAAAATAGGAGATCATTGTTATCATGGTTTATGTGATTTAGGTGATAGTGTGAGTGTTATTCCCTTTACCTTATACCAAGAAATTATGAATGACATAGCACCCGCTGAAATAGAAGACATAGATGTTACTATTAAACTTGCTAATAGAGACACCATCACACCACTTGGGATTATTAGAGATGCGGAAGTCTTGTGTGGAAAAATAAAATACCCTACTAATTTTCTAGTTCTTGGTTCCCCACAAGATGACTTTTGTCCCATTATCTTTGGTAGACCTTTCTTGAACACTGTCAATGCCACTATAGATTGCATAAACAAACTGTCAGTGTTAGCTTTGGTGATAAGTCTCATGAGTTTAATTTTTCCAAGTTTAGTAGACAACCTCATAAGAAAGAATTACCTAGTAAGGAAGAAATAATTGGTCTTGCTTCTATTGATGTGCCTCCTACTGATCCACTAGAACAATATTTGCTAGACCATGAAAATGATATGCATATGCATGAAAGAAATGAGATAGATAAAAAAAATTGAACAACGACCTCTGCTCAAACATAATTTGCCTATTGAAACTCTAGGAGGTCCTCCTCCACCTAAAGGTGATCCTGTGTTTGAATTAAAACAATTGCCTGACACTTTGAAATATGCTTATCTTGATGAGAAAAGGATATATCGTGTTATTATTAGTGCTAACCTTTCAGAACATGAAGAAGAAAGATTATTGAAAATTATGAAGAAGCACCGTGCTGCTATTGGATATACTCTTGATGATCTTAAGGGCATTAGTCCCACTCTCTGTCAGCACAAGATTAATATGGAACCTGATGCTAAACCCATTGTTGATCATCAACGATGTTTGAATCCTAAGATGAAAGAAGTTGTAAGAACTGAAATATTAAAGATTCTGGAAGCAGGTATAATCTATCCCATAGCTGATAGTAGATGGGTGAGTCCCGTTCATTGTGTCCCAAAGAAGGGAGGTATTACCATTGTTCCTAATGATAAAAATGAAATCATTCCACACAGAATTGTTACTGGCTATAGAATGGTTATTGATTTTAGAAAATTAAATAAAGCTACGAGAAAATATCATTACCCTTTTCCTTTTATTGATCGAATGCTAAAAAGATTATCTAAACACACACACACTTTTGCTTCCTAGATGGATATTCTGGTTTTTTCTCAAATACCTGTTTCACAACCTGATCAAGAGAAAACCACCTTTACTTGCCCTTTCGGAACTTATGCTTATAGACATATGCCTTTTGGTTTATGTAATGCACTTGCTACCTTTCAAAGACGTATGACTACTATATTCTCTAACTTTTGTGAAAAGATTGTTGAGGTTTTCATGGATGATTTTTCTGTTTATGGAACTTCTTTTGATGATTGCTTGAGCAACCTTGATCAAGTTTTGCAGAGATGTGAGCAAACTAATCTTGTCTTGAATTGGGAGAAGTGCCACTTTATGGTTAATGAAGGTATTGTCTTGGGACATAAAATTTCTGAACGAGGTATTGAGGTGGATAAAGCTAAAGTTGATGCAATTGAGAAAATGCCATGTCCTAAAGATATTAAAGGTATTCGTAGCTTTCTCGGTCATGCTGGTTTCTATAGGAGGTTTATTATAGACTTCTCTAAAATTTCTAGGCCTCTTACAAATCTTTTACAAAAGGATGTTCCATTTGTTTTTTATGATGATTGTGTAGAAGCCTTTGAAACACTTAAGAAAGCCTTAACTTCTGCACCTATTGTTCAATCACCTGATTGGAACATGCCTTTTGAAATTATGTGTGATGCTAGTGATTATGCTGTTGGTGCTGTTCTAGGACAAAGAGTTGATAAGAAGTTAAATGTTATCCATTATGCTAGCAAAACTCTAGACAGTGCCCAAAGAAATTATGCTACTACTGAAAAAGAATATTTAGCAGTTGTGTTTGCTTGTGATAAATTCAGATCTTACATTGTTGATTCCAAAGTAACTGTTCACACCGATCATGCTGCTATTAAATATCTTATGGAAAAGAAAGATGCTAAACCTAGACTCATTAGGTGGGTTCTCTTGCTACAAGAATTTGATTTACATATAACTTATAGAAAAGGAGCTGAGAACCCCGTAGCTGATAACTTATCTAGGTTAGAGAATATCCTTGATGACCCACTACCTATTGATGATAGCTTTCCTGATGAACAACTAGCTACAATAAATGTTTCTCATAATACTCCTTGGTATGCAGACTATGCTAATTATATTGTTGCTAAATACATACCACCTAGTTTCACATACCAACAAAAGAAAAAAATCTTCTATGATTTAAGACATTACTTTTGGGATGACCCACATCTTTATAAAGAAGGAGTAGATGGTATTATTAGACGTTGTGTACCTGAGCATGAACAGGAACAAATCCTACGGAAATGTCACTCCGAAGCTTATGGAGGGCATCATGCGGGAGATAGAACTGCTCATAAGGTATTGCAATCTGGTTTTTATTGGCCTACTCTCTTCAAGGATGCCCGTAAGTTTGTTTTATCTTGTGATGAATGTCAATGAATTGGTAATATTGGTAAGCGTCAAGAAATGGAGAGCCTATGAATTATTCACTTGCTGTGGAACCATTTGATGTTTGGGGTTTCGATTATATGGGACCTTTTCCTTCCTCTAATGGGTATACACATATTTTGGTTGCTGTTGATTATGTTACTAAGTGGGTAGAAGCTATTCCAACTAGTAGTGCTGATCATAACATTTCCGTTAAAATGCTTAAAGAAGTTATTTTCCCGAGGTTTGGAGTCCCTAGATATTTAATGACTGATGGTGGTTCACACATTATTCATGGTGCTTTCTGTAAAATGCTTGCTAAATATGATGTTAACCATAGAATTGCATCACCCTATCATCCTCAATCTAGTGGTCAAGTTGAACTTAGCAATAGAGAAATAAAATAATATTACAGAAAACTATTAATAGGTCCCGAAAGAATTGGTCTAAGAAATTGGATGATGCACTTTGGGCCTACAGAACAACAAATAAAAATCCTATGGGTATGTCTCCCTATAAAATGGTTTATGGAAAAGCTTGCCATTTGCCTCTAGAGTGAGAACACAAAGCATATTGGGCAATTAAAGAACTCAACTATGATTTCAAACTTGCCGGTGAAAAGAGGTTATTTGATATTAGCTCACTAGATGAATGGAGAACCCAAGCCTATGAAAATGCCAAATTATTTAAAGAAAAAGTTAAAAGATGGCATGACAAAAGAATCCAAAAGCGGGAATTCAAAGTTGGAGAATATGTTCTTGTGTACAACTCTTGTTTCAGATTCTTTGCACGAAAACTTCTCTCTAAATGGGGAGGACCATATATCATCGAAGAGGTTTACTGCTCTGGAGCAATCAAAATAAATAATGCCGAAGGTACTAACCCGAAGGTGGTCAATGGGCAAAGAATTAAACATTATATTTCAGGTACGCCTATTAATGTTGAAAGCAATATTATTCAAACCATGACACCGGAGGAACACATAAAGGAAACCTTCCGGAACACTCCAGAATAATTAAAAAAAGAGGAGGTATGTGATACGGTAAGTAAACGGACTCCGAAAAATCCACAACAACATTTTCTATCAGTTTTGGAATATTTTAAAAATTAGGAAAATAAGAAACAACCAGGAAGGCACTCGAGGAGGGCACAAGACACCAGGGCGCGCCAGGGCCCCCTGGCGTGCCCAGGTGGGTTGTGCCCACCTCGGGAACCATCCCGACTCCGTTTTCCTCCCTTTTGCTTGTTTCCCAAGATAAAAAATCTTTATATACCCCCCGAATGTATTAACCACCGTATGGCGGAGAAATCTTCTGTTCTTCTATCTTGTTGTTTTCTATCAGATCTGTTAGGCCAGGCATCATGTCTTCTTCCTCCTCCGACAAAGCAAAAGAAGACGCTTGGTTGATGAAGACGGAACTAAAGAGAGAGGATCCAGAGGAAACCATCAAGGGTGATAAGGTCAAGGAAGTCGTGGGTGATCGAGTTCCGGCAGTAGGGTGCGCTGTTCCAGCAGCGGAAGAAGAAGGCATCCTTCAATCTTAGTATGATTATCTTACCCCTACTGAAATTGAAGCTTTCATAGTCATTGAAATGGTTCGTGTGCAAAATAAATATCTCACTCATGAAAATATTCTATTGCAAGAGCATATCATCGCCCTCCGGAGCATCATCCGTAGATTGGAAAACCTTCTGAGCCTGAAGTGTGAAGCTACATCACCACCACCTTCATCTCCTTCCCCAACAAAAGAGACTTGAGTTCATGGTATGGACACTCCCCTTGGCCTGTGCCAAGCTTGGGTGAGATGTCCCGGTATCGTATCACCACCACTATCTTTGCCTTTATCTATTTTAGTTTGATCTTTAATTTTCCTTTGATTTAGTTGAATAAAAGTTTAGTTCGACCCTTTCTTTCGAGTGCTTGCTTAGTGATCTATCTACCGATGTAATCGTGTGCGAGATATATAATAAATAGTAGTTTGAGTTTTGTTTCTTTACTTTTATGTTTCAATAAAGGAAAGGAAAATAAATGAAAAAGATCATATGCTAATCTTATGGTAAGTAATGACATCACATAAGGAAAAGTATAAGTGGTAAAATTTATTGGAGATTGACAAACATAGCATTGGTCAATGATGCAATTCATGAAAGAATTAATAAGGGAAGAGAAGATTCACATGCAAATACACTATCTTGGACATCTTTTATGATTGTGAGCCCCCAGTAAATATTTTGTGTCAAAATAGTTGACGTTGGACAAGGAAGACAACGTAATGATTTATGTTTGTTCATATTCACATAGAAGTTATATTGTCATAGATCCTTTAACATGTGGTGCTTGCTCAATATCTTTTCTAGCCAAAAATTCTGCACTAAGTAGAGATACTACTTGTGCATCCAAAAACCCTAAACCCAAATCTTATTTTGAGAGTCTACCATACCTACCTATGGATTGAGTAAGATCCTTCAAGTAAGTTGTCATCGGTGCAATAAGGCAACAAAAATTGCTTCTAAATGTATCAGATCATTTAGTGTAAGAGAAAAAATTGAGCGTTGTACGAATTTGTGATGGCAAAGTAATAAAAGTGACGGACTGCATAGTAAAGGTTGCTATCATAAGGGGCAATATAATGTGTCGTTCTTTTGCATTAAGGGATTTGGCATACAAACAAATGAGCGCATGACAACTTCTGCTTCCCTCTGCGAAGGGCCTATCTTTTACTCTTATGCATTTACTTTTATGTAAGAGTCAAAAGTTTTCTTCCCTATTCCTTTTTATTTTCTCTTTTTGCAAGCATCATGTGGTGAGGAAAAATCTAGGCACATATATCCAGTTGGATATGAGTAGGCATGAGTTATTATTATTGACATCACCCTTGAGGTGAGTACGTTGGGAGGCGAAACTATAAGCCCCTATCTTTCTATGTGTTCGGTTGAAACTTTTTGCTCATGGGTATGATGTGAGTGTTAGCAATCATAGAAGATTAAATGATGTATGAGTATGTGGACTTGCCTAAAGGCTCCGATATGTGACCCTTCCTGAAAATATGATGAATTGTAGTTGAAAAGTTGACTGAGAACATAGTTTGTTGGTTTTCAATAAGGTTTATGATTTATACTTCAATGTTGTGATGAATTGTTACTTATTCATGAGAAGTTATATGATAAAATTTATTTGATAAATTTTATGTTAAAGTTCTTTGGTGTTATAATAAGATGCATGATCCTTCTATGTCCGTATTTTGTTTTTATCGACACCTCTCTCTCTAAGCATGTGGACATGTTTTTCGATTTCGATTTTCGCTTGAGGACAAGCGAGGTCTAAGCTTGGGGGAGTTGATACGTCCATTTTGCGTCATGTTTTCATACTGTTATTTATAATGTTTTTTATGCATAATAATGCTTTTTGGAGTATTTCTAATGTCTTTTCTCTCATAATATGCAAGGTTTACACAAAGAGGGAGAATGCCGGCAGCTGGAATTCTGGACTTGAAAAAGCTACGTCAGAGTTACCTATTCTGCACATCTCCAAATGAGCTGAAAACTTACGGAGAATTTTTTTGGAATATATGAAGAATATTGGAGCAAATAACTACCAGAGGGGTCCCACCAGGTGGGCACAGCCCACCTGGGCGCGCCAGGGAGCCCAGGCGCGCCCTGGTGGGTTGTGCCCTCCTCGGCCCACCTCCGGTGCCCCTCTTCTGGTATATAAGTCATTTTGACCTAGAAAAAATAAGAGGAGGACTTTCGGGGCGAAGCGCTGCCGTCTCAAGGCGGAACCTGGGCAGGAGCACTTTTGCCCTCCAGCGGGGCGATTCCACCGGGGGAACTTCCCTCCCGGAGGGGGAAATCATCGTCATCGTCATCACCAACAACTCTCCCATCATTGGGAGGACTATCTCCATCAACATCTTCAACAGCACCATCTCCTCTCAAACCCTAGTTCATCTCTTGTGTTCAATCTTTGTACCGGAACCTTAGATTGGTACTTGTGGGTGACTAGTAGTGTTGATTACATCATGTAGTTGATTACTATATGGTTTATTTGGTGGAAGATTATATGTTCAGATGCATTATGCTATTTAATACCCCTCTGATCTTGAGCATGATTATCATTTGTGAGTAGTTACTTTTGTTCTTGATGTCACGGGAGAAGTCATGTTGCAAGTAATTATGTGAACTTGATATGTGTTCGATATTTTGATGATATGTATGTTGTGATTCCCTTAGTGGTGTCATGTGAACATTGACTACGTGGCACTTCACCATATTTGGGCCTAAGGGAATGCATTATGGAGTAGTTATTAGATGATGGGTTGCTAGAGTGACAGAAGCTTATCCCTAAGTTTATGCGCTATTTCATAAGGGACTGGTTTGGATCCAAAAGTTTAATGCTATGGTTAGATTTTATCTTAATACTTTTCTCATAGTTGCGGATGCTTGCGAGGGGGTTAATCATAAGTAGGGGTTTGTTAAAGTAAGAACAACACCTAAGCACCGGTCCACCCGCATATCAAATTATCAAAGTAGCGAACAGGAATCAAACCTACATGATGAAAGTGATATGATGAAATTCCCGTGTACCCTCAAGAACGCTTTGCTTATTATAAGAGACTATTTTGGCCTGTCCTTTGCCACAAAAGGATTGGGCTACCTTTCTGCACTTTATTTACCATTACCGTTACTTGCACGTTACAAATTATCTTGCTATCAAACTACCTGTTACCGACTACTTCAGTGCTTGCAGAAAATACCTTGCTAAAAACCACTTGTCATTTCCTTCTGCTCCTCGTTGGGTTCGACACTCTTACTTGTTGAGAGGACTATGATTGATCCCCTATACTTGTGGGTCATCACTTCTCTGAACTCTTTTATGCATGATTATTATAGTTCCAAATTTCTCTCTGATCTATTGATTTGGTTTGGCTAACTAGATTGATTTTTCTTGCAATGGGAGAGGTCCTTTGAGATGCGTTCAATCTTGCGGTGATCTATATCCAAGTGAGAGAAGGGAACAAGACATGTATTTGTATTATTGCCATTAAGGGTAAAACGATGGGGTTTATTCTTATTGATTGAGTTTACTTTGTCTGCATCATGTCATCATGCTTAATACGTTACTCGGTTCTTTATGAACTTAATACTCCAGATGCATGCTGGATAGCGGTTGATGTGTGGAGTAATAGTAGTCGATGCAGGCAGGAGTCGGTCTACTTGTCTTGGACGTGATGCCTATTGCTACTTGTGAACTACGTTGGGATTTCCTCGAAGAGGAGAGGATGATGCAGTATAGTAGAGATAAGTATTTCCCTCAGTTAAGAACCAAGGTTATCAATCTAGTAGGAGAACCATGCAACACCTCGTTAGCAGCACCTACACACAAACAACAAATCCTTGCAACCCAACGCGTACAAGGGGTTGTCAATCCCTTGACGGTTACAAGCAAGATTAAATTGTATGGTGATAGATAGATAGATAGATAGATCGAACAAAAATTCAAAATAAAATAAATAAAGTAAAAAGGCAGCAATGTATTTTGGTTTTAATATATGATGAAAAGTAGACCCAAGGGCCATAGTTTTCACTAGAGGCTTCTCTCTTGAAAACAACATACGATGGGTAAACAAATGACTATTGGGAAATTGATAGAAAATGCAAATAATTATGAGGATGATGACCCACAAGTATAGGGGATCAATCGTAGTCCTTTCGATAAGTAAGAGTGTCGAACCCAACGAGGAGCAGAAGGAAATGACAAGTGGTTCTCAGCAAGGTATTTTCTGCAAGCACTGAAATAGTCGGTAACAGATAGTTTGATAGCAAGATAATTTGTAACGAGCAAGTAACGGTAATGGTAAATAATGTGCAGCAAGGTAGCCCAATCCTTTTTGTGGCAAAGGACATGCCAAAACGGTCTCTTATGATAAGCAAAGCGTTCTTGAGGATACACGGGAATTTCATCATATCACTTTCATCATGTTGGTATGATTTGTGTTCGCTACTTTGATAATTTGATATGTGGGTGGACCGGTGCTTAGGTGCTGTTCTTACTTGAACAAACCTCCTACTTATGATTAACCCCCTCGCAAGCATCCGTAACTACGAGAAATTATTAAGATAAAATCTAACCATAGCATTAAACTTTTGGATCCAAATCAGCCCCTTACGAAGTAGCGCACAAACTAGGGTTTAAGCTTCTGTCACTCTAGCAACCCATCATCTAATAAATACTCCACAATGCATTCCCTTAGTCCCAAATATGGTGAAGTACCACGTAGTCGATGTTGACATGACACCACTAAGGTAATCACAACATACATACCATCAAAATATCGAACACATATCAAGTTCACATAATTATTTGCAACATGATTTCTCCCGTGACCTCAAGAAAAAAAGTAACTACTCACAAATAATAATCATGCTCAAGATCAGAGGGGTATTAAATAGCATAATGGATCTGAACATATAATCTTCCACCAAATAAACCATATAGTAATCAACTACAAGATGTAATCAACACTACTAGTCACCCACAAGCACCAATCTAAGGTTCCGGTACAAAGATTGAACACAAAAGATGAACTAGGGTTTGAGAGGAGATGGTGCTATTGAAGATGTTGATGGAGATGGCCCTCAGAAACATGGGAGAGTTGTTGGTGATGACGATGATGATGATTTCCCCCTCCGGGAGGGAAGTTCCACCGGCGGAATCGCTCCACAGGAGGACAAAAGTGCTCCTGCCCAGGTTCCGCCTCGAGATGGCGGCGCTTCATCCCAAAAGTCGTCTCCTTATTTTTTTCTAGGTCAAAATGACTTATATACCAGAAGAGGGGCATCGGAGATGGGCCGAGGAGGGCACAACCCACCAGGGCGCGCCTAGGCTCCCTGGCGCGCCCAGGTGGGTTGTGCCCACCGGGTGGGCCCCCTCTGGTTGTTTTTTGCTCCAATAATTCCTAAATAATCCATAAAAAATCTCCGTGAAGTTTCATCTTATTTGGAGTTGTGCAGAATAGGTAGCTCTCACGTGCTTTTTCAGGTCCAGAATTCCAGCTACCGGTATTCTTCCTCTTTGTGTAAACCTTGCATATTATGAGAGAAAAGGCATTATAATTACTCCCAAAAGCATTATTTTGCATAAAACATTATAAATAACAGTAGGAAAACATGATGCAAAATGGACATATCAACTCCCCCAAGCTTAGACCTCGCTTGTCCTCAAGCGAAGACGAAAATCGAAAAACATGTCCACATGCTTAAAGAGAGAGGTGTCGATAAAAACAAAATACGGACATAGAAGCATCATGCATATTATTATAACAGCAAGGAATTTTAACATAAAACATTATCAAACAACTTTTGTCAGATAACCTTTATCATATAACTTCTCATGAGCAAGTAACAATTCATCACAACATTGAAGTATAAAGCATAAACCTTATTGAAAACCAACAAACTATAATCTCAGTCAACTTTGCAACTACAATTCATCATATTTTCAGGAAGGGTCACGTATCGGAGCCTTTGGGCAAGTACACATACTCAACCATCATTTAATCTTCTATGATTCCTAACACTCACAGCATACCCATGAACAAAAAGTTTCAACCGGACACATAGAAAGATAGGGGCTTATAGTTTCGCCTCCCAACGTATTCACCTCAAGGGTGATGTCAACAATAATAACTCATGCCCACTCATATTCAACTGGATATATGTGCCTTGATCTTTCGTCACCACATGATGCTTGCAAAAAGAGAAAATAAAAAGGAATAGGGAAGAAAACTTTGACTCTTCATAAAAGTAAATGTGTAAAAGTAAAAGATAGGCCCTTCGCAGAGGGAAGCAAAGGTTTTCATGCGCTTATTTGTTTGTATGCCAAATCCCTTAATGCAAAAGAATGTCATGTTATATTGCCCCTTATGATAGCAACCTTTATTATGCAGTCTGTCGCCTTTATTACTTTGCCATCACAAGTTCGTACAACGCTCAATTTTCTCTTACACTAAATGATCCAACACATTTAGAAGCAATTTTTATTGCCTTATTGCACCGATGACAACTTACTTGAAGGATCTTACTCAATCCATAGGTAGGTATGGTGGACTCTCAAAATAAGATTTGGGTTAAGGGTTTTTTTGGATGCACAAGTAGTATCTCTACTTAGTGCGGAATTTTCGGCTAGAAAAGATATTGAGCAAGCACCACATATTAAGGGATCTATGACAATATAACTTCTATGTGAATATGAACAAATATAAATCATTACGTTGTCTTCCTTTTCCAACGTCAACTATTTTGACACAAAATATTTAATGGGGGCTCACAATCATAAAAGGTGTCCAAGATAGTGTATTTGCATGTGAATCTTCTCTTCCCTTATTAATTCTTTCATGAATTGCATCATTGACCAATGCTATGTTTGTCAATCTCCAACAAATTTTACCACTTATACTTTTCCTTATTTGGAGTCATTACTTACCATAAGGTTAGCATATGATCTTTTTCATTTATTTTCCTTTCTTTTTATTGCAACATTAAAGTAAAGAAACAAAACTCAAACTACTCTTTATTATATATCTCGCACACGATTACATCGATTGATAGATCACTAAGCAAACACTCAAAAAGAAAGGATCGAACTAAACTTTTATTCAACTAAATCATAGGAAAACTAAGTATCGAACTAAAATAGATGAAAGCAAAAGATAGTGGTGGTGATACGATACCGGGACACCTCCCCCAAGCTTGGCTCAAGCCAAGGGGAGTGTCCATACCATGAACTCAAGTCTCCTTTGGTGATGAAGAAGGTGGTGGTGGTGACGAGGTAGTAGCAATCTTATCTTCAGGTTTCCATGGCAATGGCTCACCATCATAAGAGGAGGAGCGAGTCTCACGAGTCTTGCAACTAGTAGCCAAACTCATACCTTTAAACCTTGCCTCATATTCAAAGACTTGGTTTTGGAGATCATAAAATTGACTTTGCAGAAAGTTGATTTGCTTGTTGAAGGTGAAGACGATGTCCTTCATGGATTTGCCATCCACCTTGAGATCACGGGTGTAATCCACGATCATGAGGTGATTGGCATTGAGTCCACGTTCCACCATCCCCTTGCACTTGAAGACCTCCTGCTCCATAGCTTCGAGCCGAGCATCCACGGTCCATGTCCCCTTGGGGCCCTGGGATCCCGGATGTGGAGCACCCCCTCACGCATCTCAATGGCTTGAGGGTGCTGCATCACCTACCGCAGATACGGGTTGATGACGTTCTCGAAGAACTTATCCTTGGAGGAGCTCGAACTGGCCATGGCGATCTAGATCTGTCAGAAAATAGCAAGAAAGAAGAACAGAAGATTTATCCGCGATACGGTGGTCAATAGGTTTGGGGGGTATATAAAGATATTTTATCTTGGGAACAAGCAAACGAGAAAAAAACGGAGTCCAAAAGGTACCCGAGGTGGGCACAACCCACCTGGGCGCGCCTGGGCGCGCCCTGGTGTCTTGTGCCCACCAGGGTTGCCTTCCTGGTTGTTTCTTATTTTCCTAATTTTTTTTTCTTCCAAAACTGACAGAAAATATTTTTAAGGATATTTTGGAGTCCGTTTACTTACCATATCACGTACCTCCTCTTTTTTAGTTATTCTGGAGTGTTCCAAAAGGTTTCTTTTATGTGTTCCTCCGGTGTCATGGTTTGAATAATATTGCTTTCAACAATAATAGGCGTACCTGAGATATAGTGTTTAATTCTTTGGCCATTGACAACCTTTGGGTTAGTGCCTTCGGCATTATTTATTTTGATAGCTCCAGAACGATAAACTTCTTCGATGACGTAAGGTCCTTCGCATTTACAGAGAAGCTTTCCTGCAAAGAATCTGAAACGGGAGTTGTACAAAAGAACATATTCTCCAACTTTGAATTCCCGCTTTTGAATCCTTTTATCATGCCATCTTTTAACTTGGCACTTTCCTGCAAAAAATCTCCGTGAAGTTTCAGCTTATTTGGAGTTGTGCGGAATAGGTAGCTCTGACGTGCTTTTTCAAGTCCATAATTCCAGCTGCCGGTATTCTCCCTCTTTGTGTAAACCTTGCATATTATGAGAGAAAAGGCATTAGAATTACTCCCAAAAGCATTATTATGCATAAAAACATTATAAATAACAGTATGGAAAAATATCAGCCACCCCCTACCGTTTCATGAGCGGTACGAGCACACAAAAAGGAAATTATTTTGAAAATTAGAGATGGCACATACAAATTTGCTTAGAACAGCACGGGAATACCGCATATAGGTAGGTATGGTGGACTCATATGGCAAAATTGGGTTTAAGGATTTTGGATGCACAAGTAGTATTCCTACTTAGTACAAGTGAAGGCTAGCAAAAAGATTGAGAAGCATCCAACCAAGAAACGAAAAATCACATAAGCGAGCATTAAGCATAACTAACACCAAATAATCCACCACAAGTAGGATGTAATTTCATTGCATAACTATCGACTTTCGTGCTTGCATAGGGAATCACAAGCCTTAACACCAATATTCTTACTAAAGCACATTTACTCACCAACATGACTCACATATCATTATCATCATATCTTAAAACTATTACAAAGAATCAAGTTTTTTTTGTCCAATGATCTTCATGAAAGTTTTTATTATATCCCTCTTGAATATCTACCACTTTGGGACTAGTTTCGTATGTTGGAATTTCTTTTGGCAAGCTCAAACAAATTTAAGTGAAGAACATGAGCATAAAAATTTTCATCTCTCAAAATAATATAAGTGAAATATGAGAGAATTTCTTCAAAAATTTACTAACTATCACACAAATCTAAGTGAAGCATGAGAGAATTTCTCCAAAAATATTAAAGCACACCGTGCTCAAAAAGATATAAGTGAAGCACTAGATCAATACCATAGCTCAAAAAATTTAAGTGAAGCATATAGAGCAATTCTAACAAATCATAGCATAATTTTGGCTCTCTCAAATAGGTGTGTCCAGCAAGGATACTTATGACAAACTAAAAATAAAAAAAAGCAAAGACTCATATAATACAAGACGCTCCAAGCAAAACTCATGATATGTGACGAATAGAAATATAGCTCCAAGTAAAATACCGATGGTCGTTAGAAGAAAGAGGGGATGCCACTCGGAGCATCCGCAAGCTTAGTTGGTTTTTTCTCCTTGAATATTGCCTTGGGGTGCCATGGGGCATCCCCAAGCTTAGGATCTTCTTACTCCTTATTCCTTCATCCATCGTAATCTCACCCAAAACTTGAAAACTTCAATCACACAAAACTTAACAAAACCTTCGTGAGATCCGTTAGTATAAGAAAACCAATCTTTACTTTAAGTACTGTAGAAAACCCATTCAAATTTTGTTATTGCATTATATATAATGTATTCTCTTGTGCATGAGGCTTAGACCCCCCCCCCCCCCCCCCCCGCGTGCGCGCGCGCGCGATACAATCCATAGAATCATCAAAATAAGCACACAATGCAAAGAAAGCAGAGTCTGTCAAAAACAGAACAGTATGTAAAGATGCGAATTGTTATTATACTTATGTAACTCAAAAAATTCTGAAAAATTAGGAAAACAGAGGTAATTTTTATATAAATCTTTTTTAAAAAAATCAGAATTTTTCGTCCCTTATGTGAATTTATAGAATTATTTTACTGGACACAAAAGTTTCTATTTTTCAACAGGATCAAATCAACTATTACCAAAGCTATCCCAAAGGCTTTACTTGGCACAAACAATAATTAAAACATAAAAAACACAATCATAACAGAGGCATAATTGGGCAAACACTCAAGAACATAAAGAAAAAGGCAAAAATAAATTTTATTCATTGGGTTGCCTTCCAACAAGCGCTATCGTTTTACGCCCCTAGCTAGGCATAAAGTATAGATTCAAGTATTGTCATCTTTCTTCTTATTTTCAGTAGATGTGTTCTTGTCGGGAGGTTTTTAAAAAATAACTTGAAACACATTATCCATAGAAAATTTAGCATTCTCAAGTTGCCCATCTACGTATCCCCTATGATTTTCGGCAACAATCCAAGAATACCGTTGATTAACATCATTGAAAACTTGTTGGATTATATCTAAAATGGAAATTTCCTTTTTGAGATTATCATAAAAAAATTGGTTATTTCCAAGCAGATGTCTCAACATGTAATCACTATTATAAAGGATCTCATCTATTATCGGTTTTTCATGGCTCATACCATAAAAATCAAAAATTTCCCAAGCTTCCCGTACTATGTAATCAAATTCGTTCATAAGAAATTGGGTAACTACCTTTTTAGCTTTAGGATCTTTTATAGATGGTAGCTCATAAAAGAATCTTTGCAAGGTAGGATGGGTTCAGATATATCTATTTTCAAGTTTCAGAACTAGTGCTGAAATAGCTTCCGCATAAGATTTAGTTCTTTTAAGTATAGGAGCATCATCAAGAGTCAAATTTCCAACACAATTGAAAAATTCTTGGATATGTTCTTTTCCCATAACGTTCTCTTGCCCCAAAACAAAAGTTTTGGCATCCAGATTGCCAGATCATCCAATTTTAGGAGTTAGGCCATCATCTATTTTTGCCATACCGAAGTCACTCATGGTGACAAGTTCAAGCAAATAAGAGATCTGACTAGAAAACGGCAAAAGAAAAAGAGGGCGAATAAGACGGCAAATTTTTGTGAAGTGGGGGAGATGAAAATGAGAGGCAAATGCAAAATAATGTAAATTGCAAGGAGATGAGATTTGTGATTAGGAACCTGATAGATGTTGATGATGTCTCCCCGGCAACGGCGCCAGAAATCCTTTCTTGATGGCTCGTGCCCGCGTCAGTATTTCCCCGAAGAGGAAGGGATGATGCAGCACAGCTTCGGTAGGTATTTCCCTCGGTCATGAAACCAAGGTTATCGAACCAGTAGGAGAAACAAGCAACACTATGTAAGCGGTACCTGCACACAAAGAACAAATACTTGCAACCCGACGCGTAAGAGCGGTGTCAATCCCTCTCGGGTAAAAGATATATCGGTTTGTATGATTTTGGATAAATAGATCTCGCGATAAAACAAAATAAAATAAATAAAGAAAAAGTGCAGCAAGGTATTTTTGGGTTTTTAGAATAATAGATCTGAAAACAAAAGCAAACAAAAATAGATCTCAAAGCAAATATGATAAAGAATGGACCCGGGGGCCATAGATTTCACTAGTGGCTTCTCTCGAGAAAAATAGCATACGGTGGGTAAACAAATTACTGTTGACCAATTGATAGAACTTCAAATAATTATGATGATATCCAGGCAATGATCATTATATAGGCATCACGTCCAAGATTAGTAGACTGACTCCTGCCTGCATCTACTACTATTACTCCACACATCGACCACTATCCAGCATGAATCTAGTGTATTAAGTTCATGGAGAAACGGAGTAATGCAATAAGATCGATGGAATGATGTAGACAAGATCTATTCCTGTAGGAATAGACCCCATCTTGTTATCCTTAATAGCAACAATCAATAGGTGTCTTGCTGCCCCTTTTGTCACTGGGAAAGAACACCGCACGATCGAACCCATCACAAAGCACCTCTTCCCATGGCAAGAAAAATCGATCTAGTTGGCCTAACTAAACCGAAGATTCGAAGAAGAAATACGAGGCTATAAGTAATCATGCATATAAGAGATCAAAGAAACTCAAATAACTTTCATGGATAAATAGATCTGATCATAAACTCAAAGTTCATCGGATCCCAATTAACATAGCGCAAAAAAAGAGTTACATCAAATAGATCTCCAAGAGACCATTGTATTGAGAATCAAAAGAGAGAGAGAGGAAGCCATCTAGCTACTAACTACAGACCCGTAGGTCTACAATGAACTACTCACGCATCATCGGAGAGGCACCAATGAGGATGATGATGTTGGAAATATTCCCTAGAGGCAATAATAAAATGGTTATTTTTATATTTCCTTGTTCATGATAATTGTCTATTGTTCATGCTATAATTGTATTAACCGGAAACCGTAATACATGTGTGAATACATAGACCACAATATGTCCCTAGTGAGCCTCTAGTTGACTAGCTCGTTGATCAATAGATGGTTGTGGTTTCCTGACCATGGACATTGGATGTCGTTGATAACGGGATCACATCATTAGGAGAATGATGTGATGGACAAGACCCAATCCTAAGCATAGCACAAGATCGTATAGTTCGTTCGCTAGAGCTTTTCTAATGTCAAGTATCATTTCCTTAGACCATGAGATTGTGCAACTCCCGGATACCGTAGGAATGCTTTGGGTGTATCAAACATCACAACGTAACTGGGTGACTATAAAGGTGCACTACAGGTATCTCCGAAAGTGTCTGTTGGGTTGGCACGAATCAAGACTGGGATTTGTCACTCCGTATGACGGAGAGTATCTCTGGGCCCACTCGGTAATGCATCATCATAATGAGCTCAATGTGACTAAGGAGTTAGCCACGGGATCATGCATTACGGAATGAGTAAAGAGACTTGCCAGTAACGAGATTGAATGAGGTATGGGGATACCGACGATCGAATCTTGGGCGAGCAACATACCGATGGACGAAGGGAATTGTATACGGGAATGATTGAATCCTCGACATCATGGTTCATCCGATGAGATCATCATGGAACATGTGGGAGCCAACATGGGTATCCAGATCCCGCTGTTGGTTATTGACCGGAGAGATGTCTCGGTCATGTCTGCATGGTTCCCGAACCCGTAGGGTCTACACACTTAAGGTTCGGTGACGCTAGAGTTGTTATGGGATATTGTATGTGGTTACCGAAGGTTGTTCAGAGTCCCGGATGAGATCCCAGACGTCATGAGGAGTTCCGGAATGGTCCGGAGGTAAAGATTTATATATGGGAAGTTGTTATTGGGGTTCTGGAAAAAGTTCGTTTTTTTCGGTATTGTACCGGGAAGCTTTCGAAAGGTTCCGGAGGATTCCAGAGGGGTCCGGAAGTCCGGAAAGGGTTCCACCACGTCCAATACAGCAACATGGGCTGTAAGGGGGCGCCCTAGCCTTAATGGGCTAGGGGCACCAGCCCCCCTAAGGCCCATGCGCATGGGAGAGGGGAAACCCTAAAGGGGGAGGGCCTCCACTTGACTTGGGAGGCACTCCTCCTCCCCTTGGCCACCGCCCCAACCCTAGATGGGATCTAGGGGGCCGGCCCCCTCTCCCCCCAGCCTATAAATAGTGGAGGGGTGGGAGGGAGGCCACAATCTTGCCCCTGGCGCAGCCCCTCCCCCTCTCCAACACCTCCTCCTCCTCCGTAGTGCTTGGCGAAGCCCTGTCGGAGAACCACAAGCTCCACCACCACGCCGTCGTGCTGCCGGAGCCCTCCCTCAACTTCTCCTCTCCTCTTGCTGGATCAAGAAGGAGGAGACGTCCCCGGGTTGTACGTGTGTTGAACGCGGAGGCGCCGTCCGTTCGGCGCTAGATCGGATCTTCCGCGATTTGAATCGCCGCGAGTACGACTCCATCATCCGCGTTCCTTGTAACACTTTCGCTTAGCGATCTTCAAGGGTATGAAGATGCACTCCCTCTCTCTCGTTGCAAGCTTCTCCTAGATTGATCTTGGTGATACGTAGGGAAATTTTTTGATTTACTACTACGTTCCCCAACAGTGGCATCATGAGCTAGGTCTATGCGTAGATTCTTTGCGCGAGTAGAACACAAGTAGTTGTGGGCGATGATTTGTTCAATTTTCTTACCGTTACTAGTCCTATCTTGATTCGGCGGCATTGTGGGATGAAGCGGCCCGGACCGACCTTACACGTACGCTTACGTGAGACAGGTTCCACTGACTGACTTGCACTTGATGCATAAGGTGGCTAGCGGGTGTCTGTCTCTCCCACTTTGGTCGGATCGGATTCGATGAAGAGGGTCCTTATGAAGGGTAAGTAGCAATTGGCATATCACCGTTGTGGCTTTTGCGTAGGTAAGAAACGTTCTTGCTAGAAACCCATAGCAGCCACGTAAAACATGCAACAACAATTAGAGGACGTCTAACTTGTTTTTGTAGGGTATGCTATGTGATGTGATATGGCCAAAAAGGATGTGATGAATTATATATGTGATGTATGAGATTGATCATGTTCTTGTAATAGGAATCATGACTTGCATGTCGATGAATATGACAACCGGCAGGAGCTATAGGAGTTGTCTCAATTTATTGTATGACCTGCGTGTCAATGTAAAGGCCATGTAATTACTTTACTTTATTGCTAACCGTTAGCCATAGTAGTAGAAGTAATAGTTGGCGAGACAACTTCATGAAGACACGATGATGGAGATCATGATGATGGAGA
Source organism: Thinopyrum elongatum (assembly GCA_011799875.1). Taxonomy (NCBI): domain Eukaryota; kingdom Viridiplantae; phylum Streptophyta; class Magnoliopsida; order Poales; family Poaceae; genus Thinopyrum; species Thinopyrum elongatum. The sequence continues at coordinate 586,206,898 of CM022298.1, forward strand.
TCATGGTGTCATGCCGGTGACGATGGTGATCATGCCGCGCCTCGAAGATGGAGATCAAAAGCGCAAGATGATATTGGCCATATCATGTCACTTTATGATTTGCATGTGATGTTTGTCATGTTTACATCTTATTTGCTGAGAACGACGGTAGCATAAATAAGATGATCCCTCACCAAAATTTCAAGAAATGTGTTCCCCCTAACTGTGCACCATTGCGAAGGTTCGTTGTTTCGAAGCACCACGTGATGATCGGGTGTGATGGATTCTAACGTTCGCATACAACGGGTGTAAGCCAGATTTACACATGCGAAACACTTAGGTTGACTTGACGAGCCTAGCATGTACAGACATGGCCTCGGAACACGAGAGACCGAAAGGTCGAACATGAGTCGTATAGTAGATGCGATCAACATGGAGATGTTCACCGTTGATGACTAGTCCGTCTCACATGATGATCGGACACGGCCTAGTCGATTCGGATCATGTATCACTTAGATGACTAGAGGGATGTCTATCTGAGTGGGAGTTCATCAGATGAACTTCATTATCATGAACATAGTCTAAATTGTCTTTGCAAATTATGTTGTAGATCAATAGCTCGCGCTTTAGCTCCCTGTTTAATACGTTCCTAGAGAATGACTAAGTTGAAAGATATTGTGAGCAATAATGCGGACTGGGTCCGTGATCTGAGGATTGTCCTCATTGCTGCACAGAAGGCTTATGTCCTTAATGCACCGCTCGATGCGGTAGCCCCTCAAGCATCGTCTGCAGATGTTTTGAACATCTAACAGGCACGTTCTGATGACTACTTGATAGTTCAGTGCGTCATGCATTACGGCTTAGAATTGAGGCTCCAAAACGTTTTGAATGTCACGGAACATATGAGATGTTCTAAGAGCTGAAATTGGGATTTCAGGCTCATGCCCGCGTTGAGAGGTATGAGACCTTCAACAAGATTCTTTGCCTGGAAGATGAAGGAGAATAGCTCAATCAGTGAGCATGTGCTCAGATTGTCTGGGTACTACGATCACTTGAATCGAGTGGGAGTTTATCTTCCAGATAAGATAGTGATTAATATAGTTCTCCAAGTCACTGCCACCTAGCTACTAGAGCTTCGTGATGAACTATAACATGCCAGGGATAGATAAGATGATCCCTGAGCTGTTCGCGATGTTTAAAACCGCGAAGGTAGAAATCAAGAAGGAGCATCAAGTGTTGATGGTTAGTAAAACCACTAGTTTCACAAAGGGCAAGGGCAAGAAGGGAAACTTCATGGATGGCAAGTCAGTTGCTGCTCCAGTGAAGAAACCCAAGGTTAAACCCAAACCTGAGACTAGGTGCTTCTGTTATGAGGAGAATGGTCGCTGAAGTGGAACAACCCTAGATATTTAGTAGATAAGAAAGCTGGCAACGTCGACAGAAGTATATTTGATATACGTGTTATTGATGTGTACCTTGCTACTACTCCTAGTAGCACCTGGGTATTGGATACCGGTTCGGTTGCTAAATGTTAGTAACTCAAAATAAAAGCTATGGAATAAACGGAGGCTAGCTAAGGGTGAGGTGACGATGTGTGTTGGAAGTGTTTCCAAGGTTGATGTGATCACCATCGCACACTCTCTCGGGATTAGGGATGAACCTAAATAAATGTTATTTGGTGTTTGTGTTGAGCATGAACATGATTAGATCGTGTTTATTGCAATACGGTTATTCATTTAAGTTAGAGAATAATGGTTATTCTGTTTACATGAATAATACCTTCAATGGTCATGCACCCAATGTGAATGGTTTGTTGAATCTCGATCGTAGTAATACACATGTTCATAAAAAATGCAAAATTAATAATGATAGTACCACATACTTGTGGCACTGCCGCTAAAGGTCATATTGGTGTAAAGCGCATGAAGAAACTCCATGCTGATGGATCTTTGGACTCACTCGATTTCGAATCGGTTGCGACATGCGTACCATGCCTCTTAGGCAAGATGACTGAGACCCCGTTCCCGGTATGATGGAGCGGGCTAGTAACTTATTGGAGAAAATACATGTTGATGTATGCGGTCCAATGAGTGTTGTAGCATGCAGTGGATATCGTTATTTTCTTACCTTCACTGATGATTTGAGTGGATATGAGTATCTTTACTTAATGAAACACAAGTCTAAAATGTTTGAAAAGTTCAAACAAATTCAGAGTGAAGTCTAAGATCATCGTGACAAGAAGATAAAAATGTCTACGATATGATCGTGGAGGTGAATATCTGAGTTACAAGTTTTGTATACAACTTAAGACAATGTGAAAGTTGTTTCACAACTCACGCCACCTGGAACACCATAGTGTGATGGTGTGTCCGAACGTTGTAGTCATACTCTATTGGATATGGTGCGTACTATGATGTCTCTTATCGATTTGCCACTATCGTTTTGGGGTTAAGCATTAGAGACAACAACATTCACTTTAAATAGGGCACCATCTAATTCCGTTGAGATGACACCGTATGGTTTGGCAGAAACCTAAGCTGTCATTTCTCAGAGTTTGGGAATACGACGCTTATGTCTGATAAGCTCGAACCCAAAGCGGAAATGTGCATCTTCATAGAATACCCTAAGGAAACATTTGGGTATGCCTTCTATCTCAGATCCGAGGGCAAAGTATTTGTTGCTAAAAAGGGTCCTTTCTCGAGAAAAGGTTTCTCTCGAAAGAATTGAGTGGGAGGAAAATAGAACTTGATGAGGTTGTTGAACCTTCGTTTCAACCAAAGAGTAGCGCAGCGCAGAAAGATGTTTCTGCGGAGCCTACGTCAGTTGAAGAGGAAGTTAATGGTGATGATCATGAAGCTTAGGATCAAGTTACTATCGAACCTCGTAGGTTGACAAGGACGCGTACTGCTCCTGAGTGGTACGGCAACCCTGTCTTGGAAGTCATGTTGTTGGACAACAATGAACCTACAAACTATGGAGAAGCGATGATGGGCCCGGATTCCAACAAATGGCTAGGAGCCATGAAATCCGAGATAGGATCCATGTATGAGAACAAAGTATGGACTTTGGTGGACTTGCCCGATGATCGGCAAGCCATTGAGAATAAATGGATCTTTAAGAAGAAGACATACGCTGATGGTATTGTTACCATTTATAAAGCTCGACTTGCCGCAAACAAGTTTCTAACAAGTTCAAGGAGTTGACTACGATGAGACTTTCTCACCCGTGGTGATGCTAAAGTCTATTGGAATTATGTTAGCAGTTGCTGCATTTTTCGATTATGAAATCTAGCAGATGGATTTCAAAACATCTCTCCCTTGAGGAAAGGTTGTATGTGATACAACCAGAAGGTTTTGTCGATCCTAAGGATGCTAAAAAGTATGCAAGCTCTAGCAATCCTTCGATGGACAGGAGCAAGCATCTCGGAGTTGGAATATACGCTTTGATGAGGTGATCAAAGTTTTTGAGTTTATACAAAGTTTATGAGAAACTCATATTTACAAGAAAGTGAGTGGGAGCACTATAGAATTTCTGATGAGTATATGTGGATGACATATTGTTGATCGGAAATGATGTAGAATTTCTGGAAAGCATAAAGGGTTGTTTGAATGGATTTTTTCAAAGGAAGACCTGGGTAAAACTGCTTACATGTTGGGTATCAAGATCTATAAAGATAGAACAAGACGCCTGATAAGACTTTCACAGAGCACATACCTTGACGTGATTTTGAAGGAGTTCAAAATGGATCAGTCAAAGAAGGAGTTCTCGCCTGAGTTGTAAGGTGTGAAGTTAAGACTTAAAGCTCGACCACGGCAGAAGAAAGAGAAAGGACGAAGGTCGTCCCCTATGCCTTAGCCATAGGCTCTATGCAGTATGCCATGCTGTGTACCGCACCTGATATGTGCCTTGCCACGTGTTTGGCAAGGGGGTACAAGAGTGATCCAGGAGTGGATCATTTGGACAGCGGTCAAAATTGTCCTTAAAAGAATAAGGAAATGTTTCTCGGTTATGGAGGTGATAAAGAGTTCGACGTAAAGGGTTACGTCGATGCAAGCTTTAACACCTATCCGGATGACTCTGAGTAGCAAACCGAATACGTATAGTGGAGCAACCATTTGAAATAGCTCCAAGTGGAGCGTGGAAGCAGCATTTACAATATGACCTAGAGATTTGCGAAGTACATACAGATCTGAATGTTGTAGACCCGTTGACTAAAACCTCTCTCACAAGCAGAACATGATCAAACCCCAGAACTCATTGAGTCTGAATCACATGATGATGTGAACTAGATTATTGACTCTAGTAAACTCTTTGGGTATAGTCACATGGCGAAGTGGACTATGAGTATTAATCACATGGCGATGTGAACTAGATTATTGACTCTAGTGCAAGTGGGAGATTGTTGGAAATATGCCCTAGAGGCAATAATAAAATGGTTATTATTATATTTCCTTGTTCATGATAATTGTCTATTGTTCATGCTATAATTGTATTAACCGGAAACCGTAATACATGTGTGAATACATAGACCACAACATGTCCCTAGTGAGCCTCTAGTTGACTAGCTCATTGATCAATAGATGGTTGTGGTTTCCTGACCATGGACATTGGATGTCGTTGATAACGGGATCACATCATTAGGAGAATGATGTGATGGACAAGACCCAATCCTAAGCATAGCACAAGATCGTATAGTTCGTTCACTAGAGCTTTTCTAATGTCAAGTATCATTTCCTTAGACCATGAGATTGTGCAACTCCCGGATACCGTAGGAATGCTTTGGGTGTATCAAACGTCACAACGTAACTGGGTGACTATAAAGGTGCACTACAGGTATCTCCGAAAGTGTCTGTTGGGTTGGCACGAATCAAGACTAGGATTTGTCACTCCGTATGACGGAGAGGTATCTCTGGGCCCACTCGGTAATGCATCATCATAATGAGCTCAATGTGACTAAGGAGTTAGCCACGGGATCATGCGTTACGGAACGAGTAAAGAGACTTGCCGGTAACGAGATTGAATGAGGTATGGGGATACCGACGATCGAATCTCGGGCGAGCAACATACCGATGGACGAAGGGAATTGTATACGGGATTGATTGAATCCTCGACATCGTGGTTCATCCGATGAGATCATCGTGGAACATGTGGGAGCCAACATGGGTATCCAGATCCCGCTGTTGGTTATTGACCGGAGAGATGTCTCGGTCATGTCTGCATGGTTCCCGAACCCGTAGGGTCTACACACTTAAGGTTCGGTGACGCTAGAGTTGTTATGGGATATTGTATGTGGTTACCGAAGGTTGTTCGGAGTCCCGGATGAGATCCCGGACGTCATGAGGAGTTCCGGAATGGTCCGGAGGTAAAGATTTATATATGGGAAGTTGTTATTGGGGTTCCGGAAAAAGTTCGTTTTTTTCGGTATTGTACCGGGAAGCTTTCTAAAGGTTCCGGAGGGGTCCGGAAGTCCGGAAAGGGTTCCACCACGTCCAATACAGAAGCATGGGCTTTAAGGGGGCGCCCTAGCCTTAATGGGCTAGGGGCACCAGCCCCCCTAAGGCCCATGCGCATGGGAGAGGGGAAACCCTAAAGGGGGAGGGCCTCCACTTGACTTGGGAGGCACTCCTCCCCCCCTTGGCCACCGCCCCAACCCTAGATGGGATCTAGGGGGCCGGCCCCCTCTCCCCCCCAGCCTATAAATAGTGGAGGGGTGGGAGGGAGGCCACAACCTTGCCCCTGGCGCAGCCCCTCCCCCTCTCCAACACCTCCTCCTCCTCCGTAGTGCTTGGCGAAGCCCTGTCGGAGAACCACAAGCTCCACCACCACGCCGTCGTGCTGCCGGAGCCCTCCCACAACTTCTCCTCTCCTCTTGCTGGATCAAGAAGGAGGAGACGTCCCCGGGCTGTACGTGTGTTGAACTCGGAGGCGTCGTCCGTTCGGCGCTAGATCGGATCTTCCGCGATTTGAATCGCCGCGAGTACGACTCCATCATCCGCGTTCCTTGTAACGCTTCCGCATAGCAATCTTCAAGGGTATGAAGATGCACTCCCTCTCTCTCGTTGCAAGCTTCTCAAAGATTGATCTTGGTGATACGTAGGGAAATTTTTTGATTTACTACTACGTTCCCCAACAGATGAACCCCTCCGTGATGGTGTCTAGATTGGATCTGGTGGTTCTGGAACTTGCGGCGGCTAGAGTTGTGTTTCATCCACTCCCCTAGGGTTTTTGGATTTTTGGGGTATTTATAGAGCAAAGAGCCTGTGCGGGAGGCGGCCGAGGTGGGCACAACCCACCAGGGCACGCCTGGGCCCCCAGGCGCGCCAGGTGGGTTGTGCTCCTCTCGGAGCCCCCCTCTAGTACTTGTTTGGCCCAACAAGTGTCTTTTGGTCCAGAAAAATTCTCCAAAAAGTTTCACTGCATTTCGACTCCGTTTGGTACTAATATTCTGCGAAGTAAAAACAAGCAAAAAATAGCAACTGACACTGGGCACTATGTCAATAGGTTAGTCCCAAAAAATGATATAAAGTTGCTATAAAATGATTGTAAAACATACAAGAATGATAATATAACAGCATGGAACAAGCAAACATTATAGATACGTTGGAGACGTATCAACCAACAAGGATGGTTCTTTTTTTTTGTTTGTGTTACGTATATGCACGGTAGGAGTATGTAGTACATGTTAAAGAGGGAGCAACAAGTATACTCTATATATATATATATGTTGGGGATCGTAGCAGAATTTTAAAATTTTCTACGCATCACCAAGATCAATCTATGGAGTCATCTAGCAACGAGAGAGAGGGGAGTGCATCTACATACCCTTGTAGATCGCGAGCGGAAGCGTTCAAGAGAACGGGGTTGATGGAGTCGTACTCGTCGTGATCCAAATCACCGATGACCGAGCGCCGAACGGACGGCACCTCCGTGTTCAACACACGTACGGAGCGGAGACGTCTCCTCCTTCTTGATCCAGCAAGGGGGGAGGAGAGGTTGGGGAGGACAGCTCCAGCAGCAGCACGACGGCGTGGTGGAGTTGGAGCTGCGTGGTATTCCTGCAGGGCTTCGCCAAGCACCGCGGGAGGAGGAGGAGGTGTTGGAGAGGGGAGGGGCTGCGCCAGGGATGAGGTATGGCCTCCCTCCCACCCCTCCACTATTTATAGGGGGAAGAGGAGAGGGGGCCAGCCCCCTCAGATCCAATCTGAGGGGAGGGGAGGCGGCCAGGGGAGGGAAACTTGCCCCCCAAGCAAGGTGGAAGGCTCCCTCCCCTAGGGTTTCCCAACCCTAGGCGCTATGGGCCCTTGGGGGGGGCACACCAGCCCACTAGGGGGCTGGTTCCCTCCCATATACAGCCCATTAGGCCTCCCGGGTAAATCAGCCCCACCCGGTGGACCTCCGGACACCTTTCGGTGGTCCCGGTACAATACCGATAACCCCCGAAACTATTCCGGTGACTGTATGACAACTTCCCATATATAAATCTTCACCTCCGGACCATTCCGGAACTCCTCGTGACGTCCGGGATCTCATCCGGGACTCCGAACAACATTCGGTAACCACGTACAAACTTTCCCTACAACCCTAGCGTCATCGAACCTTAAGTGTGTAGACCCTACGGGTTCGGGAGACACGTAGACATGACCGAGACGACTCTCCGGTCAATAACCAACAGCGGGATCTGGATACCCATGTTGGCTCCCACATGCTCCTCGATGATCTCATCGGATGAACCACGATGTCGAGGATTCAATCAATCCCGTACGCAATTCCCTTTGTCTATCGGTACGATACTTGCCCGAGATTCGATCGTCGGTATACCGATACCTTGTTCAATCTCATTACCAGCAAGTCTCTTTACTCGTTTCCGTAACACATCATCCTGTGAACAACTCCTTGATCACATTGAGCTCATTATGATGATGTCCTACCGAGTGGGCCCAGAGGTACCTCTCCGTCACACGGAGTGACAAATCCCAGTCTCGATTCGTGCCAACCCAACAGACACTTTCGGAGATACCCGTAGTGCACCTTTATAGCCACCCAGTTACGTTGTGACGTTTGGTACACCCAAAGCACTCCTACGGTATCCGGGAGTTGCACAATCTCATGGTCTGAGGAAAAGTTACTTGACATTGGAAAAGCTTTAGCAAACGAACTACACGATCTAGTGCTAGGCTTAGGATTGGGTCTTGTCCATCACATCATTCTCCTAATGATGTGACCCCGTTATCAATGACATCCAATGTCCATGGTCAGGAAACCGTAACCATCTATTGATCAACGAGCTAGTCAACTAGAGGCTTACTAGGGACATGTTGTGGTCTATGTATTCACACATGTATTACGATTTCCGGATAACACAATTATAGCATGAATAACAGACAATTATCATGAACAAGGAAATATAATAATAACCATTTTATTATTGCCTCTAGGGCATATTTCCAACAGTCTCCCACTTGCACTAGAGTCAATAATCTAGTTACATTGTGATGAATCGAACACCCATAGAGTTCTGGTGTTGATCATGTTTTGCTCGTGGAAGAGGTTTAGTCAACGGATCTGCTACATTCAAATCCGTGTGCACTTTACAAATATCTATGTCTCCATCTTGAACATGTTCACGTATGGAGTTGAAGCGACGCTTGATATGCCTGGTCTTCTTGTGAAACCTGGGCTCCTTGGCAAGGGCAATAGCTCCAGTGTTGTCACAGAAGAGAGCCATTGGACCCGACGCATTTGGAATGACTCCTAGGTCAGTGATGAACTCCTTCATCCATACTGCTTCGTGTGCTACCTCCGAGGCTGCTATGTACTCCGCTTCGCATGTAGAACCCGCCACGACGCTTTGCTTGCAACTGCACCAGCTTACCGCTCCACCATTCAAAATATACACGTATCCGGTTTGTGACTTGGAGTCATCCGGATCTGTGTCGAAGCTAGCGTCGACGTAACCCTTTACGACGAGCTCTTCGTCACCTCCATATACGAGAAACATATCCTTAGTCCTTTTCAGGTACTTCAGGATGTTCTTGACCGCTGTCTAGTGTTCCTTGCCAGGATTACTTTGGTACCTACCTACCAAACTTACTGCAAGGTTTACATCAGGTCTGGTACACGGCATGGCATACATAATAGACCCTATGGCTGAGGCATAGGGGATGACACTCATCTCTTCTACATCTTCTGCCGTGGTCGGGCATTGAGCCGTGCTCAATCTCACACCTTGCAATACAGGCAAGAACCCCTTCTTGGACTGATCCATATTGAACTTCTTCAATATCTTATCAAGGTATGTGCTTTGCGAAAGACCTATGAGGCGTCTCGATCTATCCCTATAGATCTTGATGCCTAATATATAAGCAGCTTCTCCAAGGTCCTTCATTGAAAAACACTTATTCAAGTAGGCCTTTATACTTTCCAAGAATTCTATATTATTTCCCATCAGCAGTATGTCATCCACATATAATATGAGAAATGCTACAGAGCTCCCACTCACTTTCTTGTAAACACAGGCTTCTCCATAAGTCTGTGTGAACCCAAACGCTTTGATCATCTCATCAAAGCGAATGTTCCAACTCCGAGATGCTTGCACCAGCCCATAGATTGAGCGCTGGAGCTTGCATACCTTGTCAGCATTCTCAGGGTCGACAAAACCTTCCGGTTGCATCATATACAACTCTTCCTTAAGAAAACCATTAAGGAATGCCGTTTTGACGTCCATTTGCCCTATCTCATAATCATAGTATGCGGCAATTGCTAACATGATTCTGACGGATTTCAGCTTTGCTACAGGTGAGAAAGTCTCATCGTAGTCAACCCCTTGAACTTGTCGATAACCCTTAGCGACAAGCCGAGCCTTATAGATGGTCACATTACCATCCGCGTCAGTCTTCTTCTTAAAGATCCATTTATTTTCTATGGCTTGCCGATCATCGGGCAAGTCAGTCAAAGTCCATACTTCGTTTTCATACATGGATCCTATCTCGGATTTCATGGCTTCAAGCCATTTGTCGGAATCCGGGCCCGCCATCGCTTCTTCATAGTTCGAAGGTTCACTGTTGTCTAACAACATGATTTCCAGGACAGGATTGCCGTACCACTCTGGTGCGGAACGTGTCCTTGTGGACCTTCGAAGTTTAGTGGTAGCTTGATCATGATCATTATCATTAACTTCCTCTCTAGCCGGTGCAGGCTCCACAGAAACATTTTCCTGTGCTGCGCTACTCTCCGGTTCGAGGGCCATCTCATCAAGCTCCACTTTCCTCCCACTTACTTCTTTCGAGAGAAACTCTTTCTCTAGAAAGGATCCATTCCTGGCAACAAAGATCTTGCCCTCAGATCTTAGGTAGAAGGTATACCCAATAGTTTCCTTAGGGTATCCTATGAATACGCATTTTTCCGACTTGGGTTCGAGCTTCTCTGGTTGAAGTTTCTTCACATAAGCATCGCATCCCCAAACTTTCAGAAACGACAGCTTAGGTTTCTTCCCAAACCATAATTCATACGGTGTCGTCTCAACGGATTTTGACGGTGCCCTATTTAAAGTGAATGCGGCAGTCTCTAAAGCATAACCCCAAAAAGATAGCGGTAGATCAGTAAGAGACATCATAGATCGCACCATATCCAATAGAGTGCGATTACGACGTTCGGACACACCGTTACGCTGAGGTGTTCCAGGCGGCGTGAGTTGTGAAACAATTCCACATTTCCTTAATTGCGTGCCAAATTCATGACTCAAATATTCTCCTCCACGATCTGATCGTAAGAACTTTATTTTCTTGTCACGTTGATTCTCAACCTCATTCTGAAATTCCTTGAACCTTTCAAAGGTCTCAGACTTGTGCTTCATCAAGTAGATATACCCATATCTACTCAAATCATCGGTGAGGGTGAGAACATAACGATAACCACCGCGAGCCTCAACACTCATTGGACCACACACATCAGTATGTATGATCTCCAATAAGTTGGTTGCTCGCTCCATTGTTCCGGAGAACGGAGTCTTGGTCATCTTGCCCAAGAGGCATGGTTCGCATCTGTCAAATGATTCATAATCAAGAGACTCCAAAAGTCCATCTGCATGGAGTTTCTTCATGCGTTTAACACCGATATGACCAAGGCGGCAGTGCCACAAGTATGTGGGACTATCGTTATCAACCTTGCATTTCTTGGCATTCACATTATAAACATGTGTAACATCACGTTCGAGATTCAATAAAAATAAACCATTCACCAGCGGGGCATGACCATAAAACATATCTCTCATATAAATAGAACAACCATTATTCTCAGATTTAAATGAGTAGCCATCTCGCATTAAGCGAGATCCAGATACAATGTTCATGCTCAAAGCTGGCACTAAATAACAATTATTGAGGTTTAAAACTAATCCTGTAGGTAGATGCAGAGGTAGCGTGCCGACGGCGATCACATCGACCTTGGAACCATTCCCGACGCGCATCGTCACCTCGTCCTTTGCCAGTCTACGCTGATTCCGCAGTTCCTGCTTTGAGTTACAAATATGAGCAACCGCACCGGTATCAAATACCCAGGAACTACTACGAGTGCTGGTAAGGTACACATCAATTACATGTATATCACATATACCTTTGGTATTGCCGGCCTTCTTATCTGCTAAGTACTTGGGGCAATTCCGCTTCCAGTGACCGTTTCCCTTGCAATAAAAGCACTCAGCCTCAGGCTTGGGTCCATTCTTTGACTTCTTCCCGGCAGCTGGCTTACCGGGCGCGGCAACTCCCTTGCCGTCCTTCTTGAAGTTCTTCTTACCCTTGCCCTTCTTGAACTTAGTGGTTTTATTCACCATCAACACTTGATGTTCCTTTCTGATCTCTGCCTCCACTGACTTCAGCATCGCATATACCTCAGGAATGGTCTTTTCCATTCCCTGCATGTTGAAGTTCATCACAAAGCTCTTGTAGCTAGGTGGAAGCGACTGGAGGATTCTGTCAATGACCGCGTCATCCGGGAGATTAATCCCCAGCTGAGACAAGCGGCTGTGCAACCCAGACATTTTGAGTATGTGCTCGCTGACAGAACTATTTTCCTCCATCTTACAGCTGTAGAACTTATCGGAGACTTCATATCTCTCGATCCGGGCATGAGCTTGGAAAACCATTTTCAGCTCTTCGAACATCTCATATGCTCCGTGATGCTCAAAACGCTTTTGGAGCCCCGGTTCTAAGCTGAAGAGCATGCCGCACTGAACGAAGGAGTAATCATCGGTGCGTGTCTGCCAAACGTTCAAATCGTCTGGCAGTGCTGGGAGAGCAGGTGGGTTACCTAACGGTGCTTCAAGGACATATGATTTCTTGGCAGCTATGAGGATAATCCTCAGGTTACGGACCCAGTCCACATAGTTGCTACCATCGTCTTTCAGCTTGTTTTTCTCTAGGAACGCGTTGAAGTTGAGGGTAACATTAGCGTTGGCCATTTGATCTACAAGATAGATATGTAACATTTAGACTAAGTTCATGACAATTAAGTTCATCTAATCAAATTATGTAATGAACTCCCACTCAGATAGACATCCCTCTCGTCATCTAAGTGATACATGATCCGAATCGACTAGGCCGTGTCCGATCATCACGTGAGACGGACTAGTCATCAACGGTGAACATCTCCATGTTGATCGTATCTTCTATACGACTCATGTTCGACCTTTCGGTCTCTTGTGTTCCGAGGCCATGTCTGTACATGCTAGGCTCGTCAAGTCAACCTAAGTGTATTGCTGTGTAAATCTGGCTTACACCCGTTGTATTCGAACGTTAGAATCTATCACACCCGATCAACATGTAGTGCTTCGAAACAACGAACCTTCGCAACGGTGCACAGTTAGGGGGAACACTTTCTTGAAATTTTAGTAAGGGATCATCTTATATGCTACCGTCGTTCTAAGCAAATAAGATGCAAAAACATGATAAACATCTCATGCAATCAAAATAGTGATATGATATGGCCATTATCACTTCGCTCCTTTTGATCTCCATCTTCGGGGCTCCATGATCATCATCGTCACCGGCATGACACCATGATCTCCATCATCATGATCTCCATCATCGTGTCTTCATGAAGTTGTCTCGCCAACTATTACTTCTACTACTACGGCTAACGGTTAGCAATAAAGTAAAGTAATTACATGGCGAATTTCAATGACACGCAGGTCATATAATAAATTAAGACAACTCCTATGGCTCCTGCCGGTTGTCATACTCATCGACATGCAAGTCGTGATTCCTATTACAAGAACATGATCATCTCATACATCCTTTGGCCATATCACATCACAAAGCACTTGCTGCAAAAACAAGTTAGACGTCCTCTAATTGTTGTTGCAAGTTTTTATGTGGCTGCTATAGGTTTCTAGCAAGAACGTTTCTTACCTACGCCAAAACCACAACGTGATATGCCAATTTCTATTTACCCTTCATAAGGACCCTGTTCATCGAATCCGATCCGACTAAAGTGGGAGAGACAGACACCCGCTAGCCACCTTATGCAACTAGTGCATGTTAGTCGGTGGAACCTGTCTCACGTAAGCGTACGTATAAGGTCGGTCCGGGCCGCTTCATCCCACAGTGCCGCCGAATCAAGATAATACTAGTAACGGCAAGAAGATTGACAAATCGACGCCCACAACTACTTTGTGTTCTACTCGTGCAAGATACTACGCATAGACCTAGCTCTGATACCACTGTTGGGGATCGTAGCAGAATTTTAAAATTTTCTATGCATCACCAAGATCAATCTATGGAGTCATCTAGCAACGAGAGAGAGGGGAGTGCATCTATATACCCTTGTAGATCGCGAGCGGAAGCGTTCAAGAGAACGGGGTTGATGGAGTCGTACTCGTCGTGATCCAAATCACCGATGACCGAGCGCCGAACGGACGGCACCTCCGTGTTCAACACACGTACGGAGCGGAGACGTCTCCTCCTTCTTGATCCAGCAAGGGGGGAGGAGAGGTTGGGGAGGACAGCTCCAGCAGCAGCACGACGGCGTGGTGGAGTTGGAGCTGCGTGGTATTCCTGCAGGGCTTCGCCAAGCACCGCGGGAGGAGGAGGAGGTGTTGGAGAGGGGAGGGGCTGCGCCAGGGATGAGGTATGGCCTCCCTCCCACCCCTCCACTATTTATAGGGGGAAGAGGAGAGGGGGCCGGCCCCCTCAGATCCAATCTGAGGGGAGGGGAGGCGGCCAGGGGAGGGAAACTTGCCCCCCAAGCAAGGTGGAAGGCTCCCTTCCCTAGGGTTTCCCAACCCTAGGCGCTATGGGCCCTTGGGGGGGGGGCGCACCAGCCCACTAGGGGGCTGGTTCCCTCCCATATACAGCCCATTAGGCCTCCCGGGTAAATCAGCCCCACCCGGTGGACCTCCGGACACCTTTCGGTGGTCCCGGTACAATACCGATAACCCCCGAAACTATTCCGGTGACTGTATGACAACTTCCCATATATAAATCTTCACCTCCGGACCATTCCGGAACTCCTCGTGACGTCCGGGATCTCATCCGGGACTCCAAACAACATTCGGTAACCACGTACAAACTTTCCCTACAACCCTAGCGTCATCGAACCTTAAGTGTGTAGACCCTACGGGTTCGGGAGACACGTAGACATGACCGAGACGACTCTCCGGTCAATAACCAACAGCGGGATCTGGATACCCATGTTGGCTCCCACATGCTCCTCGATGATCTCATCGGATGAACCACGATGTCGAGGATTCAATCAATCCCGTACGCAATTCCCTTTGTCTATCGGTACGATACTTGCCCGAGATTCGATCGTCGGTATACCGATACCTTGTTCAATCTCGTTACCGGCAAGTCTCTTTACTCGTTTCCGTAACACATCATCCTGTGAACAACTCCTTGATCACATTGAGCTCATTATGATGATGTCCTACCGAGTGGGCCTAGAGGTACCTCTCCGTCACACGGAGTGACAAATCCCAGTCTCGATTCGTGCCAACCCAACAGACACTTTCGGAGATACCCGTAGTGCACCTTTATAGCCACCCAGTTACGTTGTGACGTTTGGTACACCCAAAGCACTCCTACGGTATCCGGGAGTTGCACAATCTCATGGTCTAAGGAAAAGTTACTTGACATTGGAAAAGCTTTAGCAAACGAACTACATGATCTAGTGCTAGGCTTAGGATTGGGTCTTGTCCATCACATCATTCTCCTAATGATGTGATCCCGTTATCAATGACATCCAATGTCCATGGTCAGGAAACCGTAACCATCTATTGATCAACGAGCTAGTCAACTAGAGGCTTACTAGGGACATGTTGTGGTCTATGTATTCACACATGTATTACGATTTCCGGATAACACAATTATAGCATGAATAACAGACAATTATCATGAACAAGGAAATATAATAATAACCATTTTATTATTGCCTCTAGGGCATATTTCCAACAATATATACGTGTCATAACGTCGCTCCATGTGGGGACTTTCCGGTTCCCGAGGTAGGTGCCACATCAAAGTTGTGCACTGGTATTCAAACATCACGTAATACCATGCAGGCGGTGGTTGCCCTATAGGAACTCACTCGCATGCGGCGCTTCCATCTGTGGGCCCGCGAAGTCGTCCTCCAACACTTTGACCCAACGAGAGAGAGGCACATTTGACGAACAAGGAGGATTAATTCTTTTAGAGCTGTGTTAGGGTAGGAGCATATATATAGTACGTGTCGAAGGGGGGATGGGACCAACATATACTAGGTGTCATACATGAACCTCACTCTGTGTGGGGACTTTGCGGTTTTTGAGGCAAATGCCACATCAAAGGTTGTGCATTAGGTATTCAAAACATCACAACCACACACCTCTCCATATATATGTTTTGGCACACATGCAAGCGATGGTGGTTGTCCTATGGCACTCACTCACGTGGTTATCGGCGATGCTTCCATCTGTCGGCCCGCTTCTTTCACCGACAACGAGAGGTTAATTATTTTGATTTATGAGGGGATTATTTTTTTGTTTGTCTCGCGATATAGGTCATGATGTGAGATTACATATATAACAGCGCATGTGTACACATGAATCCATCCCGCTGGATCGAAGGGGGGGCGAGCACACGACACGTCATGAACCTCTTGCTCTGTGTGGGGACCTGTGCGATTTTTGAACACATGCACCACATCAATGTTGTGCATTAGGTATTCAACACATATGCATGCATCACGCACCTCCATAAATATGTTTGGGACACATGCATGCAATGGTTGTCTTTGAACACTCTCACTCGCTTGGTTATGGGCGGCAAGCCTATATATATTCGTGGGCCCGTGTGGACGTCCATCATTTCAACCGACGACGAGAAAGCTTACCAGGGTGGATTCTTCTTCTTTGGCTCGTGTTACCGTATAGTAGGTCGATCATTCTAGGCCTAATTAAGTTTGAGCGCATCCATGCTACGCATCATGAACCCTCGATCAGTGTGGGGATTTTTCGGTTCCAAAGCATGGTGCCACATCAAATTTGCGCATTGCATATTCAAACACCACACACACCACTTCCATATACATAATTGGGCCACATGCACAGAGTGGGTTTTGTCTTCAGACAGTACTCCCTCTTGAATTTATCGGCGACAAGCTAGCCCATTTTGTGGGGCCGTGTGGACGTCCATCACTTTGATCAACAACGAGCGAGAGAGGTTATACGATCAAGTTGGATTCTGTTTGGTCCGTGTTACAGTACGCCTTGGTGAGATGCCCCCCCTCGACACGTGTGTGTGTGGGGGGCTACTTCGCACTACCCGCAACCTCCGTGGGGTCGGGGAAGTCCGGTTATTTTGCGAGGCACACGTGCCATATCAAAGTTGTGAATGGTAGTTAAATATCACACCACACCCTTTTCATACATATAGTATAGGGCCACCCGCATGTGGTTCGTATGTGGTCTCACCCATCTCACGCCACAAACACACATTCGTGGGTTGGCACACGGTCCACCTTTGTCCGAAAGCGAAAGGGGAAGTTTCACCATATATATGATGGACTCCTATAGGTTTTGTGTTACAGTAGGGTGAGATTTCAAACCTAACTATCTGGGGGCATGCATTCGTAGCTAGGATTCCCTTACCGCCGACACGAAGTGGGGTTCGTAGGGGGTGGCTGACTCGCAATACTATGCGCTTTGTGCGACAGGTGCCACATCAAAGTTGTGCATTGGATATTCGAACATCAAACCACCCTTTTCATACATATATTTGGTCCACATGCAAGTGTGTTGCGTTATTCTTTTTGCCAAATTTATAAACATCACATGAGTTGGATACAGAAACCATGTGCGATTGGGTACGCAACAGACACGATTCGGTCAGACTACCCGTGTGCCACGCCTGTGCCCCTGCAGTCACTCACATCAGCACAGTAGATTGGGCTCCATGATGCTTGCCTCCCGCTCTCGAAAATATCTACTGCCTCGTAATCTCAAAAATATCTACCGCCTGGAAGGTTTTTATGTTTGATAGCACACGATTAGTATGTGCGGACCGTGTGCGATGTCTGTTACTCCCGCTCTGCTTCAATCCCTTGATACAAATTTTTAGTTGCCCCGGTATTTTACTCCCTCCTATAGGATCGAAAGTAGGTCTAGAGGGGGTGATTAGACTACTTGACCAAATAAAAATCTAACCTTTTTCCAATTTTAGTTGTGGGCAGATTTTAGCAACTTAGCACAAGTCAAGCAATCAACCTACACATGCAATTCTAAGAGTGTAGCAGCGGAAAGTAAAACATTGCATATGAAGGTAAAGGGAGGGGTTTGGAGAGTGCAAACGCAATGATGACACGGAGATTTTTGGCGTGGTTCCGATAGGTGGTGCTATCGTACATCCACATTGATGGAGACTTCAACCCACGAAGGGTAACGGTTGCGCGAGTCCATGGAGGGCTCCACCCATGAAGGGTCCACGAAGAAGCAACCTTGTCTATCCCACCATGGCCATCGCCCACGAAGGACTTGCCTCACTCGGGTAGATCTTCATGAAGTAGGCGATCTCCTTTCCCTTACAAACTTCTTGGTTCAACTCCACAATCTTGTCGGAGGCTCCCAAGCGGCACCTAACCATTCTAGGAGACACCACTCTCCAAAAGGTAATAGATGGTGTGTTGATGATGAACTCCTTGCTCTTGTGCTTCAAATGATAGTCTCCCCAACACTCAACTCTCTCTCATAGATTTGGCTATGGTGGAAAGATGATTTGAGTGGAAAGCAACTTGGGGAAGGCTAGAGATCAAGATTCTTGTGGTAGGATTGGAATATCTTGGTCTCAACACATGAGTAGGTGGTTCTCTCTCAGAAAATGAATAGTGGAAGTGTAGGCACGTTCTAATGTCTCTCTCTCATATGGAAAAGGGGGTGGAGGGGTATATATAGCCTCCACACAAAATCCAACCGTTACACACATTTGACCCAACTCGGTCAGACCGAATAGAAGAACTCGGGGAGACCGATTTAGTTCAAAATGTGAACGTTAGGAATCTCGGTGGGACTGACTGAAACAACTCGGTGGGACCGATGTGCTAGGGCTAGGGCAAAACCTCATCTCGGTGAAGCCAATTGCTTGAACTCGGTGAGACCGATTTCAGCAAAGAGCAAAATAGAGTTGGTCAAGCAAACTCGGTGTGACCGGTCGCTCATTTCGGTAAGACCAAAATGTTACAAAGGGAAACAGAGAATTTGCAAGGCCATCTCGGTGAGACCGAGATCCGTATCGGTGTGACCGAAGTGTTAGGGTTTCTGGCAGTGGCTATGTCAAATGAACACGGTGGCGCCGGATGGATCATTTCGGTGGGGCCGAGTTTGACTTTGAGTTTTGGACATATTTGGAAGTGAGAAAGTGGTTGAGGGTTTTGGAGCAATATCACTAAGCACTTTGAGCAAGTAGACCATTAAGCAACACCTCATCCCCTTTTAATAGTATTGGCTTTCCTATGGACTCAATGTGATCTTGGATCACTAAATTATAATGAAGAGTCTTGAGCTTTTGCCAATATGTGTCCTTAGCATTTTAAGGGGTCCACATCTCTAGTCCATGCCATGCCAATCATTGAACTTTCTGAAATATTAAACTTGAATGGATATTAGTTCAATGAGCTATATGTTATTATGAATTACCAAAACCACCCGGTGATTAGTTGCACTTTCAATCTCCCCCTTTTTGGTAATTGATGAGAACATATAGATCAAAGCTTCGACAAATGATAATATGAATGAAATACATCGTCGCTTTGAGAAGTATGTGATAAGCAAGAGCTCCCCCTAAATTTGTGCATTATTTAAAATTTGCTTTTGAATGCAAATGCACAATCGATTAGGATCATGGGTCACTCTTCCATGTCACATACATCTTGGTGGAGCGCTCAAAATGATAAGAGTTAAATAACATGCACTCATCACCAAGGATACAAGTGATTGATCATTCATAAACATTCATGGATATAATCATGCAAGCACACATTAAGGCATCATATGATCAAACACATGATCACATAAGTATCTCACGAGTATAATAGGAATCAAACAACCAAACGATCAAAGTAGCAAGAGAACCAAATTGTCGTGGTATCACACGGCCACCTATGGGGCCATCGGCCCCTTGTGGTTCGCCAAGGGGGAAGAGCGCATTGCACAAAGAGCGGAAAGCACAGAGCAGCACAGCAACGATGACATGGGCAGTTTTACCCAGGTTCGGGCCGCCGCGAGGCGTAAAACCCTACTCCTGCTTTGGTGGATTGATGGAAGGACCGTGGTGGAGACACAGTGCTTTAGCCCGGCAAGGTCGCCTCGGGGCGAGAGCAGCTACACGCGTACGAGCGTACAAGGGTCCGAATCCTTTCTAAGGTAGTCACGGCCCTCCTTTTATAGGTCAAGGGGTCACCACAATGGCAAAACACTCATTATGCACTGATTAGATAGCCACAGTGCTATCATACCTAACTCTGCAGACAGGACAGGGTGCATTAAATGCGCCGCTTAGTGTCACATCGTGGCGTAGCCCGGCAAGCCTTGCCATTCCATCTAGCCACCTTTTTGCCTTCCCGCGCGACACGTCGCCTGGACGGGTGTCATTTATGGATGATCTTCCTCAGAAATGGCTTGTCACGTACCAAGTAACAGCCACTTAGTCACTTGGGGGCTCGACACCGCACCGATGGGTGACTTGCATTGCTGTGAGGTGCCGCGGTGGAGCTTTGGGTAATCCGCGCTTGGCGTCCCCGGCAAGCTTGCCGGGGGATCTTGAGGTTTGTCTTGGGGTAACCTCGACCCCGCCAGGCTCGCCTGCCCGGCAAGGGAGCTTTTTCCTTAGTGATATCTTGCTTATTTGGTTGGTCTTGGTCTTCTTGATCCGCCCTTTGATTTCTCAAAGAGCCATCTCTTCTACTTGGCTTTGTCTTGAATGTCGTAACCTTGCTCTTGAGCCTGTGTACAGTCCAGGCAACACACCTGGGGGTTTGTTGTACCGACAGGAGCCCCCGGGCCTAGCCTGAATGCGCTGCCGATCATCGTCAGGGTAGGCCCTGTCTAGTACATAGGCGAGCGGGTTGTGGTAGCTCATCCTTTGAGATCTTCTTTGCTTCTCCATTAACCTTTGCTTGAGTCAGTTTCCGGTTTTCCCGTGCATCGCGTGATGCCAATTGCAGTGGGGCCACCTTTTGTAATGGCTCGTGAATGACTTTAACGCACGGGGGAGTAACTGCCAATTCACTCTTCCCACCACGTCCTTATCCTCTGCCACGTATGCTGCATGCATTGAGTGGGGTAGGTGACGGAGGCACGTGGTGCAGGAGAGAGAGCCAGGGCAGGAGCTCGGCCTTCCTTGGTTGGTGTAAGGGGACAGCGATCGGATTCGGCCGTCGGCGGTAGCTTGGACAGGTCAGATCAGAAAGAAACCCCTCTGGGGCGGGGGCGAAGGATCAGCCCCCAGCCCCAGCTTGCCTATAAAAGAGGGGGCAAGGATGAAGCAGAGGTGTCCATCCACGCACCTCTCTTTCTTTATTTCTTGCCTTCTTCTTTGTTGTGTTGACGGGGAGAGGCCGGGGCCGAGCGCCGGGCTCTAGCTTGGGGTTGATGATGTCGAACGCTCGTATTGACCCTGGGGGAGTGAGTCTGGTCCGGGGGCGTAGGAGATGTAGCGGTCGGGAGTGTGGGCGCCGAACTGTCCATAGTGTGGGAGGCGCTACGCTCCTACGAGACGGTGAGGCACCCGCCTCTCCCACACGAGCCGGACACTTGGTGGAGAGTGCTTGCCCTGTCCACAAGACGCCGAGGTTCGCCAACTTGACGACGAGACTCCTAGGGCTTCCGGCGCCTGCCTGGGGTGCAGCGCTTGAGATCTTTGGTAATCCCAGCACTGCTCCTTCCGGCGGAGTCAGGGCGATCGTTGAAGATGGCGGCACCTTCCTGCCCTCCAAGGTGGGGAGCGATGCTCCTCGGACACCTCGAACGCCGCCGTCGCCTGCTGCTTCTCTAGGGAAGGTGTCAGCCCGAGGGGCCGGCGTCCTCCTGGAGTGGTGGTGATGAAAAAGGAATGAGGGAAGACAGAGAAGGCCGGTGGCAGGCCGTCAGGTTGGAGTACGATGGCACCGATGCCTTCGTCTTGTATTGCCGGCCCGCTGCCTCATCTTTCCGCTCTTCCCCTCCCTCCCCGGCACCATCATCACCGGCCTCTTTAGGATGGTCGCCGGGGAGGGGGTCACTCTCTTGGTGCCTTCGCCTCCTCCAGTAGTCTTCCAGCTGAGCGCCGGCGGTTCTCCTCGCCAGTGCTTGTGCTGGGGCTTCTTGCTGGCCCTGGAGGTGGTGACCAGGGCACCACCGAGCTCCTCCCTCCGCCCCTCTCCTTCACAGCCTCGCCACTCTCGATCTTGTCAGGCTGCGCCCGGCAAGCCCTGACGGGATCGGGCTGGGCTTCAGCTCAGGCACTCCTTTTGCCCTCTCCACCTCCCACTGTAGTCCCTAGGAGGAGAGGGACAAGAAAGGGATTACGGGGCACTTATCTTTTTTCAGTCTAAAACATGTAGGCACTTGCCAATCTTTAGTCTAAATTATGTAAACTTGTTTATCCATGTTTGTGCTCTGTAAGATCTATACTTGCTTATCAGCATATTAATGAAAAAGACAAGCCTTGCCGGGTACTTGTGCATGTATCATGTCCATGCAGAGGTGAGGTGCCTCTATATGTTCAAGTAAACAAGTTTCCCCCGGCAAACTATCCTGCTTGTACCCTTAGTTTGCTGCCGTGGGGCAAGGCTTGCCGGGCATAAAACTATAAAAAGGGACCAGCCCCTCGTCGAACCCTCTCCATCAAAGGCAACTGCGACCACCTTGTCCGAAGCAATGTTCGGGAAAAAGGATGGGAGCACCTATGTTTCAAAGGTAATGAGGTTTTCATATGCACAAGTTTTTACCTTACAGAACAGGTATGGATAAGAAGAAACTTATATGTTTGGCTTGCCGGGAATCGCTGTGTAGGCTTGTCTTCATTTCTTCTCTTCGGGATCAAGTCCACGGCAAGAACCCTGCAACTTAGTGCAGATGAAAACAGTGCTACATGCGACCTCATCTACATGATCATGCTATGCTCATGGTATGCTTATGCATGCATGCAATCTTGTCGGGGGCCCCCTAGCGCTTCGTTTATTCATCTGTTGCTCAGGGTCTGCCCCTGGCTTTGTACAAAGGGTTACATGCAACATCGGCAAGGCTTGTACAAAAGGGTGGCTGCCGGGCAGGGCCCGACAGCCACGCCTTACGGGTAGAACTTAGGGAGATGCTCAATGTTCCATGAGTTTTGAAACTGAATGCCATCTCCGGTCTCCAGAAGGACTACGCCGGGTCTGGTGACTCGTACTACCCGGTAAGGGCCTTCCCACTTCAGCGTCAACTTGTTTGCACCCTTGGCGGACTGAACACTCCTAAGGACAAGGTCGCCTTCCTCAAAGCTCCGGGCATGAACCCTGCAGCTGTGATAGTGATGCAGGGCTTGCTGGTAGCGTGCAGCACGCGTAGCAGCCCGGAGACTGTTCTCCTCAAGTAGCACAACATCGTCACGCCGGTGCTGTTCCTGCGCTACTTCATCGTAGGCAAGCACTCAAGGTGATCCGTATATGAGTTTCGTGGGGATAACTGCTTCTGCCCCATAGACTAGGGAGAAGGGAGTCTGCCTGGTAGCTCGATTTGGTGTCGTACGGAGGGACCAAAGAACCACTGGCAGCTCATCGATCCACCGCCTGCCGCACTTCTATAGCCTATGAAATGTTCTTGTCTTGAGTCCTCGCAGCACTTCAGCGTTTGCCCTCTCAGCTTGTCCGTTGCTTCTGGGATGGGCAACAGAGGCAAATGAGACTTTGCTTCCGAGGACATGAACGTATTGCATGAAGGTGCGGCTTGTGAATTGGGTGCCATTGTCAGTGATGATCCTGGTGGGCACTCCGAAACGGCACACCAATCCTTTCAAGAACTTGATAGCTGACTGTGCGGTCACCTTCCTCACGGGCTCCACCTCTGGCCACTTTGTGAACTTGTCGATAGCGACAAACAAGAACTCAAAGCCCCCGGTAGCACGGGGGAAGGGGCCCAAGATGTCGAGCCCCCAGACCGAGAAAGGCCATGACAAAGGGATCGTCTGGAGAGCTTGAGCAGGCTAATGGATATTCTTGGAGTGGAACTAGCAGGCTTCACATTTGGTGACTAGCTCAATTGCATCTTGGAGGGCCGTGGGCCAGTAAAAACCTTGCCGGAAGGCTTTTCCTATTGGCGAACAAAGCATGCAATTTCAAAAAAATTCTACGCTCATGCAAGATCTATCTAGGAGATGCATAGCAACGAGAGGGGAAGAGTGTGTCCACGTACCCTCGTAGACCGAAAGCGGAAGCGTTAGCTTAACGCGGTTGATGTAGTCGAACGTCTTCTCGATTCAACCGATCAAGCACCGAATGTACGGCACCTCCGAGTTCTGCACACGTTCAACTCAATGACGTCCCTCGAACTCTTGATCCAGCAAAGTGTTGAGGGAGAGTTTCGTCAGCACGACGGCGTGGTGACGGTGATGGTGAAGTGATCCGCGCAGGGCTTCGCTTAAGCACTACGACAATATGACCGGAGGAGTAAACGGTGGAGGGGGGCGCCGCACACGGCTAAGAACCATTGGTGTGTCCTTGGAGGCGCCCCCGCCCCCGTATATAAAGGAGGGAGAGGGGAGGAGGCTGGCCTAGGGGCGCCCCAAGTGGGAGGAGTCCCACTTGGGCTCCTAGTAGGATTCGGCCCCCCATTTCCATTTACCGAAGGGGGAATGGGGGAAAGAGAATGAGAGGGAGAAGGAAAGGGGGGCGCAGCCCCCTCTCCTAATCCTATTCGGACTCCTTCCCTGTGGGGGGCGCGCCACCCCTATGTGGGCTGGTGTGCCTCCCTCCTATGCCCCATATCTTCCCCCGGGGGGTTCCGGTAACCCCCCCCCCGGTACTCCGATAAGTACCCGATGCATTCCGAAACACTTCCGGTGTCCGAATACTATCGTCCAATATATCAATCTTTACCTCTCGACCATTTCGAGAGTCCTCGTCATGTCCGTGATCTCATCCGGGACTCCGAACAATCTTCGGTCACCAAAACACATAACTCATAATACAAATTGTCATCGAATGTTAAGCGTGCGGACCCTACGGGTTCGAGAACTATGTAGACATGAACGAGACACATCTCCGGTCAATAACCAACAGTGGAACCTGGATGCTCATATTGGTTCCTACATATTCTACGAAGATCTTTATCGGTCAAACCACAATGACAACATACGTCATTCCCTTTGTCATCGGTATGTTACTTGCTCGAGATTCGATCGTCGGTATCTCCATACCTAGTTCAATCTCGTTACCGGCAAGTCTCTTTACTTGTTCTATAATGCATCATCCCGTAACTAACTCATTAGTCACATTACTTGCAAGGCTTATCATGATGTGCATTACCGAGAGGGCCCAGAGATACCTCTCCGATACTCAGAGTGACAAATCCTAATCTCGATCTATGCCAACCCAACAAAACACCTTCGGAGACACCTATAGAGCATCTTTATAATCACGCAGTTATGTTGTGACGTTTGATAGCACACAAGGTGTTCCTCCAGTATTCGGGAGTTGCATAATCTCATAGTCAAAGGAATATGTATAAGTCATGAAGAAAGCAATAGCAATAAAACTTAACGATCATTATGCTAAGCTAACGGATGGGTCTTGTCCATCACATCATTCTCCCAATGATGTGATCCCGTTCATCAAATGACAACTTATGTCTATGGTTAGGAAACTTAACCATCTTTGATTAACGAGCTAGTCTATTAGAGGCTTACTAGGGACACTGTGTTTTGTCTATGTATCCACACATGTATCAAGTTTCCGGTTAATACAATTCTAGCATGAATAATAAACATTTATCATGATATAAGGAAATATAAAATAACAACTTTATTATTGCCTCTAGGGCATATTTCCTTCATTTCCAACCAGGGCCCTCGATCCAATGTGGGAGCCGCATATACCCTTGTGTATCTCTGCCAACAGTTCCTTTCCTTCTTCCCAGCAAATGCACTTCAATTTCACTCCGTTGGGCCTTCTTCTGTATAGCGTGTCATCAACGAACTGATACATACTGGCCCTCCGGGCTACTCTTTCAGCTTCTTCTTGCTCTTCGGGAAGTTCTCCTGTTTGGAGGAAATGGACTATGTGTCACGCCCACGTTGGATCCCGAGGCTCGGCAACAAGGACTAGCGGCACCTCCTCGTTCACGGGAGCGCATGCCTCGACCACAGGAACAGGTGGTTCAGCGGGAGGGTGCTGCTCACCGGGCGAAACGGAGTTGTTCCGGCCAACCTCTCTGCCGGGGACCCCAAAGGGCTCTGCCGGGAGAGGCCTGCCGGAGTCCAGTTTCCTCCTCTTCCTGGCCATTGTTGCCGAGGATATGGAGCTTTGTCGGGCACTTGTGCATGCATCATACTCATGCAGAGGTGAAATGCCTCTATACGTTCAAGTAAACAAGTTATCTCCGGCAAGCTATCCTGCCGGTACCCTTGAATTGTTGCCGTGGAGCTAAGCCTGCCGGACACAAATCGTAAAGAGGGACCAGCCCCCCGCCAAGCCTTTTCTTTCAAAGGCTACTGTGACCATCCTGACCGAAGCAATGTTCGAGTCAAAGGATAGGAGGACCTAAGTTTCAAAGGTGACGAGGTTTTCATACGCACAAGTTTCTACTTACAGAACACGTAAGGATAAGAAGAGAACTTGTCTGTTTGGCTTGCCGAGGATCGTCACATAGGCTCGTCTTCATTTCTTCTTTTTGGGACCGAGTCCACGGCAAGAACCCTGCAACTTAATGCAGAAGAAAATGATGCCATGTGCGACCTCATCTACATGATCATGCTATGATCATGATATGCTTATGCATGCATGCAAGTTTTGGGGGCCCCCCAGTGCTTCGTTTATTTCTGTTGCTCAGGATCTGCACCTGGCTTTGTACAAGGGGTTACATGCAACAGCGGCAAGGCCTGTACAAAAGGGTGGCTGTCGGGCCCTACGGAGATGCTCAATGTTCCATGAGTTTTGCAACTGAATGCCATCTCCGGTCTCCAGACGGACTGCACCAGGTATGGCGACTCGTACTACCCGGTAAGGGCCTTCCCACTTAGGCGTCAACTTGTTTGTACCCTTGGCGGACTGAACACGCCTAAGGACAAGGTCGCCTTCCTCAAAACCTAGGGCACGAACCCTGCGGCTGTGATAGCGACGCAGGGCTTGCTGATAGCGTGCAGCACGCGTAGCGGCCTAGAGACGGTTCTCCTCAAGTAGCACAGCGTCGTCACGCCGGTGCCGTTCCTGCACTACTTCATCATAGGCAAGCACTCGAGGAGACCCGAATATGAGTTTCGTGGGGATAACTGCTTCTGCCCCATAGACTAGGGAGAAGGGAGTCTGCCCGGTAGCTCGATTGGGTGTCATTCTGAGGGACCAAAGAACCATCGGCAGCTCGTCGATCCACCGCCTGCCACACTTCTGCAGTTTATCAAAGGTTCCTGTCTTGAGACCTCGCAGCACTTCAGCATTCGCCCTCTCAGCTTGTCCATTGCTTCTGGGATGGGCGACAGAGGCAAATGAGATCTTGCTTCCGAGGGCATGAACATATTGCATGAAGGCACACCTCGTGAATTGGGTGCCATTGTTAGTGATGATCCGGCCAGGGACTCCGAAGCGGCACACCAATCCTTTCAAGAACTTGATAGCTGACTGAGCAGTCACCTTTCTCACGGGCTCCACCTCTGGTCACTTTGTGAACTTGTTGATAGCGACGAACAAGAAATCAAAGCCCCCAGTAGCACGGGGGAAGGGGCCCAAGATATTGAGCCCCAGACCGAGAAGGGCCATGATAAAGGGATCGTCTGAAGAGCTTGGGCAGGCTGATGGATGTTCTTGGAATGGAACTAGCAGGCTTCACATTTGGTGACGAGCTCAACTGCATCTTGGAGGGCTGTGGGCCAATAGAAACCTTGCCGGAAGGCTTTTCCAACCAGAGCCCTTGATCCAATGTGTGAGCCGCACATACCCTTGTGTACCTCTGCCAACAGTTCCTTTCCTTCCTCCCGGCAAATGCACTTCAATTTCACGCTGTAGGGCCTCCTTCTGTACAGCGTGTCATGCATGAACTGATACATACTGGCCCTCCAGGCTACTCTTTCAGCTTCTTCTTGCGCTTCGGGGAGTTCTCCGGTTTGGAGGAAATGGACTATGTGCCGTGCCCAAGTTGGAGCCAGGAGCTCCGCAACAAGGACCAGCAGCACCTCCTCATTCGCAGGAGCGCACTTCTCGACCGCAGGGACCGGTGGTCTGGCGGGATGGTGCAGCTCGCTGATCGAAGGGGAGTTGTTCCCGCCAAGCTCTCTGCCAGGAGCCTCGGGAGGCTCTGCCGGGTGAGGGTTGCCGGAGTCCAGTTTCCTCCTCTTTCTGGCCATCGTTTCCGGGGGTACGGAGGGTTGAGTCAGATGGAGAACAAAAGACCCTGGTTCCACAGGGAGTTTTTGCGCAGCGCACGTTGACAGATGATCAGCAATGCTGTTTTCCGCACGCGGTATGTGCTCTGTTTGCAATCCATCAAAGCGCTCCTCCAACTTTCTCACTTCCTCGATGTATGCCTCCATCAATGGGCTTTGATAATCCTTGTTCACTTGCCTCACCACAAGTTCTGAATCTCCACGAATGATCAACTTCTTGATTCCCAGTTCTGTAGCGATCCTGAGCCCGGCAAGGAGTCCTTCATATTCTGTCGTATTGTTGGTAGCCTTCTCCCGGGGGAAATGCATTTGAACCACGTACTTGAGGTGCTCCCCAGAGGGAGGAACAAGAAGCACGCCAACTCCTGCACCTTGTAGGGAGAAGGCACCATCAAAGTACATGATCCAATCTTGGGGCGCTTCCTTGCCAGGGATAACTGTCTCCAACACGTCTTCGTCAGGGGTAGGCGTCCATTCCGCAATAAACTCCACCAGTGCTCTGCTCTGAATGGTTGACGTGCTCTCGAACTTGAAACCAAAGCTGGATAACTCCAAAGCCCATTCCACTATCCTGCCAGTGGCCTCAGGGTTCCTCAGTATGCGTTGCAAGGGGAAGCGGGTGACAACCGTGATCTCGTGAGCTTGGAAGTAGTGGCGCAGTTTCCTTGAGGCCATGATGAGGCCAAAAATCAACTTTTGCATGCTAGAGTACCTCGAGCTAGCCCCCTGCAATAGGGAGCTGACGAAGTACACTGGCCGCTGCACCACTTTCTTCCTTGCCGCGACCTTGGAGCTATCTCCATTAACCCGCTCATCATTGTTCTGATCTTCCTCTGACCTTGCCGGGGCGAGTTCACTTCCTCCTCCAGAGGGGACGGCAGTTGTAGCTGCTTCTTCATCTACTTCCCGCTGCGCCACCAGCGCTGTGCTAACCATTTGATTGGTTACCGCTAAGTATAGCAGCAACGGTTCTTGTGATTTTGGAGCGACTAAGGTGGGGACAGAGGAAAGATAGGTCTTCAGATCCTACAGCGCAGCGTCTGCCTCCGGGGTCCACTCCATGGGCCCAGCCTTCTTCAAGATTTTGAAGAACGGCATGGCGCGTTCGGCGGACATGGAAATGAACCTGCTTAGTGCGGCAAGACATCTAGTCAAATGCCTCACGTCTTTAACTGTCTTGGGTACTTGAATCTGCTCAATTGCCTTGATCTTGTCGGGGTTGGCCTCTATCCCCTGGTGGGACACAAAGAAGCCAAGCAGCTTGCCGGAAGGAATGCCAAACACACACTTCTCTGGGTTCAGCTTCAAGTTGATCTTGCGTAGATTTGCAAAGGTCTGTTCCAAGTCCTGAATGAGAGTTGATTTGTCCTTGGTTTTGACCACTATATCATCCATGTAGTCTTCAATATTCCTGTGCAACTGGGACTCAAAGCCAATCTGTACTGCTCTCATGAAAGTGGATCCAGCACTTTTTAACCCAAAGGGCATACGTACAAAGCAGTACGTGCCGGATGGGGTTATAAACGCGGTCTTCTCTTCGTCTTCTTCGGACATGAAAATCTGGTGGTACCCGAAGTAGGCATCCAAGAAGTAAAGTAGGTCACATCCAGAGGTGGAATCCACAATCTGATCGATGCGCGGCAAGGGGAATGGGTCCTTCGGGCATGCTTTATTTAGATCTGTGAAATCTATGCAAAGCCTCTAGTTCCCATTCGCCTTGCGCACCACCACTGGATTCGCCAACCAAGTTGGATGCAACAATCCTCTGACCAAACCAGCAGCTTCGAGTTTCTTGATCTCCTCGGCAATAAACTGCTGCCGCTCTAAAGCTTGCTTTCGGACCTTCTGTTTGATAGGTCAGGCATGTGGGCAGACAGCAAGGTGGTGCTCGATTACCTCCCTGGGAACACTGGGGATGTCAGATGGTTGCCAAGCAAACACATCGACATTCACCCGCAGGAAGGCAACAAGCGTGCTTTCCTATTTGTCATCAAGGGTGGAGCTGATAGTAAATATACCATCAGCGCCAACCAACCGTGCTGGGACCTTCTTCACAGCAGGTGCAGCAACCTTTGATCTCTTGCTATTGGAACTCTCCGGCAAATCATCAACAGGCGCAGCGCAATCCGAAGAGGCGCGCTTCTCGAATTCTTTGCTGGCGTCCTTGCTAGCTTTCTTCCCTTTCTTGCTTTCCTTGGCCGGAGCGATAGCTTCTGTGGCCTCTGCAGCGACTGCTTCCCGGTACATCTTATCCACGCATATGACTGCGTCCTTCTTGTCTGATGGAACGGAAATGACGCCCATCGGTCCTGGCATCTTCAGAGTGTTGTAGGCATAGTGGGATGCCGCCATGAATTTTGCCAGGGCAGGGCGGCCAAGGATTCCATTGTATGGCAGGGGGAGGTCGACCACATCAAACATGATCTTCTCGGTCCGGTAGTTCAGCTCCCCCCCCCCCAAACATTACCGGCAGTGTGATCTTCCCCTTAGGACGACTCCTGTCGGGGTTGATGCCTTGGAAAGTACCGGTAACCTTGAGCTCTTCATCTGCTATCTGGAGCTTGCTGATGACCTTGGGAGATATCAGATTCAACCCGGTCCCGCCGTCAACCAACATCTTTGTGACTTTGAGGTTGCGAATCATTGGTGAAACCAACAATGGCAAACATCCTACCGCAGTGGTGCGGTCATGGTGATCCTCTTCATCAAAGATGATGGGCGTGCGGGACCACTTGAGCGGCTTCCGAGAATCTGCCGCCGGCTCCACGGCATTGACCTCACGTGCCCACTGTTTGAGCTGGCGGTGAGAGGAGTGCAAGGACGCACCTCCGTCAATGCACAGGGCGTCAGTGGCCTTCTGGAATTCCTGCTCACTGGTTTCCTCTTCATCTCCTTCATCACTCCCATCATCGCATCCCTTCTTCTCACGGCCTCTGACCGGTTTCCCTTGATACTGAGGGGCCTTGCCGGGGCGACCTCCACTGCTACCTCGGCCCTTCCCGCCAGCACCATCTTTGTCTCTCTCTTTGTCACGCTTCTCGTACTCAGCTTTCTGCTTCTTGACGAGCTACTCAACTTGATGACACTCTTGAAGATCGTGTCCCTTAGTTCGATGGATCTTGCAGTATGGCCCGTCAGCCTTCCCTGCCTTCTCGGCAGTCGCGGCATCCCGGCAGTCAGCGCACGCAGCAACTTCCTTGCCGGGAGCCTCGGTCTTGGCCTTCTTGCTGGTACTAGGAGTGCTCGCTCCTTCAACAGTCATCACTGCTTTATCTTTGCGCTTCTTGTTGTGTTTCTTATTCTTCTTCTTCTGATTGGTGGCATCGTCATCATCCTCTGAGTCAACGTCGACGCCATCTTCTTCACCGGGGAGTCGCCTCCCCTCCTCTGTTCGGGCTCACTTGTCCACCAGAGTGTATAGCTCATTCACAGTCTTGGGCAACCGAACATTCATTTTGGAACGTATCCTGCGGTTGCGCACATTGGACTGGAATGCACCTATCACAGCTGCTGGATGGATGTCTGGAATGTTCCTGTGCACCCGGCCGAACCTCTGCATATACTTCCGCAAACTCTCTCCTTCCTTCTGTGGGAGGAGCTGGAAGTCGCTGGGCCGCCCTGGTTCTTGATGGCTGCCCGCGAAGGCGCCAATAAACTCATGGCACAGATCAGCCCAGGTCGAGATGGAGTTCTCTGGCAAGTGCATCAGCCACGACCTCACATTTGGCTTGAGTGCCAAAGGGAAGTAGTTGGTGAACACCCTCTCGTCCCTTCCTCCGGCAGCTTGAATAGCGATGGTGTAGATGCTCAAGAACTCTGCCGAGTTCAATCTTCCATCGTACTTTTCTGGTATATCTGGTTTGAACGTATGGGCAGATGGCCAACGGACTTGCCGCAGCTCACGAGTGAAGGCGGGGCAACCAACCTCGAAAGGCAGGTACCCACCCCCATCGGGCATGGGTTCGTCGATGTCGGGGCCATTGCGCCTATCAGACTGTCGGCGGGTGTCGCGGCGTCGCTCGATGGTGACACGCGCGTCTTCCCTCCGCCTGTCTTCTAGGACCCGTCACCGGTCTTGACGTGTCTGAGGATCAGACGAAGCCATTGATACATCATCGGGTTCTTGGTCGCGTGGCCCTGGTTGTGGCCTGATACGTCTCCAACGTATCTATAATTTTATATTGTTCCATGCTATTATATTATCTGTTTTGGATGTTTTATATGCATTAATATACTATTTTATATTATTTTTGGGACTAACCTATTAACCTAGAGCCCAGTGCCAGTTTCTGTTTTTTCCTTGTTTTTTAGCTTCGAGGAAAAGGAATACCAAACGGAGTCCAAACGGAATAAAATCTTCGCGATGATTTTTCTTGGACCAGAAGACACCCAGGAGACTTGGAGATGAAGTCGGAAGAGCCACGAGGCGGCCACAAGGGTGGAAGGAACGACCAGGGCGGTAGGGCGTGCCCCCCTACCTTGTGGGCCCCCCGTGACCCTCCTGACCTAATTCTTTTGCCTATATATTCACATATGTTCCCAAACCACCAGAGGCATCCACGAAAACACTTTTCCACCGCCGCAAGCTTCTGTACCCGTGAGATCCCATCTAGGCACCTTTTCCGGCACCCTGCCGGAGGGGGATTCAATCATAGAGGGCTTCTACATCAACCCTATTGCCCTTCCGATGAAGCGTGAGTAGTTTATCTCAGACCTACGGGTCCATAGCTAGTAGCTAGATGGCTTCTTCTCTCTGTTTGATTCTCAATACCATGTTCTCCTCGATGTTCTTGGAGATCTATTCGATGTAATACTTTTTTGTGGTGTGTTTGCCAAGATCCGATGAATTGTGGATTTATGATCAAATTATCTATGAATATTATTTGAATCTTCTCTGAATTCTTTTATGCATGATTTGATATCTTTGTAATTCTCTTCGAACTATCGATTTGGTTTGGCCAACTAGATTGGTTTTTCTTGCAATGGGAGAAGTGCTTAGCTTTGGTTCAATCTTGCGGTGTCCTTTCCCAGTGACAATAGGGGCAGCAAGGCACGTATTGTATTGTTTCCATCGAGGATAAAAAGATGGGGTTTACATCATATTGTTGAGTTTATTCCTCTACATCATGTTATCTTACTTAATGCGTTACTCTGTTCTTCATGAACTTAATACTCTAGATGCAGGCAGGAGTCGGTCGATGTGTGGAGTAATAGTAATAGATGCAGAATCGTTTCGGTCTACTTGACATGGACGTGATGCCTATATTCATGATCATTGCCTTAGATATCGTCATAACTTTGCTCTTTTCTATCAATTGCTCGGCAGTAATTTGTTCACCCACCGTATTATTTGCTATCTTGAGAGAAGCCTCTAGTGAAACCTATGGCCGCCGGGTCTATTTTCCATCATATAAGTTTCTGATCTACTATTTTGAAGTCTTTTACTTTCCGATCTATAAACCAAAAATACCAAAAATATTTACTTTATCTTTTATTTAGTTTCATCTATATCTATCAGATCTCACTTTTGCAAGTAACCGTGAAGGGATTGACAACCCCGTTATCGCGTTGGGTGCCAGCTGTTTGATTGTTTGTGCAGGTATTCAGTGATTTGTGCGTTGTCTCCTACTGGATTGATACCTTGGTTCTCAAACTGAGGGAAATACTTATCTCTACTTTGCTGCATCACCCTATCCTCTTCAAGGGAAAAACCAACGCAAGCTCAAGAAGTAGCAGGAAGATTTTCTGGCGCCGTTGCCGGGGAGATCTACGCCAAGTCAAGACATACCAAGTACCCATCATAAACTCTCATCTCTTGCATTACATTATTCGCCGTTTGCCTCTCGTTTTCCTCTCCCCCACTTCTAAAATGATTTTCGAATTTTTTTGCCTTTTTGTTTGCCTTCTTTCCGTTCGATCTTTTGTTTGCTTGTGTTACCATATGCCTTATTTTTGCTTTCATCTTCGCTTGCTAAAAGTTTATGGATCCTCATCCACTTGCTAATCTTTTTAAGAGATCCAATTATGATGAACCAATTGCTAGTGAGTTGAGTGCACTAGGTTATCTTTATGAAGTTTTGCTTGAAATTCGTGAATCTAAAAATTGTGATGAAGAAGTTTATGAAGTGATTCACGATAGCTCCTTGAATAAAAAGCATGATTGCAATGGTTTTACTATAAATTCTATTGATGTCAATTGTGCTAATAATATGCAAAACCCTAAGCTTGGGGATGCTAGTTTTGTTATGTCCACTACTTGTTGCAATGATCATGATTGGGGTGATTCTTCTTATGATCTTGAAAATTTATTTAAGCCTCATGATAATAGTGTTTGCAATAATATTGAAAGTGGGTTTGGAAGAGTGTCAACTCTAGGTAATAATGATCCCACTACTTTGGAGAATGATCAATTTCATGAAATTTATGATAAAAGTGGGTTTGGAGAAGTCATGACTTTATTTGATAATCCCACTATTTTGGAAGAGTGTCAACTTTGCATGCATGTGGATCATGAAGAGAATATTTTATGTGATTTTTATATTGTTGAATTTGAGTATGATCCCACATGTAATTATTATGAGAGAGGAAAATATTGTGGTAGAAACTTTCATGTTACTAAATTACCTCTCGTTATGTTGAAATTGCTATTATTTCTTTCTTCTTCCTTGCATATGCTAGATCTTGCTTGCCTTGCTAATTTGTTTTCCTATAAAATTCCTATGCATAGGAAGCATGTTAGACTAAGATTTGTTTGTCACATGTTTTATGATGCTCTCTTTGTGTTTCAATTATTATCTTTCATGTGAGCATCATCGAAATCTCAATGCCTAGCTAAGGGCGTTAAAACAATAGCGCTTGTTGGGAGGCAACCCAATTGTTTTTTGTTTTTGATTTTTGTTCCTGTTTTGCTTTGAATAAATCATATAGCCTCTGGTTAGATGTGATTTTGTGTTTTAATTAGTGTTTGTGCCAAGTAAAACCTTTGGGACGGCTTACGGTGATAGTTGATTTGATCTTGCTGAAAAACAGAAACTTTTGCGACCAGTCACAGAATTTTAATAATTCACAGGAGCGTTAAAAAACCCTGAATTGTTTTATAATATATTTATATACAAATTTCCTATGTTTTCCTAATTTTTCAGAATATTTGGAGTTACCTAAGTATTATAACAATTCGGATCTTTGCAGACTATTCTGTTTTTGACAGATTCTGTTTTCTTTGTGTTGTTTGCTTATTTTGATGAATCTATGGGTAGTATCGGGGGGTATGAACCATTTAAAAGTTTGAATACAGTATATATTACACCAATATAAATAAATAATGAGTTCACAACGGTACCAAAAGTGGTGATTTATTTTCTTATACTAACGGAGCTTATGAGATTTTCTGTTGAGTTTTGTGTTGTGAAGTTTTCAAGTTTTGGGTAAGGATTTGATGGACTATGGAATAAGGAGTGGCAAGAGCCTAAGCTTGGGGATTCCCAAGGCATCCCAAGGTAATATTCAAGTACAACCAAGAGCCTAATCTTGGGGATGCCCCGGAAGGCATCCCCTCTTTCGTCTTCGTCTATCGGTAACTTTACTTGAGGCTATATTTTTATTCACCACATGATATGTGTTTTTCTTGGAGCGTCTTGTATGATTTGAGTCTTTGCTTTTTAGTTTGCCACAATCATCCTTGCTGTACACACCTTTTGAGAGGGACACGCATGAATCGTGATTTATTAGAATACTCTATGTGCTTCATTTATATCTTTTGAGCTAGGCAATTTTGCTCTAGTGCTTCACTTATATCTTTTTAGAGCACGGCGGTGGTTTTATTTTATAGAAATTGTTGAACTATCATGCTTCACTTATATTATTTTGAGAGTCTTTAAACAGCATGGTAATTTGCTTCAGTTATAAATTTAGTCCTAACATGATAGGCATCCAAGAGGGATATAATAAAAACTTTCATATAAAGTGCATTGAATACTATGAGAAGTTTGATTCCTTATGATTGTTTTGAGATATAGAGATGGTAATATTTGAGTCATGCTAGTGATTAATTGTGAATTTGAGAAATACTTGTGTTAAAGTTTGTGATTCCCGTAGCATGCACGTATGGTGAACCGTTATGTGATGAAGTCGGAGCATGATTTATTTATTGATTGTCTTCCTTATGAGTGGCGGTCGGGGACGAGCGATGGTCTTTTCCTACCAATCTATCCCCCTAGGAGCATGCGCGTAGTACTTCATTTCAATAACTAATAGATTTTTGCAATAAGTATGTGAGTTCTTTATGACTAATGTTGAGTCCATGGATTATACGCACTCTCACCCTTCCACCATTGCTAGCCTCTCTAGTGCCACGCAACTTTCGCCGGTACCATATACCCACCATATACCTTCCTCAAAACAGCCACCATACCTACCTATTATGGCATTTCCATAGCCATTCCGAGATATATTTCCATGCAACTTTCCACCATTCCGTTTATTATGACACGCTTCATCATTGTCATATTGCTTTGCATGATCATGTAGTTGACATCGTATTTGTGGCAAAGCCACCATTCATAATTCTTTCATACATGTCACTCTTGATTCATTGCACATCCCGGTACATCACCGGAGGCATTCATATACAGTCATATTTTGTCCTAAGTATCGAGTTGTAATTTTTGAGTTGTAAGTAAATAAAAGTGTGATGATCTTCATTATTAGAGCATTGTCCCATGTGAGGAAAGGATGATGGAGACTATGATTCCCCCACAAGTCGGGATGAGACTCCGGACAAAAAAAAAGAGGCCAAAAAAAATGAGAAGGCCCAAATAAAAAAAATGAGAGAAAAGAGAGAAGGGACAATGTTACTATCCTTTTACCACACTTGTGCTTCAAAGTAGCACCATGATCTTCATGATAAAGAGTCTCCAATGTTGTCACTTTCATATACTAGTGGGAATTTTTCATTATAGAACTTGGCTTGTATATTCCAATGATGGGCTTCCTCAAATTGCCCTAGGTCTTCGTAAGCAAGCGAGTTGGATGCATACCCACTTAGTTTTCTTTTGAGCTTTCATAAACTTATAGCTCTAGTGCATCCGTTGCATGGCAATCCCTACTCACTCACATTGATATCTATTGATGGGCATCTCCATAGCCCATTGATACGCCTAGTTGATGTGAGACTATCTCCTTCTTTTTGTCTTCTCCACAACCACCATATTCTATTCCACCTATAGTGCTATGTCCATGGCTCACGCTCATGTATTGCATGAAACTTGAAAAAGTTTGAGAACATCAAAAGTATGAAACAATTGATTGGCTTGTCATCGGGGTTGTGCATGATTTGAATATTTTGTTTGATGAAGATGGAGCATAGCCAGACTACATGATTTTGTAGGGATAAGCTTTCTTTGGCCATATTATTTTGAGAAGACATAATTGCCTTGTTAGTAAGCTTGAAGTACTATTGTTTTTATGTCAATATTAAACTTTTGTTTTGAATCTTATGGATCTGAACATTCATGCCACAATAAATAAAATTACATGGATAAATATGTCAGGTAGCATTCCACATCAAAGTTCTATTTTTATCATTCACCTACTCGAGGATGAGCAGGAATTAAGCTTGGGGATGCTTGATACGTCTCCAACGTATCTATAATTTTTGATTGTTCCATGCTATTATATTATCTGTTTTGGATGTTTTATATGCATTAATACGCTATTTTATATTATTTTTGGGACTAACCTATTAACCTAGAGCCTAGTGCCAGTTTCAGTTTTTTCCTTGTTTTTTAGCTTCGTGGAAAAGGAATACCAAACGGAGTCCAAACGGAATAAAATCTTCGCGATGATTTTTCTTGGACCAGAAGACACCCAGGAGACTTGGAGATGAAGTCAGAAGAGCCACGAGGCGGCCACAAGGGGGGTAGGGCGCGCCCCCCGTGACCCTCCTGACCTAATTCTTTCGCCTATATATTCACATATGTTCCCAAACCACCAGAGGCATCCACAAAAACACTTTTCCACCGCCGCAACCTTCTGTACCCGTGAGATCCCATCTAGGGACCTTTTCCGGCACCCTGCCGAAGGGGGATTCGATCATGGAGGGCTTCTACATCAACCCTATTGCCCTTCCGATGAAGCGTGAGTAGTTTACCTCAGACCTACGGGTCCATAGCTAGTAGCTAGATGGCTTCTTCTCTCTCTTTGATTCTCAATACCATGCTCTCCTCGATGTTCTTGGAGATCTATTCGATGTAATACTTTTTTGCGGTGTGTTTGCCGAGATCCGATGAATTGTGGATTTATGATCAGATTATCTATGAATATTATTTGAATCTTCTCTGAATTCTTTTATGCATGATTTGATATCTTTGTAATTCTCTTCGAACTATCAATTTGGTTTGGCCAACTAGATTGGTTTTTCTTGCAATGGGAGAAGTGCTTAGCTTTGGGTTCAATCTTACGGTGTCCTTTCCCAGTGACAGTAGGGGCAGCAAGGCACGTATTGTATTGTTGCCATCGAGGATAAAAAGATGGGGTTTACATCATATTGCTTGAGTTTATTCCTCTACATCATGTCATCTTACTTAATGCGTTACTCTGTTCTTCATGAACTTAATACTCTAGATGCAGGCGGGAGTCGGTCGTTGTGTGGAGTAATAGTTGTAGATGCAGAATCGTTTCGGTCTACTTGACACGGACGTGATGCCTATATTCATGATCATTGCCTTAGATATCGTCATAACTTTGCGCTTTTCTATCAATTGCTCGGCAGTAATTTGTTCACCCACCATATTATTTGCTATCTTGAGAGAAGCCTCTAGTGAAACCTGTGGCCCCCGGGTCTATTTTCCATCATATAAGTTTCCGATCTACTATTTTCCATCATATAAGTTTCCGATCTAGTATTTTGAAGTCTTTTACTTTCCGATCTATAAACCAAAAATACCAAAAATATTTACTTTATCTTTTATTTAGGTTCATCTATATCTATCAGATCTCACTTTTGCAAGTAACCGTGAAGGGATTGACAACCCCTTTATCACGTTGGATGCAAGTTGTTTGATTGTTTGTGCAGGTATTCGGTGATTTGTGTGTTGTCTCCTACTGGATTGATACCTTGGTTCTCAAACTGAGGGAAATACTTATCTCTACTTTGCTGCATCACCCTTTCCTCTTCAAGGGAAAAACCAACGCAAGCTCAAGAAGTAGCACGGCCCCTGCGCTGGCTGTCATGGAGGGGACTGCACCGCCGAAACAGCTCCCTTGGTGCGGCCAGCGGCTTGGGCCATTGCCGCCGTTGGTGGAGACCGTGGCGGGCCTGCCTGCTGTGATCCTCTCGCCTCAGCGAAACCAATCAAGCTCATGATAGTGGCCCTCCACTCATCCATTTGATTGGCCGCTGGCGGAAATCTCAACAAGAGCTGGGCCCGTGGAATGGCCTCCGAAGCGGTGCTTGGCATGGACGACGACGCGGATCGCGACGTCGCCCGACTTCTGATGGTGCCTGTGATGGCGGCGCCATGTTCTCGCCGCCGCGAGCCAGTCGCTAGGGCGGTGTGACGATGAGGCGGATGCGCTTGGGGGTTGACGACCCCATCTGGCGCATCGTCTCGGCTAGCTTGCCCTGGGAGTGGCGCGGGCCCTGTAGCCGCACCCGTGGCGGGGGCAGCTAAGTGATTACGATCCGCATCAGGGCGAGCGCCACCGCTGTGGCTGTGTCCCTCGGCGAGCTGGGGAGGCGGAGACGGAGCGTTCTCCCCACCCGCACCTTGTGGAGGATGGCCGCCGGGTTGTTGTTGGTGTCGCCCTCCTCCGGTGCCTCCTACTCCTGCTTCGGCCGCAGCGGGAACGGTGATGGCGCCGCCTGCACCAGTCACGTTCCCCACAGCGTCGGCATTCCCATGTTCCCCCGCAGCTCCCACGGCATTAGTGCCCGCATGCGAGGGAGCCTTCGAGGTAGACGGGTGAGCTAAAGCACCGGATTTATTTTTGGGCGCCATGGATGATGAAGTCGTTGATGAAGACGGCGCGCTGCTTACACTCTCGGGTTCGCGCAAGCACTTCCCCCTACCTGGCACGCCAAAGATGTCATGGTATCACATGGCCACCTATGGGGCCATCGGCCCCTTGTGGTTCGGCAAGGGGGAAGAGCGCATTGCACAAAGAGCGAAAAGCACAGGGCAGCACAGCAACGATGACACGGGCAGTTTTACCCAGGTTCGGGCTGCCGCGAGGCGTAAAACCCTACTCCTGCTTTGGTGGATTGATGGAAGGACCGTGGTGGAGACGCAGCGCTCTAGCCCGGCAAGGTCGCCTCGGGGCGAGAGCAGCTACACGCGTACGAGCGTACAAGGGTCCGAATCCTTTCTAAGGTAGCCACTGCCCTCCTTTTATAGGTCAAGGGGTCACCACAATGGCAAAACAGTCATTATGCACTGATTAGATAGCCACAGTGCTATCATACCTAACTCTGCAGACAGGACAGGGTGCATTAAATGCGCCGCTTAGTGTCACATCGTGGCATAGCCCGGCAAGCCTTGCCGTGCCATTCAGCCACCTTTTCGCCTGCCCGCGCGACACATCGCCTGGACGGGTGTCATTTAGGGATGATCTTCCTCAGAAATGGCCTGCCACGTACCAAGTAACAGCCACTTAGTAACTTGGGGGCTCGACACCGCACCGATGGGTGACTTGCGTTGCTGTGAGGTGGAGCGGTGGAGCTTTGGCGGTGTAATCCGCCCTTGGCGTCCCCGGCAAGCCTGTCGGAGGAGTCTTGAGGTTTGTCTTGGGGTAACCTCGACCCCGCCAGGCTCGCCTGCCCGGCAAGGGAGGTTTTTCCTTAGTGATATCTTGCTTATTTGGTTGGTCTTGGTCTTCTTGATCTGCCCTTTAATTTCTCAAAGAGCCATCTCTTGTGCTTGGCCTTGTCTTGACCGTCGTAACCTTGCTCTTGAGCCTGTGTACAGTCCGGGCAACACACCTGGGGGTTTGTTGCACCGACACAAATGAAACCAACAAAAAAACAAGACATCTCTCTCTCTCGAAGCCTATGATCTATACACTTTCTCCCCCTTTGGCAACAAGTTACCAAAAAGTTTGAAAACGTATAGTGCTATACGACACTCTAGCCATGATCTCCGGGAGCTCCTGAAGGGGTCTTCTGGCTTGTTGCTCCGGTGTGCGTAGATGGCGTGGAGAGGAGGGCATCTGCAAATGCTTCGGCAGAAGTCTGTGGAGCTGGAGGGGTTGACACTGGAGGTACAACCGTGGCAGTTGTTGCAGGTACTGACGTGGTAGTCCTGGAGTCTCTGACAACTAGCACAGCTAATGACCTTTGTGCCCTTGGCACTCTCTGGAAAGTATCTGTAGTGGGTCTATCATCCCTGTCCTCAGCATCCTCTTGGAGCTTCTCCACAATGGTCTGTAT
Organism: Thinopyrum elongatum; assembly: GCA_011799875.1. Classification (NCBI taxonomy): domain Eukaryota; kingdom Viridiplantae; phylum Streptophyta; class Magnoliopsida; order Poales; family Poaceae; genus Thinopyrum; species Thinopyrum elongatum. Next base: position 586,248,373 of record CM022298.1, read on the forward strand.
CTCAGTGACCTTCACATCTAGGTCATGGAATTTAGTGTCAATGATCCTCTCAAGACTTTCCTGATTTTGAGTCAAGGTGGCCAAGCTCTTCTCAATCCTCACGGTAGCCTCAAGCAGATAACTAAGTTGATCTTGCTTGTTCTTGAGTAGCTTGGAAGCATCTGGTGCACTTGCCACCTTTGTTGCTTTGGCAGCCTTTGCTCTCTCTATCTTCTCCTGGGCTTCAGCACAAGTAGGATGGGAAGCATCCATGACAACCTCGTTGTCCTCAAAGTCTGGCCTCAGGGGTAGATGCTCACTGTCTAGTAGATATGTCCCGGTTCCCATCTTGGAGTTGATCAAAGTCTAAATGTGAGGGGCATATCCACAAGATCTTTTCTGATCTGCAATTGTTCTCTTCACAGTCTCTACAATCAGGCTCATTAGCTTGAACTTCTTTGGAACATCAAACAAGTGAAGAAAGTTGATGGAGTGACCACGGATCATTCTATGATCTCCTAACTTGGGCAAAAGAGTATGCTTCAATATAGTGTTTATTGTGGTCAAGCCAGCAAGCACGTAGTATATGGATCCAAACTTGTGAGTGTCCAAGGCTTTATCAGGAATTGGCTTGTACATGTTAGCCATGGAATTGTGATCCTTCCTAGGCTTAGCATACACATCAATATCATTCTCCTCTTCCTCGGGGGCATTGATCAACTTGGCCCATGCTGAGATTGTTGACTGATATCTTGTTCCTTTTAACATCCACACAATCTTTCCATCGGGGTAGAAGTGAGCAATGGAATAGAATTGCATGATCATCTCATCGTTCTACTTTGTCAGCTTCCGACCAACAAACTTGCCAACACCATTCATTCTGAAGCTCTCATGCACACTTAGGAAATAGTCTTCATTGTCATCAATATTTCCAATCTACCCATTTCATATCACAAACAATGGGCTTCTTGTCCAAAAGGACAGTCTCATAGAAATCCTGATGTTCCTTGGTGTGAAAGCGATAGTCCACAGCAGTCCTTCTCCTGGTGGCATAAGGATATGTTTGTCTCCACAGTCTCAAACCATGATCCTTTCTCAACTTCATGTTCTCTGCCACAGGATGAGCATCATTGTGGTCTGGAATCTTGGGCTTGAGCTTTCTGAGCACTAGTGGCTCTTCTTCTTCTTGAACTTTAGGCACTGGGGCCTTGTTCTTTTCAGCAGCAGAGATGTTCCTGGTTGATCTCTTTGGTGCAGATGGCTTGGGAGCTTGAGCTTGAGCTGAAGGCTTGGGGCAGACTTAGGCTTAGATGGAGCAGCCCCAGTCCTGATGGCATCCCCCGTGAGCTTCTGAGTCTTTGCAGGAGGTGCAGCAAGCTCTTCCTCCTCCTCTTCTTCTTCATCAGAATCTCTCATCATAGAAGATCTACCAATGACTCTGGCAATAGTCTTTCTAACCCTTTCCTTCCTCTTCTTTCCACCAGCAGCCTCTTCCTCTCTTGGTTCAAGTGTAAACTCCATGGTTTCTTGAGTTCAGGCTCTGGCTTTTGACATTGGAGCTCTTTTTGCAGGAGCTTTCTTCTGCAGTCCAGGTTTGGTAGCAGCAGCATACTCCTTCTTGAGTACTTTCTTCTTGGAGGTCACTTCCTCCTCAATCACAAAATCTTCATCCTCATATTCAGATGTTCTTTTCTTCTTTTGCCTAGTAGATGCCTTAGGCAAATTGCTGGGAATGCTCCTACTCCCCTCATCATAGCTGCTAGAGGGACTAGTGCCCTCACTGAGGTTGAGCTGCTCTTCAGACTTGTTTTGACTGTCACTGCCCTCTGACATAGCTGCAACTGACCCTGTGAATAGTTGGGTGTAGATAGAGTAGATGAGCATCACAAAGTACATCTTATTTCGCAAAATATTGAGACAAAAACTTAACTTTAGTTTTCTGCAGAAAGCATTTCGGAGCTACCGATTTGACAAACTCGGTGACACCGAAGCACTAATAGAGTCTAAACACACAGTTTCGGTCAGACCGAAATGCAGTTTGGTGACTCCGAGATGCTAGGGTTTCACAGAGAAAGTGATTTCGGTCTCATCGATCAGTACACTTCGGTCAGACCGAGTTGTACTTGTGCAATGGCCAGGGCCAATCGGTGTGACCGAGATCCACAGATCGGTCGGTCTGAGATGGGTTCGGCGGAAACCTAGCCCTAAGTTTTTGCATCAAATCTATTCTACGAAATTTGTTTGGTGGATAGATTGATCTCATACGTGGGAAGAACATAGGCATTATACTTTGTGCAAGAATCGAAGTAATCGAAAGCACAAAGGGTCAAATCTGTACCCTAACTTGGCGGCGGATTTGCTACGGCGGCAACGACGGTGAGGATTCCGTTGACAGCGGCGGAGACCAGCGACAGAAGGTCACTGGCAATGATGGCGACGATCCGGAGATCAAGGGCGGCAGTGCTGGGGTGCGGGTTCGTGCGGTTTGAAGTGATTTTCAACTGTACGGGTACGCGGGGAATATATACCCAGGCGCTATCGGTGGCGCCGAGTGGAACGACTCGGTGGCACCGAGATGCAAAACTGCTAGCAGTTGCTGCAACTCGGTGTGACTGAATAGTTCTAATCGGTGGCACCGAGATGAAAACTTAGATCAACTTATTGATCTCGGTGAGACTGAATTGGATATGTCGGTCTGACCGAAAATCATTAAGAGGTTCTGGAAGTGAAGCCCTTGACGGATCGGTGGCTCCGAGTGCTCCTCACCCGGAGGGTCCAAAAGTGACTTGTTCAAACTTTGTGATGTAGCATGAATAGAGTTTGAGATGAGAAAAAGCATAAATAGCTAGAGGGAGTACTTAGGCATTCTTGGCCATCCATTTGGCAAAAAGGAAACCAAACAATCAAAGCAACAAATGGATGTCCTTGAATGAAGAAAAGTATGAAACCAACATGCTCACACAATAAGATGGCAAATAAAACATGTCGCAAAGTGCTCCTGCCCAAGTTCCGCCTCGAGACGGCGGCGCTTCGTCCCGAAAGTCCTCTCCTTATTTTTTCTAGGTCAAAATGACTTATATACCAGAAGAGGGGCACCGGAGGTGAGCCGAGGAGGGCACAACCCACCAGGGCGCGCCTAGGCTCCCTGGCGTGCCCAGGTGGGTTGTGCCCACCTAGTGGGTTGTGCCCACCTGGTGGGCCCCCCTCTGGTAGTTATTTGCTCCAATAATCCATAAAAAATCTCCGTGAAGTTTCAGCTTATTTGGAGTTGTGCAGAATAGGTAGCTCTGACGTGCTTTTTCTGGTCCAGAATTCCAGCTGCCGGTATTCTCCCTCTTTGTGTAAACCTTGCATATTATGAGAGAAAAGGCATTAGAATTACTCCCAAAAGCATTATTATGCATACAAACATTATAAATAACAGTAGGAAAACATGCTGCAAAATGGACGTATCAGACGATATCCAAGGCAGTGATCATGTATATAGGCATCACGTCCGAGATAAGTAGACCGAAATGATTCTGCATCTACTACTATTACACCACACATCCACCGCTATCCAACATGCATCTAGAGTATTAAGTTCATAAAGAACGGAGTAACGCCTTAAGCAAGATGACATGATGTAGACAAAGTGAACTCGCGTATGAATAAACCCCATATTTTTACCCTTAAAAGCAATGATACAATATCTGTCATGTCCCCTTCTGTCAATGGGATTGAGCACCGCAAGATCGAACCCATTACAAAGCACCTCTCCCATTGCAAGATAAATCAATCTAGTTGGCCAGACCAAATCAATAGATCGGAGAGAAATACAAATCTATAACAATCATGCATAAAAGAGTTCAGATAAAACTCAAATTATATTCATGGATAGATTTGATCATAAACTCACAATTAATCGGATCCCAACAAACACCCCGCAAAAAGTCATTACATCAAATAGATCTCCAAGAACATCAAAGAGAACATTGTATTGAAGATCAAAGAGAGAGAAAAACCATCTAGCTACTAAATATGGACCCGTAGGTCTGTGGTAAACTACTCACGCATCATCGGAAGGGCAGCAAGGTTGATGTAGAGCCCCTCCTCTGATCGATTCCCCCTCCGGCAGAGTACCGGAGAAGGCCACCAGATGGGATTTCGTGGTTCTGGAACTTGCGGCGGCGGAAAAAGTATTTCGGGTGGCTCTCTGATGTCAGGGGAATATTTGAGAATTTATGGAGGTGGAATTATGGTTGGAGGTGCCAGAGGGGCCCACAAGCCTGGGGGGTGCCCTCCCACCCCCCGGGGCACGCCCGTCGAGCTTGTCGCTCCCTCGTTGGTCTTCTGGCCTTCTCCCGAACCTTCTAGGGTCACTTATGGTCCAGAAAAAATTAATCCAAAGTTTTTTCTCCGTTTGGACTCTTTTTGATATCATGCTCCAGCAAATCTCAACAATTCTCCTACTGGATGCAAAAGTTTCTGCTTTTGCACGAAATCAAAGCAACTAACATCCAAATCATCCCAAAGGCTTTACTTGGCACAAGCACTAATTTAAACATAAGAACACAATCATAACAGTAGCATAATTGTGTGCACACAAGAAAACATAAAAATAAACAAGAAAAATAAGATAACAATTGGGTTGCTTCCCAACTAGCGCTATCGTTTTACGCCCCTAGCTAGGCGTAATGCATAGTTTCAAGTGTTGCTATCTTTCTTCTTTTTATCCAAAGATGTGTTTTCATCAGAAGGCTTTTCAAAGGTAATATGAAACACATCATCCATAGAAATTTTAGCATTAGCAAATTATCCACCCGCAAATCCTTCTTGATTACTGGCTACAATCCAAGAGTATTGCTTATTAACACTATTGAAGACTTGTTGGATTATATTCAAAGGAGGGACTTCCTTTTTAGTATTCTCATCAAAGATGTGGTTATTGCTAAACAAATACCTCAACAAATGATCACTATTATATAGGAACTCATCTATTACCGGTTTTTCACGGTTCATACCATAAAAATCAAAGATCTCTCTAGCTTCTCGTGCTATGTGATCAAATTCATTCATGAGAACAAGGGTAGATATTTTCTTAGCTCTGGGATTTTTTATAACCGGCAACTCATAAAACAATCTTTGCAGAATAGGATGGGTATGAATAAATCTTCATTCAAGTTTACAAACAAGTGCGGAAATAGCTTCGGCATAATTTTTGGTTCTTTTAAGTATAGGAGCATCATCACAAGCCAAGGTTCCTATGCAATTAAAGAATTCTTGGATAACACTTTTTCCTAAAACATTCCCTTGTCCCATCACAAAAGTTTTAGCATCAAGATTGGTAGAAATTTAAATTTTAGGAGTTTTACCATCTTCACTTTCTACCATGCCAAAATCACCCATGATAGCAATTTCAAGCAAACAAAGAAAGCACGCAAAAGAGGCAAACAAAAATATTTTTGTATTTTGGTAAAACTTTTTATAAGTGGGGGAGATGAAAATGAGAGGCAACGGCAAATAATGTAAATGCAAGGAGATGAAAGTTTATGCGAAGGTACTTGATAGATGTTGATGATGTCTCCCCAGCAACGGCGCTAGAAATTCTTCCTGCTACTTGTGAACTGCGTTGGGATTTCCTCGAAGAGGAGAGGATGATGCAGTACAGTAGAGATAAGTATTTCCCTCAGTTAAGAACAAAGGTTATCAATCCAATAGGAGAACCATGCAACACCTCATTAGCAGCACCTGCAGACAAACAACAAATCCCTGCAACCCAACGCGTACAAGGGGTAGTCAATCCCTCGACGGTTACGAGCAAGATTAAATTGTATGGTGATAGATAGATAGATCAAACAAAAATACAAAATAAAATAAATAAAGTAAAAACGCAGCAAGGTATTTTTGGTTTTAATATATGATGAAAAGTAGACCCGAGGGCCATAGTTTTCACTAGAGGCTTCTCTCTTGAAAATAGGCAACGGTGGGTAAACAAATTACTATTGGGCAATTGATAGAAAAGCAAATAATTATGACAATATCCAAGGCAATGATCATGTATATAGGCATCACGTCCGAGACAAGTAGACTGAAATGATTCTGCATCTACTACTATTACTCCACACATCGACCGCTATCCAGCATGCATCTAGAGTATTAAGTTCATAAAGAACAGAGTAACGCCTTAAGCAAGGTGACATGATGTAGACAAAGTAAACTCACGTATGAATAAACCCCATCTTTTTACCCTTAATAGCAACAATACAATATGTGTCATGTCCCCTTCTGTCACTGGGATTGAGCAACGCAAGATCGAACCCATTACAAAGCACCTCTCCCATTGCAATATAAATCAATTTAGTTGGCCAAACCAAATCAATAGATCGGAGAGAAATATGAATCTATAATAATCATGCATAAAAGAGTTCAGAGAAGACTCAAATATTTTTCATGGATAGATCTGATCATAAACTGACAATTCATCGAATCCTAACAAACACACCGCAAAAAGTAATTACATCAAATAGATCTCCAAGAACATCAAGGAGAACATTGTATTGAAGATCAAAGAGAGGGAAGAAGCCATCTCTAATGTCAGGGGAATATTTGAGAATTTATAGAGGTGGAATCTCGTGGTTCTAGAACTTGCGGCAGCGGAAAAAATATTTTGGGTGGCTCTCTAATGTCAGGGGAATATTTGAGAATTTATAGAGGTGGAATTAGGGTTGGAGGTGCCACGAGGGGCCCATAAGCCTGGGGGCGCCCCCCTCCTCAGGCGCGTCCCTTGAGCTTGTCACTCCCTCGTGGCTCTTCTAGCCTTCTCCCGAACCTTCTAGGGCCTCTTCTGGTCCAGAAAAAATTAATCCAAAGTTTTTTCTCCATTTGGACTCTTTTTTATATTGATTTCCTGAAAAGCCAAAAACAGGCAAAAAGCAACAACTGGCACTAAAACTAAGTTAATAGGTTAGTCCTAAAAATGATATATAATTGCATATAATGACATATAAAACATCCAAGATTGATACTATAATAGCGTGGAACAATTAAAAAATATAGATACGTTGAAGACGTATCACCTATATAGATGATCATTGCCTTGTATATCGTCATGATTATTCGCTTTTCTATCAATTGCCCAATAGTAATTTGTTTACCCACCATATGACCTCTGGGTCTATTTTAATCATATATAAAAATCCAAAAAATACCTTGCTGCAATTTATTTACCTTTATTTTTATTTTGTGTTTTTGCTTATCTACGTATCACTACGAGATTTAATCGTTGCAATTAACCGCCGAGGGATTGACAACCCCTTGTTTGCGTTGGGTGCAAGTATTTGTTATTTTGTGTGTAGGAACTGCTAACGAGGTGTTGCGCCGTTCTCCTACTAGATTGATAACCTTGGTTCTTAACTGAGGCAAATGCTTATCTCTACTGTACTGCATCATCCTCTCCTCTTCGAGGAAATCCCAACGCAGCTCACAGGTAGCAGGAAGAATTTTTGGCGCCGTTGCCGAGGAGACATCATCAACATCTATCAAGTACCATCGCATAAACTTTCATCTCCTTGCATTTATATTATTTGCCATTTGCCTCTCGTTTTCATCTCCCCCACTTCTAAAATGTTTTCATAAAAACACAAAAATATTTTCCGTTTGCCTTTTTGTTTGCTCGCTTGCTTTTATTGCCTTCCTGTCAACACTCAAAAATAGGAAAGGAACAGGAAAAGTAAAGACATATGGATCCACTTAAAGTTTTCTACTTGGATCATCTTCGATCCATTTGTGCTCAGGCTAAAACCCCAACTAGTTTGGTTGAGGGAAAATTATTAGATGAGCATGTTCATTTTGTGCATCACCGTTTTTCTCAAAAAGGGAGATTCTTATGTAATCAAATAAATTGTTTGCTATGCTTGAAATCTATGTGAAATTCATGATTTTACTTGTTGCACTGAGAACCCTAAAAAACACCTTCCCTACCTATGTGAGTTTAATGATAATGAAATATTATCTTCTTATGCCAAAGGTGTTTATAGTTACAATGTCATCGAACAAATTGAAGAATTTGTTTGAGAGAGACCATCTTCATCCTACGCCTTCCACAGATTGATAAACCTTAGGTCATCCACTTGAGGGAAATTTGCTACTATCCTACAAAACTCTGCACTTGGAGGCCCAACACGAGTCTACAAGAACAAGTTATGTAGTAGATATCAAGCTCTTTTCTTGCACCGTTGCTGGGGAGGTGAGTGCTTGAAGGTATATCTTTAGATCTTGGAATTGAATCTTTTAGTTTCTTGTTTTATCACTAGTTTGGTTTATAAAAGAAAACTACAAAAAAATGGAATTGAGGTGGCCTCATATTATTTGTCTTTATCATGTCTTTCTTGAAAATGATGGAAAGGAAAATTGTGCTCAATTGATAGAAGAAGAATTCAATAAAATGTTTGGCATAATATCTTTGAATGATAAGCATGATTACAATGTTGCTAGTATGAATTCTTTTGAATATCCATGATGCTAATGATATGCAAAGCCATAAGCTTGGGGATGCTATGTTTGATGAAGATGATATTTTTAGTCCCCCAAGTTTTGATGAGAATATTTATTATGATGATTGCATGCCTCCTATTTATGATGATTATATTGATGAAAATGGGTTTGGAAGAGTGTCAACTTTATGTAATAATTATACCACTATTTTGGAGGGTGTTGAATCTTATTGTAATAATTATGAAAGTGGATTTGGAGAGGTCATAACTTTATTTAATGATGAATCCACTATTTCGGAAGAGGTTTCAATTGATTATGAGAAAAAGTTGCTATCTATGATGATTATGGTGATGACATGTATGCTATAAAGAATAATGATAACCATGAAACTTGTCATCATGATTTTGATTTTCAATTGGATTATGCCTCACACAATAGTTATTTTGTTGAGTTTGCTCCCACTACTATCCATGAGAATAAATATGTGGAGAGTAAGAAAATTTCTATGCTTGTGGATCATGAAAAGAATGATTTATGTGATAGTTATATTGTTGAATTCATCATGATGCTACTTAAAATTATTATGAGAGGGGAACATATGCTTTTACATTTTGCAATAATATCAAGTTTCCTCTCTATGTGTTGAAAATCTTGAAGTTTTGCTTGTTTTGCCGTCCTATGCTAGTTGATTCTTATTCCCATAAGTTGCTTGCTCATAAAATACCTATTCATAGGAAGAGGGTTAGGCTTAAATGTGCTAGTCATTTACTTCATGATGCTCCCGTTATGTTTCAATTCTTATCTTTTATGTGAGCATCATTGAAATCATCATGCCTAGCTAAAAAGGCATTAAAGAAAAGTGCTTGTTGGTAGACAACCCAACATTTACCCCTACTGTTTTTGTGTGTTCACATGATTACGCTACTGTAGTAATCATGTTTTATAGCTTTTTCAAATAAAGTACCAAGTAAAGCCTTTGGGATAGTGTGGATGATAGTTGACTTGATTCTGTGCAAAAAAAAGGAAGTGTTTAAAATCACTAGAGCGTTGAAAAAGTCTGAATGTTTTACAGGTGCTTGATATACAAATTATCTACGTTGTCCTAATTTTTCAGAATTTTTGGAGTTACATAAGTATGACCATAATTCAGATCTTTACGTACTGTTTTGTTTTTGACAAATTCTGTTTGCAATGCATAGTTTGCTTGTTTTATGGTTTATATGGCTTATATTGCTTAATATAAATTTTGGAAATTATAGAGTACAGTAGGCTTTATGTGGAAATAATTATGAATCTTATCTTGACAGTACCAAAGTGAATGATTTGTCTTTATCATACTAACCCATCTCACGAAGTTCCGTTAAGTTTTGTGTGATTGAAGTTTTCAAGTTTTGGGTGAGATATCGATATGAGGAGAATAAGGAGTGACAAGACCCTAAGCTTGGGGATGCACAATGCACCCCCAAGGTAATATTCAAGGAAGACCCAAGCAACTAAGCTTGTGGATGCCCCGGAAGGCATCCCCTCTTTCGTCTCCAACATTACCGGTAACCTTACTTGGGGCTATATTTTTATTCGTCACATGATATGTGTTTTGCTTGGAGCATCATTTTCCTTTATTAGGATTTTCTTGATGTTATTTACAATAATTTTTTGCATCTTTTACTTCAATAAAAATGTCAAGTATAGCCTTTGCTATGCTTATTTTGCAAGTCTATATGTGGCTGTTTGAAAACAGCAAGTTGCACGCTAGTGCGTGAATTCTTGAGAAAATTCATAATGTGATAAAATGTTGAATTTTTTTGCACAATAAGATATGATAAGTTTTCTACAGTGTGGTAAATTTTCAGAATTTTTTGAGTTAGGGAAGTGTGAGTATAATTGCACTCTTTCCATACTGTCAAGTTTAGACAGATTGCTGTTATGTTTGCATTGTTTGCATATGTTTGCTTGTTTAATGATTCTATTTGAGGATAGGAGTATTAAATATGCAGAGGCATTTAGTATGCAATGTTAAATAATAATTTTAGTGATTTGCTACATTGGAGAATGATAAGGTTATTGCATTGATTCATACTAACTTTTCTCATGAGTTCTTGTTGAGTTTTGTGTGGATGAAGTTTTTAACATTTAGGGAAACCATGATATAAAAGGAATTAAGGAGACACAAAATCTCAAGCTTGGGGATGCCCAAGGCATCCCAATATAATATTTCAAGAAGTCTCAAGCATCTAAGCTTGGGGATGCCCCGGTAGGCATCCCACCTTTCTTCATCAACAATTATCAGTTAGTATCGGTTGAACCTAAGTTTTTGTTTCTTCACATGAGTTTTGCTATTCTTGGAATGTCATTTTTTTTTTGCTTGCTGTTTTAATAAAATACTTAGATCTGAAAGTTTTTAAATAAGAGAGAGTCCTCAATTAGCTACCCCTTTACTTAACTACTCGCTTGATCTTCACTTATATCTTTTTGGAGTAGATTGTCATTTACTCTTGTGCTTCACTTATATCCTATGAGTAAATTGTTGAATGAATTGAATATCATAAAGTTTAAATTGTATGTGCTTCACATGCTTGTATCATACCTAGTAGTAGCTTCACATCCGGTTTAGAAAGTGAAATCTTTTGAAGCTTGACAATCACAATGTTGGTCATACAAGCAATTCATGAATGATTAGTATAAGGAAGAGAACTTTGACATACAAATATATTATCTTGGAAATCTTCTATGATTGTGAATACCCATTAATTATTTTCAAACTTGAGCAAATTAGTTGAAGTTGGACAAGGAAGACAACGTAATGAGTTATGGTTGTGTATATTTGCATAGAAGTTATATTGTTATGGATCCTCCAACATGTGGTGTTTGCTTAGGATCTTTTGCTAGCCAAAAATTCGTACTAAGTAGAGATACTACTTGTGCATCCAAAAATAAAAAGCGCATGACAACCTCTACTTCCCTCTGCAAAGGGCCTATCTTTTACTTTTCAGTATTTACTTTTATGCAAGAGTCAATAGTATGCATTCTCATTTCAACCTCAATTATTCTCTAGTTGGCAAGCATCATGTGGTGGGGAAAGATCTAGGCACATATGGCCAATCAAATATATTTGATCATGATTTATTATTGTTGACAATTATCTCTATTATAAATGAGTTGGGTGGCGAAACATTAAGCCCCTATCTTTCTCTGTGTTCGATGGATGCCATTTGTTCTAAAAATATGCTATGAGTACTAGCAATCATAGAAGACTATATGATGATTGAGTATGTGGAGCTCTTACTTAGACTTCGTTGAGAATAAGTTGAACTGCAATTGTTTGGTGACTAAGAACACAGGTTGTTAAGTTTCGAGAGAATTCATTGTTTAAACCATAACATGTGAATTGGTTGCTACTTTAACATGAGAAGTTTTATGAGAAAGAGTTGTTGTTATGATGCTAGGAAACGTGATTGAAATTATCATTGATCAAACTTATGCACTATGCTAGCATTCACACTTCATAAATTATTTCTTTATCATTTACCTACTCGAGGACGAGTAGGAATTAAGCTTGGGGATGCTGATACGTCTCTAACGTATCAATAATTTATGAAGTATTCATGCCATGTTTACAACAATTTTATATGGTTTTGGTATGATTTGAATGGAACTTACCTGGACTGACGCTGTTTTCAGCAGAACTACCGTGGTGTTGTTTTTTGTGCAGAAATGAAAGTTCTCCAAATGAGCTGAAACTTTTTGATGATTTTTTTTGGAACAAAAGAGGCAGTAGAAGCTTCGTGGGGGGCCAGAAGGTGAAGGAGGTGGCCACCACTCACCAGGGCGTGCCAGGGGCCTTGCCCGTGTGCTGGTGGGTGGTGGGCCCCTCGAAGCACATCTTCGCGTGAAACCGACGCCAAAAAATCCTATAAATACAGAAACCCCCAGAAATAACCCTAGATTGGAAGTTCCGCCGCTGCAAGCCTCTGTAGCCACGAAAAACCAATCTAGACCCTGTTTCGGCACCCTGCCGGAGGAGGAAATCATCACCTGTGGTCATCTTCATCATCCCGGTGGCCACCATGATGAGGAGGGACTACTCCACCCTCGAGGACGAGTAGGAATTAAGCTTGGGGATGCTGATACGTCTCCAACGTATCTAAAATTTATGAAGTATTCATGCCATGTTTATTATAGTTTTGTATGATTTTGGTGCACTTTATATGGCTTTTATATGATTTTTATCAACTAACATATGGACCTAGTGCCCAGTGTGAGTTGCTTTTCTGCTTGTTTTTAGTTTTCCAGAAAATCCATATCAAATGAAGTCCAAATGCAGCGAAACTTTTTGACGATTTTTTTGGAACAAAAGAGACCCCCGAAGCTTCGTGGGAGGGCCAGAAGAGCCACGAGGTGGCCACTACCTATCAGGGCGCGCCATGGGCCAAAGTGGTGAGCTGGTGGGTAGTGGGCACCTCGTGGCCCATCTTCGCGTGATTCCAACGCCAAAAATTCTTATAAATACAGAAACCACCAGAAATAACCCTAGAACTTGGACTCCGCCTCCGCAAGCCTCTGTACCTCCACTATCCAATCCAGAGCCCTTTTTTGGCACTCTGCTGGAGGGGGAAATCATCATCGGAGGCCATCTTCATCATCCCGGCGGTCTCCATGATGAGGAGGGAGTAGTCCACCCTCGGGGCTGAGGGTTTGTACTAGTAGCTATGTGTTTGATCTCTCTCTCGTGTTCTTGATTTGGCACGATCTTGATGTATCGTGGGCTTTGTTAATATAGTTGGATCATATGGTGTTTTCCCCTCTCTATCTTGTTGTGATGAATTGAGTTTTCCCTTTGAGATTTAGTCATTATCAAATTGAATACTTTTATGGATTTGTGAGCACTTGATGTATGTCTTGCTATGAATACCCCTGGTGACAATGGGGTGTCATATTGATTCACTTGATATATGTTTTGGCACTCAACTCACGGATTTCTGAGGTGACATTGGGGTAATCTATGCATAGGGGTTGATGCATGTTTTCGTCCTTATTTCTCCGGTAGAAATCTTGGGGCACACTTTGAGGTTCTTTGTGTTGGCTTGAGTATTATGAATCAGAAATTGTTTGATGCATATCGTATAATCAACTCACGGATACTCATGGTGACATTGGAGTATCTAGGTGACATTAGAGTTGGTTGATGTGTATTATATGGTGTTATTTTAGTACGAACTCTTGGATAGATCGATCGGAAAGGATAACTTGGTGTTATTTTAGTACGAACTCTTGGATAGATCGATCGAAAAGGATAACTTTGAGGTGGTTTCGTACCCTACAAATAATTTCTTCTTATGCTCTCCGCTAGATAAGAACTTTGGAGTGATTCTTCGTCGCACATTGAGGGATGGTTATATGATCCAATTATATTAGCATTGTTGAGAGATTGCACTAGCGAAAGTACGAACCCTAGGCCTCATTTTCAAGCATTGCAATACCGTTTGTGCTCACTTTTGTTACTTGCTACCTTGCTGTTTTTTATTGTTACTATTACAAAAATCAATATCTACTATCCATATTACACTTGTATCACCATCTCTTCGCCGAACTAGTGCACCTATACAATTTACCATTGTATTCGGTTTGTTGGGGACACAAGAGACACTTTGTTATTTGGTTGCAGGGTTGTTTGAGAGAGGCCATCTTCATCCTACGCCTCCCACGGATTGATAAACCTTATGTCATCCACTTGAGGGAAATTTCTACTGTCCTACAAAACTCTGTGCTTGGAGGCCCAACACGAGTATACAAGAACAAGTTGTGTAGTAGACATCACTCAATATTTTCATCGTGGTCTTCTCCTCATAATGACTCAACAAAAGAAAAGAATTTCAGAGAAACACGCTGAAATATTTTTGGAGTTTTTGATTTTTCTTGAAGGAAACAAATTAAAGAAGGAAAAACAAAAATGATAAAAACTATTTACATGGGAAACCTCCCAACAAGCAAAAGAAGAAATGGAAATATTTTGGGGTTTTCTTTTAATACTACAACTAATTTAAACTAGAAAGAAAAACCGAAAAGAAGCGAGAAATATTTTTGGATTTTCTCAAAGTTTTTCAAACACACAAGAAGAAAGCGAGAAAATAAAACTAATCATGGATTATACAATAAAAAAGTATGAACACAGACAACTGGAATGAAGTGTGTGAACATGAATGTAATGTCGGTGGGAAATACGTACTCCCCCAAGCTTAGGCTTTCGCCTAGCTTCGTAATCACCATCCCTAGTAGCCATCTGGTCCCATGTGAAAGTACTGAGGCGGCGGCACCTGAGCGTCCCAATTCTGGGACTCCTCCTCTGCCGCTTCCAATGTGTTCCGGTAAGCAACGATGTCCTCCGGTAGGATGGTGTATCCGTTCCTGGCATGGGAGTCAAACAAAGCAGGTGCGGGTAATGGAATAATATCACGAGTTTCCTCGCTAAAAACCAAGTTATAACGAATGTGGCGCGGAGGCACAGGAGCATCAATAAAGTGGTGGTCCTCTATCGACTGGCGATCTAGATAAACTCTAGGCAACAAGTAATCATGGGGGCGTATCTGAACAATAAAACGTCTCGCTAGGCGAGTAGCATAAATGCCATCGTGAATTTTGCCCTTAGTCCTGTTAGTGTGCAGGCAGCATGCAACGATAGCGCCAAGGCATAAGTGTTATCATTGTGAAGTGCACGATGTAAAATGGCGAGGTCAGGGGCACATAGTTGTCGTGGGAAACCACGGCCACCTATGGGGCCTTGAGCCCCTTTTGGTTCTGCGGGGGGATGGGCACATTGCGCAAAGAGCAGAGAAGCATCACGCAGCACGGCAGAGATCACACAGGCAGTCTTTACCCTGCTCCTGCTTTGGTGGATTGATGGTGGATAATGGTGGTGAATATAGCACACTCGCCCGGCAAGGTCGCTCTGGGGGCGAGAGTGGCTACGCGCGTATGGATATGTGAGGGTCCAACCCTTTCTACGGTCGCCATGGGCCTCCTTTTATAGATTATGGGGTCACCACAGTGGCAAATCAGTCTTTGCATACTAATTAGATAGCTAACAGTGCTATCATATCTAACTCTGCAGGCTGACAAAGCGCATTAAATGCGCCGCTCAGTGTCACATCACAGCTCGCCCTGTAGGCCCTGCCGGGCTGTTCTGCCAGCTTCACGCCTGCTCGCTTGACACGTCACAGGACGGGTGTCATATGGAGGTGTTTGCTGTAGGAAGTGGCTGCCATGTGGCAGAAAGCAGCCACTTAGTCACCTTGGAGCTCGACACCACTTCGATTACTGACTTGCATCGCTTGTGAGGTGGAGCGGTGGAGTGGCTTGCCTCCGCCAGCCCCGGCAGGCCTGCCGGGACGATCTGGGAGCTTGCTTCCGGGGCAAAACCCAACCCTGCCAGGCTCGCCTACCCGGCAAGGTAGGTCCTTCCCTTAGCGATGCCCTGCTCCTCTGGCTCACCTTGGCCTTCTCGACTTGCACTTGGATCCTTCAAAGGAGTTGATCCTCCTTGTTTGGTCTGATCTTGGTCTTGTAATCTTGTCTCTGGCCTGTGCACAGTCCGTGCAATGGACCCAGGGTCTGTTGCACCGACAGGAGCCCCCGGGCTTGGCACGGACGCGCCGCTGGGCATCATCGGGGTAGGCCCTAACCAGTGCACAGGCAGAAATGTAAGGGCGGCTCCGCCCTTTGAGATCTTCTTCGCTTCTTCATTAACTTGAGCTCGGCTCAGTTTTTGGTTTTCCCGCGTCCCGTGCAACGCCAATTGTGGTGGGACCATTCTTGTAATGGCCCATGAATGACTTTAACGCACGGGCGGATAACTGCCAATTCACTCTTCCCACCACGCCCTTATCCTTAGCCACGTATGCTGCATTCATCGAGTGGGGTAGGTAATGGAGGCGCGTGATGCGGGAGAGAATCAAGGCAGGGGCCCGATCTTCTTGGATTGGTGGAGGAGGACGGCGGGTACTCACCGGGGAATCAGCCCCCACCCCCAGTTCGCCTATAAAAGGAGGAGCGGGAGAGGAGTGGAGTCATTCATCCACATTCCTCTCCTCCTCCGCCTTCTGCTTCTTCTGGGTATGCTGAAAGGAAGAGCCCGGGGCCGGGCCCCAGGCCCTAGCTTGGAGTTGCCAATGATGTCAAATGCTCGTGCTGATGCTTGGGGAGTGAGTCTGGTCTGGTGCCGCGCATCGCCGGGGGTCGCCACCCTGTTGGCGAGGTGTCCGGGGCTCCTGATGCTTGCCTGGTATGCAGTATATGGGGTCCTTGGTAATCCCAGCACTGCTCCTTCCGGCGGACCTGGCATTCTTGCTAAGGACGGCCGCGTCTTCCTGCCCGCCAAGGTGGGGAGCGGCGCTCCTCGAGTGTCCTGGTCGTCGCAGTCGCCCGCTGTCTCCTCGGGGGAGGTGCCGGGCTGGGGGCCCGGCGTCTTCCTGGAGCGATGGTGATGGAGAGGAATCGAGGGAAGGCGGGGGAGGCGGGAGGCAGGGCGTCAGGTCGGAGTACGATGGCACCGATGCCTTCGTCTCGTATTGGCGACCCGCTGCCTTGTCTTTCCGCTCTTCCCCTCCCTCCCCGGCACCATCATCACCAGCCTCTTTGGGTGATAGCCGGGGAGGGATGTTCCCTTGGTGCCTTCCCCCTCCTCCAGTAGTCTTCCAGCTGGGCGTCGGTGGTTGATCCCTCCGGTGCTCGAGCTGGGGCTTCTTGCTGGTCCTGGAGGTGGTGACCAGGGCACCGCCATGCTGCTCTTTGTGCCCCTCCTTCGCAGCCTCGCCACTCCCGATCTTGTCAGGCCGCGCCCGGCAGGCCACAACAGGATCGAGGGTGGGCTCCTGCTTGGGTGCTCTTTCAGCCATCTTCTCTTCCCACCGCAATACCTGGTGGAGGGAAAACGAAAAGAGGAGATCACGGGGCACTTATCTTTTTTTAGTCTTAAATCTGTAGGCACTTGCCAAATTTTAGTTCAAATAATGTAATCTCTTGTATCCATGTTTATGTTCCGTGAGATTTGTACTTGTTGATCAGCATATTAATGAAAAAGATAAGCTTTGCCGGGCACTTGTGCATGTACGATATCCATGCAGAGGTGAAACGCCTCCATACTTTCATGTAAACAAGTAGATCCCGGTAAGCTACCTTGCCAGCATCCCATAGGACTACTGCCGTGAGGCTGAGCCTGTCGGGCGCAGAACCTATTGGGAGAGACCAGCCCCCCGCCAATCCCTTTCAGCCAAAGGCCACTATGACCATCCTGACCGAAGCAGCGTTCGTGTCAGTAGATGGGAGCACCTTTGTTTCCGAGGCGGCGAGGTTTTCATATGCACAAGTCCTACTCACGGAACATGTACGGATAAGAGATGGAACTTATCTGTTTGGCTTGCCGGAGACCGCAGTGCTGGCTTATCTTCGCATCTTCTTCCCAGGACTATGTCCACGGTAGGAGCCTGCAGTTTATGCAAATGAAGATGATGCCAGATGCACTCTATCTACATGATCATGCAACCTATCTACATGAATCATGCAATGCCTATGAAATGCTTATGCATGCATGCAACTTGTCGGGGGCCCCCAGCGCTTAATTTATTTCTATGTTGCTCAGGGTCTGCGCCTGGCTTTGTACAAGGGGTTACATGCAGGTGAGGCAAGGCCTGTACAAAAGGGTGGCTGCCGGGCAGGGCCCGACAGCCGCGCCTTACGGGTAGAACTTGCGGAGATGCTCAATATTCCATGAGTTTTGCAATTGAATGCCATCTCCGGTCTCCAGACGGACTGTGCCAGGTCTGGTGACTCGTACTACCCGGTAAGGGCCTTCCCACTTCGGCGACAGCTTGTTTGTACCCTTGGCGGACTGAACGCGCCTAAGGACAAGGTCGCCTTCCTCAAAACACCGGGCATGAACCCTGCGGCTATGATAGCGATGCAGGGCTTGCTGATAGCGTGCAGCACGCGTAGCAGCCCGGAGACGGTTCTCCTTGAGAAGCACGGCGTCGTCACGCATGTGCTGTTCCTGCACTACTTCATCGTAGGCAAGCACTCGAGGTGACCCGTAAATGAGTTCCGTGGGGATAACTGCTTCTGCCCCATAGACTAGGGTGAAGGGAGTCTGCCTGGTAGCTCGGTTTGGTGTCGTTCTGAGGGACCAAAGAACCACCGGCAGCTTATTGATCCATTGCCTGCCGTGCTTCCGCAGCTTATCAAACGTTCTTGTCTTGAGTCCTCGCAGCACTTCAGCGTTCGCCCTCTGAGCTTGTCCATTGCTTCTGGGATGTGCGATAGATGCAAATGAGATCTTGCTTTCGAGGGCATGAACATATTGCATGAAGGCGCGGCTCGTGAACTGGGTGCCGTTGTCGGTGATGATCCGTGCAGGGACCCCGAAGCGGCACACCAATCCTTTCAAGAACTTGATAGCTGACTGAGCAGTCACCTTTCTCACGGCATCTACTTCCGGCAACTTTGTAAACTTGTCGATTGCAACGAACAAGAATTCAAAGCCCCCGGTAGCTCGGGGGAAAGGGCCGAGGATATCGAGCCCCCAGACCAAAAACGGCCATGACAAAGGGATTGTCTGGAGTGCTTGGGCAGGCAGATGGATATTTTTGGAATGGAACTGACAGGCTTCACACTTGGTGACGAGCTCAACCGCATCTTGGAGGGCTGTGGGCCAATAGAATCCTTGCCGGAATGTTTTCCCAACCAAAGCCCTTGATCAAATGTGGGAGCCGCACATGCCTTTGTGTATCTCTGCCAGCAGTTCCTTTCCTCCTTCCCGGCAAATGCACTTCAATTTCACACTGTTGGGCCTTCTTCTGTATAGTGTGTCATCGACAAACTGATACATACTAGCCCTCCGGGCTACTCTTTCAGCTTCTTCTTGCTCTTCGGGAAGTTCTCCGGTTTGGAGGAAATGGACTATGTGCCTTGCCCAGGTTGGAGCCTGAGGCTCGGCAACGAGGACTAGCGGCACCTCCTCATTCGTGGGGGCGCATCCCTCGTCCGCGGGGACCGGTGGCCCGGTAGGAGGGTGCAGCCCGGCAATCGAAGGGGAGTTGTTTCCGGCAGGGTCCCTGCCAGGAGCCCCGAAAGGCTCTACCGGGAGAGGCTTACCGGAGTCCAATTTCCTCCTCTTTCGGGCTATTGTTGTCGGGGATACGGAGGGCTGAGTAAGATGGAGAACAAAAGTCCCTGGTTCCACAGGAAGCTTCTGCGCAGCGCACTTTGACAGGTGATCAGCAATGTTGTTTTCCGCACGGGGTACGTGCTCTGTTTGCAACCCGTCAAAGCGCTCCTCCAATCTTCTCACTTCCTCAACATATGCCTCCATCAATGGGCTTTGGTAATCCTTGTTGACTTGTCTCACCACCTGTTGTGAATCTCCTCGAATGATCAGCTTCTTGATTCCCAACTCTGTAGCAATCCTGAGCCCGGCAAGAAGCCCTTCATATTCTGATGTATTGTTGGTCGCCTCCTCCCGGGGAAAGTGCATCTGGACGACGTACCTCAGGTGCTCTCTAGTGGGAGCCACGAGAAGCATGCCAGCCCCTGCACCTTGTAGGGAGAAGGCACCATCGAAATACATGATCCATTCTTGGGGCGCTTCCTTGCCGGGGATAACTGTTTCCTGTACTTCTTCATCAGGGGTTGGCGTCCATTCTGCAATAAACTCTGCCAACGCCCTACTCTGGATTGTTGATGTGCTTTCAAACTTCAGGCCAAACCTGGATAACTCCAATGCCCACTCCACTATCCTGCCGGTGGCCTCTGGGTTTCGTAGTATCCTTTGCAACGGGAAGCGAGTGACAACCGTGATCTCATGGGCTTGGAAGTAGTGGCGCAGTTTCCTTGAGGCCATGACAAGGCCAAAGATCAACTTTTGCATGCCAGAATACCTGGATCTAGCCCCCTGCAACAGGGAGCTGATGAAGTATACTGGGCGCTGCACCACCTTCTTCCTTGTCGTGTCCTTGGGGTTGCTTTCGCTGCCGTGCTCTTCTTTGTCCTGATCCATATCTGGCCTTGCCGGGCCGCTCTCTTCCTCTTCCCCGGGCGGGACACTTGCTGAGGTGGCTGCTTCTTCCACTTCCCACTGCGCTACTAGGGCCGCACTAACCACTTGATTAGTTGCTGCCAGATATAGTAGTAACGGCTCTTGTGGTTTGGGTGCGACCAAAGTAGGCACAGAAGACAAGTAGGCCTTCAGATCCTGCAGTGCTGCATCTACTTCCGGGGTCCACTTCATGGGTCCTGCCTTCTTCAAAATCTTGAAGAACGGCAAGGCACGCTCGGTAGACTTGGAGATGAACCTGCTAAGCGCGGCAATGCATCCTATCAAATGCCTCACATCCTTAACTGTCTTGGGTGCCTGTATCTGCTCAATAGCCTTGATCTTATCGGGGTTGGCCTCTATCCCACGGTGGGACACAAAGAAACCAAGTAGCTTGCTGGAGGGAATGCCAAACACGCACTTCTCCGGATTCAGTTTCAAGTTGATCTTGCGCAGATTAGCAAATGTCTCTTCTAAATCCTGGATGAGGGTTGATCTGTCCTTGGTCTTGACCACAATATCATCCATATAGGCTTCAATGTTCCTGTGCAACTGTGCTTCAAAGCCAATCTAGACTGCTCTTACAAAAGTGGACCCGGCACTCTTCAACCCGAAAGGCATGCGCACAAAGCAGTACATGCCGCATGGAGTGATGAATGAGGTATTTTCTTCGTCTTCCTTGGACATAAAAATCTGATGGTATCCGGAGTATGCATCCAGAAAAGAGAGCAACTCACATCCTGAAGTAGAATCCACGATCTGGTCAATGCGCAGCAGGGAAATGGGTCCTTTGGGCATGCCTTGTTCAGATCCGTGAAATCTATGCAAAGCCTCCATTTTCCATTAGTCTTGCGGACAACCACTAGGTTTGCTAACCATGTTGGATGCAGTACTCCTCTGACCAAACCAGCTGCTTCAGGTCTCTTGATTTCCTCGGCAATAAACTGCTGCCGCTCCAAGGCCTGCTTCCGAACCTTCTGCTTGACAGGCCGGGCATGTGGGCAGATAGCAAGGTGGTGCTCGATTACCTCCCTGGGAACACCGGGGATATCAGATGGTTGCTAGGCAAACACATCGATATTCGCCAGCAGGAAGGCAACGAGCGTGCTTTCCTATTTGTCATCAAGGGTGGCGCTGATAGTGAAAGTACCATCAGCGCCAGCCAGCCCTACCGTGACCTTTTTCGCTTGGGGTGGAGCAGCCTTGGATCTCTTGCTGTTTGAACTCTCTGGCATGTCATCAATGGGCGCGGCACATTCCACAGGGGTACGCTTCCCAGATTTCTTCCAGTGCCCCTGCTATGCTTTTCCTTGGCGGGAACTGTGGCTTCCGCGACCTCTGCCGCGACCGCGTCCCGGTACATCTTATCCACGCAAATAATTGCGTCTTTCTTGTCTGAAGGGACGGAAATGACGCCCATCGGCCCTGGCATCTTCAAGGTGTTGTAGGCATAGTGGGATGCTGCCATGAATTTGGCCAGGGCCGGGCGCCCAAGGATCCCGTTGTACAGCAGGGGGAGGTCAACCACATCAAACACAACTTTCTCAATCCTGTAGTTCAACTCTCCTCCAACTTTCTCAGTCCCGTTGTCACTGGCAACGTAACATTTCCCTTAGGACGGCTCCTGCCGGGATTGACTCCTTGAAACGTGCCTGTGGCCTTAAGTTCTTCCTCTGCTATCTGGAGTTTGCTGATAACCTTTGGGGAAATCAGGTTCAACCCGGCCCCGCCGTCAACCAGCATCTTTGTGACCTTGAGGTTGCGAATTGTTGGTGAGACCAACAACGACAAGCACCCTACCGCAGTAATGCGGTCGAGGTGGTCATCTTCATCAAAGATGATGTGCGTGCGTGACCACTTGAGCGGCTTCCGAGAATCTGCCGCTGGCTCCATGACATTGACTTCACGCACCCACTGTTTAAGTTAGCGGTGATAGGAGTGCAAAGATGCACCCCCGTCAATGCACAGGGCGTCAGTGGCTTTCTGGAACTCCTGCTCGCTGGTTTCCTCTTCATTCCCTCCATCACTCTCATTACTGCAATCCTCCTTCTCTCGGCCTTTGGCGGGTTTCCCTTGGTTCCAAGGAGCCTTGCCGGGGCAATTTGCTTCACCACCCCGGCCCTTCCCGCCAGCGCCATTCTGACCTTTTTCCTTATCATGCTTCTCATACTCAGCCTTCTGTCTCTTGACGAGCCGCTCAACCTGATGACACTCCTGGAGATCATGGCCCTTGGTCCGATGAATCTTACAGTACGGCCCATCACTTTTCCTAGCTTTCTTGGTAGCCGCTGCCTCCCGGCAGTCAGCGCATGCGGTAGCCTCCTTGCCGGGGGCTTCAGCCTTGGCCTTCTTGCCGGTACTAGGCGTGCCTGACCCCTCAACAGTCATCACTGTCTTATCCTTGCGCTTCTTGTTGTGCTTCTTGTTCTTCTTCTTCTTACTGATGGTTTCGTCGTCATCTTCTGAGTCGATGTCGACGCAATCTTCCTCTCCAGGAAGTTTCCTCCCCTCTTCCACCCGAGCACATTTGTCCACTAAAGTGTAGAGCTCCTTCACAGTCTTGGGCAACTGAACGTTCATCTTGGAACGTATCCTGCGGTTGCGCACACTGGATTGGAAGGCAGCTATCACGGCAGCTGGGTGGATATCTGGGATATTTCTGTGGACTGGGCTGAATCTCTGCAAGTACTTCCGCAGAGTTTCTCCTTCTTTCTGCTGGAGAAGCTGCAGCTCGCTGGGCCACCCTGGTTCTTGATGGCCGCCCGTGAAGGCGCCAATGAACTCGTGGCACAGGTCAGCCCAGGTCGAAATGGAGTTCTCCGGCAGGTGCATCAGCCAAGACCTCACATTTGACTTAAGGGCCAAAGGGAAGTAGTTGGCGAACACCTTCTCATCTCTTCCCCCGACAGCTTGAATAGGGATGGTGTAGATGCTCAAGAACTCTACCGGGTTTAGTCTCCCATCATACTTCTCGGGTATCTCTGGCTTGAACGTACGAGTGGACGGCCAACGGACTTGCCGCAGCTCACGGGTGAAGGCAGGGCACCCAACCTCGAAAGGCAGGAACCCGCTATCTCCGAGCGCGGGCTCGTCGACGTTGGGGGCACCGCACCCATTGGACCGGCAGGGGTCATTGCGGCGCCGCTCGTTGATGACGTGCGCGCCTTCCCTTTGCCTGCCTCCCGGGGCACGCTGTCAGCCTTGATGCGCTCGAGGGTCCGACGAGGCCATCAAGACGTCATCGGGTGCTTGGTTTTGCGGCTCCCGGGCATCTTGCCGTGGTGGGGATTGCACCATGAGGGTGGCCACTCCCACACGACCAGCCGCACGAGCCGCCGTTGCTGCCTGGGAAGGCCGTCGCGGTCAGGCCCGCTGTGATCCTTCCGCCTCGGCAAAACTAATCAAACTTTGGATGGTGGCTCGCCACTCATCCATCTGGTCTGCCGGCGGTGGAAATCTCAACAGCAGTTGGGCTCACGCCATGGCTGCTGAGGCAGTGCTTGGCATAGGTGATGACGATGTAGATCATAGTGTCGCTCGGCTCCTGACGTTGCCGGTGGCGACTGCGCCACGCCCTTGCTGCTGCGAACCAGCCGTTTGGACGGCATGGTAACGCAGCGGAGGCGCCTGAGGGCCAGCGGCTCCTTTGGGCACAGTAGCTGGGTCAGCCCGCCCCGGGGGTGGCGCATGCCCTGCGGTCGCGCCCGCAGCGGGGGCGGTCGGACGGTTGCGATTCGCCCCAGAGCGAGCATCATCACTGTGGCTGTGCCCGTTGGCGAGGAGAAGGGGTTCAGGCGGAATGATCCCTCCATCCGTACCTCGTGGAGCATGGCCGTCGGGATGTTGCTGATGTTTTCCTTCCCTGGTACCTCTCGTTCCTGCTTCGGCCGTGGGGGAGGTGCTGACGGCGCCGCCTGCGCCGACAACGTCCCCCGCAGCACCCACACCCTCGCGAGCCCCCGTGTTCCCCGCGACGTCGGCGGTCGCGGGCGGCGGAGCCTTCGAGGTGGATGGGTGATTTGTAGCTCCGGGCTTCCTCTTGGGTGCCATAGTCGATGACGCCGTCGACGACGAAAACTTCAATGAAGATGACGCGCAGCATATGCTCTCGGTTTCGTGCAAGTGATCCCCCTACCTGGCGCGCCAAAGATGTCGTGGGAAACCACGGCCACCTATGGGGCCATGAGCCCCTTTTGGTTCGACCGGGGGATGGGCACGTTGCACAAAGAGCGGAGAAGCATCGCGCAGCACGGCAAAGATCACACAGGCAGTCTTTACTCAGGTTCAGGCTGCCGTGAGGCGTAAAACCCTACTCCTGCTTTGGTGGATTGATGGTGGATAATGGTGGTGAATGTAGCACACTCGCCCGGCAAGGTCGCTCTGGGGGCGAGAGTGGCTACGCGCGTATGGATATGTGAGGGCCCAACCCTTTCTATGGTTGCCATGGGCCTCCTTTTATAGATTAAGGGGTCACCACAGTGGCAAATCAGTCTTTGGGTACTGATTAGATAGCTAACAGTGCTATCATATCTAACTTTGCAGGCTGACAGAGCGCATTAAATGCGCCGCTCAGTGTCACATCATAGCTCGCCCGGCAGGCCCTGCCGGGCTGTTCTGCCAGCTTCGCGCCTGCTCGCTTGACACGTCTCAGGATGGGTGTCATATGGAGGTGTTTGCTGTAGGAAGTGGTTGCCATGTGGCAGAAAGCAGCCACTTAGTCACCTTGGAGCTCGACACCGCTTCGATTACTGACTTGCGTCGCTTGTCAGGTGGAGCGGTGGAGTGGCTTGCCTCCGCCAGCCCCGGCAGGCCTGCCGGGACGATCTGGGAGCTTGCTTCCGGAGCAAAACCCAACCCTGCCAGGCTCTCCTGCCCGGCAAGGTAGGTCCTTCCCTTAGCGATGCCCTGCTCCTCTGGCTCACCTTGGCCTTCTCGACTTGCACTTGGATCCTTCAAAGGAGTTGATCCTCCTTGTTTGGTCTGATCTTGGTCTTGTAATCTTGTCTCTGGCCTGTGCACAGTCTGTGCAATGGACCCAGGGTCTATTGCACTGACAATAGTGCGCCACCTTTCTCTCTAGCAGTCAAGCATTTCCCTATGAATAAAGCAAAATAGTGCACAGCAGGAAATTGCAAGCTAGTGGCTCGGGCATGCGACATGCCCCTTTCCTCACCCACAGTTAAAGTGTGGAGGAAACCCTCAAACTCCTCTGGTTGAGGCTCTCTAATTTCCCCATCAGAGGGAATCAAGCATATCTCACAAAATTTAGTAAGCGGTATCTGGTGATGCTCAGCATATAAATCAAAGCGCAGCTCAGGGGATTCGAGCCTATTCAAGAAATGAAGGTTTTGCACAAAAGAATTTGTGAGGATGTGCTGTTGGTCACACTCATCTGCGAGGAAGTCGGTAAGCACAGCATTTGCAACGAATTGCGTGAACTCTTGGTAGAATCCAGCTTCGTTCATGAAGGCAATTTGCGGCCATTCGCACGGCCGGACCTCCGTCCTATGCGGAATGTTGAGGTCACTGTCCAAGGATTCCCCAAAGACTCCCTTGGCATTCCGCTTTGAGGAACTCCTCTGGAAGATATTCATTTCTCCTATGAACAAATTTCTGAATTTTTTGGCCACAAAATGATATCAACCAAACTTCACAAGATTGATAGCAACTACTCATATGGATGTCTAGAGGCCATATCAAGCATTCAAACTACTTGGAACTCAAAGAATTCAACATGCAAGCTCATTTCCAGTAGCACCAAGAGCAGCTAATTATGCAAAATATAATCCACTAAATCAAAAACTAATTGGAGCAATGGAGGAGTCACATACCAAGTAGCAATTCCCCAAAACAGTTTCAGAAACGGAGCTAGATCAAAAATCTCAGGTTTGGGAAGAAGAACGCGCGCAAGAGAGAGAGCTACCAGGATTTTTTGCTGGAGGTAAGAGACGAAGTGGGCTAAAGGGATAAGTGAGGGGGTCCCTGTGGGGCCCATAAGCCACCTAGGCGCACCTTGGTGCCTCGTGGGCACCTGGGACATCCCCATGGCATGTTTTCAGTGCCAAAAATTCTTAAATATTCAGTAAAAATCATGTAAAAATTTCAGGTCATTTTGAGCACTTTCATTTTTGGGCACTTTTTTATTGCACGGATAGTTTAGAAAATAGGATAATCTTGGCGTTTTATTGCATTTAACTAAAAATAACAGAAAACATAAAGTGAGTATAGAAGGTTGTGCCTAGTAAATTCATCGATCACATGTCTCTCAAAAAGAATCCTTTAATATGGTTGACCAAGTCTTATTAACAAACTATTTTCGATTAACATGAAACCGAAGAATCTTCGTATAACACTAAGTTACCTCAATGGGGATATGCATCTCCCCAATAATAAGTGTTTCATATTTGTTTTTGATAGTAGGAAGAGGAATTTGAAAACTTCCAACAGTAATTGTCAGAGTCTTTTCAATAACATGAATACCATTTACTTGAAAATGTTTCTTTGAAAAGTGCACCGTATGTTCATTACCATTGATATGAAAAGTGACCTTGCTTTTGTTGCAATCAATAACAGCCCCTGCAGTATTTAAAAAGTGTCTACCAAGGATAATCGACATGTTGTCGTCCTCGGGCATATCAAGTATAAGAAAATCTGTTAAGATAGTAACATTTGCAACTACAACAGGCACATCCTCACAGACACCGATAGGAATGGCAGTTGATTTGTCAGCCATTTGCAATGATATTTCAGTGGGAGTGAGTTTATTCAAATCAAGTCTTTTATATAAAGATAAAGGCATGACACTCTCCTAAATCACTCAAAGCAGTTTTGACATAGTTTGTTTTAATGGAGCATGGTATAGTTGGTATTCCTGGATCTTCTAGTTTCTTAGGTACTCCATCCTTAAAAGAATAGTTTGCAAGCATGGTGGAGATTTCAGCTTCAGGTATTTTTCTTTTATTAGTGACAATATCTTTCATGTATTTAGCATAAGGGGCCATCTTTAAAATATCAGTCAAACGAGTACGCAAAAATACTGGGCTAAGCATTTCAGCAAAGCGTTCAAATTCTTCCACATCCTTTTTCTTAGATGGTTTAGGTGGAAAGGGCATGGGTTTCTGAACCCATGGTTCTCTTTCTTTACCATGTTTTCCAGCAGCAAAATCTCTCTTATCATAATGTTTATTTTTAAAAGGAGGGTTATCAAGATCAACAGCAGGTTCTATTTCAACATCATTATCTGGTTCTTTATCATTGTCTGGTTGACAATCTATATGAACATCATCATTGTCATTATCATTATCACTAGGTGAATGTTCAGCACCAGATTGTGTTTCAGCATCGGAAATAGAAACATCATTACTATCTTGAGAAGGTTTTTCTACCTCGGGTTCACTAGAAGTATGCAAAGTCCTATCATTTTTCTTTTTATTTTTAGATGGACTAGGTGCATCAATATTAATTCTTTGATAGTCTTGCTTAATTCTTTTAGGGTGACCTTCAGGATAAAGTGGCTCCTGAGTCATTCTACCTCCTCTGGTCATTACTCTAACCACATGATCATTCATATTATTATTCATTTCATTGAGCAATTCACTTTGATATTTAGCAACTTGTTCTAACTGAGTTTGAACCATAGAAGCATGTTTACATACACCTTTGACATCATTAACAATTCTAGATAACAAGTCACTCAAGCGATCAATCATGTAGGCATTTCGTTTCAATTGTTTCATAACATGTGCATTGAAATGATCTTACTTAATAATGTAGTTGTCAAGTTCATACAACCATTGACTAGGAGATTTATTATAGGGAATGTCACCTTCATCAAACTTTGTAATAGAATTTACCTCTACCACCTGAGGTGGTGTGTCAAGACCGTGTATTTCTTCAATAGGTTGTAAATTCTTAACATCTTCAACTTTAATACCTTTTTCCTTCATACATTTCTTTGCTTCTTGCATATTTTCAGAACTGCGAAATACAATACTCCTCTTCTTCGGAGTGGGTTTAGGCAGTGGTTTAGGAAGATTCCAATCATTATCATTCTTTAATATATTATTCAATAGTTCCTCATCTTGTTCAATAGTTTGTTCCCTGAAAACACAACCAGCACAACTATCTAGATAGTCCCTAGAAGCATCGGTTAGTCCATTATAGAAGATATCAAGTATTTCATTTTTCTTAAGAGGATGATCAGGCAGAGCATTAAGTAATTGGAGAAGCCTCCCCCAAGTTTGAGGGAGATTCTCTTCTTCAATTTGCATAAAGTTAAATATTTCTTGTAAGGCAGCTTGTTTCTTATGAGCAGGAAAATATTTTTTCAGAGAAGTAATAAATCACATTCTGGGTACTACGCACACAACCAGGAGCAAGAGTAGTATACCATATCTTAGCATCACCGTTTACCAAGAAAGGAAATAACTTGAGGATATAGTAATAGTGATTTTTTTCCTCATGAGCAAATAGGGTGGCTATATCATTTAATTTAGTAAGATGTGCCACAACAGTTTCAATTTTATAGCCATCAAAAGGATCAGATTCAACCAAAGTAATTAACTCAGGATCTACAGAAAATTCATAATCCTTATCAGTAATAAAGATAGGTGAAGCAGCAAACTTAGGATCATATTTCATTCTAGCATTTAAAAAAATTTCTTTCATCTTGCATAGTATTTTTTTAAGATCATCTCTATCCTTACAAGCAAGAAAATCCCTAGCTACCTCTCCATCCATAACATAACCCTCAGGTATCTTAGGCAATTCATATCTAGGAGAGCTAGGTCAGATAGGTGTTTCATAATTTCCAGTTTCAATAACTTCATCAGTTTCAGTAATTTCATCAGTTTCAACATTCTCAAATTCTTTAGCTCTAGCAAGTTGTTCATCAAGAAATTCACCTAGTGGCACATTATCATCAAGAAAAGTACTAGCATCATCAATAGCATCACCAATAGCATCATTCATAGCAGAAGTAGCCTCACAATTACTTGCGACATATTAGGATTAATAGCAGGTGGTGGTGTTGCAAGCTTACTCAAAACAGAAGGTGAATCAAGTGCAGAGCTAGATAATAGTTCCTTACCTCCCCTTGTTCTAGAGGGAACGATCTTGGTTCTATCACCCTTAAGATTCTTCATAGTGATCAACAGATATAAATCCCAAGTGAGTCAACAAATATAGCTATGCTCCCCAGCAACGGTGCCAGAAAAATGTCTTGATAACCCATAAGTATAGGTGATCACAATAGTTTTCAAGGGTAGAGTATTCAACCCAAATTTATTGATTTGACACAAGGGGGGCCAAAGAATATTTGCAAGTATTAGCAGTTGAGTTGTCAATTCAACCACACCTGGAGACTAAATATCTACAGCAGAGTGATCAGTAGCATAGTAGTATGGTAATTTGATAGTGATAGCAGTAATACTAACAATAACAGTAACGGTAGTAGAAATAGTTTTGTAGCAATTGTGACTGCAGTAGCAACAGTAGTAACTTAGCAAGAAACAATATGTGAAAAACTCGTAGGTATTGGATCGGTGATAACTTTGGATAATATTCATCATGTAACAGTCATAACCTAGGGCGACACAGAACTAGCTCCAATTCATCAATGTAATGTAGGCATGTATTCAGTATATAGTCATATGTGCTTATAATAAGAACTTGCATGACATCTTTTGTCCTACCCTCCCATGGCAGCGGGGTCCATAAGGAAACTAAGGGATATTAAGGCCTCCTTTTAATAGAGAACCGGAACAAAGCATTAACACTTAGTGAATACATGAACTCCTCAGACTACGGTAATCACCGGAAAGAATCTCAATTATTGTCACCTTGGGGTATGTAGATCATAACATGTAGCAGGTGCATACAACTTGGAAGATTGGATCAAGAACATAAATATATCCATGAAAACATAGAGGGTTCAGATCTAAAATCATGGCACTCGGGCCCTAGTGACAAGCATTAAGCATAGCAAAGTCATAGCAACATCAATCTCAGAACATAGTGGATACTAGGGATCAAGCCCTAACAAAACTAACTCGATTACATGATAACTCTCATCCAACCCATCACCATCTAGCAAGCCTACGAAGGAATTACTCACTCCTGGCGGTGAGCATCATAAAATTGGTGATGGAAGATGGTTGATGATGACGAAGACGGAAGATCCCCCTCTCCGGGGCCCCGAACGGACTCCAGATTTGGCCTCCCAATGAAGAACAGGAGGTGGCGGCGGCTCCGTATCGTAAAATGCAATGAAACTTCCTCTCCCTATTTTTTTCCTCAGGAAATAGGAATTTATAGTGCTGAGATTAGGGTCAGCGGAACCACGTGGGCCCCACAAGCCACCAGGACGCGCCCAGGGGGTGGGCGCGCCCTGGTGCCTCATGGGCACACGGTGGCCCCCCTCCAATGGGTCTTTGCTTTAGGAACTTTGCTTGCTGGTCCGAGGCTTGCCGGTCCGAGGCTTGCCGGGCTTGAGTCTTGTTGGGCTTCTTTGCAAAACATCCCGGCAGGTATCTTGCCGGGGGCCCGGCCTTCAGTCTTCTGCCGGGAAAGCTTGCTTCCCGGAATCTCTATCTTGATCTTGCCAGCCCTGAGCCTGCCGGTGATGTGCTAATCTGCCCCCGGCAAGTAAATCTTGCGGGAAGCAGAGGTCTTGGATAAGCCATTAGTGGATCTCTTCTCCGCTATGCCCTTCCCGCCTGGAGGCTGCGACTTGCCGGTGCGTGGTCAGGGGTATGAACACCCCCTGTTCATTACACCGACAGGAGCCCCCGGGCCTGGGCCGGACAAGTGTGCATGGCGCTTGTCTGGGCTAGGCCCAACGACGCGCACCGGGACCTGTGTGGCGAGAAGCAACCGCCACCCATGACTTTTAACTGCGCCCTGATGACGATGCATGAGAGCTTGCGGTTTGTTGGGCCTTGGGCTTGCCGGGAAACTTGGCCTTTGCCGGGATTGTCGGGCAACGGTCCTAGATGGGTATGACCCATGCTAAGAAGGTTGATGAGACCCTGGTTCTCATTACACTGACAGGAGCCCCCGGGCCCGCCTTCAGCAGAGAACTCAAAGACCTCGATGCTGGAGGTGGGGCCAAATTTGGCATGGGTCATGACTGCCATGCCCAAGATTTTATATGCTTCTACCCTTGTCAGAGCACTTGGCTCAATGACAAGAGCAAAAAATCCCCTTGTTGGAGCACATGGCTCAATGACAAGATTCTCGCTATTCTTCCGCCCTCGTCAGAGCGCTTGGCTCGATGATAAGAGCAAAAAGGCTCCTTGCCGGAGCGCATGGCTCAACGACAAGGTTGAAAGCCCCCTTGTCGGAGCGCATGGCTCGACGACAAGGTTGAAAGCCCCCTTGTCGGAGCGCATGGCTCGACGACAAGGTTGAAAGCCCCCTTGTCCGAGCGCATGGCTCGACGACAAGGTTTGCTGTTCCTCCTTGGACGAATATTTCCGGTAAAGTTTGTGATTTCAGCGGAGAACTTTGACGTTCTCGACGCCGGCTTCCGGCAAGGACGTTGCCGGGGAGGCTTATGACTTCAGCGGAGAACCTTGACGTTCTCGACGCCGGCTTCCGGCAAGGATGTTGCCAGCAAGGCTGCAAGGTAATCGCCCACCTGTATACCTGCAACACTGATTCGGGCATGTAATGCCACGACAGCGTTTTAACACAACAATTTAATTAGCTTCTAGCTTTATGACTAATTTGTCGTAATTTTGACTTCTGCCAAATATTCCCTTGCTTGCCGGAATGCCTCCTGGTGCGCATGATCCAGTCAGTAGCGCCTTGAGGAACGGATCCTTAGCAGCTTGCCGGGAACGCCGCCTCCCGAAGGGGTTTTCCTTTCCAGCTTTAGTGCAGCTGCTCACATCGCCGAGCGGCCTCGAGGCGACTAGGAGCGCAACTAGCCCCGGGAAGGCTCCTCAGCATACGGGTTTGCGCAGAAATCCAAAAATAAAACTTAACTAGTCTTTCCCTTGAACGATTGCATTTTTGTACGATGAATCCCTACGCTAGCTGGAATACTCCCCGAATGCGCACGTTCCGGTCGATGGCGCTCAGGATCAGGTCCTGTCTAGCAGCCTATCGAGAACGCCGCCTCTTCGGGGGCTTAACGCTCAGGAAACAACCGCAGCTGCATCCATGTTGCTGGGCGGACCCAGGTAACCAGGAGCGCAGAGTATTTCAAGAGCACTCCCTCGCGCACAGGTCATACAAAAATACCATCAAGGATAAGACTAAACAGCAAAAGCAATTAAATTTTTAGGACTTAGCTTTTTGTAGGTAGAGCGGAGTCACCATGGACGATGAAGCTGATGCGCTGACCGCTAGATCAGGTTCGCACAACCGCTTTTCCCCCTACCTGGCACGCCAAAGATGTCGGGGAAACGACACCTATGGGATCGAGTGGATCCCTTCTACAGTTTGGCAGGGAAGAGGGGTGCGCAAAGAGCAGATCTAACGATCAACACGAGGGATTTTTACCCAGGTTCGGGCCGCTCGGAAGCGTAAAACCCTAGTCCTGCTTTGTGTGTATATTATGTGTTCTGGAGCTTCGGCTAGCTGCTAAGCATGTAAGATGGGCCGGAGAGTCCGAAAAGTCCGAATCCTCCTCCAGTATGCCTTGGGCCTCCTTTTATACGTCCAAGGGGCTGCCATAGTGGCACACAGGAGGTGTAAAGTAGCTACAGGGTTATCACACCTAACCACTGACGGTGAATTAAATGCGCCGCTTGGGTGCATGGCTTCTACTCGGCCACTAGGAAAGTAGCCTGCCTAGTCACCACCGCTTGAGCACCTAGCGCATGCCATCTTGACACGTGCTTGGGAAGACTCCAATAAAGGAAGTTCTAGAGCGGTGGATGAATACGTGGCCAGGCAGTCCTCATCTGTCTACTGACGTGCCTACCATTGATATAGAGCGCCGGCAAGGAACTTTGCTTGCCGGGTCGATACCTACCGGGCGGCAAGGAACTTTGCTTGCCAGTCCGAGGCTTGCCGGGCTTGAGTCTTGTTGGGCTTCTTTGCAAAACATCCCGGCAGGTATCTTGCCGGGGGTCCGGCCTTCGGTCTTCTGCCGGGAAAGCTTGCTTCCCGGAATCTCTATCTTGATCTTGCTGGCCCTGAGCCTGCCGGTGATGTGCTAATCTGCCCCCGGCAAGTAAATCTTCCCGGAAGCAGAGGTCTTGGATACGCCATTAGTGGATCTCTTCTCCGCTATGCCCTTCCCGCCTGGAGGCTGCGACTTGCCGGTGCGTGGTCAGGGGTATGAACACCCCCATGTTCATTACACCGACAGTTGCACATACCTTTTGAGAGGGACACGCATTTATTCGTGATTTGTTAGAATACTCTATGTGCTTCACTTATATCTTTTGAGCTAGGCAATTGCTCTAGTGCTTCACTTACATCTTTTAGAGCACGGCGGTGGTTATATTTTACAGAAATAGTTACACTCTCATGCTTCACTTATATCTTTTGAGAGTCTAATAATTAGTAATGGCAATATGCACATGTAATGGAATTGATCCTGATATGATAGGTATTCAAGTGGGATATAATAAAAACTTTCATGTAGATAACTGAATATGATAAGTTTGATTCCTTGCAATAGTTTTGCGATATAGAGATGGTAATATGTGGGTTGTACTAGTGAATGATTGTGGTTTAGTAAGAATATTGGTGTTAAGGTTTGTGATTCCTGAAGCATGCAGGGATAGTCTCTCGTTACACTAAGAAGTTGGAGCATGATATATTATTGGGTGTCTTCCTATGCGTGAAGGTCGGGGGCGCGCGATGGTTAAATCCTACCAACCTCCCTCCTAGGGGCATGCGTAGTAGTACTTTGCTTCTAGGGCTAATAGACTTTCGTAATAAGTATGTGGGTTCTTTATGACTAATGTGAGTCCATGGATTATACGCACTCTCACCTTTCTGCAATTTTCTAGCCTCTTCGGTACCTTGCATTGCCCTTTCTCACCTTGAGAGTCGGTGCAAACTTCGCCGGTGCATCCAAACACCGTGATATGATACGCTCTATCACACATAAGCCTCCTTATATCTTCCTCAAAACAGCCACCATACCTACCTATCATGGCATTTCCATAGCCATTCCAAGATATATTGCCATGCAACTTCCACCGTTCCGTTATTATTACATACACCTTCATTGTCATATTGCTTTGCATGATCATATAGCAGACATAGTATTTGTGGCTCAGCCACCGTTCATCATTATCATACATGTTTTGTTAGTATCATTGCACATCTTGGTACACTGCTAGAGGCATTCATATAGAGTCATAAGTTTCAGTTTTATCGAGTTGTAAGTAAATAGAAGTGTTATGATCATCATTATTAGAGCATTGTCCCAGTGACGAAATAAAATAAAAGAAAAAGAAAAAAAGAGAGGCCAAAAAGAGCCCAACAAAAAAATATGAGAGAAAAAGAGAGAAGGGGCAATGTTACTATCCTTTTCCACACTTGTGCTTCGAAGTAGCACCATGTTTTTCGTATAGAGAGTCTCCTATGTTGTCACTTTCATATACTACTGGGAATTTTTCATTATAGAATTTGCACTACTGCAGGATGCTGCTAACGCGACACTACGATCAGAGACCATTTGACGAAACTGTGTGCGATGCATTAATCGCAAACGGTGATGTAAAAAAATGTCAAAAAAGATGCAAAATGTTGTGATGGCGGATACATCAAACACGGTTCAGATTTTAGTTGCGTGTGCGATGCGGGGCATACGGTTCAGTTCAATGAACTGTTTGCGATGAGGCAGAAGAACAGAAATGGGCAGCCAGATGAAAGTGTGTGCGATATACGGCATACGGTTCACTCGGATCAACTGTTTGTGATTAGGAAACACAAAAGAAACAGTCAGCCAGGTGAAGGTGTGTGCGATATATGGCATACAGTTCACTCGGATGAACTATTTGTGATTAGGCAACACAAAAGAAACGGTCAGCCAGGTGAAGGTGTGTGCGATATACGGCATACAGTTCACTCGGATGAACTATTTGCGTTGAGCCAAGAGAACAGAAACGGTTCAACTTAACAAGATGTGTGTGATACGCGGCAAACAGATCTGTAATCGGAAATGTGTGGGAAGACCGATAACAACATAGACGATTCATGTTAACAAGCCGTGTGTGTTGTGAGCAAACAATTGCTGGTATACAATTGTGAGTGATTGATGAAATCATCACCGACAGGTTCCATTGTTTAGTCCGTGTGCGATGTGATTTGCTCTGTCTACAGAACATCAACATATATACTTATAAGAACAACATTGCATAACCAAATTAAGCATACAATTACATAAGTGACTACACACATAACATTTCCACACACCAAAGTAAGCAATTACATGCATACTAAACTAGGAGAAACGATCATCTAATCATCTACATCTTGTTGTGACGACGCTTGCCATTGCTCTGCTTCCGGCTGGATCCCTGGTCGTGAATGGTTAATAAAATCTAAGTCTATTGCATATTAAGGTCAAAATAGTACTACCAATATACAAGTCTCATACGATGCCATTTCAACGATTGTACCACAAAAGCCCGAAATAATACAAGGTTCAAATTCCAGAGTTACATGGCTCAAATTCGAAGATTACAAGGTTCAAACTGATATTAGAAATGAAATTCAGCTCATTTAGCTGCAAACGCCCGTGCTGATTAGCTAAACATGGATATAAGAGAGGTTCAAACTAAAAATACCAATAGTAAGGCTAGTTTCGAAACCTCGTCATTTCTGCAAAGGGATCAGCCACTGACAAGTCATGTATGGGGTTGACACAATGACTTCTGATTACTCTGTCATATGCAGTTCCAATACGAAATTTAGCTTTTTTGGAGCCTTTTCCATTCTGCAGTAGCCGCCGGCGCTGATCAACAAACCATTCATTTTTTTTGATATAAATGCATGTCCAACCTCATTACCTTAAGCACCCTTGCTCTAACAACAAAGAACCTAGCGAATATAATCTCCGGTAAGGTCCCTCGGTAGGAGTTCAAAGTAATTTTTGAGAGATGCAGATCTAGGCATTCGATGTGATTGTCATTATATTGTATCACATTATCCATCCCCCGGGCCTATTATTATCTGCAAAAGAAGAGAACGTGTTAGTGCCTACATGCAGTTTTGAACACTACTACAGGCCTATTTGGTTTGCATGATTTGTAAAATGCACCAACGTGCCATCTTCGATCTGACATGATTAACATGGGCATTTAATTACAATCTAGAAAAATGTAGCCTTCTTTACAAGAGGTTGGAGTGGATGAAAAATTCCCTAAGAAAACTAGTACAGATGAATCCAAAGGAGAAATGCTTATGGATTGTAACCATATGAATCAAGTAACCAATATGGGGTGGGGGATGTATGTCCTGAAATCCTCCAAAATTCCTTCAGAAATCGTAGTACATTGTCATTATAAACTTGGGAAAAGGTGCCAAAAATTGAACTCCCTTATGGTTAACATTTAAGAGGAAAGGAACATCACCTCGATATACAGCTTCTCCAGGCACGGAAAGCATCTCAGGAAACTGACAACTTCGTGCAGGTTGGGGCCGATAGATTCTAGTGCCAAGACCTTCACTATGCCTAGAATCTAGGTCAAGCTTTTCTGGATGACAGACGAACATACATCTTCAAAATTAGAAATAATGTTGATATCAAGAAGGAGAGGTAGAAGGCGACTGTTGTACCTGAACGGGTGTGGATCCAATAACAAGTTCGGAGTATTTGACAAACGAGTAGCCCACCACTGTCAATTTCGGCGCAAAAATGACATTGATTCTTGTTGGACCTTGTTGATCAACTACAAGTAATCTCTCAAGTGAAGGTGTGTCCTCAAAGACCATATTGTGGTCCACCTTTTGTGATCTCTTGTTGCAGCACCAGCAACACACATAAATAGTCCGGAGAGTCATGGAGGTGATGTGGAAGCTACTCGACCAATTCATCGCCTGAAGATGAAGGAACTCAAGTGCAGTACAGCTGCGGAGCAGGCGCTCCATGTCATCCTTTTGGATGCAGACGGCAACGAGCTTGAGGTGCTTCAGTTGTGGTAGAAAAAGAGTGGGCGCGTCATTAAGGGGGGATGGTAGTTCATGAACTTGGTGAGGCGCAGCGTGGGCGCGAAGCGGAGCGTGGACGTTGGCAGCGAGCGCATATGCCCATCATTAAAACTGAGCTCCTCGAGCTGATCTAGGGTGGGGGATCGGAACCACTCGGCAAGCTTGGCTTGGTCCTTGCCGTTGGAACGGAACTTGCCCGTGATAAGGCCCCTGATTGGGCCATGGTGACTGCCAACGATCTGGGAGAACGCATCCAATTTTTTGCGATAGCCATCGCAGAGCTCGTGGGCATCGAGAAGGTCGAGAGGGGTGGAGAGCCATAGGGGGCGCCACCGCAGGGAAAGGACGGTTGTCCTCGCCGCATATTTGATTGGGAGGAGGGATATGATGAGTGTCAACATATCATCGGGGAGGCTGCTGATGAAGTCTAGGCTTGCTGGAGTCGTTTGCGGTTCTTTCTCGACCCGCCTCCGCTTGTTGGCAGCCTCGTTCTCCACCTCGTCGGCGGCGACGGCAACCTCTGTCTCCATATTCACGCTGTGCTCCGGTGCTTCAGCAGCCCCGGCGTCGCCACTCCCTCCGATGGGGCACTTCGGCAACATCCTCATACACTGATTGCTTTGAGGACTGAGAGCGGTGTCGAGGATGCGGGCGGAGAGAGAGGATTGTGTGTGTGGCAAGGATGGGGGGTGCGGCCGCTAGGGCGTGCCATTACGGACCAGTGGGAGCGAGGCGGGCGGCGGTCAAAGGCTGTCTCGCCTCCCGGTGAGCCTGCGCAACGGACTTCTGGCATTCCTATACCATAATTTCACACAGCTACTCGCACGCCTCCCGGTGACACTGCGCAGCGAAAACGCCTCCCGTCAATTCACACACCTGCACGCACGCCTCCTGGTCTACCTACGCGGCGGACTGCTCACATGCGTCCCATCAACTCACGCCTGCTCGCACGCCACACGGGGCGCTTGGCGGCACGTATATATTTTTTGTTTTTTGATGATTTATTCTGCCGCTTTACTGCTTAACCGAAGCATGGCACGGTCTAACGCACACGGTCCGAATAAATATATTGTACGAGATATTGGTTGCCAGTTATTAACAATCTCCTGTTTGTAAGTAGATTATATCAAAACTTGTCTCAAATTTGACAAAAAATACAATATCACAGTCTACTGGTGTCCATATATGACACCACGAGAAGTTTCATGAATTTCAACTAAGTTTTGGATTTACTGAATTTTAAAAATAAATATTCTCAATGTTTTGAAATTTCTTTCACGGGGAAACATGCACCCAGGGACACACATATGATTTGCAATCCATTTTGGTGCACATGTAGCTCAAATTTGATTTTTGCACATTAAATCCCTAGGAAATCAATCAATGTATAAAACGGGTCGAATGATCTCTGTTTTTTTTAAACTTTAACACGGCGCTCCTTTGGTCACATGTTCACTGCAGAAAAAGTTTGACATGCCTCAGAGTGGAGGTGGTGGTGCGGGATGTGTGTCTGTGTGTGGGGGGGGGGGGTCCATCAGTACACTAGTAGTCGCGAGTCTCCGTGACGTGGGATTATTGATCCTCTTGTGAGTCATGTATATATGCCACATCAAAGTCGTGAATTGGTTATTTAAAGCATTACACAACCCTTTCATACATACATGTTCAGGCCACATGCATGCATTGGTGGTCCTCTCGGACACTCCCTCGTGCGGTTAGCAGCGACGTGCCCATTCGTTAGCCCGCAAAGGTTTTCAGTTTCCACCAACAACGAGAGGCATCGAACCGAAGGTGGATTCATCTTGGCATGTGTGTTACGGTGTGGATCATGGTGAGATTCCATATGAAAGTTTGGGCACGTGCGTACACATGAATCCCTCCCACCGGCTCGAAGTGAGGGGGCTACACATCGTGAACCTCTGTGTAGTGCATTTCCGGTTTGCGAAGCATGTGCCACGTCAAAGTTGTGCATTGGGTATTCACACATCACACAACACACGACAACATGCACGCGGTGGTTGTCCTATGACACTCGCTCGCGTGTGACTCTCTGTGGGCCCGCGAGGTCTTCATCGATCAATTGAACGTACAACGAGAGAGAGGTTAATTTGACCAATGATGGCTCGTGTCCGCGTCAGTATTTCCTCGAAGAGGAAGGGATGATGCAGCACAGCTTCGATAGGTATTTCCCTTAGTTATGAAACCAAGGTTATCAAACCAGTAGGAGAATCAAGCAACACTATGTAAACGGTACCTGCACACAAAGAACAAATACTTGCAACCCGACGCGTCAGACGGGTTGTCAATCCCTCTCGGGAAAAAGATAGATCGGTTTGTATGATTTTGGATAAATGGATCTCGCGATAAAACAAAATAAAATAAATAAATAAAAAGTGCAGCAAGGTATTTTTCGGTTTTTAGAATAATAGATCTGAAAACAAAAGCAAATAAAAATAGATCTCAAAGCAAATATGATAAAGAATAGACCCGGGGGCCGTAGATTTCACTAGTGGCTTCTCTCGAGAAAAATAGCATACGGCGGGTAAACAAATTACTGTTGGGAAATTGATAGAACTTCAAATGATTATGACTATATCCAGTCAATGATCATTATATAGGCATCACGTCCAAGATTAGAAGACCGACTCCTGCCTGCATCTACTACTATTACTCCACACATCGACCGCTATACAGCATGCATCTAGTGTATTAAGTTCATGGAGAAACGGAGTAATGCAAGATGAACGATGGAATGATGTAGACAAGATCTATTCATGTAGGAATAGACCCCATCTTGTTATCCTTAATAGCAATGATCAATACGTGTCTTGCTGCCCCTTCTGTCACTGGGAAAGAACACCGCACGATCGAACCCATCACAAAGCACCTCTTCCCATGGCAAGAAAAATCGATCTAGTTGGCCTAACTAAACCAAAGATTCAAAGAAGAAATACGAGGCTATAAGTAATCATGCATATAAGAGATCAAAGAAACTCAAATAACTTTCATGGATAAATAGATCTGATCATAAACTCAAAGTTCATCGGATCCCAACAAACACACCGCAAAAAAAAGAGTTACATCAAATAGATCTCCAAGAGACCATTGTATTGAGAATCAAAAGAGAGAGAGAGGAAGCCATCTAGCTACTAACTATGGACCCGTAGGTCTACAATGAACTACTCACGCATCATCGAAGAGGCACCAATGAGGATGATGAACCCCTCCGTGATGGTGTCTAGATTGGATCTGGTGGTTCTGGAACTTGCGGCGGCTGGAATTGTGTTTCGTCCACTCCCCTAGGGTTTTTGGATTTTTGGGGTATTTATAGAGCAAAGAGCCTGTGCGGGAGGCGGCCGAGGTGAGCACAACCCACCAGGGCGCG
This sequence comes from Thinopyrum elongatum, assembly GCA_011799875.1. NCBI lineage: Eukaryota > Viridiplantae > Streptophyta > Magnoliopsida > Poales > Poaceae > Thinopyrum > Thinopyrum elongatum. The sequence goes on from CM022298.1 coordinate 586,289,409, forward strand.
CCTGGGCCCCCAGGTGGGTTGTGCTCCCCTCGGAGCCCCCCTCTGGTACTTCTTTGGCCCAACAAGTGTCTTCTGGTCCAGAAAAATTCTCCAAAAAGTTTCACTGCGTTTGGACTCCGTTTGGTACTAATATTCTGCGAAGTAAAAACAAGCAAAAAACAGCAACTGACACTGGGCACTATGTCAATAGTTTAGTCCCAAAAAATGATATAAAGTTGCTATAAAATGATTGTAAAGCATCCAAGAATGATAATATAACAACATGGAACAAGCAAAAATTATAGATACGTTGGAGACGTATCAGCATCCCCAAGCTTAATTCCTACTCGTCCTTGAGTAGGTAAATGATAAAAATAGAATTTTTGATGTGGAATGATGCCTAACATGTTCATCACATATTCTTTTCTTTTGTAGCATGGACATTTGGACTTTTATATGATTCCAAGCAATAGTCTAGTGATGACCCACAAGTATATGGGATCAATCGTAGTCCTTTTGATAAGTAAGTGTGTCGAACCCAATGAGGAGCAGAAGGAAATGACAAGTGGTTCTCAGCAAGGTATTTTCTGCAAGCACTGAAATAGTCGGTAACAGATAGTTTGATAGCAAGATAATTTGTAACGAGCAAGTAATGGTAAATAATGTGCAGCAAGGTAGCCCAATCCTTTTTGTGGGAAAGGACATGCCAAAACGGTCTCTTATGATAAGCAAAGTGTTCTTGAGGGTACACGGGAATTTCATCATATCACTTTCATCATGTTGGTTTGATTTGTGTTCGCTACTTTGATAATTTGATATGTGGGTTGACCGGTGCTTAGGTGTTGTTCTTACTTGAACAAACCTCCTACTTATGATTAACCCCCTCACAAGCATCCGCAACTACGAGAAAAGTATTAAGATAAAATCTAACCATAGCATTAAACTTTTGGATCCAAATCAGTCCCTTACGAATAGCGCACAAACTAGGGTTTAAGCTTCTGTCACTCTAGCAACCCATCATCTAATAACTACTCCACAATGCTTTCCCTTAGGCCCAAATATGGTGAAGTGTCATGTAGTCGACGTTCACATGACACCACTAAGGGAATCACAACATACATACCATCAAAATATCGAACACATATCAAGTTCACATGATTACTTGCAACATAATTTCTCCGGTGACCTCAAGAACAAAAGTAACTACTCACAAATAATACTCATGCTCAAGATCAGAGGGGTATTAAATAGCATAATGGATCTGAACATATAATCTTCCACCAAATAAACCATATAGTAATCAACTACAAGATGTAACCAACACTACTAGTCACCCACAAGCACCAATCTAAGGTTCCGGTACAAAGATTGAACACAAGAGATGAACTAGGTTTTGAGAGGAGATGGTGCTGTTGAAGATGTTGATGGAGATGGCCCTCCCAAACATGGGAGAGTTGTTGGTGATGACGATGACGATGATTTCCCCCTCCGGGGGGGGGGGGGGGAATCGCTCCGCCGGAGGGCAAAAGTGCTCCTGCCCAAGTTCCGCCTCGAGACGGCGCCACTTCGTCCCGAAAGTCCTCTCTTTATTTTTTCTAGGTCAAAATAACTTATATACCAGAAGAGGAACACCGGAGGTGGGCCAAGGAGGGCACAACCCACCAGGGCACGCCTGGGCTCCCTGGCGCGCCCAGGTGGGTTGTGCCCACCTGGTGGGCCCCTCTGGAAGTTATTTGCTCCAATAATTCTTAAATAATCCATAAAAAATCTCCATGAAGTTTCAACTTATTTGGAGTTGTGCAGAATAGGTAGCTCGGACGTGCTTTTTCAGGTCCAGAATTCCAGCTGCCGGTATTCTCCCTCTTTGTGTAAACCTTGCATATTACAAGAGAAAAGGCATTAGAATTACTCCCAAAAGCATTATTATGCATAAAAACAGTACAAATAATAGTAGGAAAACATGATGCAAAATGGACGTATCAACTCCCCCAAGCTTAGACCTCGCTTGCCCTCAAGCGAAAACCGAAATCGAAAAACATGTCCACATGCTTAGAGAGGGAGGTGTCGATAAAAACAAAATACGGACATAGAAGCATCATGCATATTATTATAACAGCAAGGAATTTTAACATAAAATGTTATCAAACAACTTTTGTCACATAACTTTTATCATATAACTTCTCATGAGCAAGTAACAATTCATCACAACATTGAAGTATAAAGCATAAACCTTATTGAAAACCAACAAACTGTGTTCTGAGTCAACTTTGCAACTACAATTCATCATATTTTCAGGAAGGGTCACGTATCGGAGCCTTTGGGCAAGTACACATACTCAACCATCATTTAATCTTCTATGATTGCTAACACTCATAGCATACCCATGAACAAAAAGTTTCAACCGGACACATACAAAGATAGGGGCTTATAGTTTCACCTCCCAACATATTCACCTCAAGGGTGATGTCAACAATAATAACTCATGCCCACTCATATTCAACTAGATATATGTGCCTAGATCTTTCCTCACCACATGATGCTTGCAAAAAGAGAAAATAAAAAGGAATAGGGAAGAAAACTTTGACTCTTCATAAAAGTAAATGCATAAAAGTAAAAGATAGGCCCTTCGCAGAGGGAAGCAGAGGTTGTCATGCGCTTATTTGTTTGTATGCCAAATCCCCTAATGCAAAAGAACGTCATGTTATATTGCCCCTTATGATAGCAACCTTCATTATGCAGTCCGTCACTTTTATTACTTTGCCATCACAAGTTCGTACAACGCTCAATTTTCTCTTACACTAAATGATCCAACACATTTAGAAGCAATTTTTGTTGCCTTATTGCACCGATGACAACTTACTTGAAGGATCTTACTCAATCCATAGGTAGGTATGGTGGACTCTCAAAATAAGATTTGAGTTAAGGGTTTTTGGATGCACAAGTAGTATCTCTACTTAGTGCGGAATTTTCGGCTAGAAAAGATATTGAGCAAGCACCACATGTTAAGGGATCTATGACAATATAACTTCTATGTGAATATGAACAAATATAAATCATTACGTTGTCTTCCTTGTCCAACGTCAACTATTTTGACAAAAAATATTTAATGGGGGCTCACAATCATAAAAGGTGTCCAAGATAGTGTATTTGCATGTGAATCTTCTCTTCCCTTATTAATTCTTTCATGAATTGCATCATTGACCAATGCTATGTTTGTCAATCTCCAACCAATTTTACCACTTATACTTTTCCTTATGTGATGTCATTACTTACCATAAGATTAGCATATGAACTTTTTCATTTATTTTCCTTTCTTTTTATTGCAACATTAAAGTAAAGAAACAAAACTCAAACTACTCTTTATTATATATCTCGCACACGATTACATCGATTGATAGATCACTAAGAAAACACTCGAAAAGAAAGGATCGAACTAAACTTTTATTCAACTAAATCATAGGAAAACTAAGTATCGAACTAAAATAGATGAAAGCAAAAGATAGTGGTGGTGATACGATACCGGGACACCTCCCCCAAGCTTGGCTCAAGCCAAGGGGAGTGTCCATACCATGAACTCAAGTCTCCTTTGGTGATGGAGAAGGTGGTGGTGGTGACGAGGTAATAGCAGTCTTATCCTTCTTCCTCAGCTTACGCTTGAGGATGGAGTTTTCTTCCCTCAAGTCATCAATTTCCTGCTCAAGCCTTAGTACCTTTTTGCATAATTCTTGCTTGTTTTCCTGCAAGATATGAAAAGGGATAAACTGGATCTTAGGTTTCTTTGCTTTATTAGGGAGACTTGATTTCTTGAATTCCATGTGCATGTCCCCAGATTGGGGTAATGGAACTTCAACTTCATCCGAACTTGTCTCTTCCTTCCTTTTCGGACCATAGCCCTCTTCTTCCTCCGTGGTCCAACCATTATGTTCAACTTCTCCATAAACCTAAGGGTTTGCAATATAATCAGCAACATAGCTCTCACCCTCCGAATCTTGAGATGACATATTTTCAGATCTGCCGGAAAACAGCGAGAAAGAAGAATAGAAGATTTCTCTGCGATACGGTGGTCAATAGGTTCGAGGGGTATATAAAGATTTTTTATCTTGGGAAACAAGCAAACGAGAGAAAAACGGAGTCCGAAAGGTACCCAATGTGGGCACAACCCACCTAGGCGCCCTGGCAAGCCAGGCGCGCCCTGGTGTCTTGTTCCCACCAGGGTTGCCTTCCTGGTTGTTTCTTATTTTCCTAATTTTTGTTATATTCCAAAACCGACAGAAAATATTTTTGCGGATTTTTCGGAGTCCGTTTACTTACTGTATCACGTACCTCCTCTTTTTTAGTTATTCTAGAGTGTTCCGAAAGGTTTCTTTTATGTGTTCCTCCGGTGTCATGGTTTGAATAATATTGCTTTCAACATTAATAGGCGTACCTGAGATATAGTGTTTAATTCTTTGGCCATTGACAACCTTCGGGTTAGTGCCTTTGGCATTATTTATTTTGATAGCTCCAGAACGATAAAATTCTACGATGATGTAAGGTCCTTCCCATTTAGAGAGAAGCTTTCCTGCAAAGAATCTGAAACGGGAGTTGTATAAAAGAACATATTCTCCAACTTTGAATTCCCGCTTTTGGATCCTTTTATCATGCCATCTTTTAACTTTTTCTTTAAATAACTTGGCATTTTCATAAGCTTGGGTTCTCCATTCATCTAATGAGCTAATATCAAATAACCTCATTTCACCGGCAAGTTTGAAATCATAGTTGAGTTCTTTAATTGCCCAATATGCTTTATGTTCTAACTCAAGAGGCAAATGACAAGCCTTTCCATAAACCATTTTATAGGGAGACATACCCATAGGATTTTTATATGCTGTCATGTAGGCCCAAAGTGCATCATCCAATTTCTTAGACCAATTCTTTCGGGACCTATTAACATTTTTTGACGAATTAATTTTATTTCTCTATTGCTAAGTTCAACTTGACCACTAGACTGAGGATGATAGGGTGATGCAATTCTATGGTTAACATCATATTTAGCAAGCATTTTACGGAAAGCACCATGAACAAAGTGTGAACCACCATCAGTCATTAAATATCTAGGGACACCAAACCTTGGGAAAATAACTTCTTTAAGCATTTTAATGGAAGTGTTATGATCAGCACTACTAGTTGGAATAGCTTCTACCCACTTAGTAACGTAATCAACAGCAACCAAAATATGTGTATACCCATTAGAGAAAGGAAAAGGTCCCATATAATCAAAACCCCAAACATGAAATGGTTCAACAGCAAGTGAATAATTCATTGGCATTTCTTGACGCTTACCAATATTACCAATTCGTTGACATTCATCACAAGGTAAAACAAACTTACGGGAGTCCTTGAAGAGAGTAGGCCAATAAAAACCAGATTGCAATACCTTGTGAGCAGTTCTATCTCCCGCATGATGCCCTCCATAAGCTTCGGAGTGACATTTCCGTAGGATTTGTTCCTATTCATGCTCAAGTACATAACATCTAATAATACCATCTACTCCTTTATAAAGATGTGGATCATCCCAAAAGTAATGTCTTAAATCATAGAAGAATTTTTTCTTTTGTTAGTATGTGAAACTAGGTGGTATATATTTAGCAACAATATAATTAGCATAGTCAGCAAACCAAGGAGTGTTATGAGAAACATTGATTGCAACTAGTTGCTCATCAGGAAAGCTATCATCAATAGGTAGTGGGTCATCAAGAATATTTTCTAACCTAGACAAGTTATCAGCTACGGGATTCTCAGCTCCTTTTCTATCAGTTATACGTAAATCAAACTCTTGTAGCAAGAGAACCCACCTAATGAGTCTAGGTTTAGCATCTTTCTTTTTCATGAGATATTTTATAGCAGCATGATCAGTGTGAACAATAACTTTAGAATCAACAATGTAGGATCTGAATTTGTCACAAGCAAATACAACTACTAAAAATTCTTTTTCAGTAGTAGCATAATTTCTTTGGGCACTGTCTAGAGTTTTGCTAGCATAATGGATAACATTTAACTTTTTATCAACTCTTTGTCCTAGAACAGCACCAACAGCATAATCACTAGCATCACACATAATTTCAAAAGGCAAGTTCCAATAGGTGCTGAAGTTAAGGCTTTCTTAAGTGTTACAAAGGCTTCTACACAATCATCATCAAAAACAAATGGAACATCCTTTTGTAAAAGATTTGTAAGAGGCCTAGAAATTTTAGAGAAGTCTTTAATAAACCTCCTATAGAAACCAGCATGACCGAGGAAACTACGAATACCTATGATATCTTTAGAACATGGCATTTTCTCAATTGCGTCAACTTTAGCTTTATCCACTTCAATACCTCGTTCAAAAAATTTATGCCCCAAGACAATGCCTTCATTAACCATAAAGTGGCACTTCTCCCAATTCAAGACAAGATTAGTTTGCTCACATCTCTGCAAAACTCGATCAAGGTTGCTTAAGCAATCATCAAAAGAAGATCCATACACCGAAAAATCATCCATGAAAACCTCAACAATCTTTTCACAAAAATAAGAGAATATAGCAGCCATACATCTTTGAAAGGTAGCAGGTGCATTGCATAAACCAAAAGGCATACGTCTATAAGCGTAAATTCCAAAAGGGCAAGTAAAAGTGGTTTTCTCTTGATCAGGTTGTGAAACAGGTATTTGAGAAAAACCAGAATATTCATCAAGGAAGCAAAAGTGTGTGTGCTTAGATAATCTTTCTAGCATTTGATCAATAAAAGGCAAAGGGTAATGATCTTTTCTAGTTGCTTTATTTAATTTTCTAGAATCAATTACAATTCTATAGCCAGTAACAATTCTTTGTGGAATGAGTTCATTTTTATCATTAGGAACAATGGTAATACCTCCTTTCTTAGGGACACAATGAACGGGACTCACCCATCTACTATCAGCTATGGGATAGATTATACCTACTTCCAGAAGCTTTAGTATTTCAGTTCTTACCACTTCTTTCATTTTAGGATTCAAACATTGTTGGTGATCAACAACGGGTTTAGCATCAGGTTCCACATTAATTTTGTGCTGACAGAGAGTGGGACTAATGCCCTTAAGATCATCAAGAGTATATCCAATAGCAGCTCGGTGCTTCTTCAGAATTTTCAATAATATTTCTTCTTCATGCTCTGAAAGGTTAGCACTAATAATAACAGGATATATCTTTTTTGAATCAAGATAAGCATATTTCATAGTGTCTGACAATTATTTCAATTCAAATACAGGATCACCTTTTGGTGAGGAGGACCTCCTAGAGTTTCAATTGGCAAATTATGTTTAAGGAGAGGTCATTGTTCAAAGAAAATTGTATCTATCTCATTTCTTTCATGTATATGCATATCATTTTCGTGGTCTGCAAATATTGTTCTAGTGGATCAGTAGGAGGCGCGGCAATAGAAGCAAGACCAATTATTTCATCCTTACTAGGTAATTCTTTCTTGTGAGGTTGTCCATTAAACTTGGAAAAATTAAATTCATGAGACTCATCACCAAAGCGAACACTGACAGTTTGTTTAAGACAATCTATAGTAGCATTGACAGTGTTCAAGAAAGGTCTACCAAAGATAATGGGACAAAAGTCATCTTGTGGGGAACCAAGAACTAGAAAATCAGTAGGGTATTTTATTTTCCCACACAAGGCTTCAACATCTCTAACAATCCCAAGTGGTGTGATGGTGTCTCTATTAGCAAGTTTAATAGTAACATCTATATCTTCTATTTCAGCGGGTGCTATGTCGTTCATAATTTCTTGGTATAAGGTAAAAGGAATAGCACTCACGCTAGCACCTAAGTCACATAAACCATGATAACAATGATCTCCTATTTTGACTGAGACAACAGGCATGCCAACAACAGGTCTATGTTTATCTTTTTCATCAGGTTTAGCAATTCTAGCAGCTTCATCACAGAAGTAAATAACATGCCAATCAATATTTTCTACCAAGAGATCTTTAACCATAGCAACACTAGGTTCTACTTTGATTTGTTCAGCAGGTTTAGGTGCTCTAATATTACTTTTATTGACCATAGTTGAAACCTTAGCATTTTTCTTTATCCTAACAGGGAAAGGTGGTTTTTCAATATAAGCAGTAGGCACAACTGGATCAACATTGTAAATGATGGTTTCATCTTTAGCTATGTCGGGTTCTTTAATTTCTTATTTGATAGGTGGGTGATATTTCTTATGAAGGAGATCAACATGAGTAGCAAATGATTCACAAAAGGAGGCTACTATCTCAGAGTCAAGTCCATATTTAGTGCTAAACTTGTGAAAAGCATCGGTATTCATAAAAGATTTAACACAATCAAATTCAAGCTTAATACCTGACTCTTCACCTTCATCGAGTTCCCAATCTTCAGAGTTGCATTTAATACTTTCCAAAAGTTCCCACCTGAATTCAATAGTCTTCTTCATAAAAGAACCAGTACAAGAAGTATCGAGCATGGATTGATCATCATGAGAAATCCGAGCATAAAAATTATGAATAATAATTTCTCTCGAAAGCTCATGATTGGGGCACGAATATAACATTGACTTAAGCCTCCCCCAAGCTAGAGCGATACTTTCTCCTTCACGAGGCCAAAAATTATATATGTAATTCCGATCACGATGAACTAGATGCATAGGATAAATTTTTTGGTGAAATTCCAATTTTAATCGATTCCAGTTCCAAGATCCAATATCATCGCAAAGCCTACACCATGCCAATGTTTTTCCCGTCAAAGATAAAGGGAAAACCTTCTTCTTAGCTTCATCCCCGGGCAAACCTGCAAGCTTAAAAAATCTACAAATTTCATCCACATATATCAAGTGCATATCAGGATGTTCAGTTCCATCTCCAGCATAAGGATTAGCTAGCAGTTGTTCTATCATACCCGAAGGAATTTCATAACCAATATTTTCAGTAGGTGCAGTAGGTTGAGGGACAACTAATTGTGGTTCCGGTCAAGGTGAAGATACCCCGAACAAACCCCTCAAAGGATGATTCTCCATAGTAACAAGTGATAGTAAATTTCAGCACGTAGTAATAATTTTCACTTACCAATTTCAACTTACCAAGAGCGCTTCACTCCCCGGCAACGGCGCCAGAAAAGAGCCTTGATGACCCACAAGTATAGGGGATCAATTGTAGTCCTTTTGATAATTAAGAGTGTCGAACCCAACGAGGAGCAGAAGGAAATGACAAGTGGTTCTCAGCAAGTTATTTTCTGCAAGCACTGAAATAATCAGTAACAGATAGTTTGATAGCAAGATAATTTGTAATGAGCAAGTAATGGTAAATAATGTGCAGCAAGGTAGCCCAATCCTTTTTGTGGCAAAGGACAGGCCAAAACGGTCTCTTATGATAAGCAAAGCGTTCTTGAGGGTACACGGGAATTTCATCATATCACTTTCATCATGTTGGTTTGATTTGTGTTCGCTACTTTGATAATTTGATATGTGGGTGGACCGGTGCTTAGTTGCTGTTCTTACTTGAACAAACCGATTACTTATGATTAACCCCCTTGCAAGCATCCGCAACTACGAGAAAAGTATTAAGATAAAATCTAACCATAGCATTAAACTTTTGGATCCAAATCAGTCCCTTACGAAGTAGCGCATAAACTAGGGTTTAAGCTTCTGTCACTCTAGCAACCCATCATCTAATAACTACTCCACAATGCATTCCCTTAGGCCCAAATATGGTGAAGTGCCATGTAGTCGATGTTCACATGACACCACTAAGGGAATCACAACATACATACCATCAAAATATCGAACACATATCAAGTTCACATGATTACTTGCAACATGATTTCTCCCGTGACCTCAAGAACAAAAGTAACTACTCACAAATAATAATCTTGCTCAAGATTAGAGGGGTATTAAATAGCATAATGGATCTGAACATATAATCTTCCACCAAATAAACCATATAGTAATCAACTACAAGATGTAATCAACACTACTAGTCACCCACAAGCACCAATCTAAGGTTCCGGTACAAAGATTGAACACAAGAGATGAACTAGGGTTTCAGAGGAGATGGTGTTGTTGAAGATGTTGATGGAGATGGCCCTCCCAAACATGGGAGAGTTGTTGGTGCTGACGATGACAATGATTTCCCCCTCCGGAAGGGAAGTTCCCCCGGCGGAATCGCTCCGCCGGAGGGCAAAAGTTCTCATGCCCAAGTTTCGCCCCGAGACAGTGGCGCTTCGTCCCGAAAGTCCTCTCTTTCGTATTTCTAGGTCAAAATGACTTATATACCAGAAGAGGGGCACCGGAGGTGGGCCGAGGAGGGCACAACCCCCCAGGGCGCGCCTGGGCTCCCAGGCGCGCCCAGGTGGGTTGTGCCCACTGTGACGCCCCCGGCTCAATCGTGCACTAATCATACACGCAAATGCACACGATCAAGTATAAGGACTCACGGGAAGATATCACAACACAACTCTAAAACATAAATAAAGTCATACAAGCTTTATATTACAAGCCAGGGGCCTCGAGGGCTCGAATACATCAGCTCGCATACAAGCGTCAGCGGAAGCATCAGATATCTGAGTACAGATATAAAAGAAAGCACAGAAAGGCCTTTAGAAAGGCAGGGCAAAATAAAACACTACGATCGAAAGGCGTAGGCCTCCTGTCTGGGACCCTCTGATCCTACTCCTGGTCGTCAGTCAACTCGTAGTAGTATCCACCCTCGGGGTAGTAGTAGCGATCATCGGCGGGGGCAGCTGTATCCGGGGCTCCGCCATCTGGTCGCATCAAAAGGATATGGGGGAAAAAGAAAGCAAAGCAACCGTGAGTACTCATCCGAAGTACTCAGCAAGCAAGGATCTACCCTACATATGCAACATTATCAAAGAAAGGCTGTATATGTGGACTGGGCTGCAGAAATGCCAGAATAGAGAGAAGGCCTAGTCCTATCGAAGACTAGCATCTTCAGAGGTCTTGCAGCATTAGAAGAGTGTAGATTAGTACCATATAAAGTAGTAGTAATGTTATCAACCTCACCCAGAGATCCTTTCTCGACTCCCTGCGAGAAAGCAATCCCAGAGCCATACAGTCATCAACCTCGTCCTGAGATCCCTTCTCGACTCCCTGCGAGAAGCAATCCCAGAGCCATATATCCAGGTATCATCTCAAGGTCTAGTTGTATCGATCGGGATACAACTCCGAGTGTCCTTTACCATAGGACCGGCTATCGATAGATGTGTTCTTCCCTATAGGGGTGCACCAACTTACCCACCACGCTCGCTTAACTCCGGCCGTACATACTTTTCTGGGTCATGCCCGGCCTCGGCCAAGCGACACACCGCAACCTTACCTACAGCTCAGCAGAGAGGTCCCCGTCGGTCTACATCCTAAGCGCAAGGGGGTCTTGGCCATCGCCCCTCGCCCTCTGGGTCGTTGCATGCCGGGCGAACCAGGCTCCACCCCTCAGGATGGTGCCGGCCCAGCCCGGCCGCCAGGCTGAACTAGACGTCTGACAGAGCTTTCGGCTGATGCTACGATGCAGAACGCCCATACTATGCCCACGTGATGGTTAGTGCTATCAGGCCAGAGGCCCTCTCGGATCAAATATCCAAATCGTTAGTGGACTAGGGGCTTGCGGTAACGAGCAGAGACTCACGAAAGATGTGACCCCATCGCCCCGTCTCGAGGACTTGCGGCAAGGGCCAAGAATGCCCAGCCACGCCTCGTATTCGTCACTCGAGCACCATACAGGCAACCCGTCTTCACAACACTCGCCACTTAGGCGCACGCGGGTACCCCTCAGGGTCGACCCGCCTTTCCAAGTAACAGTGTAAAGTCCAAGTATCCATGGGTCCATAACTTCAGGGGAATCCGAGGTATCACCCTCGTTGGATTCCTACTCGATGTATCCGTCAAGGTGAACTCGGAGGAATCACCCTCGATGGGTTCACACTTGATGTGTTGCACGACAACGTCGTTACCGGAAGTGGTAAAGGAGGAATCACCCTCGATGACCACGACCGATTAGCAACTCTACAGAGTTAACATCAGAAGTGCTACATGAGGTATCACCCTCGGCACTCGATAGTAACGTTGCAGTGTCGTTACAACTAAGGGGGGTGATGTGCGGTGCCGGGGTCTAGTCTTCAATCCTGTTGATCGGGTCTTCGGATAATCCAGCGGGGCAATCGGGATAAGTGGGGTCACTGATAGGTCTCTACCCAGCCTATACTAAGCAGGTAAGGTTTCAATAGCAGGTTATGAGAAACAGGCTATGCATCAGAATAGGTAAAGCAGTAGCAGCAGCAATTCTAATGCAAGCATGAGAGAGAAAGCATAGGCGATATCTGTATGCTTAAAAGGGGGGTGCTTGCCTGGTTGCTCGGCGGCAAGGGCAAGGTCGTCAGTGGGGTCGTCGATCTTCAGGACATCGTCAGCGGTCTCAGGGTCTAGCGAATAGGAAGAGGGGGAAGAAACAGTAAATACAAGCAAACAGATGCATGACAATATGATACACGGTGCTAGGGGTGACCTATCGTAGTGCTACACGACATAGGTGAAGGGGGAATAACATCCGGGAAAGTTTTCCTGAAGTTGCATTTTCGGACAAGCGATCCGAAGGGGGAATGTCCCATGTTCAAGTAGTTAGAGACGTGTGATGAACGAACGGATCGCGGATTCGGATTCGTCTCGTCGTTCTGAGCAACTTTCATGTAGAAAGTATTTTCATCCGAGTTACGGATTAAAAGATATGATTTTCTAAAGTTTTTATTAATTTCTGGAATTTATTTAATTATTTAATACAACATTATCCAGAACAGTGCAGGGTGATGTTAGCATGACGTAATGGTGACGCCAGCGGTCAACTGGTCGGTTGACCAGGTCAAACCTGACATGTGGGGCCCACATGTCAGCCTCTGATTACTCTAAACAGAGTTAATTTTAACTAATTAGCTAATTAAGCTACTGGGCCCACCTGTCAGTGTGTAATTAGGTTAAACTAATTAACTTAATCAATTTAATTAATTAACAGGGTGTGGGCCCCATATGTCAGCGACTGGGCCAGCCCAGTCAGCGGGCTGACCCGGTCAATGGGTCAACTTGGGGGGCCCTGGGGCCACCAGTTAGTGGCCCAGAGGTGGCCAGGTCAGCGCCACATCGGACCGGCCGCCGGAGAGCACTTCGGCGAGCCTCCCGCCGCGGCGACCTCGCCGGAGAGCGCCGGAATCACGCTGTACTGAGCCGTTTTGCGTCATTTTCGTTGCGTTCAAAAGGCTACTTGCTCGCGCGTCGATCTACGGGGTCAGAGCGAGCGGAGGTGGCTGTTAAAGGCGCCGGCGTCAAGCTTTGGCGCCGGCGGCGCTCGGGTGGGGTTGGCATCGGCGAAGCAGGGCTCGAGGAGGCACGCGCGTGTGCGCGTTGGGTTCACGGGGAGAAGCTGAGCTGAACCGCGTGCTTGAATGGGCATGAAAGCAACTAGGGCGACGGCGACGAGCTTCGCGGCGGAGCACGGATCGGCCATTTCCGGTGACAGCGTCAGAGGCAGCAAAACAGGGAGGAGCAGAGGGGAAACGCTGCGAGGCTCACCTAGCGGCTCAAGAATGGCCCATGGCAGATTTGTAGCGCAGGGGAGCTCGGGGTCAACGGGGATCGCCGGCGATGGAGAAGATGAAGCCGAGGTCGATCCTGTCCTTGCGGTCCTCCTCGAACTCGATGGCGAAGTGCAGTCGAAGGAGTCGGGCGAGGCGGAGCAGACGGGCACGTCAGAGCGACGGACGGGAGGCGGTGGCCGCACTAGTCCACGGCCATGGCGGCGGCGGTTTTCAGAGAGGTGGGGAGTGAGGGAGAGTGGGAGAGCGAGCGAGGGGGGAAGCCAGAGGAGTGCGGGAGCTGCGGCTTTAACCTCGACGGGCGGGCGCCGGCGCGTTGTCGACCGCGGGGCAGGGGCGCCGGCGCGGCGGGTGCGGGCGAGGCTACAGCGTGTGAGGGGGAGGAGTAGTAGGAAGGAGAGAGGGGAGGTGGGCTGGGCCTGCCCGGTTTGACTTAGGCCCAGGCGCCAGTGGGCTTTTTCCTTTTCTTTTATTTCTTTTCTGTTTTTCTTTTTAGTTTCTGTTTTGCAAAACATGTGGCACCCAAATGAATTTTGTAATATATATGACCTGGTCCATAAATCACAGTGCAACATACCCTATCACCAAAAATTAGTTTGGGGTATTTATCATTTCAGATTTATTTTATATTTAATAATAGGTTATTAAATATTGTGTTCAGCCACTGTTTGAGGATGTTTGAGTCACTTATCCAATTTCAATAAGGTTGGTCAAAATTTTAGAATTGTCTCTGGATTATTTGCTATTTAATGAACAATTTAGTTTCTAATCTGAGCAACTTTTATTTTCCACTTTAAGTTTGAATTTCCATTTGAGTTTGAATTTGAAAAGGGATATGTTGCTAATGATGATTAAGCACTGTTGATCATGATGACTTGGCATAATCAAAAGGGGATTACTATAGTTAACCACTGGGGGTGTTACAAGTCTCCTCCACTAATAAGAATTCTCGTCCCGAGAATTAAGAGGTAGAAGGAAAAAGTTCGGGGTATTCCGCACGAAGGTTATCCTCGCGTACCCAAGTGGCTTCATCTTCAGTATGATTTGACCACTGCACTTTGAGGAACTTGGTAACCTTCTGACGGGTCCGACGTTCAGCTTCATCAAGAATGCGGATCGGATGCTCCTTATAAGATAGGTCATCTTGCAATTCGAGCACCTCGTGATCCACTACTCGGTGCGGAGATTCCTTGAAGCATTTATGAAGTTGCGACACATGGAATACGTCGTGGATATGAGAGAATTGCGGTGGCAACTCCAATTTATACGCCACCCGACCACGTCTTGCAATAATGCGGAAAGGACCAATGTAGCGTGGAGCTAACTTGCCCTTGATTCCGAAACGGTGAGTGCCTTTCATAGGAGTGACTCGCAGATAAGCTTGATCACCAGGTTGATAAGTCAAACCCCATCGTTTGCGATCGTAGTTGCTCTTTTGATGGTCCTGAGCCGCCTTGAGATTTTCACGGACGATACGGACTTGTTCTTCGGTGTGTTGAATAATATCTGGACCCACGAGAGGTCATTCCCCAGTTTCTGACCAATTCAGAGGGGTTCGACACTTACGTCCATATAGTACTTCGAAGGGAGCCATTTTCAAGCTGGCTTGATAGCTGTTGTTATAAGAGAACTCGGCATAAGGAAGAGATTCTTCCCACTTCTTGCCAAAAGAAATAACACAAGCTCGCAGCATGTCTTCAAGAACCTGATTGACTCATTCGACTTGGCCTTGGGACTGGGGGTGATATGCTGAACTCCAGGTGATATGAGTTCCCATAGCTTCTTGGAAACTTTCCTAGAACTTTGAAGTGAAAAGGCCGCCACGGTCCGAACTGATCTCCTTCGGAATGCCGTGGAGTGAAACAATTCTGGAGATATGTAACTCTGCTAACTGACTAGCAGTGATAGTCTCCTTGATGGGCAGAAAGTGTGCAACTTTAGAGAGTTGGTCGACGACGACAAGAATAGCATCGTGACCCTTCTGTGACCTGGGAAGTCCTGTAATGAAATCCATCTGAACCTTATCCCATTTCCATAGTGGAATGGGAAGTGGTTGCAGAATTCCAGCAGGCTTCTGATGTTCTGCTTTAAGGCGACGGCACACATCACATTCAGCAACATATCGAGCAATATCCTGATTCATTTTAGACCACCAGTACCTTTGACGGAGATCACGATACATCTTGGTGCTACCCGGATGAATAGACAGTGGGGTATCATGTGCCTCCTTCATGACCTTGTCGGTCATAAGTTCGAAGTGAGGTACGACAATGCGGTTTCTGAAATACAAGGTTCCATCTTCAGACAGCGAGAAATCCCTGTACTTTACAAGGTGAAGGTCTTTCTTCATCAGATCAATTTCAGCATCTTTAGCTTGCGCATTCTTAACAGCTTTCTCAAGATCGGGTTGTATCACAAGGTTATTAAGAGAACCCTGTGGAACAATATGGAGATTCAGCTTGCGCAGTTCTTCAAAAAGACGAGGTTGAGCTCGCCTAACCATGAGGTTGTCGCAATAGGACTTGCGGCTTAAGGCATCAGCCATCACGTTAGCCTTGCCAGGGGTATAGGAAATACCCAAATCATAGTCTGCAATGGCCTCCATCCATCTTTGATGACGGAGGTTTAGAGATGGTTGAGTGAACAAGTACTTCAGACTTTTATGATCCGTGTAGATCTCGCAACGATTACCGAGAAGGTAATGTCGCCACAACTGCAGTGCATAGATGACAGCAGCTAGTTCTAGATCATGTACCGGATAATTCTCTTCATGTGGGCGCAACTGACGAGAGCCATAGGCAATCACTTTACGCTCTTGCATTAGGACACAGCCTAATCTTTCACGGGATGCGTCACAATAAATCACAAAATCTTTGCGGGAATCTGGAGGAGCAAGTACTCGGGCAGATGTTAGCTTGTCCTTGAGTGTTTGGAAACTTTCTTGACATTTGTCTGTCCATTCAAACTTAACGCCCTTGTGAAGCAGATCAGTCAAAGGCTTAGCAATCTTAGAAAAATTCTCAACAAACCGACGGCAATAGCTTGCAAGGCCAAGAAAACTTCTCACTTGCTTGACGTTCTTCGGAGGTGTCCAGTCAAGAATAGCCTGAACTCGTTCTGGGTTAACAGCAATTCCATCCTTGGAAATCACATGACCAAGGTAAGTTACTTCAGAAAGCCAGAATTCACATTTGGAGTATTTGGCATACAACTGGTGTTCTCGGAGCCTTTCTAGTACAAGACGGAGGTGTTCAGCATGTTCTTCTTTATTCTTAGAATAGACCAGAATATCATCCAAGTAAACCACGACGAACTTGTCGAGGTAATCCATGAAGATATAATTCATCAGACGGGAGAATGTGGCTGGAGCATTTGTTAAGCCAAATGACATGACAGTGTACTCGTAAGAGCCATAGCGAGTAACAAATGCAGTCTTCGGAATATCCTCTTCACGAACACGGATCTGATGATAACCCAACCTCAAGTCAAGTTTAGAAAACACCGATGATCCAGCAAGTTGATCATACAAATCATTGATCCAAGGAAGCGGATATTTATTCTGAATTGTGGCTTGGTTAATGGGCCGATAATCCTAAACCAATCGGTTAGTTCCATCCTTCTTCTTAACAAAGAGTGAAGGTGCTCCCCAAGCAGAGGAACTGGGGCGGATGAAACCTTTCTTAAGTGACGTGTCAATTTCTTCCTTAAGCTCGAGAAGATGACGCGGAGGCATCTTATAAGGACGCTTCGCAATAGGGGTAGTGCCGGGCTTCAAGTCGATGATGAATTCAACCGCTCTAGCAGGGGGTATTCCTGGAAGTTCCTCTGGAAATACATCATGAAAATCATGAACCACTGGAACATTCTCGATGCCTTCAAGAGGTGAAGCATTCAATGCATTCAGAACATATATTTGAGTCTTAGCATCCTGAGCTATTCGGGCTGAGTATTTGACTGTCTGGCCAGAAGGGTGAGTGAGCCGGACTGATTCAGTGGCACAGTCAATCAAAGCTTTATTGGGCTTCAACCAGTCCATACCCAGAATAATGTCTATGTTGGAGGTCTTGAGAGCAATGAGTGAAACGGGGAACATCAATCCTCCAATCACAATGTGATTACCGTGGCTTACCCTGGCAGTTTGCCAATTAGCCCCGGGTGACTGAATTACCAATGGGGCGGACATCTTCTCAAAAGGGATATCATGACTTCGTGCAAAACTTTCGGACATGAAGGAGTGCGATGCTCCAGAATCAAAGAGTACAGAAGCTGGGGTTGAATTCACTAGAAGGGTGCCCATCACAATGTTGGTGTCCTGTTGAGCTTCTTCAGTCTTGACATGGTTAACATGAACAAGCTGACTAGCAGGTGGTCTGGCATTACGATTTCTGCTAGGATGGTTTCGTCGGCCCCTTTTACGGTCAACAGAACAACGTGATGAATTTTGCGGCTGACCCTGAAGACAGTTGAAAGCATGATGCCCTGGCTGTCCACACTTGCGGCATAAACCATCATTATGGGGAGGAGCTTTAACATTGGGTTGTCCACCCTGAATCATTAGCTGTCTTGGCGGCGGAGGCGGACGAGGTGCAACATATGACGGACTCGGTGCAGGGGCAGGTCGGTGATGTACATTGTGCGGGATCCACACTGGACGTTTCTGAACAGGTCGACCCGAAGACGAACCAACATCACGAGTGCGCTTGAGCGACTCCTGGTACTTAGTCAGAGCTGTTTCAACTTGGAAAGATTTGCTGACAAGCGTTGCGAAGTCGGTGCAATCATGGACAGCAAGTGCAAGGTTTATATCGGTACGCAGTCCTTCACGGAATTTCTCCTGCTTGCGTGCGTCAGTGCAGACGTCATCTTCAGCATAGTGGGACAATTCAAGAAACTTCCTCTGATATTCATCCACAGTCATTGTGCCCTGTGTAAGTTTGCGGAACTCCTACTTCTTCTGGTCCATCAGACCTTGAGGAATGTACCATGCACGAAAGGCTGACTGAAATTCCTGCCAAGTGGTTTCAGTCTCAGCAGGCAACATACCCTTGTGGCTTTCCCACCATTGAGCAGCTGGACCCTTTAAGTGGAATGTCGCAAAGGTGACGTAACTGTCAGGGGAAACATTAGCTGACTCCATTTCAAACAGGATGTCACAAAGCCAATCATCAGCATCCATAGGATTGGTGGAGTTGCGGAAAATAGACGGGTTGAGGCGAACAAATTCTGGCAGTGAGATCGGTCCAGGCTCCTGACGAGCATCGTTGCGTTCCAAATGTTTTACCAAACTCTCGTTGAGCTGACGGTTCAATTCAAACTGCTGCATCATTGCGGCAATATAGGGTGGAGGTGGAGGATCGTCAGCCATCCTGCCAATTCAACAGGGGCAATTTAGCAATTAAAACTGCATGTGTATGGAATGATTCATGAAGTAACACGCACAACAGAAGGAAGTGCAATAGATACTTCATCATATTCGTACCAGACATTCAAAGCCACACATAGCCTCGGTTAGAATCCGGCATTACGACAGTTGAAAGGGGAGGGCTAGACATCTAGGCAGCGTGCAGGCACGCGGTGAGGATTACAACAACGTGACATAGCAAAGGCTATATCATGTCGGAGAAAATTGTTGGAGCGAGGAATCTGCAAGTGACAACACAGGGTGCCCTCGATAAGAGGATCCTGCAAACAGAACCTGGCCCGCAATCTTGAAGGAAGGGGGGAATTTTCAGAACACCGGGTGGATGTGATCACGAGAACCTAATGTTGGAGTTAGTAAAATTTTAACCCGAATAGAGGAGAGATCAGAGTCCCAGAGTAAAGGTCGAGGAGTAAAAGATCCTAATACCACCCAGTTGGCGACGTGGGCCCGTAAGCCACACAGCCAAGTTAGTAAAACAGTTTTTGGTTACTAGATTCAACTTCGGCCAAGGAGTTGGAATGGGGGAACCTACAGGCAGTCGGCTCTGATACCAACTTGTGACGCCCCCGGCTCAATCGTGCACTAATCATACACGCAAATGCACATGATCAAGCCTAAGGACTCACGGGAAGATATCACAACACAACTCTAAAACATAAATAAAGTCATACAAGCTTTATATTACAAGCCAGGGGCCTCAAGGACTCGAATACATCAGCTCGCATACAAGCGTCAGCGGAAGCATCAGATACCTGAGTACAGATATAAAAGAAAGCACAGAAAGGCCTTTAGAAAGGTAGGGCAAAATAAAACACTACAATCGAAAGGCGTAGGCCTCCTGCCTGGGACCCTCCGATCCTACTCCTGGTCGTCAGTCAACTCGTAGTAGTATCCACCCTCGGGGTAGTAGTAGCAATCGTCGGCGGGGGCAGCTGTATCCGGGGCTCCGCCATCTGGTCGCATCAAAAGGATATGGGGGAAAAAGAAAGCAAAACAACCGTGAGTACTCATCTGAAGTACTCAGCAAGCAAGGATCTACCCTACATATGCAACATTATCAAAGAAAGGCTGTATATGTGGACTGGGCTGCAGAAATGCCAGAATAGAGAGAAGGCCTAGTCCTATCAAAGACTAGCATCTTCAGAGGTCTTGCAGCATTAGAAGAGTGTAGATTAGTACCATATAAAGTAGTAGTAATGTTATCAACCTCACCCAGAGATCCTTTCTTGACTCCCTGCGAGAAAGCAATCCCAGAGCCATATAGTCATCAACCTCGTCCTGAGATCCCTTCTCGACTCCCTGCGAGAAGCAATCCCAGAGCCATATATCCAGGTATCATCTCAAGGTCTAGTTGTGTCGATCGGGATACAACTCCGAGTGTCCTTTACCGTAGGACCGGCTATCGATAGATGTGTTCTTCCCTGCAGGGGTGCACCAACTTACACACCACGCTCGCTTAACTCCGGCCGTACATACTTTTCTGGGTCATGCCCGGCCTCGGCCAAACGACACACCGCAACCCTACCTACAGCTCAGCAGAGAGGTCCCCGTCGGTCTACATCCTAAGCGCAAGGGGGTCTTGGCCATCGCCCCTCGCCCTCCGGGTCATTGCATGCCGGGCGAACCAGGCTCCACCCCTCAGGATGGTGCCGGCCCAGCCTGGCCGCCAGGCTGAACTAGACGTCTGACAGAGCTTTCGGCTGATGCTACGATGCAGAACGCCCATACTATGCCCACGTGATGGTTAGTGCTATCAGGCCAGAGGCCCTCTCGGATCAAATATCCAAATCGTTAGTGGACTAGGGGCTTGCGGTAACGAGCAGAGACTCACGAAAGATGTGACCCCATCGCCCCGTCTCGAGGACTTGCGGCAAGGGCCAAGAATGCCCGGCCACGCCTCGTATTCATCACTCGAGCACCATACAGGCAACCCGTCTTCACAACACTCGCCACTTAGGCGCACGCGGGTACCCCTTAGGGTCGACC
Source organism: Thinopyrum elongatum (assembly GCA_011799875.1). Lineage (NCBI taxonomy): Eukaryota > Viridiplantae > Streptophyta > Magnoliopsida > Poales > Poaceae > Thinopyrum > Thinopyrum elongatum. The sequence continues at coordinate 586,310,401 of CM022298.1, forward strand.
CGCATTTCCAAGTAACAGTGTAAAGTCCAAGTATCCGTGGCTCCATAACATCAGGGGAATCCGAGGTATCACCCTCGTTGGATTCCTACTCGATGTATCTGTCAAGGTGAACTCGGAGGAATCACCCTCGATGGGTTCACACTTGATGTGTTGCACGACAGCGTCGTTACCGGAAGTGGTAAAGGAGGAATCACCCTCGATGACCACGACCGATTAGCTACTCTACAGAGTTAACATCAGAAGTGCTACACGAGGTATCACCCTCGGCACTCGATAGTAACACTGCAGTGTCGTTACAAGTAAGGGGGGTGATGTGCGGTGCCGGGGTCTAGTCTTCAATCCCGTTGATCGGGTCTTCGGATAATCCAGCGGGGCAAACGGGATAAGTGGGGTCACTGATAGGTCTCTACCCAGCCTATACTAAGCAGTTTAGGGTAATCAGGTAAGGTTTCAATAGCAGGTTACGATAAACAGGCTATGCATCAGAATAGGTAAAGCAGTAGCAGCAGCAATTCTAATGCAAGCATGAGAGAGAAAGAATAGGCGATATCGGTATGCTCAAAAGGGGGGTGCTTGCCTGGTTGCTCGGCGGCAAGGGCAAGGTCGTCAGTGGGGTCGTCGATCTTCAGGACATCGTCAGCGGTCTTGGGGTCTAGCGAATAGGAAGAGGGGGAAGAAACAGTAAATACAAGCAAACAGATGCATGACAATACGATACACGGTGCTAGGGGTGACCTATCGTAGTGCTACACGACATAGGTGAAGGGGGAATAACATCCGGGAAAGTTTTCCCGAAGTTGCATTTTCGGACAGGCGATCCGGAGGGGGAATGTCCCATGTTCAGGTAGTTAGAGACGTGTGACGAATGAACGGACCACGTATTCGGATTCGTCTCGTCGTTCTGAGCAACTTTCATGTAGAAAGTATTTTCATCCGAGTTACGGATTAAAAGATATGATTTTCTAAAGTTTTTATTAATTTCTGGAATTTATTTAATTATTTAATACAACATTATCCAGAACAGTGCAGGGTGATGTCAGCATGACGTAATGGTGACGTCAGCGGTCAACTGGTCGGTTGACCAGGTCAAACCTGACATGTGGGGCCCACATGTCAGCCTCTGATTAGTCTAAATAGAGTTAATTTTAACTAATTAGCTAATTAAGCTACTAGGCCCACGTGTCAGTGTGTAATTAGGTTAAACTAATTAACTTAATCAATTTAATTTATTAACAGGGTGTGGGCCCCATATGTCAGCGACTGGGCCAGCCAAGTCAGCGGGCTGACCCGGTCAATGGGTCAACTTGGGGGGGGCCCTGGGCCCACCAGTCAGTGGCCCAGAGGTGGCCAGGTCAGCGCCACGTCGGACCGGCCATCGGAGAGCGCTCCGGCGAGCCTCCCGCGGCGGCGACCTCGCCGGAGAGCGCCAGAATCGCGCTGTACTGAGCCGTTTCGCGTCATTTTTGTTGCGTTCGAAAGGCTACTTGCTAGCGCGTCGATCTACGGGGTCAGAGCGAGCGGAGGTGGCTGTTAAAGGCGCCGGCGTCGAGCTTTGGCGGCGGCGGCGCTCGGGTGGGGTTGGCATCGGCGAAGCAGGGCTCGAGGAGGGACGCGCGTGCGCGCGTTGGGTTCACGGGGAGAAGCTGAGCCGAACCGCGTGCTCGAATGGGCATGAAAGCAATTAGGGCGACGACGACGAGCTTCGCGGCGGAGCACGGATCGGCCATTTCCGGCGACAGCATCAGAGGCAGCAAAACAAAGAGGAGGCAGAGGGGAAATGCTGCGGGGCTCACCTAGCGTCTCAAGAATGGCCCTTGGCAGATTTGTAGCGCAGGGGAGCTCGGGGTCGACGGGGATCGCCGGCGATGGAGAAGATGAAGCCGAGGTTGATCCTGTCCTTGCGGTCCTCCTCGAACTCGGTGGCGAAGCGCAGTCGAAGGAGTCGAGCGAGGCGGAGCAGACGGGCACGTCAGAGCGACGGACGAGAGGCGGTGGCCGCGCTATTCCACGGCCATGGCGGCGGCGGTTCTCGGAGAGGTGGGGAGCGAGCGAGGGGGGGAAAGCCAGAGGAGCGCAGGAGCTGCGGCTTTAACCTCGACGGCCGGGCGCCGGCGCGTTGTCGACCGCGGGGCAGGGGGGCCGGCGCGGCGGGTGCTGGCGAGGCAACAGCGTGCGAGGGGGAGGAGCAGTAGAAAGGAGAGAGGGGAGGTGGGCTGGGCCTGCCCGGTTTGACTTAGGCCCAGGCGCCAGTGGGCTTTTTCCTTTTCTTTTATTTCTTTTCTGTTTTTCTTTTTAGTTTCTGTTTTGCAAAACATGTGGCACCCAAATGAATTTTGTAATATATATGACCTGGTCCATAAATCACAGTGCAACATACCCTATCACCAAAAATTAGTTTGGGGTATTTATCATTTCAGATTTATTTTATATTTATTAATAGGTTATTAAATATTGTGTTCGGCCACTGTTTGAGGATGTTTGAGTCACTTATCCAATTTCAATAAGGTTGGTCAAAATTTTAGAATTGTCTCTGGATTATTTGCTATTTAATGAACAATTTAGTTTCTGATCTGAGCAACTTTTATTTTCCACTTTAAGTTTGAATTTCCATTTGAGTTTGAATTTGAAAAGGGATATGTTGCTAATGATGATTAAGCACTATTGATCATGATGACTTGGCATAATCAAAAGGGGATTACTGTAAATAACCACTAGGGGTGTTACACCCACCTGGTGGGCCCCCTCTGGTAGTTATTTGCTCCAATAATTGTTAAATAATCCATAAAAATCTCCGTGAAGTTTCAGCTTATTTGGAGTTGTGCAGAATAGGTAGCTCTAACGTGCTTTTTCAGGTCCAGAATTCCAGCTGTCGGTATTCTCTCTCTTTGTGTAAACCTTGTATATTATGAGAGAAAAGGCACTAGAATTACTCCCAAAAGCATTATTATGCATAAAAACATTATAAATAATAGTAGGAAAACATGATGCAAAATGGACGTATCATCTAGTTTTGACATGAAGATTTCAATACTCAAGCATATCAACAAGCAACCATGTCTTTCAAAATATCAACACTAAAGCAAGTTATCCCTAGCCCATCATGCTCAATCATTGATCCATTCATGAAACACACTCGCATATTAGCTACATCTAATGCTCAAGTACGATCATAGTGCCCCTTAGTTGGTTCTTTATAAGAGAAGATGGAGACTCAAATAAAAATAAAAATTGCATAAAGTAAATAGAAAGGCCCTTCGCAGAGGGAAGTAGGGATTTGTAGAGGTGCCAGAGCTCAAAGCTAAAAAATAGAGATACAACATTTTGGGTGGCATGCTTTTCCTGTCAACGAAAATGATCGAGTAGTTCCCAATACTTTCCATGCTAGATATATCATAGGTGGTTCCCAAACAGAAAATAAAGTTTATTCCTTTTTCCACCATACTTTCACATTCCACGGCTAGCCGTATCCACGGGTGTCGTCCATACCAACACTTTCCAAGGAATTTATTATTTGACAACATAAAGTAAATTCATTTTTCATTTTGGGACTGGGCATCCCTAATACCTTTGTCGTACTCTCGTGCAATGACAAGTAAATAAACACTCATCTTGAGAATAACACATCTAGCATGGAAAAATATCTGCCACCCCCTACCGTTTCATGAGCGGTACGAGCACACAAAAAGGAAATTATTTTGAAAATTAGAGATGGCACATACAAATTTGCTTAGAACGGCACGGGAATACCGCATATAGGTAGGTATGGTGGACTCATATGGCAAAATTGGGTTTAAGGATTTTGGATGCACAAGTAGTATTCTTGCTTAGTACAAGTGAAGGCTAGCAAAAAGATTGAGAAGCATCCAACCAAGAAACGAAAAATCACATAAGCGAGCATTAAGCATAACTAACACTGAATAATCCACCACAAGTAGGATGTAATTTCATTGCATAACTATCAACTTTCGTGCTTGCATAGGGAATCATAAACCTTAACACCAATATTCTTACTAAAGCACAATTACTCACCAACACGACTCACATATCACTATCATCGTATCTTAAAACTATTACAAAGAATCAAGTTTATTTTGTCCAATGGTCTTCGTGAAAGTTTTCATTATATCCCTCTTGAATATCTATCACTTTGGGACTAGTTTCGTATATTGGAATTTCTTCTGGCAAGCTCAAACAAATTTACGTGAAGAACATGAGCATAAAAAATTTCATCTCTCAAAATAATATAAGTGAAGCATGAGAGAATTTCTTCAAAAATTTACTAACTCTCAAACAAATCTAAGTGAATCATGAGAGCATTTCTTCAAAAATATTAAAGCACACCGTGCTCAAAAAGATATAAGTGAAGCACTAGATCAATTTCGTAGCTCAAAAAATTTAAGTGAAGCATATAGAGCAATTCTAACAAATCATAGCATAATTTTGTCTCTCTAAAATAGGTGTGTCCAGCAAGGATACTTATGACAAACTAAAAAGAAAAACAAGCAAAGACTTATATAATACAAGACGCTCCAAGCAAAACTCATGATATGTGACGAATAAAAATATAGCTCCAAGTAAAATACCGATGGTCGTTAGAAGAAAGAGGGGATGCCCCAAGCTTAGTTGCTTTTTTCTCCTTGAATATTGCCTTGGGGTGCCATGGGGCATCCCCAAACTTAGGCTCTTATTACTCCTTATTCCTTCATCCATCGTAATCTCACCCAAAACTTGAAAACTTCAATCACACAAAACTTAACAAAACCTTCGTGAGATCCTTTAGTATAAGAAAACCAATCTTTACTTTAAGTACTGTAGAAAACCCATTCAAATTTTGTTATTACATTATGTCTACTGTATTCTAACTTTTCCATGCTTATCCCCCCCCCCCCCCCCCCCCCGCCCCCCGATACAATCCATAGAATCATCAAAATAAGCACACAATGCAAAGAAAACAGAATCTGTCAAAAACAGAATAGTATGTAAAGATGCGAATTGTTCTCATACTTCTATAACTCAAAAAAATCTGAAAAATTTGGACAACAGAGGTAATTTGAATATCAATCTTGTGTAAAAAATCAGAATTTTTTGTCACTTCTGTGAAATTAGACAATTATTTTACTGGACGCAAAAGTTTCTGTTTTTTAACAGGATCAAATCAACTATTACCAAACCTATCCCAAAGGCTTTACTTGGCACAAACACTAATTAAAACATAAAAAACACAATCATAACAGAGGCATAATTGTACAAACACTCAAGAACAGAAAGAAAAAGGTAAAAATAAATTTTATTCATTGGGTTGCCTTCCAACAAGCGCTATCGTTTTACGCCCCTAGCTAGGCATAAAGTATAGATTCAAGTATTGTCATATTTTTTCTTATTTTCAGTAGATGTGTTCTTGTCGGGAGGTTTTGCAAAAATAACTTGAAACACATTATCCATAGAAATTTTAGCATTCTCAAGTTGCCCATCTACGTATCCCCTATGATTTCTGGCAACAGTCCAAGAATACCGTTGATTAACATCATTGAAAACTTGTTGGATTATATCTAAAACGGGGATTTCCTTTTTGAGACTATCATCAAAAAAATTGTTATTCCCAAGCATATGTCTCAACATGTAATCACTATTATAAAGGATCTCATCTATTACCAGTTTTTCATGGCTCATACCATAAAAATAAAAAAATTCCCTAGCTTCCCATACTATGTAATCAAATTCGTTCATAAGAAATTGGGTAGCTATCTTTTTAGCTTTAGGATCTTTTATAGATGGTAGCTCATAAAACAATCTTTGCAAGGTAGGATGGGTATGGATATATCTATTTTCAAGTTTCAGAACTAGTATTGAAATAGCTTCCGCATAAGATTTAGTTCTTTTAAGTATAGGAGCATCATCAAGAGCCAAATTTCCAACACAATTGAAAAATTCTTGGATATGTTCTTTTCCCATAACGTTCCCTTGCCCCAAAACAAAAGTTTTGGCATCTAGATTGCCAGATCGTCCAATTTTAGGAGTTAGGCCATCATCTGTTTCTACCATACCGAAGTCACTCATGGTGACAAGTTCAAGCAAATAAGAGATCTCACTAGAAAACGGCGAACGAAAAAGAGGGCGAATAAGACGGCAAATTTTTATGAAGTGGGGGAGATGAAAACGAGAGGCAAATGGCAAATAATGTAAATTGCAAGGAGATGAGATTTGTGATTAGGAGCCTGATAGATGTTGAAGATGTCTCCCCGGCAACGGCGCCAGAAATCCTTTCTTGATGGCTCGTGTCCGTGTCAGTATTTCCTCGAAGAGGAAGGGATGATGCAGCACAGCTTCGGTAGGTGATATGTCTCCAATGTATCTATAATTTTTTATTGTTCCATGCTGTTATATTATCAATCTTGGATGTTTTACAATCATTTTATTACAAATTTATATCATTTTTTGGGACTAACCTATTGACATAGTGCCCAGTGCCAGTTGTTGTTTTTTGCTTGTTTTTTACTTCACAGAAAATCAATACCAAACGGAGTCCAAACGCAGCGAAAGTTTTTGGTGATTTTTTCTGGACCAGAAGACACAAGTTGGGCCAAGGAAGTACCAGAGGGGTGCCCCAAGGGGGGCACAACCCATCCACATGCATAAATGTTTTATAATCTTCCAAAATAGTATTTCGTCGACTCCCCTAGGGTTTCTGGAATATTGGGGTATTTATAGAGCAAAGAGGCGGTACGGGAGGCTACCGAGGTTGGCACAACCCACCAGGGCGCACCTGGGGTATTTATATAGCAAAGAGGCAATGCGGGAGGCTACCGAGGCGCGCCCTGGTGGGTTGTGCCCACCTCGGTAGCCTCCCGCACCACCTCTTTGCTCTATAAATACCCCAATATTGTAGAAACCCTAGGGGAGTCGACGAAATACTATTTTGGAAGATTATAAAACTTTTATGCATGTGGATCATGAAGAGAAAATTTTATATGATAGCTATATTGTTGAATTTGACTATGATCCTACATGTAATTATTATGAGAGAGGGAAATATGGTTGTAGAAATTTTCATGTTACTAATTTACCTCTCTTTATGTTGAGATTGCTATTGTTTCTTTCTTCTTCCTTGCATATGCTATATATTTCTTGTCTTGATAATTTGTTTGCTTATAAAATCCCTATGCATCAGAAGTATGTTAGACTTAAATGTGTTTGTCACATGTATTATGATACTCTCTTTGTGTTTCAATTCTTGTTTTTCATGCGAGCATCATCAAAATTATTATGCCTAGCTAGGCGCGTAAAACGATACCGCTTGTTGGGAGGCAACCCAATGAATAAAATTTATTTTTGTCTTTTTCTTTCTATTCTTGAGTGTTTGCACAATTATGCTACTGCTATGATTGTGTTTTTTGTGTTTTAATTAGAGTTTGTGCCAAGCAAAGCCTTTGGGATCATCTTGGGTGATAGTTGATTTGATCTTGTTGGAAAACAGAAAATTTTGCGTCCAGTGAAATAATTTTAGAAATTCACAGAAGCTACGAAAAATTCTGAATTTGTTACACAAGATTTATATATAAATTGCCTATGTTGTCCTCATTTTTAGAATTTTTGGAATTACAAAAGTATGAGAACAATTCGTATCTTTGTAGACTGTTCTGTTTTTGACAGATTTTGTTTTCTTTGCATTGTGTGCTTATTTTGATGATTCTATGGTTTATATTGGAGGTTATAAGCCATGGTAAAGTTAGAAAACAGTAGATATAATGCAATAACAAAATTTGAATGGGTTTTCTACAACACTTAAAGTAAAGATTAGTTTTCTTATACTAACGGATCTCACGAAGGTTTTGTTGAGTTTTGTGTGATTGAAGTTTTCAAGTTTTGGGTGAGATCACGATGGATGAAGGAATAAGGAATAAGAAGAGCCTAAGCTTGGGGATGCCCATGGCATCCCAAGCTATTATCTAAAAGAGAAGCAAGCAACTAAGCTTGGGGATGCCCGAGTGGCATCCCCTCTTTCTTCTAACGACCATCGGTATTTTACTTGGAGCTATATTTTTATTCGTCACATATCATGAGTTGTGCTTGGAGCGTCTTGTATGATTTGAGTCTTTGCTTGTTTTACTTTTTATTTTTAGTCAAGTATCCTTGCTGGACACACCTATTTGAGAGAGCCAAAATTATGCTATGATTTTGTAGAATTGCTCTCTATGCTTCACTTAAATCTTTATGAGCTATGGAATTGCTCTAGTGCTTCACTTATATTATTTTGGGAGAAGGAAATTTTTATGCTCATGTTCTTCACTTAGATTTGTTTGAGCAATCAAAAGCAACATATGAAACTAGTCCCAAGGTGATAGATATTCAAGAGGGATATAATAAAAACTTTCATGAAGATCATTGGACAAAATAAACTTGATTCTTTGTAGTAGTTTTGCGATATGATGAAATGATATGTGAGTCATGTTGGTGAGTAATTATGGTTTAGTAAGAATATTGGTGTTAAGGTTTGTGATTCCCTATGCAAGCACGAAAGTTAATAGTTATGCAATGAAATTATATCCTACTTGTGGTGCATTATTCGGTGCTAGTTATGCTTAATGCTCGCTTATGAGATTTTTCGTTTCATTGGTTGGATGCTTCTCAATCTTTTGCTAGCCTTCATTTGCACTAAGTATGATCACTACTTGTGCATCCAAAATCCTAAAACCAGTTTTGCCATACGAGTCCACTATACCTACCTATATGCGGTATTTCCGTGCCGTTCTAAGCAAATTTGTATGTGCCATCTCTAATTTTTAAAATAAATTTCTCTTTTGTGTGCTCCTATCGCTCATGAAATGGTAGGAGGTGGCTGATATTTTTCCATGCTAGATGTGTTATTCTCAAGATGAGTGTTTATTCACTTGTCATTACACGAGAGTACGGAAAAGGTATTAGGGATGCCCAGTCCCGAAATGAAAAATGAATTTACTTTATGTTGTCAAGTAATAAATTCCTTGGAAAGTGTTGGTATGCACGGCACCCGTGGATTCGGTTAGCCGTGGAATGTGAAAGTATGGTGGAAAAAGGAATAAACTTTATTTTCTATTTGGGAATCGCCTATGATATATCTAGCATGGAAAGTATTGGGAACTACTCGATCGTTTTCGTTGACAGGAAAAGCAAGCCACCCAAAATGTTTTTGTCTCTATCTTTTTCGCTTTGTGCTCTGGCACCTCTACAAATCCCTACTTCCCTCTGCGAAGGGCCTTTCTATTTACTTTATGTAATTTTTATTTTATTTTTGAGTCTCCATCTTCTCTTATAAAGCACCAACTAAGGGGCACTATGATCGTACTTGAGCATTGGGTGTAGCTAATATGCGAGTGTGTTTCATGAATGGATCAATGATTGAGCATAATGGGCTAAGGATAACTTGCTTTAGTGTTTATATTTTGAAAGACATGGTTGCTTGTTGATATGCTTGAGTATTGAAATCTTCATGTCAAAACCAGACTATTGCTTTGAATCATATAAAAGTCCAAATGTCCATGCTACAAAGAAAAGATTATGTGATGAACATGCTAGGCAGCATTCCACATCAAAAATTCTGTTTTTATCATTTACCTACTCGAGGACGAGCAGGAATTAAGCTTGGGGATGCTGATACGTCTCCAACATATCTATAATTTTTTATTGTTCCATGCTGTTATATTATCAATCTTGGATGTTTTACAATCATTTTATAGCAACTTTATATCATTTTTTGGGACTAACCTATTGACATAGTGCCCAGTGCCAGTTGTTGTTTTTTGCTTGTTTTTTACTTCGCAGAAAATCAATACCAAACGGAGTCCAAACACAGCGAAACTTTTTGGTGATTTTTTCTGGACCAGAAGACACAAGTTGGGCCAAGGAAGTACCAGAGGGGTGCCCCGAGGGAGGCACAACCCACCTGGGCACGCCTGGGGGCCAGGCGCACACTGGTGGGTTGTGCCCACCTCGGTGGCCTCCCGCACTACCTCTTTGCTCTATAAATACCCCAATATTCGAGAAACCCTAGGGGAGTCGATGAAATACAATTCCAGCCGCCGCAAGTTCCAGAAACCATAGATCCAATCTAGACACCATCACGGAGGGGTTCATCATCCTCATTGGTGCCTCTCGATGATGCTTGAGTAGTTCATTGTAGACCTACGGGTCCGTAGTTAGTAGCTAGATGGCTTCCTTTCTCTCTTTTGATTCTCAATACAATGGTCTCTTGGAGATCTATTAGATGTAACTCTTTTTGCGGTGTGTTTGTTGGGGTCCGAGAACTTTGAGTTTATGATCAGATCTATGTTTTTATCCATGAAAGTTATTTGAGTCTTTTGATCTCTTATATGCATGATTACTTATAGCCTCGTATTTCTTCTTCGAATCTTTGGTTTAGTTAGGCCGGCTAGATCGATTTTTCTTGCCATGGGAAGAGGTGCTTTGTGATGGGTTCGATCTTACGATGCTCAATCCCAGTGACAGAAGGGGAAATGACACGTATGTATCGTTGCTATTAAGGATAACAAGATGGGGTCTATTCCTACATGAATAGATCTTGTCTACATCATGTCATCGTTCTTATTGCATTACTCCATTTCTCCATGAACTTAATACACTAGATGCATGCTAGATAGCAGTCGATGTGTGGAGTAATAGTAGTAGATGCAGGCAGGAATCGGTCTACTAATCTTGGACGTGATGCCTATATAATGATCATTGCCTGGATATCGTCATAATTATTTGAAGTTTTATCAATTGCCCAACAGTAATTTGTTTACCCACCGTATGCTATTTTTCTCGAGAAAAGCCACTAGTGAAATCAACGGCCCCCGGGTCTATTTTCCCATCATATACTTTCAGAACTATATTGTTATTTGCCTTTTTATTTATTTGCATCTTTTATTTTCAGATCTATATTTCCAAAATCGCAAAAATACCTTGCTGCACTTTATTTTATTCGCGTCTTATCGAGATCTTTTTATCCAATCTATTATTTCCAAAATCGCAAAAATACCTTGCTGCACTTTATTTTATTCGCGTCTTATCGAGATCTTTTTATCCAATCTATTACATTTAGTCTCCCATCCACGTGACAATTTCTGGCACCGTTACCCGAAAGGGATTGACAACCCCTTTAACACGTCGGGTTGCAAGTATTTGTTCTTTGTGTGCAGGTACCGTTTACGTAGTGTTGCTTGGTTCTCCTACTGGTTCGATAACCTTGTTCTCATCACTGAGGGAAATACCTACCATAGCTGTGTTGCATCATCCCTTCCTCTTTGGGGAAATACCGACGTAGTTCAAGCGACATCAAAAGGAATTTCTCGCGCCGTTGCCGGGGAGGATCAAGTCGATAGTCTCGCGTCAACTAGCCAATTTCTGGCGCCGTTGCCGGGGAGACATCATCAACATCTACCAGGTTCCACATCTACCAGGTACCGTTTACATCTCTGGCACCATTGCCTGGGATAATCAAGCAACACTATGTAAACGGTACCTGCACATAAAGAACAAATACTTGCAACCCGACGCGTAAGAGGGGATGTCAATCCCTCTCGGGTAAAAGATAGATCGGTTTGTATGATTTTGGATAAATAGATCTCATGATAAAACAAAATAAAATAAATAAACAAAAAGTGCAGTAAGGTATTTTTGGGTTTTTAGAATAATAGATCTGAAAACAAAAGCAAAAAAAATAGATCTCAAAGCAAATATGATAAAGAATAGACCCGGGGGCCGTATATTTCACTAGTGGCTTCTCTCGAGAAAAATAGCATACGGCGGGTAAACAAATTACTTTTGGGCAATTGATAGAACTTCAAATAATTATGACGATATCCAGGCAATGATCATTATATAGGCATCACGTCCAAGATTAGTATACCGACTCCTGCCTGCATCTACTACTATTACTCCACACATCGACCGCTATCCAGCATGCATCTAGTGTATTAAGTTCATGGAGAAATGGAGTAATGCAATAAGAATGATGGCATGATGTAGACAAGATCTATTCACGTAGGAATAGACCCCATCTTGTTATCCTTAATAGCAATGATCAATACGTGTCTTGCTGCCCCTTCTGTCACTGGGAAAGAACACCGCACAATCGAACCCATCACAAAGCACCTCTTCCCATGGCAAGAAAAATCAATCTAGTTGGCCTAACTAAACCAAAGATTCGAAGAAGAAATACGAGGATATAAGTAATCATGCATATAAGAGATCAAAGAAACTCAAATAACTTTCATGGATAAATAGATCTGATCATAAACTCAAAGTTCATCGGATCCCAACAAACACACCGCAAAGAAAGAGTTACATCAAATAGATCTCCGAGAGACCATTGTATTGAGAATCAAAAGAGAGAGAGGAAGCCATCTAGCTACTAACTATGGACCCGTAGGTCTACAATGAACTACTCACGCATCATCGGAGAGGCACCAATGAGGATGATGAACCCCTCCGTGATGGTGTCTAGATTGGATCTGGTGGTTCTGGAACTTGTGGCGGCTGGAATTCTGTTTCATCCACTCCCCTAGGGTTTTTGGATTTTCGGGATATTTATAGAGCAAAGAGCCTGTGCGGGAGGCGGACGAGGTGGGCACAACCCACCAGGGCGCGCCTGGGCCCCCAGACGCGCCCAGGTGGGTTGTGCTCCCCTCGGAGCCCCCCTCTAGTACTTCTTTGGCCCAACAGGTGTCCTCTAGTCCAGAAAAATTCTCCGAAAAGTTTCACTGCATTTGGACTCCATTTGGTACTGATATTCTGCGAAGTAAAAACAAGCAAAAAACAGCAACTGACACTGGGCACTATGTTAATAGGTTAGTCCCAAAAAATGATATAAAGTTGATATAAAATGATTGTAAAACATACAAGAATGATAATATAACAGCATGGAACAAGCGAAAATTATAGATACATTGGAGATGTATCAACCAACAAGGATGGTTCTTTTTTTTGCTTGTGTTACATATATGCACGGTAGGAGTATGTAGTACATGTCAAAGAGGGGGCAACATGTATACTCTATATATATATGTGTCATAACCTCGCTCCATGTGGGGACTTTCCGGTTCCTGAGGTAGGTGCCACATCAAAGTTGTGCATTGGTATTCAAACATCACGCAATACCATGCAGGCGGTGGTTGCCCTATAGGAACTCACTCGCATGCGGCGCTTCCATCTGTGGGCCCGCGAGGTCGTCCTCCATCACTTTGACCCAACGAGAGAGAGGCACATTTGACGAACAAGGAGGATTAATTATTTTAGGGCTGTGTTAGGGTAGGAGTATATATATAGTGCATGTCGAAGGGGGATGGGACCAACATATACTAGGTGTCACACATGAACCTCACTCTGTGTGGGGACTTTGCGGTTTTTGAGGCAAATGCCACATCAAAGGTTGTGCATTAGGTATTCAAAACATCACAACCACACACCTCTCCATATATATGTTTTGGCACACATGCAAGTGATGGTGGTTGTCCTGTGGCACTCACTCATGTGGTTATCGGCGATGCTTCCATCTGTCGGCCCGCTTCTTTCACCGACAACGAGAGGTTAATTATTTTGACTTAGGAGGGGATTATTTTTTTTGTTTGTCTCGCGATATAGGTCATGATGTGAGATTACATATATAATAGCGCATGTGTACACATGAATCCATCCGGCTGGATCGAAGGGGGGGCCAGCACACGACACGTCATGAACCTCTTGCTCTGTGTGGGGACCTGTGCGATTTTTGAACGCATGCACCACATCAATGTTGTGCATTAGGTATTCAACACATATGCATGCATCACGCACCTCCATAAATACGTTTGGGACACATGCATGCAATGGTTGTCTTTGGACACTCTCACTCGCTTGGTTATGGGCGGCAAGCCTATATATATTCGTGGGCCTGCGTGGACGTCCATCATTTTGACCGACGACGAGAAAGCTTACCAGGGTGGATTCTTCTTCTTTGGTTTGTGTTACCGTATAGTAGGTCAATCATTCTAGGCCTAATTAAGTTTGAGTGCATGCATGCTACGCATCATGAACCCTCGATCAGTGTGGGGATTTTACGGTTCCAAAGCATGGTGCCACATCAAATTTGCGCATTGTGTATTCAAACACCACACACACCACTTCCATATACATAATTGGGCCGCATGCACAGAGTGGGTTTTGTCTTCAGACAGTACTCCCTCTTGAGTTTATCGGCGACAAGCTAGCCCATTTTGCGGGGCCGTGTGGACGTCCATCACCTCGACCAACAACAAGCGAGAGAGGTTATACGATCAAGTTGGATTCTGTTTGGTCCGTGCTACAGTACGTCTTGGTGAGATGCCCTCCCCCCGACACGTGTGTGTGGGGGGGGGCTACTTCGCACTACCCGCAACCTCCGTGGGGTCGGGGAAGTCCGATTATTTTGCGAGGCACACGTGCCACATCAAAGTTGTGAATGGTAGTTAAATATCACACCACACCCGGCCCTTATCATACATATAGTATAGGGCCACCCGCATGTGGTTCGTATGTGGTCTCACCCATCTCCTGCCACAAACACACATTTGTGGGTCGGCACACGGTCCACCTTTGTCCGAAAGCAAAAGGGGAAGTTTGACCATATATATGATGGACTCCTATAGGTTTTGTGTTACGGTAGGGTGAAATTTCAAACCTAACTATCTGGGGGCATGCATTCGTAGCTAGGATTCCCTTAACGCCGACACGAAGTGGGGTTCGTAGGGGGTGGCTGACTAGCAATACTGTGCGCTTTGTGCGACAGGTGCCACATCAAAGTTGTGCATTGGGTATTTGAACATCAAACCACCCATTTCATACATATATTTGGTCCACATGAAAGTGTGTTCGTGTTCTGACCCTTTCCCGCATTATTGTTTTTGCCAAATTTATAAACAGCACATGAGTTGGATGCAGAAACCGTCTGCGATTGGGTATGCAACAGACACGGTTCGGTCAGACTACCCGTGTGCCACGCCCGTGCCCCTGCAGTCACTCACATCAGCACAGTAGATTGGGCTCCCCGAGGCTTGCCTCCCGCTCTCGAAAATATCTACTGCCTCGTAATCTCGAAAATATCTACCGCCTGGAAGGTTTTTATGTTTGATAGCACACGATTAGTATGTGCGGACCGTGTGCGATGTCTGTTACTCCCGGTCTGCTTCAATCCCTTGATTCAAATTTTCAGTAGCCCCGGCATTTTACTCCCTCCTGTAGGATCAAAAGTAGGTCCAGAGGGGGCATGATTAGACTACTTCACCAAATAAAAATCTAACCTTTTCCCAATTTTAGTTGTGGGCAGATTTTAGCAACTTAGCACAAGTCAAGCAATCAACCTACACATGCAATTCTAAGAGTGTAGCAGCGGAAAGTAAAACATTGCATATGAAGGTAAAGGGAGGGGTTTGGAGAGTGCAAACGCAATGATGACATGGAGATTTTTGGCGTGGTTCCGATAGGTGGTGCTATCGTACATCCACGTTGATGGAGACTTCAACCCACGAAGGGTAACGGTTGCGCAAGTCCATGGAGGGCTCCACCCATTAAGGGTCCACAAAGAAGCAACATTGTCTATCCCACCATGGCCATCGCCCATGAAGGACTTGCCTCACTCGGGTAGATCTTCATGAACTAGGCGATCTCCTTGCCCTTACAAACTTCTTGGTTCAACTCCACAATCTTGTTGGAGGCTCCCAAGCGGCACCTAACCAATCTAGGAGACACCACTCTCCAAAAGGTAATAGATGGTGTGTTGATGATGAACTCCTTGCTCTTGTGCTTCAAATGATAGTCTCCCCAACACTCAACTCTCTCTCACACAGATTTGGCTATGGTGGAAAGATGATTTGAGTGGAAAGCAACTTGGGGAAGGCTAGAGATCAAGATTCTTGTGGTAGGATTGGAATATCTTGGTCTCAACACATGAGTAGGTGGTTCTCTCTCAGAAAATGAGTAGTGGAAGTGTAGGCACGTTCTGATGGCTCTCTCTCATATGGAGAAGGGGGTGGAGGGGTATATATAGCCTCCACACAAAATCCAACCGTTACACACATTTGACCCAACTCGGTCAGACCGAATAGAAGAACTCGGTGAGACCGATTTAGTTCAAGATGTGAACGTTAGGAATCTCGGTGGGACCGACTGAAACAACTCGGTGGGACCGATGTGCTAGGGCTAGGGCAAAACCTCATCTCGGTGAAGCCAATTGCTTAAACTCGGTGAGACCGATTTCAGCAAAGAGCAAACAGAGAGTTGGTCAAGCAAACTCGGTGTGACCGGTCGCTCATTTCGGTAAGACCAAAATGTTACAAAGGGAAACAGAGAGTTTGCTAGGCCATCTCGGTGAGACCGAGATCCGTATCAGTGTGACCGAAGTGTTAGGGTTTCTGGCAGTGGCTATGTCAAATGAACTCGGTGGCGCCGGATGGATCATTTTGGTGGGGCCGAGTTTGACTTTGAGTTTTGGACATATTTGGAAGTGAGAAAGTGGTTGAGGGTTTTGGAGCAATATCACTAAGCACTTTGAGCAAGTAGACCATTAAGAAACACCTCATCCCCTTTTAATAGTATTGGCTTTCCTATGGACTCAATGTGATCTTGGGTCACTAAAATATAAATGAAGAGTCTTGAGCTTTTGCCAATATGTGTCCTTAGCATTTTGAGGGGTCCACATCTCTAGTCCATGCCATGCCAATCATTGAACTTTCTGAAATATTAAACTTGAATTGATATTAGTTCAATGAGCTATATGTTGTTATGAATTACAAAAACCACCCGGGGATTAGTTGCACTTTCAATCTCCCCCTTTTTGGTAATTGATGACAACATATAGATCAAAGCTTCGACAAATGATAATATGAATGAAATACATCGTCGCTTTGATAAGTATGTGATAAGCAAGAGCTCCCCCTAAATTTGTGCATTATTTAAAATTTGCTTTTGAATGCAAATGCACAATCGATTAGGATCATGGGTCACTCTTCCATGTCACATACATCTTGGTGGAGCGCTCAAAATGATAAGAGTTAAATAACATGCACTCATCACCAAGGATACAAGTGATTGATCATACATAAACATTCATGGATATAATCATGCAAGCACACATTAAGGCATCATATGATCAAACACATGATCACATAAGTATCTCACAAGCATAGCACAAATTGTAGCATAGGAATCAAACAACCAAACGATCAAAGTAGCAAGAGAAGCAAATGAAAAAAACAGAAAACAAGACACACTCTCTCTCTCTCTCTCTCTCGAAGCCTATGATCTATACACTTTCTCCCCCTTTGGCAACAAGTTACCAAAAAGTTTGAAAATGTATGGTGCTATGCGGCACTCTAGGCACGATCTCCGGGAGCTCGTGAAGGGGCCTTCTGGCTTGTTGCTCTGGTGTGCGTAGGTAGCGTGGAGAGGAGGGCATCTGCAAATGCTTCGGCAGAAGTCTGTGGAGCTGGAGGGGTTGACACTGGAGGTACAACCGTGGTAGTTGCTGCAGGTGCTGAAGTGGTAGTCCTGGAGTCTTTGACAACTGGCACAGCTGATGACCTTTGTACCCTTGGCACTCTCTGGAAAGTATCTGTAGTGGGTCTATCATCCCTGTCCTTAGCATCCTCTTGGAGCTTCTCCACAATGGTTTGTATCTCAGTGACCTTCACATCTAGGTCATGGAATTTAGTCTCAATCCTCATGGTAGCCTCAAGCAGATAACTGAGTTGATCTTGCTTGGTCTTGAGTAGCACTGTGGAAGCATCTGGTGCACTTGCTGCCTTTGCTGCTTTGGCAGCCTTTGCTCTCTCTATCTTCTCCTGGGATTCAGCACAAGTAGAATGGGAAGCATCTATGACAACCTTGTTGTCCTCAAAGTCTGGCCTCATGGGTAGGTGCTCACTGTCTAGTAGATATGTCCTAGTTCCCATCTTGGAGTTGATCAAAGTCTGAATGTGAGGGGCATATCCACAAGATATTTTCTGATCTGCAGCTATTCTCTTCACAGTCTCTACAATCAGGCTCATCAGCTTGAACTTCTGTTGAACATCAAACAAGTGAAGCAGGTTGATGGAGTGACCACGGATCATTCTATGATCTCCTGACTTGGGCAAAAGAGTATGCCTCAATATAGTGTTTATTGTGGTCAAGCTAGCAAGCAGGTAGTATATGGATCCAAACTTGTGAGTGTCCAAGGCTTTATCAGGAATTGGCTTGTACATGTTAGCCATGGAGTTGTGATCCTTCCTAGGCTTAGCATACACATCAATATCATTCTTCTCTTCCTCGGGGGCATTGATCAACTTGGCCCATTCTGAGATTGTTGACTGATATCTTGTTCCTTCTGTCATCCACACAATCTTTCCATTGGGGTAGAAGTGAGCAGTGGAATAGAATTGCATGATTATCTCATCGTTCCACTTTGTCAGCTTCTGACCAACAAACTTGTCAACACCATTCATTTTGAAGCTCTCATGCACACTTGGGAAATAGCCTTCATTGTCATCAATGTATTTCCAGTCTACCCATTTCATATCACAAACAATGGGCTTCTTGTCCAAAAGGACAATCTCATAGAAATCCTGTTGTTCCTTGGTGTGAAAGAGATAGTCCACAGCAGTCCTTCTCCTGGTGGCATAAGGATCTGTTTGTCTCCACAGTCTCAGACCATGATCCTTTCTCAACTTCATGTTCTCTGCCATAGGATGAGCATCATTGTGGTCTAGAATCTTGGGCTTGAGCTTTCTGAGCACTAGTGGCTCTTCTTCTTCTTGAACTTTAGGCACTGGGACCTTGTTCTTTTCAATAGCAGAGATGTTCTTGGTTGATTTCTTTGGTGCAGATGGATTGGGAGCTTGAGCTTGAGCTGAAGGCTTGGGGGCAGACTTAGGCTTAGATGGAGCAGCCCCAGTCCTGATGGCATCCCCCATCAGCTTCTGAGTCTTTGCAGGAGGTGCAGCAGGCTCTTCCTCCTCCTCTTCTTCTTCATCAGAATCTCTCATCATAGAAGATCTACCAATGACTCTGGCAATAGTCTTTCTGACCCTTTCCTTCCTCTTCTTTCCACCAGCAACCTCTTCCTCTCTTGGTTCAAGTGTAAACTCCATGGTTTCTTGAGTTCAGGCTCTGGCTTTTGACATTGGAGCTCTTTTTGTAGGAGCTTTCTTCTGCAGTCCAGGTTTGGTAGCAGCAGCAGCATACTCCTTCTTGAGTACTTTCTTCTTGGAGGTCACTTCCTCCTCAATCACAAAATCTTCATCCTCATATTCAGATGTTCTTTTCTTCTTTTGCCTAGTCGCTACCTTAGGCAAATTGCTGGGAGTGCTCCTACTCCCCTCATCATAGCTGCTAGAGGGACTAGTGCCCTCACTGAGGTTGAGCTGCTCTTCAGACTTGTTTTGACTGTCACTGCCCTTTGACATAGCTTCAACTGACCCTCTGAATAGTTGGGTGTAGATAGAGTAGATAAGCATCACAAAGTACAGCTTATTTTGCAAAATATTTAGACAAAAACTTGCAGAAAGCATTTCGGAGCTACCGATTTGACAAACTCGGTGACACCGAAGCACTAACAGAGTCTAAACACACAGTTTCGGTCAGACCAAAATGCAATTTGGTGACTCCGAGATGCTAGGGTTTCACAAAGAAAGTGATTTCGGTCTCACCGATCAGTACACTTTGGTCAGACCGAGTTGTACTTGTGCAATGGCCAGGGCCAATCGGTGTGACCGAGATGCTCAGATCGGTCGGTCTGAGATGGGTTCGGCGGAAACCTAACCCTAAGTTTTTGCATCAAATCTATTCTACGGAATTTGTTTGGTGGATAGATTGATCTCATACGTGGGAAGAACATAGGCATTATACTTTGTGCAAGAATCGGAGTAATCGAAAGCACAAAGGGTCAAATCCATACCCTAACTTGGCGGCGGATTTGCTACGGCGGCAACGGCGGTGAGGATTCCATTGACGGTGGTGGAGACTAGCGGCAGAAGGTCACTAGCGGCGACGGCGATGATCCGGAGACCAAGGGCGGCAGTGCTGGGGCGCGGGCTCTTGTGGTTTGAAGTGATTTTCAACCATACGGGTGCGCGGGGAATATATACCCAGGCGCTGTCGGTGGCGCCGAGTGGAACGACTCGGTGGCACCGAGATGCAAAACTGCTAGCAGTTGCTGCAACTTGGTGTGACCAACTAGTTCTAATCGGTGGCACCGAGATGAAAACTTAGATCAACTTATTGATCTCGGTGAGACTGAATTGGATATGTCGGTCTGACCAAAAATCATTAAGAGGTTTTGGAAGTTAAGCCCTTGACGGATCGGTGGCTCCGAGTGCTCCTCACTCGGAGGGTCTGAAATAGACTTGTTCAAACTTTGTGATGTAGCATGAATAGAGTTTGAGACGAGAAAAAACATAAATAGCTAGAGGGAGTACTTAGGCATTCTTGTCCATCCATTTGGCAAAAAGAAAAACCAAACAATCAAAGCAACAAATGGATGTCCTTGAATGAAGAAAAGTATGCAACCAACATGCTCACACAATAAGATGGCAAATAAAACATGTGGCAAAGCATGCACATACACTCTAGCATCTATCAAGCAATTGGCGATGACTAGGTCATCTATATATGAGTATATTGACTTAGGAGTCAAATGAGAACATTTGATCATAGGTCATACTCATCGTTTAAGCACAAGTGGGGTTACCACTTTTACATAAAGCATTGTTGTGTTCACATCATTTGAGTTGCTTTAGCTCAATTTTCTTAGAGCAAAGCTCCCCCTAGATGTGATATCCCCCCTTAGAGGGATGAACTAACCTTGGGTTTTGTCGATGATGACTTCATGTAGGTGTTGAAGATGTGGATGCTCAATGTTGATGTAGATCATTTGGAGCAATCCATTGGAGTGTAGCACTTTCAATACCTACACGGGTTAGTCCCACAAGGAACATACAAGAATATCCATAGACATAGAGTGAAACACACATATGATGATGTCCATGAAAGCATTAGATTACCTTGTCCCTTGTCTTACCAACAAGAGGGTTTGTGACTCCATGAACTAGTGCAAGATATGGAAATTGATTGCACTTGTCCTTGCCAAAATGAATGTGAGTGAAGTATGTTGGCGGAGTCACCCTCAAGAACTCTCCAGTTCTTCTTCTTCGGGATCCACATCAACTTGATGGGAATCCTTGGAGTTGTAGTCGTACTTGATGTAGTGGAACTTGATGTAGTCTTGGGAACCCACTTGACCATGGCCTTAGGAGCTTCTTCAAATTAATCGATCTCTTCTTGAAGCTTGTCCTTGCCTTTTAGCTTGTGGTCTTGCGGTGTAAGATCATCTTGAGCTTGTGTTCCTTTGAAAGAAGTGGGGTCATACTTCTCTTGTTCAGGAACAAACTTCGTCTTGGGATATTGATCTTCTTCCCACTCAACTCCATTGGCATTGAACTTTCGTTCAAAACCAACACCTTGATTCTTCCGGTGCCTTCCTTGCTTGCGTACAATTTCCTCAAATTGCTTACTCCCGGCAAGGCTCTTGTAAACACCTTTCTCTATAATTCCCTTCAATAAGCTATTTTCTTGCTCAAGTGTAACTTGGCTAAGAGAATCATTAGTGGAATCAATAGAACTACTAGAAGCAACAATATTGGATTTAACATTGTTATTGTTACTACTAGAAGAAGAATCTTTCTTGCTCTTGTGCTAGATTTTACTTGTGGCATATAAGTAGACAAGAGTAAAGGCTTGGCAATGTAAGAAGAACTCTTCTTTAGAAGATCATCATTGATTGCTTTTAGGAACCCATGCGCTTGCTCTAAATTTAGCTTCTCGAAGTGTAGCTTCTCATGAGTTCTTAGGAGCTCTTTATGATTCTCTAGAGTTGTTTCATGAGCTAACTTAAGAGTGTTTAGTTCTTTAGTTAGATGCTTAGTCTCCTTCTTATCATTGTCATTCGTTTCATCTTGATTAGCATGATTAATTTCATCATAGTTTTCATCACTAGTGTTATCAACAAGTAAATCATCATCACCTAGCAAATCATCTTCATCACTATTGAAATCAACATACTCGGGGTGTGATACCTTAGGACCTTTAGCCATGAAGCATCTTCCAATTCCTTCATTTGGTGAGTCAAATATGTCGTAGGAGTTGGATGACACAAGTGCAAGACCGGCAACACCTTCATCTTGAGTATATTCAAAGTCGGAGTGATAACTTCTCTCGGAGTAGTTGTCGGAGTCGGAACCGGATACCCATTCACCAACATGAGCTTGATGTTTTCGTCTTGTGTAGCTCTTTGATGATTTGTCCTTCCTTTCCGAATCCTTGCTTCTATGAGAGGGTCTTCGCTCATAACGATCATCTCTACTCCTTCTCTCTCTTGGTGGTGATTCATCTCTTTTACTTCTCCTCTTAGGTGAATCTTCTCTTTTCTTGAAGGGAGCCATACACTTATTGGAGTAGTGTCCGGGTCTGCCACAATTGTAGCAATTACGATCATGACTAGAAGATCTTTTGTCATTGTAGGATCTCTACTTGGAACTTCTTTCTTTGCTTCTATTCTTGTAGAATTTGTTGAAGTTCTTCACCATTAAGCTCAATTCTTCATTGAGGACTTGTTTCTCACTTGATGTTATAGGAGCATCACATGAAGCTTTATAAGCACCACTAGACTTGTTGTGGAGCTCTTCCTTATCCTTGAGTGACATCTCATGAGCAACAATTCTACCAATGACTTTCGTTGGCTTGAGATCTTTGTAGTTGGGCATCATTTGGATCAAGGTGCACACGGTATCATATTTTACATCCAAGTCTCTTAGGATCTTCTTGATGATGAATTCGTCGGTCATCTCTTCACTTCCTAAGCCGGCAATCTCATTTGTGATGAGAGCAAGCCTAGAGTACATCTCAGCGACTCCTTCACCATCCTTCATTTTGAACTTGTCAAGTTGACTTTGAAGCACATCCAATTTGGATTCCTTGACGGAGTCGGTACCTTCATGCATATCAACCAAAGTATCCCAAATTTCTTTTGCATTCTCAAGGCGGCTGATTTTGTTGAATTCTTCGGGGCACAATCTGTTGAAGAGAATATCACAAGCTTGAGCATTGTATTGCAACATCTTCATTTCTTCCGCGAACGCTTCATGATCCGGTTCTTTTCCATCCTCGAAGAAATCACCATGCAATCCAATGCGCATAATAGCCCAAACGGTGGGGTTATGACCAAGAATATGCATTTTCATCTTATGCTTCCAACTAGGAAAATTAGTACCATCAAAGTAAGTACCTCTACGGTGGTAATTTCCCTCGCTAGACGCCATACTCTCCTAGGTTGTGAAACCAAGGTTATGATCACCAAAGCTATGGAAATCAAGGCAAATGGAGACCAAAGCTCTGATACCACTTGTAGGATCGAAAGTAGGTCTAGAGGGGGGTGATTAGACTACTTGACCAAATAAAAATCTAACATTTTCCCAATTTTAGTTGTGGGCAGATTTTAGCAACTTAGCACAAGTCAAGCAATCAACCTACACATGCAATTATAAGAGTGTAGCAACGGAAAGTAATACATTGCATATGAAGTTAAAGGGAGGGGTTTGGAGAGTGCAGATGCAATGATGACATGGAGATTTTTGGCGTGGTTCCGATAGGTGGTGCTATCGTACATCCACGTTGATGGAGACTTCAACCCACGAAGGGTAACGGTTGCGCAAGTCCATGGAGGGCTCCACCCACGAAGGGTCCATGAAGAAGCAACCTTGTCTATCCCACCATGGCCATCGCCCACGAAGGACTTGCCTCACTCGGGTAGATCTTCACGAAGTAGGCGATCTCCTTGCCCTTACAAACTTCTTGGTTCAACTCCACAATCTTGTCGGAGGCTCCCAAGCGACACCTAACCAATCTAGGAGACACCACTCTCCAAAAGGTAATAGATGGTGTGTTGATGATGAACTCCTTGCTCTTGTGCTTCAAATGATAGTCTCCCCAATACTCAACTCTCCCTCACAGATTTGGCTATGGTGGAAAGATGATTTGAGTGGAAAGCAACTTGGGGAAGGCTAGAGATCAAGATTCTTGTGGTAGGATTGGAATATCTTGGTCTCAACACAAGAGTAGGTGGTTCTCTCTCAGAAAATGAGTAGTGGAAGTGTAGGCATGTTCTGATGGCTCTCTCTCATATGGAGAAGGGGGTGGAGGGGTATATATAGCCTCCACACAAAATCCAACTGTTACACACATTTGACCCAACTCGGTCAGACCGAATAGAAGAACTCGGTGAGACCGACTTAGTTCAAAATGTGAACGTTAGGAATCTCGGTGCGACCGACTGAAACAACTCAGTGGGACCGATGTGCTAGGGCTAGGGCAAAACCTCATCTCGGTGAAGCCGATTTCTTGAACTCGGTGAGACCAATTTCAGCAAAGAGCAAACAGAGAGTTGGTCAAGCAAACTCGGTGTGACCGATCGCTCATTTCGGTAAGACCGAAATGTTACAAAGGGAAACAGAGAGTTTGCAAGGCCATCTCGGTGAGACCGAGATTCGTATCTGTGTGACCGAAGTGTTAGGGTTTCTGGCAGTGGCTATGTCAAATGAACTCGGTGGCGCCGGATGGATCATTTCGGTGGGGCCGAGTTTGACTTTGAGTTTTGGACATATTTGGAAGTGAGAAAGTGGTTGAGGGTTTTGGAGCAATATCACTAAGCACTTTGAGCAAGTAGACCATTAAGCAACACCTCATCCCCTTTTAATAGTATTGGCTTTCCTATGGACTCAATGTGATCTTGGATCACTAAAATATAAATGAAGAGTCTTGAGCTTTTGCCAATATGTGTCCTTAGCATTTTGAGGGGTCCACATCTCTAGTCCATGCCATGCCAATCATTGAACTTTCTGAAATATTAAACTTGAATGGATATTAGTTCAATGAGCTATATGTTGTTATGAATTACCAAAACCACCCAGTGATTAGTTGCACTTTCACCGCCTCTGCATCCCTCGCAATCTCAAAAATATCTGCTCGCCCTTGATTCAAATTTTCAGTAGCCCCACGTTGTTACTCCCGCCTCTGCATCCCTCGCAATCTCAAAAATATCTGCTCTCCCTTGATCCAAATTTTTAGTAGCCCCGGCAATTTTACTCCCGCCTCTGCATCCCACGCAATCTAAAAAATATCTGCTCGCCCTTGATCCAAATTTTCAGTAGCCCGCCATTTTACTCCCGCCTAGTAAAATTTTCAGTTGTCGCGGTATTTCCTCAAACACCACCTTGCCCCCCCCCCTCCACACACACCACACACTCCCCAAAACCTCCGCTCACATAGACACACACCACCCGTCCCTCGCTCAAAACCATTGGTAGGTCGCCACCATCACCACCGCCTTCGCCTCCATCCTCAACCTCCGCCTGTGTGCCAGGGAGCTCGAGGAGCCAATGGCCCAAAAGATGTTTATCGCGGCCTCTTCGCCCGACGCCAGCGAGGTGGCCGTCGAGGTGTCCCCATCGTCCTCCGCGGGCTCTTTATCAATCCGCCGTCGTCGGTCACCCGATCCGCCCGCCGCCGCGCCCCTACGCCGGTTCGAGGACTTCCCCGTCTTGGGAATCGTTGCATGGAAAACAAAAAACAATTCTACGCACACGCAATGATCTATCCATGGAGATGCATAGAAATGAGGGGGAGAGTTTGTCTATGTACCCTCGTAGACCATAAGCAGAAGCGTTTCACAACACGATTGATGTAGTCGAACTTTCTTCGCGCTCCAACCGATCTAGTACCGAATGCACGACACCTCCGCGTTCTACACACGTTCAGCTCGGTGACGTCCTCGCCTTCTTGATCCAGCAAGACGGGCGAAGTAGTAGATGAGTTCCGGCAGCACGACGGCGTGGTGATGGTGATGGTGATGCGATCTCCGCAGGGCTTCGCCTAAGCACTACGAAAATATGGCCGAGGGAGTAAACGGTGGACGGGGGCGCCGCACACGGCTAAGACAATCTTCTGTCCTTTGTGTGGCGCCCCCTCCCCACATATATATAGGTGGGAGGGGAGGAGGAAGCCCCTAGGGTGCCCCAAGAGACCTGGCGGCAGCCCTAGTGCTGCTGCCTTGCCCTGCACCCCCTTTCCTTATTTGGACATGAGGGGGAAAGGAAAGGGAGATGGCTGCCTTAGGGCGCCTCCCCTTTCCTTCCCTCCCTCCTTTGGTGCATGGGCAGGGGATAGAGGGGTGCACCAGCCCCTTGTGGTCTGGTGTGCTCTTCCCCTTTTGGCCCATAAGGCCCAAAAACCTACCGGGGCTGCCCGAAACCCCTTCCGGTGACCCGATAAGTACCCGGTACCACCCAAAACACTTCCGATGTCCAAATACCATCGTCCTACATATCAATCTTTACCTCTCAACCATTTCAAGACTCCTCTTCATGTCCGTGATCTCATCCGGGACTCCGAACAACATTCGGTCACCAAATCACATAACTCATATAATACTATATCGTCAACGAACGTTAAGCGTGCGGACCCTACGGGTTCGAGAACTATGTAGACATGACCGAGACACCTCTCCGGTCAATAACCAATAGCAGAACCTAGATGCCCATATTTCTTCCTACATATTCTACGAAGATCTTTATCGGTCTAACCGTTATGCCAACATACGTAATTCCCTTTGTCCATCGGTATGTTACTTGCCCGAGATTCGATCGTCGGTATCTCTATACCTAGTTCAATCTCGTTACCGGCAAGTCTCTTTACTCGTTCCGTAATACATCACCTCGTGACTAACTCCTTTAGTCATTTGCTTGCAAGCTTATGATGTGTATTACCGAGAGGGCCCAGAGATATCTCTCCGATACTCGGAGTGAAAAATCCTAATCTCGATCTATGCCAACTCAACAAACACCTTCGGAGATACCTGTAGAGCATCTTTATGATCACCCAGTTATGTTGTGACATTTGATAGCACACAAGGTATTCCTCCGGTATCCGGGAGTTGCATAATCTCATAGTCGAAGGAATAAGTATTTGACATGAAGAAAGCAATAGCAATAAACTGAACGATCATTATGCTAAGCTAACGGATGGGTCTTGTCCATCACATGTGATCCCGTTATCAAATGACAACACATGTCTATGGTTAGGAAACCTTAACCATCTTTGATCAACGAGCTAGTCTAGTAGAGGCTTACTAGGGACATGATATTTGTTTATGTATTCACATATGTATTTAAGTTTCCGATCAATACAATTCTAGCATGAATAATAAACATTTATCATGAATAAGGAAATATAAAATAACAACTTTATTATTGCCTTTAGGGCATATTTCCTTCACCCCGTCCTCCCTCGGGCCCGGCCACCGACGGGGTCCTACCTCGGGGTCCGGCAGCGGCGGTGGGGGACGTGGGTCGCCAAGATTATGGATCGGGGGACCCACACCCGCCGGTGGCTCGGTAGCTTCCACATGGTTGAGCTCGCGGCAATGGAGTACAACCGCTGGCAGGTCCACTACCACGATGCGGCGGCTTGGCTCAATTTCCCCTTCGACACACGTCCGGTCGACCTCGTTCTGCCGGAGCTAGGGGTGGTGAGCTCGGCTATGGCGCGGGAGGACAGTGAGGCGTGGGAGCGCCTCGAGGCCGAGGCCGCCGATGAGGCCTACATGCAAGAGCTCCGCCGACAGCACCCGGAGCTTGTGGAGGCGGAGCGGATGATCTTTGCCGGTGCGGAGGGTGGCGAGGTTATCGTGCTCTCCTCCGATGACGAGGTCGAAGGTGGCAAGGACGGCGGCGCGGAGGGCGTCGAGGTGGGCGGCGAGGACGAGGAGATCGACGTCAATGAGTGGACAGCACCGGCCTGGACCCGGCTCGTGGCACATGGTACCTAACGAGGAAGGATTGGCTTGACCTCCACTTCGACCGAAAGTAGTTTAGTTTAGTTTAAATTTATGTTTTATGTTTGGTTATGCAAAACTATCTATGTTTATGTTTGAATGCATGCTACTTTCGGT
Organism: Thinopyrum elongatum; assembly: GCA_011799875.1. Taxonomy (NCBI): domain Eukaryota; kingdom Viridiplantae; phylum Streptophyta; class Magnoliopsida; order Poales; family Poaceae; genus Thinopyrum; species Thinopyrum elongatum. Next base: position 586,338,425 of record CM022298.1, read on the forward strand.
TGAACCTGCTTTGAACTTGATCAAATTGAAGTTTACAACGTTAAGTTTAGGGGATCAACTAGAAACGGCCAAAAATTGCTGGAGTATATATATATCCACTAAGGGTTTTAGTCCATTAACTTTTAAAGGATCGGCTATATGTGCAACTATTTGCCGTGCAGTTCAATTTCATCAATAACAGTTTCAACAATACCACTATGAATTACGATATTTGGTTGCTATTAAGGATGTTGCAGTTAACATGCCTTTTTGTTTTTTTAACAATAACTAGTGTACTTTAGACCTGCACAATACCGGTTTGAATGACTATATTTGCTTGTTTTTAAATGTTATGCCTGTTGCAGTTAACACACCTTTCCACTTCTTGTTTTGCTTAACTAGCGTGCTTAAACCTGCACACTGAAGCTATCATTTGTAGATTATATTGTCTACCATGGATATATTTGGTTAATGTTTAGCCTGTTGTGCTTAACATGCCTTTATATGTACTCATACAAGACAATATTGAGAACAACTGTTGTTTTCCATCGAGGTTAGTTTCATCGCATTGCTTATATGTACTCACTGTTCAGGATATCGGTAGCTGGTACCATATAGCCTGGGGGCTGATAAGGGATTAATCGTCGAATCAGACATTTCACTGAATATATCTGTAACCCATTTATCGGTAGGTTAACTAGGGCCATATTTAATATATCTGAGGCTACATAGCAACATGCATTGTACTGAATGACTAAATATGCAATCCCAGGCTACATAGCAACAAGGAAGAGTGTTACCTTAATGTTCTGATGATGTCTAGATATACATGTAATAAGATCTTATATAATGCGATGGAGGGAGTGTTATACTACATCATTTTGCAATTGTTGTTTAGCTTCTAATATTAACTTGGTGATTTTAGGTACATATGTCATTGCCAAAGATCCACACTTCGACCCTTTCTGCATATGGGGCAATGAGATATTCATGAACCAGCATCAAGTGAGGAAATTGATAAAGATTGTTATTAAAATGGGTCAAAAGATGTCAATCGAACTATTTGTTTACACTTTATGCAAGACAACAGTGAACTGCAGGATGGTAAGTAAGAACTTTGTAGCCTTCTTTTTACTGCCCGTAATGAGTTGTGTTAGATGACAATGTCTGAATCTTTTTCCTTTGCAGTGGATCCTGAAGCAGTTTACTCAAGATTACCTCTCAAACTACATGATTGGCGGCCGGCTATCACAAGGGGTTGGACTAGAGTCGTGCGTGCCTTCTGCATCGACGAGAGCACAATAGGGCCATTCCGCTTCACCTTGTTCAGCAACCAGAATGTCTCTCGCCTCTTTCTTTACCATCTGTAATAGTACAAGTATACAACCCTGGTTCATCATTCTTTATTTGGTGCTTATGTAATTCTTGAACATATGTACCTATGAATCGAATATGCATTGGTTGTTTGAACCTGATGGATATGAATAAAGCTATAGCCTACTTTCAAATTCAAATTAGGTACAATTTTAAATAGCAGCAATTAAATTAGGGTGAAATTACGCTCTGCAGGTCATTATGGCGCACACGGTCTATAAAGCACAGCGTGTGTGATATACATCATAATTCGACACGGTTCACGAAGAGGAAACATGTGTAACCATGCACACAGTTGCCGTTTGCAAAGCGTGTGTGATGTCAGACAATATCACAAACGGTGCGGGAAAACTAAATATGTGTGATTGTCGACCTATCGTACACGGTTTACAATCATGAACTGTTTGTGATGTGCCAGGCATCGTAACCGTAGAGCCAGTTTGGTACGTGCCTGGAAAAATCCCGTGCCTGGACTGTGCCTGGACTATGCCTGGTTTTAGGTAAAACCATAGACTGTGATGGCAATGCGAGCACAAACGAGTAGGAAGGATGAAGCGCTTGGGATATTCGAGATATCAGAAACAGTTTTATAGGGACAACTGTATGCATCAAGGCTCCCTATCCCCGATGGTTTCTGGGTCGCGTGGGAAGGACCCCCCCTATCGCAGTCACTCACTTGGCGACGGTTCAAAACGCCGTCATGGAAAGGGGTTAAAAACCGTTTGTATAGCACCTCGATGTACCAGTGTTGGCTTGTATATTCTGATGAGGGGCTTACTCAAATGCCCGGGGTCTTCATGAGCAAGCAAGTTGGATGCACACCCACTTAGTTTTCAGTTTGAGCTTCCATACACTTATAGCTCTTAGTGCATCCGTTGCATGGCAATCCCAACTCCTCATATTGACATCAATTGATGGGAATCTCCATAGCCCGTTGATTAGCCGCGTCGATGTGAGACTATCTTCCTTTTTTGTCTTCTCCTTATTAATCTCTGTCACCCATTCTATTCCACCCATAGTGCTATATCCATGGCTTACGCTCATGTTTTGCGTGGGGGTTGAAAAGGCTGAAGCGCGTTAAAAAGTATGAACCAATTGCTTGGCTGACATCGGGGTTGTACATGATTTATATTTTGTGTTAAGAAGATGGAGCATGACAAGGCTATATGATTTTGTAGGTATAGCGTTCTTTAGCATTTTTATTTTGAAAGGCATGATTGTTTGTTGGTATGCCCGAGTATTGATGTCTTTATCTCAAATTATAGACTATTGCTTTAAATCATTCAGATCTTAATATTCATACCATAAAAGAAAGATTACATGATAGAAATATTAGGTAGCATTCCACATCAAAAATCATGTTTTCATCATTAACCTACTCGAGGATAAGGAATTAAGCTTGGGGATGCTTGATACATCTCCAACATATCTATAAATGTTTATTGTTCCATGCTATGATAGTATCAATCTCGGATCTTTTATATGTATTTATATGGTATTTTATATCATTTTTTGGGACTAACCTATTAACCTAGTGCCCAGTGCCAGTAGCTGTTTTTTGCTTGTTTTTGGTTTTTCAAAAAATCAATATTAAACGGAGTCCAAACACGATGAAACTTTACGGTGATTTTTTATGGACTAGAAGGGACCCACGAAGGTTCAGGAGGGACCCACCAAGCGCGCCCCACGAAGGGCGCACTCCTTGAGCTTGTGGGGCCCTCATGGCACCTCTTGACCTAATTCTGCCTCTATAAATTCCCAAATATTCCCAATATACCAGAGAGCCACCCGAAACACTTTTTCTGCCGCCGCAAGATTCTGTTCTTCCGCGATCCCATCTGGAGGCCTTTTTCGGTACTCTGCCGGAGGGGGAATCGATCATGGAGGGCTTCTACATCATCCTTGCTGCCGTACCGATGATGCGTGAGTAGTTTACCACAGACTTACGGGTCCATAGCTAGTAGCTAGATGGCTTCTTCTCTCTCTTTGATCTTCAATACAATGTTCTCCTCGATGTTCTTGGAGTTCTATTCGATGTAATCTTCTTTTGCGGTGTGTTTGTTGGGATTCGATGAATTGTGGGTTTATGATCTGAATATTTATAGCTTTGTATTTCTCTCCGATCTATCCATTTGGTTTGACCAACTAGATTGATTTTATTTCAGTGGGAGAGGTGCTTTGTAATGGGTTCAATCTTGCGGTGCTCTATATCCCAGTGACAAAGTAGGGGACAAGACACGTATTTTTATTTTTTCCATTAAGGGTAAAACGACGGGGTTTATTCATATTTATTGGGTTTACTTTGTCTACATCATGTCATCTTGCATAAGGCGTTACTCTATTTTATACTTAATACCCTAGATGCATGCTGGATAACGGTCGATGGGTGGAGTAATAGTAGTAGATGCAGGCAGGAGTCGGTCTACTTGTCTCGAACGTGATGCCTATATACATGATCATTGCCTTGAATATCGTCATAAGTATGCGCTTTTCTATCAATTGCCCAACAATAATTTGTTCACCCACAGTATGCTATGTGTTCGAGAGAGAATCCTCTAGTGAAAACTATGGGCCCCGGGTCTACTTTTATCATATACAAAAACACAAAAATACTTTGCTGCAATTTTATTTCTTTTATTTTGTTTTGTAATTTATTTTATTATCTACCACTACGAGATTTAATCCTTGCAAGTAACCGCCGAGGGGATTGACAATCCCCTTGTGCGCGTTGGGTGTAGGTATTTGCTTTTGTGTGTGCAGGTGCTGTTCACGAGGCTTTGTGTGATTCTCCCACTAGATTGATAACCTTTGTTCTTAACTGAGGGAAATACTTATCTCTACTGTACTGCATCATCCTCTCCTCTTTGAGGAAATCCCAACACAGCTCACAAGTAGCACTCCCTCGTAGATCTTCGAGCCACCTCCTGAAGCTTCTAGGGTCCCTTCTAGTCCAGAAAAAATCACCGTAAAGTTTCATCGTGTTTGGACTTTGTTTGTTATTGATTTTCTGGAAACCAAAAAACATGCAGAAAACAGGAACTGGCACTGGGCACTGAGCTAACAGGTTAGTTCCCAAAAATGAGATAAAATTCCATATAAAATGTCTTAGTTTGATAATATAATAGCATGAAACAATCAAAAATTATAGATGCGTTGGAGACGTATCACCTCTCTAGGTATTAAGTTCATAACAAAGTAATGCATGAAGTATGATGATATAATGTAGACAGAATAAACCAAGCAATATGATTAAACCCCATCGTTTTACCCTTAGTAGCGACAATACAAATACGTGCATCGCTACCCCTTCTGTCACGAGGTGAGGACACCGCAAGATTGAACCTACTACTATGCACCACTTCCACTGAAGATCTAATCATCAACTTGGCCCTAGAAAAATTATAGATCGAAAACCATTACATAGCTATAAAAATCACCCACAATAAAGTTCAGAATATAACTCAATTGCTTTCAATGAATAATTTGATCATAAAACCGCAATTCATCGGATCCCAACAAACACACCGCAAAAGAAGATTACATCAAATAGAACTCCGACGAGAACACTATATTGAGGATCAGAGAGAGAGAGAGAGAGAGAGAGACATCTAGCTAATCACTATGGACCCGTAGGTATGTGGGGAACTACTCACACATCATCGGAGGTGCAGCAAGGTTGATGTAGAAGCCCTCCGTGATCGATTCCCCCTTTGGTGATTAGTAATGGTGGAAGTTGCATGGCAATATATCTCGGAATGGCTATGGAAATGCCATGATAGGTAGGTATGGTGGCTATTTTGAGGACGATATAAGGAGGCTTATGTGTGATAGAGCGTATCATATCATGGGGTTTGGATGCACCGGCGAAGTTTGCACCAACTCTCGAGGTGAGAAAGGGCAATGCACGATACCAAAAGAGGCTAGCAAATATGGATAGATGGAAGTGCTCAAGTCCAAGAACATCACATTGGTCATAAAGAACTCAAGTAGTTATTACAAAAGTTAATTAGCCCTCGAAGCAAAGCATGACCTTTCATGCCCCTAGGGGGATAGATTGGGAGGAAAAGAGCATCACTCATCCCCAACTGCCACTCACAAGGTAGACAATCAATAATAAATCATGCTCCAACTTCATCGCAAAACTAAAAAGTATACGTGCGTGCTTCGGGAATCACAAACTTTAACATCGTTATTTCTACTACACCATGATAATCAACTAGTACACCCACATATTACCATATTTATATCGCAAAACTATTGCGAAGAATCAAACTTAACATATTCAGTGGTCTATATGATTCTTTTTATTATACCACACTTGTATACCTATCATTCTTAGACTAGTCATATAACCAGTGCAAATTACAACTTCCTATTAAAAGACTCTCAAAAAGATTTAAGTGAAGCATGAGAGTACAAATGATTTCTATAAAATATAACCACAACCGTGCTCTAAGGATATAAGTGAAGCACGTGAGCAACTGCATAACCCAACAGATATAAGTGAAGCACATAGAGTATTCTAACAAATCATGATGAATGTGTGCCTCTCTCAAAAGGTGTGTCCAGCAAACAATGATTGTGGCCAACTAATAAGCAAATAAAATAGAACTATGGCATAAGATGCTCAAAGCAAAACTCATATCATGTGATGAATAAAATTGTAGCTCCAAGTAACACACCGATGAATTGTAGACGAAAGAGGGGATGCTATCCAGGGCATCCCCAAGCTTAGACGCTTGGGTCTTCCTTGAATATTACCTTGGGGTGCCTTGGGCATCCCCAAGCTTAGGGTCTTGCCGCTCCTTATTCCTTCATTCATCCTGATCTCGCCCAAAACTTGAAAACTTCAGCACACAAAACTCAACGGAAACTTTGTGAGATCCGTTAGTATAATCGATAAACCATAAACTTAGTTATAGTTATAAATTGATTCATAATTGTTCTTGGATAATACCTACTGTATTCTAAGTCCTCCATGACTTATACACCCCGATATATTCCATAGCATCATTAAAATAAGCACACTATGCAATAAAGAATAGAATATGTCTAAAACAGAACAATATGTAATTATCTGAACTAAAACCATACTTTTGTATCTCCAAAAATTCTAAAGATCTAGGAAAACATATACAATTTGTATCTCAATACTGTGTAAAAAAATTCAGACCAAGATCATGTTTCGGTAAAAATAATTAATTCCTGCACTGGGCGCAAAAGTTTCTCTTTTTGCACAGAATCAATTCAACTATCATCCAAATCATCCCAAAGGCTTTACTTGGCACAAACGGTATTTAAAAGATAAAAACACAATCATTACAGTAGCAATAATCATGTCATCACACCAAAATAGAAATTAAAAACCAAATATAAGATAACTATTGCGTTGCCTCCCAACAAGCGCTATTGTTTTATGCCCCTAGCTAGGCATAATGCATAGTTTCAAGTGTTGTCATGTTTGGAATCCAATTCCTCAATTATACATATAGACATTCTAGGAGGCTTAGCAAACATATTTTTAATAGTGACGCTCCTAGGAACAAAATTTAGGAATTTGTTTTCAGTAATAGATTTCTTTCTCATTTCAATGAAATTGGGGTTCAAGCTAATCAATTTTAGATATTCTTTCTCCTTACTAGATGAAGCACCCTCATTTTTAGGAACATACATAAGATTATAATTCTTGTTTGTAGGAGTCTTTTCAATAGTTTTAATGAAAGAAAAAGCGGAACCCAAGTTATTAATGATCTCCTCCAATTTATCAATTCTAGCGGGACTTTGTTCCACTCTTTCGGTAATTGGTTCTTTACTCTTTAATAGTTTTAACGTGGTACCCACCAAATAACTAAATTTAGTAACTTTATTGTGCACATTTTTATCAAGATTTTCAATATGTTCAATAGTCGGCATTTTGCTCTCAATAATCTCTAACCTTCGCATAACATGTTCGAAAGTCAATGTCGTTTCATTAATAGTGATAGGTGGTGATCCCACTAAATTTCCCATAGCATTGAAAGAATCCATAGGGTGACTACTTAGAAAATTTCCTCCAATGATAGTATCAAGTACGAATCTATACCAAGTAGTAACACCCACATAAAAGTTACGAAGAAGAACAGTTGTAGATTGCTTATGAGTTGATCTATTTTGAGCATCGCAAATCCTATACCAAGCATATTTTAAACTTTCTCCTCCCCTTTGTTAAAATTAAGCACTTCATTTTCAGGGGTACAAGTGACAAGTGAAGAACTAGCCATAGCAACAAGCAAATAAAGCACAAATTTTTTTTTGTATATTATCTCTTTTTCTAACAAGACTAATGAGAGCAAATAAAAAGTAGCACAAGTAAATGATAATGTGTGTGAAGGGACTGAAGGAAATATGCCCTAGAGGCAATAATAAAGTTGTTATTTTATATTTCCTTATTCATGATAAAGGTTTATCATTCACGCTAGAATTGTATTGATCGGAAACTTAAATACATGTGTGAATACATAAACAAATACCGTGTCCCTAGTAAGCCTCTACTAGACTAGCTCGTTGATCAAAGATGGTTAAGGTTTCCTAACCATGGACATGTGTTGTCATTTGATAACCATGGACAAGACCCACCCGTTAGCTTAGCATAATGATCGTTCAGTTTATTGCTATTGCTTTCTTCATGTCAAATACATATTACTTCGACTATGAGATTATGCAACTCCCGGATACCGAAGGAATACCTTGTGTGCTATCAAACTTCACAACGTAACTGGGCGATCATAAAGATGCTCTACAGGTATCTCTGAAGGTGTTTGTTGAGTTGGCATAGATCAAGATTAGGATTTGTCACTCCGAGTGGTATCTCTGGGCCCTCTCGGTAATACACATCATAAGAAGCCTTGCAAGCAAAGTGACTAATGAGTTAGTTGCAGAATGATGTATTATGGAACGAGTCAAGAGACTTGCCGGTAATGAGATTGAACTAGGTATGAAGATACCGACGATCGAATCTCGGGCAAGTAACATACCGATTGACAAAGGGAATTACGTATGTTGTCATAAGGTTCGACCGATAAAGATCTTCGTAGAATATGTAGGAGCCAATATGGGCATCTAGGTTCCGCTATTGGTTATTGACCGGAGAGGCATCTCAGTCATGTCTACATAGTTCTCGAACCCGTAGAGTCCGCACGCTTAACATTCGTTGACGATATAGTATTATATGAGTTATGTATGTTGGTGACTGTCGTGGTTCTAAGTCTGACAGTAGAATGGGGGGTAGGTATGAGGAGGCAATATCCTAGCTACGGTGAGGTTGTGCACGCAAGATTTACGAGTTCAGGCCCTTCTCGGAGGAAGTAACAGCCCTACGTCTCGGTGCCCGGAGGCTCGGTCGATTGAATTATGCGTGAAGTTACAGGGGGTGCGAACCCTTATGCCTGAGGAGGGGGGTGGCTTATATAGAGTGCGCCAGGACCCCAACCGTCCCACGTTACAAGGGGTTCAATGTCTATAAAGACAGGACGTTACTGATAACGCCAGCAATAAAGGCAAATAAATGATCATTAAGACTACGGAGTGAACGCCTGACCCTTGCCATCCTGAGTGACCTTAGATCTTCTGTCTTCCGAGTGGTTTCTGGTGTGGTCGAGTGCGTACACCCCGGTCGAATGGAATTGGGTTACCCGAGTGAACTGTTGGTCGAGTGGGTTGCACCCTGTGGCGATTTCAGTCGGTAGATGGTGCTATCCTTTGAATGTCCTTGGCCTTAGGGCAGTGTCCTCGGGTAAGGGTGTCTAGGTCAGGCATATTACCCTACCCTAGGTACATGTCTTCGTCATTAGCCCCCAATGGATCTGGGTCCGAGTGGATAAGGGGTTGAAGATGGTTCCGACCCGATTTATATGCTTCAGAGGCATCCTAACCGGGCCGATGATCTTTGTAAAAACTTCAACTTCATTTTCAGTCGCCTGGGTCCATTCAGAGGTCGTCGAGTGATTTTTGCTGATAAGCTCTAAGTGTTGGTATGGTATAAGATCCTCGGCGCGATTGGTCACGCTGCCGCTTTCCGGATCTCACGGGATTCGAAATTTGGAGAAGTGCGCGGGACGGAGAGTACCGCAGTAGACGGAGCGGGTTAGGCAGGGATGCCTTGATTCTCATGCCACCTTTTTCGCCACGTATCCAGCGCGTGACTATTGCGGGATTTGACTGGATTGCCTGGGCCCACAAGTCAGCCACTCGGGAGCAGGCCCATATAAGGCATCGGGGCCGATGAGCCCGGCACTGTGCTCCCCATATCCTTCCTCTTCTCCTATTTCACCACCACATTTGCCGCCACCCTCGACGCCGCCGCCCCGCCCAAGCGCAGCCTGCCGCGATGGGGAAGGAGAAGACGGCGGCCCTGGAGCGTGCGAAGAAAGCGACGACGGCAGCGAAGGGCAAGAAGACGAGTCGGGGTGGCTCGTCGTCGAGATCTGGCCTGCCGCCCGGCTGGATCCAGGGCGATTGGATTCGCTCCACGATTCAGCAAGAGGATATGGAGGATCTGGTCGAGGGGGGCTTGATCGCCCATGGATCCTGGAGGCTGCCAGGTGATGAGACCGAGCCGCAGCCGCAGGAGGGTGAGTGCGTCCTCCTCGCGACCCACGTCGACCGTTGTTTTTCTCTGCCCCCTCATCCTTTTTTCCGAGATTTTCTGAACTTTTTCGGGGCCCAACTTCATCACTTTTCTCCAAACACCATCACATACCTTGTTGCGTTTGTCTCCATGTGTGAGAATTTCCTGGGTTGTCGACCGCATTGGGGTCTCTTCAAACACATCTTTACTTGCCGCTCACAGTCTGTGAAAAAGGCCAATCTGAGTGATGAGAGGACGCACATGATCCAGATGTGCGGAGGTCTAGGGATCCAGGTGAGAGGAAAAAGCACTTTTCCACCTATGACTCTTCCTGATTCGGTCAGAGGGTGGCAGTCGACCTGGTTTTATTGTAAGGACAAACCAACTCCTGGTCAGTCGACTGGCCTTCCCCCCTTTACCATGGGGCGAATTGAAAAGCCCTCTCCCTTGAAAGTGACTCCAGAAGAAAAGGCGGAGGTGAATACGTTGGTTGAACGCGTAATCCAACTTGTCTGCGATGGTGTGACCGGCATGCATTTGCTAGAGGTGTTTCTCACTCGCCGCATCCAGCCGCTCCAGGCCCGCGATCATCCTATGTGGATGTATTCGGGCGCCGATGATTCTGCTCGGATCCACCCGGAGGAAGTTGCCGAGGAGACGGTGGCACGGTGGCTGCAGAGCATTACCGGAAACAAAGACAACCCCAGGGGGTCCAGGAGAATTCCGCCACTCGGCGCTGATAACGAACCAGACAAGGTCAGACCTTCGATGTCGAGTGACTTTTACTCTAATTTGTAAACTGTCTTTGGAACCGACTGATGCTTGTTTGATTCTTTGCTTCGCAGATATATACTGAGATGTACTCGATGCCCAATGGGGAGCAGATCCAGGAAGGAGAAGAGAGCGGAGGCGACAGCGGCGACTGGAACTCCGATGGGGAGAGTGATGAAGAGCACGAAAACTCGAGCAGTGAGGAGGTGGTCGATTCTCCACCTCGCACGGAAAAGCGTTCCAAGCACAAGCACGACCCAGCAAGTATCCGGGGCAAGGTGGCAGCACCGACTAGACAGACTTCGAAGCGCACTCGGACATCTTCTCCGGTGCCGACTGAGAAGGCTCCGAAGCAGCTCAAGACCGCGCCGTCAAAGCCACGGAAGGCTTTGCCCAAGATCAAGGTTGACGTTCCTGTCGCCTCTGCGTAAGCGTTTCGTTTTCGCCCTTTGTTCGAAGAATCTTATATCAGTTGTCGACCCATTCACTTGCTTGACCGAGTGAACCTTGAGATTTGCAGCGCTGCTACCTCCAGGACATCTGCTTACCAAGATGATGGTGACGAGGAGATGGAGGACGCGGTCACATCCAAAGTGGGTATGACCCCTGTTATCTCGTCTTTTCTTTGCTAGTTGATTCTACAGTCGACTGAACTCTTATGGTCGATTCTTTTGCAGCTCCGCAAAATGTTATTGAACTTCAAGACGATGATGAAGATGAGCCACAGAAACTCGTGGGTAGGAGGATCAGGACCTCAGTCAAGAAGGTACCAGCTAGCAAGACGCCTCAGTTGACGCCGGCGACGGAACCAGCTATCCAGCAATCCGGGGACTTCAACCGTGCCTCCGTTACTTTTGCGAATCCCTTGTCGAGTGTTCGTCCTTCGTCGTCGACTGTGGCGGCCCTTGCTTCGCCTGTCCAACTTCATGCCTCAAGCTCTCAAGCTACTGCAACTGATACGCTGACTGCACCTCCCACTGCCCCTCAAGTCCCAGAAGACCAAGTGAGTGCTGCCAAGGAGGCTATACGCCAGGCTGGCGTTATGATGGAGCAGATGAAGGTGGTGCGCGAGGCCAGTCAAGCTGCCTATGATGCCAGTTCAGCACTTCAGGCCAATGTCCAGGTTAGCTTACTCCCGACTGAACTCCATCTTGACGCTTGTTCTGTTAGGATATGATATTTAGAAACTGCCGCCTTATCCGCAAGACGTCTGTGGATGAGCGTTTTGGAACCTTGATTGCACACCCATTGTCAGTCTGCACACCCAGTGGGTGTTTTAATTTCTGTTGAGTAGTTTTTCCACTTGAGTCGACTAGGTTGTGCTGATTGAATCTCTGAACCAGTGGGGGCACGCTGAGTGCACCCACTGGGTGTAGTCCCCGAGACCACCGTTGAATGTTTGATTCGGCGGGGGTCTTTTAATAGATCTTCTCCACTCGGTCTGGGCAGATCATGCCGAGTGGAACCTTTACCAGTGGGGGCACGCTGAGTGCACCCACTGGGTGTAGTCCCCGAGACCGTAGTCGACTGCGGGCAGTCGGCTATGGTCTGAGTTTTTTTTTGACTGGACGGACCAAGTCGATTGAAAAAGTTGGACCAGTGGGAGCACGCTGAGTGCACCCACTGGGTGTAGTCCCCGAGACTATTGGCGAATGTTTGATTCGGCAGTAGTCTTTGTGTCTGCCGACTGACTATCTTCTGAACACAGAAATCTTGTGATCTTGGAGCCCGGTTTTCCAACTTGGAGAAGAAGCAAATCCAGCTCAATCTTGACCTGGAGTTGGCTCGAAACAACTTGCAAAAGGCTAAGGATGACACTGCTGGTAAGGAAAGCTTGTCGACCGGTTCTCTCGCCATCTTCTCTCCTCCTTTTTCTAATTCGAATGTTATTCTTTCTAGAAACAATGAGACAAGATTTGGAGAAGAAGGACCTTGACCTTGCGGTTGCGAAGAAAACCGCGAAGACAAAACGGCGCTTGCCAACAAAAAGATGGCCTCAGTCGGACAGCTGGAGGGAGAGAATGCCAAGCTGAAGGCTGCTCTTGACGAAGCCAACAAAGAAGTGACTCGTCTGAAGAAGGACAAGCGGACCCTGACCGACAAAGTAGAAGACATCACCCGCAGGAGGGACGAGTTGGAGAACTACCTGGGAGGACTCGCCAAAAAATTATTCCTCATGCTTGAAGGTACTTTTCTCTGTGCGATTGGTTTGCTTTCGTCGACCCATCATACCGCTGTCGACTCATTATTTCTCTGCGAGTGCAGAATTCTGTCAAGACTTCAAGGAAGAAACTGGGCGAGTCGAGACAAACTTGGACCCCATCAACTCCGCTATCAAAGATGAAGCAGCCATGAATGTGCTCCGACTGGAGTCTCGCCTTGCCAGTGCCTTGGAATATCTTGCTCGACTCAAGGTTGCAGTTTCGCGGATCGACGCAGCGCTCTGGCCAGGGGACACGCTCCAAAATGATCTCGAGTCTCTGATGACTCGACTTAACGAGATTCCTGGTCGAGTGCAGGAGTGGAAGAAGTCCGCTGCTCGATGTGGTGCTGACGTAGCTTTGTCCCTGGTTCGCGTCCACTGCAAGGAAGCCAGAGAAGAGAAGCTAGCGGCAATCAAGGTTGCCAACACCAAGAAACTCGACTTCCAGTCTTTCATGGAGACCTTCATTGCTGCTGCTACTCGAATCGCAGATGGAATCGACTTGGACGAGTTTGTCGAGCCTGCCAGCCCCTCTGCGGAGTGAATGAAACTTTTATGATCTGATTCAATTTGCCTCGGTATGCCGAGTGATTCTGTAACCGTAAAACTCCTTCGGGCCTGATGCCCGAGTACTTTGAGCTCCTTCGTCCAAACTTTTATGATCCGGTTCAATTTGCCTCGGTATGCCGAGTGATTTTGTAACTGTAAAACTCCTTCGGGCCTGATGCCCGAGAACTTTTAAGCTCCTTCGTCCGAACTTAGTTTGCCCTTAAATATGCTTGTTTTTATTTCTGAGTGGAACTTGTATCTTCACTCGGAACAGACGCAGTTCTGAGGAGAGGATCGCGGACGACCTGCACCTCGTCGTCCTTGTAGATCAGGATGGAGCATGTTTTACACTTAGGCGAGTACAGGACTGCAGCTAAGCCTCCGAGTGAGAGGGTTGCTCATCACTCAGTAGGATTTTTTTTTTTAAACTTAGGCGAGTACAGGACTGCAGCTAAGCCCCTGAGTGAGAGGGTTGCTCATCACTTGGTAGGATTTTTTAAACTTAGGCGAGTACAGGACTGCAGCTAAGCCCCCGAGTGAGAGGGTTGCTCATCACTCGGTAGGATTTTTTTAAACTTAGGCGAGTACAGGACTGCAGCTAAGCCCCCGAGTGAGAGGGTTGCTCATCACTCGGTAGGATTTTAAAACTTAGGTGAGTACAGGACTGCAAACTAAGCCTTCGAGTGAGAGGGTTGCTCATCATCGCAGGATTTTTACAAACTTAGGTGAGTACAAGACTGCAGCTAAGCCCCCGAGTGAGAGGTTGCTCATCACTGGTAGGATTTTTTAAACTTAGGCGAGTACAGGACTGCAGCTAAGCCCCCGAGTGAGAGGGTTGCTCATCACTCGGGAGCATTTTTGAAACTTAGGCGAGTACAGGACTGCAGCTAAGCCCCCGAGTGAGAGGATTGCTCATCACTCGGCAGGATTTTAGAAAATTAGGCGAGTACAGGACTGCAACTAAGCCTTCGAGTGAGAGGGTTGCTCATCACTCGGCAGGATTTTTTTCAAACTTAGGCGAGTACAGGACTGCAGCTAGCCCCGAGTGAGAGGGTTGCTCATCACTCGATAGGTTTTTTAAACTTAGGTGAGTACAGGACTGCAGCTAAGCCCCGAGTGAGAGGGGTGCTCATCACTCGGTAGGATTTTTGAAACTTAGGCGAGTACAGGCTGCAGCTAAGCCCCCGAGTGAGAGGGTTGCTCATCACTCGGCAAGTTTTACAAACTTAGGCGAGTACAGGACTGCAGCTAAGCCTCGAGTGAGAGGGTTGCTCATCACTCGGCAGGATTTTACAAACTTAGGCGAGTACAGGACTGCAGCTAAGCCTCGAGTGAGAGGGTTGCTCATCACTCGGTAGGACTTTTTAAACTTAGGCGAGTACAGGACTGCAGCTAAGCCCCCGAGTGAGAGGTTGCTCATCACTCGACAGGATTTTACAAACTAGGCGATTACAGGACTGCAGCTAAGCCTTGAGTGAGGGTTGCTCATCACTCGGTAGGTAGGATTTTTTTAAACATAGGCGAGTACAGGACTGCAGCTAAGCCCCCGAGTGAGAGGGTTGCTCATCACTGGGCAGGATTTTACAAACTTAGGTGAGTACAGGACTGCAGCTAAGCCTCCGAGTGAGAGGGTTGCTCATCACTCGGTAGGATTTTTTAAACTTAGGCGAGTACAGGACTGCAGCTAAGCCCCCGAGTGAGAGGGTTGCTCATCACTCGGCAGGATTTTACAAACTTAGGCGAGTACAGGACTGCAGCTAAGCCCCCGAGTGAGAGGGTTGCTCATCACTCGGTAGGATTTTACAAACTTAGGCGAATCAGATTCGCGGCTAAGCCACCCACTGGGGGATTTTGGACACATGTATTAGTAACAGCAATCATTTAGGATACTGTAAAACCATGTCTTTGATAAACGAACTGAAAGGTACTCTTTATTACATCTCATCAGTCTGAACACTTAAGTATAAAAACGGTGGAGTAGCTCCGCATTCCAAGTGCATGGCTCATCTTTATTATGCTCCACATTGTAGAGGTGATACGCTCCGTTGTGGAGCACCTTGGTGACGATGAAGGGACCTTCCCAAGCGGGGGCAAGTTTGTGAGGCCGTTGCTGGTCCACTCGGAGCACAAGGTCCCCTTCCTGAAATGCTCAACCCTTCACATTTCTGGCATATAATCAACGAAGGTCTTGCTAATAAATGGTCGATCGAATCAAGGCCATCTCTCTTTCTTCTTCTAGAAGATCAACAGCATCTTCTCGAGCTCGTTCTGCTTCAGCTTCTGAAAAAAGTTCTACTCGGGGCGCATTGTGAAGCAAGTCACTCGGTAGCACAGCCTCAGCCCCATAGACCATGAAGAAGGGGGTTCGACCAGTCGACCGATTTGGTGTTGTTCGTAATCCCCAAAGGACTGACGGTAGCTCATCTACCCAAGCGCCGGCCGCATGTTTGAGGTCGCGCATCAATCGAGGCTTCAGCCCTTTGAGAATCAAACCGTTCGCTCTTTCTGCCTGTCCATTCGACTGAGGGTGGGCGACTGAAGCATAGTCGACCCGAGTACCTTGGGACGCACAGAAAGCTCGAAACTCATCAGAATCAAAGTTCGACCCATTATCCGTGATGATGCTGTGTGGGACTCCATATCTAAATGTTAACCCTCTGATGAAGCTGACTGCAGTACTTGCATCCAGGTTTTTGACAGGTTTAGCTTCGATCCACTTGGTGAACTTGTCGACTGCTACAAGCACATGGGTGAAACCACTCCTGCCAGTCTTCAGAGGTCCCACCATATCCAAACCCCAAACATCAAATGGCCAGATGAGTGGAATGGTCTTCAGGGCTGAAGCAGGTTTGTGGGACATGTTGGAGTAGAACTGACAGCCCTCACATTTGTCAATTATTTCCTTTGCCATCTCATTTGCCCGCGGCCAATAAAACCCTGCTCGATATGCTTTGGCCACGATGGCCCGAGAAGACGCATGGTGACCACAGGTTCCCGAGTGAATATCATCGAGGATCATTCGGCCTTCTTCCGGAGTGATGCATTTCTGAACGACCCCAGTGACACTTTCTCTATAGAGTTGCCCCCCCCATCACTATGAAGGCTTTGGATCGATGGACAATCTGGCGAGCCTCTTCTTCATCCTCTGGAAGCTCTTTCCTGAGAATATATGCGATATACGGCACTGTCCAATCAGGAATAACAATCAAAACTTCCATGATCAAGTCGACCACAGCTGGGATTTCAACTTCAGTTGGATCAGTGGAACTTTTAGGCTATGGGGGCTCTTCAGTGAAGGGATCTTCTTGAACTGATGGTGCGTGAATATGCTCCAAAAACACATTGCTGGGAATAGGCTCCCGCTTGGATCCTATTTTCGCCAAGTCATCAGCTGCTTGATTCTTCAGTCGGGGTATATGGTGGAGCTCAAGCCCTTCAAACTTCTTTTCTAACTTTCTCACCGCATTGCAATAACCAGTCATAGCTTGGCTCCTGACGTCCCACACCTTCATCACTTGATTAACCACTAAATCTGAGTCATCGTAAACCATTAGGTGGCGGACGCCAAGTGAAATGGCCATACGCAACCCATACAAGAGTGCCTCATATTCAGCTTCATTGTTGGAGGAACCAAAGTGAATCTGGAGAACATATCTGAGGTTGTCGCCTCGTGGAGATACCAGGACCACTCCAGCGCCTGAACCATTCAACATCTTGGACCCGTCAAAGAACATAGTCAAATGTTCCGACTGTATCTGGGTCGGTAACTGTTGTTCAATCCAGTCGACGAGGAAATCTTCTATCGCTTGAGACTTGATCGCTTTCTTTGCCTCGAACTTGATATCTAGCGGAAGGAGTTCAATCGCCCACTTTGCCACTCGGCCAGTTGCATCTCTGTTGTTCAGAATTTCTGACAACAGAGCGTCGCTGATGACTGTAATCGAATGATCTGAGAAGTAATGTGCAACCTTCTTTGTGGTCAAGTAGATTCCATAGACAAGCTTCTGATAATGTGGATATCTCTGCTTGGATGGAGTTAAGACTTCAGAAATATAGTACACTGGGCGTTGAACCTTGTAGGTTTTACCTTCTTCTTCCCGCTCGACCGTGAGTACTGTACTGACAACCTGTCCAGTGGCTGCTATATAAAGCAATAAAGGCTCTTTGCTGATTGGAGCAGCAAGCACCGGCTGGGTGGAAAGCAGGGCTTTGAGCTCTGCAAACGCTGCGTTAGCTTCAGGAGTCCACTCGAACTTATCAGATTTCTTCATCAGTCGGTAAAGAGGCAATGCCTTTTCACTGAGGCGAGAGATGAATCGACTCAAAGCGGCCAAACAACCAGTAAGCTTCTAAACGTCGTGTACACGCACAGGGCGTTTCATTCGGAGGATTTCACCAACTTTCTCTGGGTTTGCATCAATCCCACGTTCGGAAACAAGGAAACCGAGTGACTTTCCACCTGGAACTCCAAATGTACACTTCGACGGATTAAGCTTGATATCATATCTTCTCAAATTGGCAAAGGTTTCGGCAAGGTCAGTCAGCAGGTCGGAACCTTTGCGAGACTTAACCACGATGTCATCCATGTATGCTTCCACATTCCGACTGATTTGAGCTAGCAGACACTTCTGTATCATGCGCATGAATGTGGCACCAGCATTTTTGAGACCAAAGGGCATGGTGATGTAGCAAAAGCACCCGAATGGGGTGATAAAAGCTGTTTTTATTTCGTCAGGTCCATACAGTCGGATCTGATGGTACCCGGAATATGCATCCAGGAAGGACAATCGTTCACATCCCGCAGTTGAGTCGACTATCTGATCGATGCGGGGGAGAGGAAAATGATCTTTTGGGCATGCCCGATTGATATGCTTGAAATCAATGCACATACGGAGTGAATCGTCCTTCTTGGGAACCATGACAACATTGGCGAGCCACTCGGAGTGGTAAATCTCGCGGATGAACTCAGCTGCCAAAAGCCGAGCCACCTCTTCGCCGATTGCCTTTCTCTTCTCCGCAGCGGACCGACGGAGGTGCTCTTTCACGGGTTTTGCCTTTGGATCGACTCGCAAACGGTGCTCAGCCAGCCCCCTGGGTACACCCAGCATGTCAGACGGCTTCCATGCGAAGATGTCCCAGTTCTCACGGAGGAACTGGATGAGCGCTTCTTCCTATTTGCTGTCGAGTGTTGTTGAGATATGAGTCGGTGCAGCACTGGGATCGGTCGGGTGAATGTGAACAGGCTTTGTTTCACCGGACGACTGAAATGCAGACTCGGAAGCAGGCTTCTTAGCGCGCAACAAGTCACTCGGATCTGCAGTCTTCTTATATTCTTCCATTTCAATCGCTGCCATCTGTTCATCGGCAATCTTAGAGCCCTTCTGGAGGCACTCTTCTGCTCGTTGCCGATTAACAGTGACCGTGATCACGCCCCTGGGGCCAGGCATCTTCAGCTTGAGGTACACGTAACACGGTCGAGCCATGAAACGGGCATATGCAGTTCTGCCCAGAATAGCATGATAGGCACTGTGAAAATCCACAACTTCAAATGTCAGCTTCTCCTTGCGGTAATTCTTTGAGTCACCGAAAACCACGTCAAGAGTGATCTGTCCGAGTGAATCAGCTTTCTTCCCTGGAATGACACCGTGGAACCGCATGTTGCTCTCACTGAGCCTGGACATCGGAATGCCCATCCCACGAAGAGTCTCTGCATACAAAATGTTCAAGCCGCTGCCACCATCCATCAAGACTTTGGTCAGTCGGGTGCCCCGAACGACCGGGTCGACCACCAACGCTTGCCTCCCGGGGGTGGCGATGTGCGGTGGGTGGTCAGATTGGTCGAATGTGATGGGAGTCGTTGACCATTTCAAATATGTCGTCGTTGCCGGAGCAACCATGTTTACCTCTCTGTTGATGACTTTCAGTCGACTTTTACTCTCAATGTCAGCAAAAATCATCAAAGTGGAATTGACGTTAGGGAAACCGTCATCATCTTCTTCCTAATCACCATCCTTGTCAGACTCTTTTTCCTTTTCATTGGGCTGTTTCTCTCGGAACTGCTGGATCAGGAGCCGACATTGTCGAGTGGTATGTTTGGGATAAATCAGATTTCCCTCTTCATCCTTCTTGGTGTGAATGTGACATGGCAAGTCCAACACATCGTTCCCAGCCAGATCTTTCACCTTCTTGGGGATCCAGGGTCCCTTGGGCTTCCCCTTGAATTTTCCTTGAGTTACAATTGCAGCTTCACCTGGACCTGCTGGCTCGGCTTTGCGTTCTGCTTCCGACCCACTCCGGTGTCTTGGGCGACTGGCTTGCCCTTTCGACTGCGGAGTCGGTCCTCTTCTTCACCATTAGCGTACCGGGTGGCAATTTCCATCATTCGGGTCAGAGACATATCTCCTGTCCGACCGAATTTCAAGTTAAGCTCTCGATACCGAACGCCTTCCTTGAAGGCACAAACTGCTTGGTGTTGGGATACATTTTCTACGGTGTGGTGTAAAGTGGTCCATCTTTGGATGTAATCCCTCAGAGTTTCATTCGGCTTCTGTACACAATGCTGCAATTCTGTCAACCCCGCAGGTCGTTTGCATGTGCCCTCGAATGTCCTGACAAACACTCGGGCTAACTCCTCCCAGCTGAATATACTGCCTGGAGCCAACTGATTCAGCCATGCTCTGGCCGACCCTTCCAGCATGAGAGGAAGGTGTTTCATAGCTACCTCATCATTTCCACCACCGATCTGGACAGCCACTCGGTAATCCTCCAGCCAAGTGTCAGGCTTCGACTCACCGGTGAACTTACTAACCCCAGTCGCCAACCTGAAGTTGGGGGGGATCTCAGCGGCTCTGATAGCTCTGCTAAAACACTCGGGACCCGAAACATGAATCCTGCTTCCACTCGGGCGATCCCTGCCTTGCCCCTCTCTGTGTGCTTGGTTCCTGTCGACCAAACCTTGCACTAAAATTGACCTCGCATCAAACCCTGGCTCTCTTGGGTCGACCGGCGTCCTCTGCCCTCCGCTGTACGGGCGCCTGTCATCATAGTGCCGGGGCACATATGATCCTCTTCTCGGAGGGGGTGTAGGCGCTCGACGGCGGTCATCACGGCCGAGTCGATGATCATACTGCTCGTGGATCCGACCCAAGTGCTGATCCTGGCGATGCACCCGCCCCTCACGCCGCGGAGGCGATCTTGGGCTGTGAGCCGACTGAACTGTGTCAGCCACCACAGATCTGCTATGGATTCTGTTACGCGACTGTGATACTGCAGTGTTTTGGTCTCCTGCCGCCCGGAGCAGAGCCCGGATCTGCATCAAACCTCGTCCAACTTCTGACTGGGATGGCTGGATGGACTCTGCTATACGAGCTGCGGCTGCAAGATTCTAAATCGGAGTGCGGTATACCTGAGGTTCAGGAGGGAACAATTGCCGTCGTCGACTGGACTCAGGAATCCGCTGCCGAGAACGTTCGTCGAGTGCATGCTGAAGATTTTCCAGTCGAGTGCGCTCAGCCAAAGTGGCCAAGCGCGCTGCCTCCAAGGCCCGAGCCTCAGAGGTCTCTCCGACGATGGGCGTGTGGAGTTCTTCCTCGTTACGGCGGTGAAGTTCCTCCCTCCGCTGTGAAGAGAGGGTTTCGGGGTGGTATTCCTCGTGAACACGCGACGGATCGCCACCGCCGTCGCCGCCTCCGTTGCGACGCATGCCAGGTGGGCTACGCGGCGTGTCGACCATCAGGACCTCCGCCGCAGGATCGCTGCTGTCGCACTCGGACAGAGTCTCGACGGAGCCAGTCGACAGATCGAACAGGCCGTAGAGAGATTCATCGGGCTCGATTGGCGCGACTTGAGGGGTGTCCGATTGACGTGCCACTGCATGCTTCACCCACCGCTGAAGCCGCGATCGACCAGATCGCTTGCGACGGCGAACATCGGGGAACAAAGACGCCGTAGGAAATGACCGATATTGGGTCGACGGCTGCCGCAGAACGACGCCACGGACACATGTGCGAAAGTCCGTCGCCCCACGGACGGGGAACGTCTCGACGTCGAGGGGGGCCTCCTGGAGCCAGGCGGAGTCGTCGGCGATGAAGACGAGCGCGCCGAGGCGGATCTCGTGGCCCTCGGCCAAACCTCCACCCGAAATCATGATGATGGGAACCGGAAAAAATCGCAACCTCACCGGAAAGTCGCTAAGACACCTGCCCCACGGTGGGCGCCAACTGTCGTGGTTCTAAGTCTGGCAGTAGAATGGGGGGTAGGTATGAGGAGGCAAGATCCTAGCTACGGTGAGGTTGTGCATGCAAGATTTACGAGTTCAGGCCCTTCTCGGAGGAAGTAACAGCCCTACATCTCGGTGCCCGGAGGCTCGGTCGATTGAATTATGCATGAAGTTACTGATAACGCCAGCAATAAAGGCAAATAAATGATCATTAAGACTACGGAGCGAACGCCTGACCCTTGCCATCCTGAGTGACCTTAGATCTTCTGTCTTCCGAGTGGTTTCTGGTGTGGTCGAGTGCGTACACCCCTGTCGAATGGAATTGGGTTACCCGAGTGAACTGTTGGTCGAGTGGGTTGCACCCTGTGGCGATTTCAGTCGGTAGATGGTGCTATTCTTTGAATGTCCTTGGCCTTAGGGCAGTGTCCTCGGGTAAGGGTGTCTAGGTCAGGCCTATTACCCTACCCTAGGTACATGTCTTCGTCAGTGACCGAATGTTGTTCGGAGTCCCGGAAGAGAACACGGACATGACGAGGAGCTCCAGAATGGTCCGGAAGTAAAGATTGATATATGGGATAATAGTGTTTGGTCTTCAGAAGGGTTCCGGAATTCACCGGAAGGGGTTTCGGATGTTTCCCGAAATGTTTGGGTACGAGAACACTTTATTTGGGCCAAAGGGGAAAGCCCACAAGGGTTTTGGAAAGAGCAAAAGGAAGTTTTGCGAAGACCAAAGGCCAGACGCCAGAGACCCTGGCATCTGGGCCCAGACGCCGGGAACCCTGGCGTCTGGCCCTGGAGTCCGAGAAGGACTCTTGCCTTTCGGGCAAAACTGACTTTGAGGCGGCTTTTACTCCACGTTTCGACCCCAAGGCTCAACATATAAATAGAGGGGCAGGGCTAGCACCCAAGACACATCAAGCTTCACCAAGCCGTGTGCCGGCAACCCCGTCCCCTCTAGTTTATCCTCCGTCTAGTTTCTGTAGTGCTTGGCGAAGCCCTGCGGAGATTGTTCTTCATCACCAACCGTCACCACGCCGTCGTGCTGCCGGAACTCATCTACTACTTTGCTTCTTTTGCTGGATCGAGAAGGCGAGGACGTCATCGAGCTGAACGTGTGCTGAACGCAGAGCTGCCGTACGTTCGGTACTTGATCGAGACGGATCGTGAAAGTGTACGACTACATCAACCGCGTTGATAAACATTTCCGCTTAGCGATCTTCAAGGATATGAAGATGCTCTCCCCCTCTCGTAGCTATGCATCTTCATGGATAGATCTTGCGTGTGCGTATTTTTTTTGTTTTTCCATGCAACGTTCCCCAACAGTGGCATCCGAGCCAGGTCTATGCGTAGATGATATGCACGAGTAGAACACAAAGAGTTGTGGGCGGTGATAGTCATACTGCTTACCACCAACGTCTTATTTTGATTCGGCGGTATTATGGGATGAAGCAGCCCGGACCAACCTTACATGTCCACGCACATGAGACCGGTTCCACCGATAGACATGCAACTAGTTTTGCATAAAGATGGCTGGCGGGTGTCTGTTTCTCCTACTTTAGTTGAATCGAATTTGACTGCGGTCGGTCCTTGAAGAAGGTTAAACAACAAACTTGATAAATCACCATTGTGGTTTTTGCCGTAGGTAAGAACGGTTCTTGCTAGAAGCCCGTAGCAGCCACGTAAAACTTGCAACAACAAAGTAGAGGACATCTAACTTGTTTTTGCAGGGCATGTTGTGATGTGATATGGTCAAGACATGATGTGATATACGTTATTGTATGAGATGATCATGTTTTGTAAATTTATCAGCAACCGGCAGGAGCCTTATGGTTGTCTCTTTATTGTATGAAATGCAATCGCCATGTAATTGCTTTACTTTATCGCTATGCGTTAGCAATAGTTGTAGAAGCAATAGTTGGCGAGATGACCACGACGCAACGATGGAGATCAAGGTGTCAAGCCGGTGACGATGGAGATCATGATGATGCTTTGGAGATGGAGATCAAAAGCACAAGATGATGATGGCCATATCATGTTACATTTTTTTATTGCATGTGATGTTTATCTTTTATGCATCTTATTTTGCTTAGAACGACGGTAGCATTATAAGATGATCCCTTCACTAAATTTCAAGATATAAGTGTTCTCCCCGAGTATGCACCGTTGCGAAAGTTCATCGTTTCGAGACACCACATGATGATCGGGTGTGATAGACTCTACGTTCACATACAACGGGTGTAAGACAGTTTTGCACATCAGAATACTTGGGTTAAACATGACGAGCCTAGCATGTACAGACATGGTCTCGGAACACTGGAGACCGAAAGGTCGAACGTGAGTCATATTGTAGATATGATCAACATAGAGATGTTCACCATTGATGACTACCCCATCTCACGTGATGATCGGACATGGGTTAGTTGATTTGGATCATGTATCACTTAGATAAACTTGAGGGATGTTTATTTAAGTGGGAGTTCATTAGTAATTTGATTAATTGAACTTAATTTATCATGAACTTAGTCTTGATAGTTTTGCATATCTATGTTGTAGATCAATAGCTCGTGATATAGCTCCTATATATTTTTGATATGTTCCTAGAGAAAACTAAGTTGAAAGATGATAGTAGCAATGATGCGGACTGGGTCCGTGATCTGAGGATTATCCTCATTGCTACACAGAAGAATTATGTCCTTGATGCACCGCTAGGTGACAGACCTATTGCAGGAGCAGATGCAGACGTTATGAATGTTTGGCAAGCTCGATATGTTGACTACTTAATAGTTTAGTGCGCCATGCTTTACGGCTTAGAACCGGGACTTCAAAAACGTTTTGAACGCCACAGAATATATGAGATGTTCCAAGAGCTGAAATTGGTATTTCAGACTCATGCCCATGTCGAGAGGTATGAGACCTCTGACAAGTACTTTGCCTACAAAATGGAGGAGAATAGCTCAGCCAGTGAGGATGTGCTCAGAATGTCTGGGTACTACAATCACTTGAATCAAGTGGGAGTTAATCTTCCAGATAAGATAGTGATTGACAGAGTTCTCTAGTCACTATCACCAAGCTACTAGAACTTCATGATGAACTATAATATGCAAGGGATGACGAAAATGATTCCTGAGCTCTTCGTGATGTTGAAATTGGCGAAGGTAGAAATCAAGAAAGAGCATCAAGTGTTGATGGTTAACAAGACCACTAGTTTTAAGAGAAAGGGCAAAGGGAAAGAAAGGGAACTTCAAAAAGAATGGCAAGCAAGTTGCCACTCCCGTGAAGAAGCACAAAGCTGGACCCAAGCCTGAAACTGAGTGCTTCTACTGCGAAGGAAATGGTCACTGGAAGTGGAACTGCCCCAAATACTTGGCGGATAAGAAGGATGGCAAAGTGAACAAAGGTATATTTGATATACATGTTATTGATGTGTATTTTACTAGTGTTTGAAGTAATCCCTGGGTATTTGATACCGGTTCAGTTTAGTAACTCGAAACAGGAGTTGCAGAGACTAGTTAAAAGCGAGGTGATGATGTGTGTTGGAAATGATTCCAAGGTTGATATGATCACCATCGCACACTCCCTCTACCTTCGGGATTAGTGTTGAACCTAAATAAATGTTATTTGGTGTTTGCGTTGAGCATGAATATGATTAGAGCATGTTTATTGCAATACGGTTATTCATTTAAGTTAGAGAATAATTGTTATTCTGTTTACATGAATAAAACCTTCTATGGTCATACACCCAACGTAAATGGTTTATTGAATCTACGTCGTAGTGATACACATATTCATAAATATTGATGCCAAAAGATGCAAAGTTGATAATGATAGTGCAACATACTTGTGGCACTGCCGTTTAGGTCATATTGGTGTAAAGCGCATGAAGAAACTCCATGCGGATGGACTTTTGGAATCACTTGATTATGAATCATTTGATACTTGCGAACCATGCCTCATGGGCAAGAAGACTAACACTCCGTTCTCCGGAACAATGGAGCGAGCTAATGACTTATTGGAAATAATACATACCGATGTATGCGGTCCGATGAGTGTTGAAGCACGCGGCGGGTATCGTTATTTTCTGACCTTCACAGATGATTTAAGTAGGTATGGGTATATCCACTTGATGAAACACAAGTCTGAAACATTTGAAAAGTTCAAAGAACTTCAGAGTGAAGTGGAGAATCATCATAATAAGAAAATAAAGTTTCTGTGATCTGATCGTGGAGGCGAATATTTGAGTTACGAGTTTGGCCTTCATTTAAAAACAATGTGGAATAGTTTCACAACTCACGCCACCTGGAACACCACAGCGTAATGGTGTGTCCGAACGTTGTAACCGTACTTTATTAGATATGGTGCGATCTATGATGTCTCTTACCGATTTACCACTATCGTTTTGGGGTTATGCATTAGAGACAGCTGCATTCACGTCAAATAGGGCACCGTCTAAATCCGGTGAGACGACATCGTATGAACTACGGTTTGGCAAGAAGCCAAAGCTGTCGTTTCTTAAAGTTTGGGGATGCGACGCTTATGTCAAAAGGCTTCAGCCTGATAAGCTTGAACCTAAATCGGAGAAGTGCGTCTTCATAGGATACCCTAAGGAAACAATTGGGTACACCTTCTACCACAGATCCGAAGGCAAGATCTTTGTTGCTAAGAATGGGTCCTTTCTACAGAAGGAGTTTCTCTCGAAAGAAGTGAGTGGGAGGAAAGTAGAACTTGGTGAGGTAATTGTACCTTCTCTCGAATTGGAGAGTAGCACATCAGAGAAAACCGTTCCCGTGATGCCTAAACCAACTAGAGAGGAAGCTAATGATGATGATCATGAAACTTCAGATCAAGTTACTACAGAACTTCGTAGGTCGACTAGAAAATGTTCCGCACCAGAGTGGTACGGTAATCCTGTCTAGGAAGTCATGTTATTAGACCACGGTGAACCTATGAACTATGAAGAAGCTATGATGAGCCCAGATTTCGACAGATGGCTTGAGGCCATGAAATCTGAGATAGGATCCATGTATGAGAACAAAGTGTGGACTTTGGTGGACTTGCCCGATGATCGGCAAGCCATTGAGAATAAATGGATCTTCAAGAAGAAGACTGACGCTGATGGTAATGTTATTGTCTACAAAGCTTGACTTATCGCAAAAGGTTTTCGACAAGTTCAAGGGGTTGACTATGATGAGACTTTCTCGCCCGTAGCAATGCTTAAGTCTGTCCGAATCATGTTAGCAATTGCCGCATTTTATGATTATGAAATCTGGCAAATGGATGTCAAAACTGCATTCCTTAATGGATTTCTTAAAAAAGAGTTGTATATGATACAACCAGAAGGTTTTTTCAATCCTAAAGGTGCTAACAAAGTATGCAAGCTCCAACGATCCATCTATGGACTGGTGCAAGCATCTCGGAGTTGGAATATACACTTTGATGAGGTGATCAAAGCATATGGTTTTATACAGACTTACAGTGAAGCCTGTATTTACAAGAAAGTGTGTGGGAGCTCTGTAGCATTTCTAATATTATATGTGGATGATATATTGTTGATTGGAAATGATATAGAATTTATGGATAGCATAAAAGGATACTTGAATAAGAATTTTTCAATAAAAGACCTCAGTGAAGCTACTTACATGTTGGGATCAAGATCTATAGGGATAGATCGAGACGCTTAATAGGACTTTCTCAAAGTATATACCTTGGCAAAATTTTGAAGAAAGTTCAAAATAGACCAGTCAAAGAAAGGGTTCTTGTGTGTGTTGCAAGGTGTGAAGTTGAGTAAGACTCATATCCCGACCACGGTAGAAGAAAGAATGAAAGTCATTCCCTATGCCTCAGCCATAGGTTCTATAAAGTATGCCATGCTGTGTACCAGACCTATTGTGTACCTTGCCATGAGTTTGGCAAAGGAGTACAATAGTGGTCCAGGAGTAGATCACTGGACATCGGTCAAAATTATCCTTAGTTACCTAAGAGGACTAAGGAAATCGGTTATGGAGGTGATAAAGAGTTCGTCGTAAAGGGTTACATCGATGCAAGCTTTGACACCGATTCAGATGACTCTGAGTCTCAATCTGGATACATATTGAAAGAGGGAGCAATTAGCTAGAGTAGCTCTATGCAGAGCATTGTAGACATAGAAATTTGCAAAAATACATACGGATCTGAATATGGCAGACCCGTTGACTAAACCTCTCTCACAAGCAAAACATGATCACACCTTAGTACTCTTTGGGTGTTAATCACATGGCGATGTGAACTAGATTATTGACTCTAGTAAACCCTTTGGGTGTTGGTCACATGGCGATGTGAACTATGGGTGTTAATCACATAGCGATGTGAACTAGATTATTGACTCTAGTGCAAGTGGGAGACTGAATGAAATATGCCCTAGAGGCAATAATAAAGTTGTTATTTTATATTTCCTTATTCATGATAAAGGTTTATCATTCACGCTAGAATTGTATTAATCGGAAACTTAAATACATGTATGAATACATAAACAAATACTGTGTCCCTAGTAAGCCTCTACTAGACTAGCTCGTTGATCAAAGATGGTTAAGGTTTCCTAACCATGGACATGTGTTGTCATTTGATAACGGGATCACATCATTAGGAGAATGATGTGATGGACAAGACCCACCCGTTAGCTTAGCATAATGATCGTTCAGTTTATTGCTATTGCTTTCTTCATGTCAAATACATATTCCTTCGACTATGAGATTATGCAACTCCCGGATACCGGAGGAATACCTTGTGTGCTATCAAACGTCACAACATAACTGGGTGATCATAAAGATGCTCTACAGGTATCTCTGAAGGTGTTTGTTGAGTTGGCATAGATCAAGATTAGGATTTGTCACTCCGAGTGGTATCTCTGGGCCCTCTCGGTAATACACATCATAAGAAGCCTTGCAAGCAAAGTGACTAATGAGTTAGTTGTAGAATGATGTATTACGGAACGAGTAAAGAGACTTGCCGGTAACGAGATTGAACTAGGTATGAAGATACCGATGATCGAATCTCGGGCAAGTAACATACCGATGGACAAAGGGAATTACGTATGTTGTCATAAGGTTCGACCGATAAAGATCTTCGTAGAATATGTAGGAGCCAATATGGGCATCCAGGTTCCGCTATTGGTTATTGACTAGAGAGGCGTCTCGGTCATGTCTACATAGTTCTCGAACCCGTAGGGTCCGCACGCTTAACGTTCGTTGACGATATAGTATTATATGAGTTATGTATGTTGGTGACCGATTGTTGTTCGGAGTCCCGGATGAGATCACGGACATGACGAGGAGCTCCGGAATGGTCCGAAAGTAAAGATTGATATATGGGATAATAGTGTTTGGTCTTCGGAAGGGTTCCGGAATTCACTGGAAGGGGTTTCGGATGTTTCCCGAAATGTTTGGGTACGAGAACACTTTATTTGGGCCAAAGGGGAAAGCCCACGAGGGTTTTGGAAAGAGCAAAAGGAAGTTTTGCGGAGTCCAGAGGCCAGATGCCAGAGACCCTGGCGTCTGGGCCCAGACGCCGGGAACCCTGGCGTCTGGCCCTGGAGTCCGAGAAGGACTCTTGCCTTTCGGGCAAAACTGACTTTGAGGAGGCTTTTACTCCAAGTTTCGACCCCAGGGCTCAACATATAAATAGAGGGGCAGGGCTAGCACCCAAGACACATCAAGATTCACCAATTCGTGTGCCGGCAACCCCGTCCCCTCTAGTTTATCCTCCGTCTAGTTTCTGTAGTGCTTGGCGAAGCCCTGCGGAGATTCTTCTTCATCACCAACTGTCACCACGCCGTCGTGCTGCCGGAACTCATCTACTACTTCGCCTCTCTTGCTGGATCGAGAAGGCGAGCACATCATCGAGCTGAACGTGTGCTGAACGCGGAGGTGCCGTACGTTCGGTACTTGATTGGGACGGATCATGAAAGTGTACGACTACATCAACCGCGTTGATAAATGCTTCCGCTTAGTGATCTTCAAGGGTATGAAGATGCTCTCCCGCTCTCGTAGCTATGCATCTTCATGGATAGATCTTGCGTGTGCATAGAATTTTTTTGTTTTTCCATGCAACGTTCCCCAATAGGGACCTTGCTTTGTTTGATGAAATCTCCCTCGCAACGGCGCCAAAAATTCTTTCTGCTACTTGTGAGCAGCGTTGGCTTTTTCCCCGAAGAGGAAGGGAGAAGTAATATAGTAGCGGATAGTATTTCCCTAGATAGAGAACCAAGGTTATCGAACCAATAGGAGATTCACACGAGTAAAGGTCGACAGTACCTACACACACAAACAAAATACTTGCACGGTTGCACCCAACGCAGGCAAGAGGGTTTTCAATCCCCTTGTACTCGTTAATTGCAAGGATTAATTCTGATAGTGATAGATATATAAATTGCAAAATAAAATCAAAGTAAATAAATTGTAGCGGGCTTTTTAGGGTTTTAATAAATATGGTGAATAGACCCGGGGGCCATAGTATTCACTAGAGGCATCTCTCTCAAGAACATAGCATACGATGGGTAGACATATTACTGTTGGGCAATTGATAGAAAAGCGCATAGTTATGACGTTGTTCATGGCATGATCGGTGCATAGGCATTACATCTGTGACAAGTAGACCGTTAAACTTACTGACGACTAGTACTATTACTCCACTTCGAGAGTGCTTCTATGCTTGCCTCTCTAGGTATTAAGTTCATAACAAACAAAGTAATGCATGAAGTACGATGACAGAATGTAGACATAATAAAACCAAGCAATATAATTAAACCCCATCGTTTTACCCTTAGTAGAACCAATACAAATATGTGCCTCGCTACCCCTTCTGTCACGAGGTGAGGACACCACAAGATTGAACCTACTACTATGCACCACTTCCACTGAAGATCTAATCATCAACTTGGCCCTAGAAAACTTATAGATCAGAAAGCATTACATAGCTATAACAATCACACGTAATAAAGTTCAGAATATAACTCAGTTACTTTCAATGAATAATCTGATCATAAACCCACAATTCATCAGATCCCAACAAACACACCGCAAAAGAAGATTACATCAAATAGAACTCCAAGGAGAACATTGTATTGAAGATCAGAGAGAGAGAGAGAGAGAGAGAGAGCCATCTAGCTAATCACTATGGACCCGTAGGTCTTTGGGGAACTACTCACACATCATCGGAGGTGCAACAAGGTTGATGTAGAAGCCATTTGTGATCGATTCCCCCCTCCGACAGAGTAATGATGGAGGCCTCCAGATGGGATCACGGAAGAACAGAGGCTTGCGGCGGCGGAATAATTGTTTTGGGTCTTACTCTGGTGGTTTTGGGATTTTAGGGAATTTATGGAATTGGAATTAGGTCAAATGGACCTATGAGGAGCCCACAAGCTCAGGCGGCACGCCCCCTGGGGGGGCGCCGGTGAGCTTGTGGCCCTCTCGTATATCTTCTGGCCTCCTACCGAAGCTTCCTAGGTCCCTTCTGGTCCAAAAAAATCACCGTAAAGTTTTATCGCATTTGGACTTCGTTTGTTACTGTTTTTCTATGAAACAATAAAATGGGCAAAACAAAAACTGGCACTGGGCACTAGGTTAATAGGTTAGTTCCCAAAAATAATATAAAATTGCATATGAAGCATACAAGATTGATAATATAATAGTATGAAACAATAAAAAATTATAGATATGTTGGTGATGTACCAGTTAGCTCGACCGTAGTGATGATCATGTAGGTGCAAACACACTGAGACCATAGCTTCTGGCATTGACAACAATGCATTTTCCAGTGTAGGTCTTCATTTTATTCTTCCTGGGGAAATGTCTTACAAAAGGATCTTTAGCTGGTAATGCAAATCTAACATCCCCCTCAAACACATTTATCATAGCTTTGATAGTCCTTAGAAAAGGTCAACCGAGAATTATAGGGGCAATAGGATCTTCAGGCATATCAAGTATCACAAGATCAATCATGACAGGGCAATCATTTATTTGTAATATAACTCCATGCTTAATCCCTACTGCCTGAGTAAAAGTAGAATTAGCCATATTCAATCTAATCTCTGTAGTAGCATAATGGCCTAGAATGAGACTATCATAAACAGGCTTAGGGATAGTGGAAACACTAGCCCCAAGATCACATCAAGCATTGAACTTATTTAAACCAATCTCAATCTCTATAGTAGGCTCAAAAACATCTTCTTGCTTAGCTGGTAACTTACTGTAAAGCTTCTTTCTTTCATCATCTACCTCACGACCTTAGCTGCAACGTGATCAACAAAGACATTATATGCCTCATTATTAGATACCTCAGGTAGTGGGTAATTCATTGATATCATCTGCATGAAGTCTGCAATGGTATAATTATATTCTGGCACATGGTTTGTGTCAAGTTCTTCGGTCTTCTCTTCATTGCTTCTCACCATCTTGACATCTTCAATCGGATTAGGTTCCGGTTTACTTGCAAACTTAGCTAGGACCAATGTTTGGCTCTCTACAATTTTAGCCACTTGTGATTCCATATTCTTGGATCTTCCCTCAAGCATCTACACATCATTTGTTAGTCCAACAATCTTACTGGTCAATTTACCAAGTAAGTTATCATGATTCTTCAAGATATTCTTGAAGTTTTCGTTCGGCATAGTTTGACTAGCAATAAATTTTTTAAGATTTTTTCAAGAGTATTTCTATTGCTGCTACTAGCTCCATTAAAGTTATTTGGTGCTCCACTATTATTAGGATAAGGAAGTCTAGGAGCATAACCATTATTTTTCTAGTTGGGATTATAGCTATTGCGAGCAATGAAATTTATGTCACTAATTTCCTCATTAGTGATGGCATTTACGTTTACCTCTTCATTACCTCTCATGACGGAGATAAGTTCATCAAGCTTTGCTATCAACTCTGCATTGTTTTCTTCAATTGCATTCACCCTCTTAGTGGTAGTTCTTTCAACATGCCATTAGGCATGGTTCTGTTGCATATCATCAGGTAGTTTCTTGACATCATCTATGGGCTTTCCCATGATTGTTCCTCTTATAGCTGTATCAAGCATAGTTTTTGACATGTGATTTAAACCATTATAGAACACATGAAGGATTAACCAATCCTCCATTCGATGGTTAGGAGAGTTTCTTATGGCTTCCTTCATTCTATCCCCCGCAAGCACTAGTGGCTTATGTTCTTCCTGCTTGAAACCTATAATCTGAGAACGAAGTTGCATAATTTTGCAGGTGGACAAAATTTAGATAAGAATTTACTGCAACAATCAGCCCAAGAAGTTATATTGCATCTAGGTAAAGCTAGAAGCCATTCTTTTGCTTTTCCTCTCAGAGAGAAAGGAAATATACGCAACTTCAAAGCGTCTAGGTCATAATCTCTAATGCATGTCGTGTTGCACAATTCAGTGAAATTATGCAAGTACATACCAACATCTTCAGAAGCAGAGTCTCCAAATTGGTCATGTTGAACCATGGAAACTAAGTTCGGTTTGATCTCATACTCAGCGGCTGTAACCTCAGGTTGTGCTATGGGTTCATGAATAAAGTTATTGCTGGGAGTAGAAAAACTTCCAAGATTGCGAGCCATGGTAATATTTTGGGGTTTCTCAACTGACAAGACATGCAAAAATAAATAAATAAAACTAGAACAAAAATAAAATAAAAGCTGAAACTAAACTTTAACAAAAAAATTAAACACAAAGACTAGGAACACTCAACTCCTCCCCGACAACGGCGCCATAAAAATGGCTTGATACCTCCTTTTGGTGATCCGGTAACGAAATAGAAAGTATCCCACACCTATTTCCCCAAGAAGTTGCAACCCTCTCTTCAAGCTCTCTCATGCGTTCATGAGAGATTGTCTTCTGCCTGGAGGCAGATGACTCTCCCATGCTTGCAAGAAGAGCTTAATGCAAGAATAGCAGCGCAACAACATGAAATCAAAGAGACGAAAACAAAGCAGCAAGATGAAATTTCAGCTCTTAAGAAGGAAACAAGAGGAGAAAACTACTTCTATGGAAAAGAATCTAAAAGACCCTGGGAACTTTAAGTTTTGTCTTAAGGCAATTGCACAACGGCTCTAATAACAACATGTTGCAGCCCCCTTTCGAGGGCTCTAATAACATCATGTCGCAACCCTGTTGGTGGTCTTCTTCGTCGTGAAACTTTGGTTGTTTCTTATTATTTTGTAATGTGTGGTACTCTGTATGTTTCCTTTTATGTCGTGTGTGATACTTCCTCAAATGGCTAATCGTTATTATAGTTGTGTTAAGCATGTCTGTTTTCAGTGTTAGTGTAAGTTATTTCATTCTCATTTTTGAAATTTTTACTGATTTTAAAATTTAAATCCGGTTGGGGGTTGCAGCATTGAACAAAGTGTGATGGTAATAGTGACAAAAATGTATGCCGTCACCAGGTTTCGGACCCACATGTAAGCGACCATGTCAGCATCCAATGGGCCCACATGTCAGTATCTTTGACCGGTTAAATCTGACTGTTACTGAAGGCTATCATTAGTGATAAAAACTCGGCCAGGCCTAGCTGTAAGTTGCCACGTCAGCATCTTCTAGGCCCGTATGTCAGAAATGTTGACTAGTCGAACATGGTGGGTCAGTTGTTAGTGATAGATGTATCGTCATCAAAAACTATGATGAGGGACGGGCAAGTCATATATGGTGAAAATTCTAGTGACATTTTTTGGCCGTCACGTAAGATAGCTTTCGACGAGGAATTCGGGTTTGCCACGGAAAAACGATCTTGCGTGACAGAAAAAGTGGTACCAAAGATTTTATTTTCTGTGACGATGCTTCAGTGACAGTGGGGGTGACGTCCGGAAAACATCACCATGCCATTTTTGGTGATGAAAATTGGTTTTACATGACACAAGTGAAACATCGCAAAATAGCGCATGTTTTGTAGTGTTTACTGAATAATTCTTGAATGGAAGTATTAAATTGTAGCTTTTACCTGTGAGATTATGCTTGCTTGTAACAATTTGAAGATGGGTCATTAGAGTCACATGTTGCATCAGAGCGGTGTAAGATTCTCTGCCTTGCATTAGATCATGTGATCCTTGACCTTCTTGTATCAGATATTGTGATCCTTGCCCGTAGTGAATGCTACCATGTTTAATTTATTTTTGGCTGCTCACCAGTGTTGTGTGTGGTTCTTACCTCATTGCTAATGAGATTGTGATTTGCTTTCCAATGTAGACCCACTTGCTGATTGGGCATTTGTGCAACTTTTGTAACCCGCACATGCAATTCCAGGA
The DNA here is from genome assembly GCA_011799875.1 of Thinopyrum elongatum. NCBI lineage: Eukaryota > Viridiplantae > Streptophyta > Magnoliopsida > Poales > Poaceae > Thinopyrum > Thinopyrum elongatum. The sequence continues at coordinate 586,373,395 of CM022298.1, forward strand.
AACTTAGTCATGCAAGTATCTTGTATTTTTTGATGAGCAGTAGTTTTTCATTCTAATGCCATTCATGAGGAAGTAGATCATTTTCTATTTATCTATGGCATATGATTTGTTGATATTGCATTTGTGCAATTTTTGGCAACTTCATATGCAATTTCACAATATTAGTAACTGCTACGCAATGATTTTTGCTACTTTTGCCCCTGAATTCATTTGTTTATAGTGTTGCTTACCTTGTTGACATTATGGTATGGTCCAAGTTCAAGTTGGTTTTGCTTATATTATATTTTTGCAACTTCTCTAGCCTCCATATGCAAATTTTAAATAATTAGACACATGATATGGCAACAAATTAGAGCAGAAATGGCAGCAAAATGGCCGCCGTGGCATCAAAATGGCTGCCATGATGTCGAAAATGGCTATCATGGCAGCAAAATTGGATGTCATTCATAGTCACAATTTGGCTCTTCTACTATTGCTCACCTTTTTAAGATTATGGCTTGCTTCACCATGTAGATGTTGTTGCCGATTTTGTGTTTCTGCAAGTTCTGCATCCTACACATGAAACTTTAGATAATGAGTAGATTTTTTTTGAAACAGAGGCAAAAGATTTGCCTCGTATATTAAATAAGGAGAGAAGAGTTTGTTACAACATACACCCAGATTACGGCATGACAATTATTCTCGCAATAAAAAAGACCCTAACTTCTTTGCTCCGGCGGTGATCCAAAGGTTTGCCTCGTCGATGATGGTGTTGAGTAAAGTTGGCGGAGGTGCACTCTTATGCCGGAACACTCTTGCGTTTCTCTCATTCCAAATGACCCACGACACAAGCATGGTGATCGAGGCCTTTGCTTTTGGGTTGGTGGTGCCCACGGCGCTCGCCCACCATGCCTTGACTGAGTCGAACGAGCTCCATGTAGACGTGTCCATGTCGTGTATGAGAAATTTCTGAATAACCAAATTCCACAGCCTCAGCGTGAAGCGGCACCTGAAGAATAGATGGGTTCCACATTCTTGCACATCCCTGCACAAGGGGCAAGGGCCACAATTTGGCCAACCTCGCTTAGCCAGTCCGTCGGCGGTCCAAATTCTATCTTGCAGCGCGAGCCAAGCAAAGAACTTGACCTTCGGTGGGGCCCAAGGCTTCCAAACCATATGGTCCATGGGGGAGAGGACCAAGCCCAAAAACTGTGCCCTGTAAGCAGAGGCCGCGGAGTAATGCCCAGAGTCCGAGTGTTTCCATATTATGTCGTCCTCAGCAAGCTCATCAAGATGCACCTCATGCAGAAGCGTCCAAAGGACGAAGAATTGAGTTACATGTTCGGTGGAAGCAACCGCAGGCGGCCTGATTTTGAGGATCCACGCGTTTTCCTTGAGGGCCTGCCGTACCTTCCAATGTTTCCGCGATGAAGACTCGTAAATGAGAGGAGCAATGTCCTTGGGCTTGCGCCCAAGAAGCCAAGGGGATTCCCAGAAGGGTGTCCTCGCCCCATTCCCGACCTTGATTGTGGTGCAAGCGTAGAATAAGCTGAGATCTTTCTTATCACACGGGTTACCTCTCCCAACCCACAATTTTGTTGGCCCCTTCCATTCATACCAAGGCCACCGCAGTCTCAAAGCCCGCGCGAACTTATTGGTGTTGAGGACCCCAAGCCCATCATAAGCAAGCGGCCGACTGACAATGCCCCAGTTGACCTTGCGTTTTGCCCCGATAATGAGTAGAAATGGGTGCCATGGCACGAATTTTTTCTAATTTGTTTCGACTGAACTTCTGTTTGTTCATTCGATTTGAAATCAACGGTTTAGAAGAGTTCGACTCACGCAAAAACAAAATCCAGTCAACCGACCAGTTGCTACTTCCATAGCACAGTAATATATATAGTCAGCAGGGAGACGCCATTTAGACACTACATTGCATATTCAGCAAGGTATCTAGAAAGGAGATACGCACAATACCGACCCCTTTAATTGGCCATCCCCTAGACCAGTGTCCGTAATTTTTAGCTAGTGCTACACGTACAATATATACCCTTTGGCCATGTGCCACATACAGTCTGGGGATCGCAGAGAGGAGACGAGGCACGCACTGTAGCGCCGTGCAACCGCGCGCTGTGCTGCACGAACGTCGGTCGGGCCCGGCGGTGCCCGTGCAGGTCCGTAGGGCGTGAACCGTATGCGAGCATCACGTGTAGGGTGGGCTGTGGTTGGGGGTCGCCAAGAGCCGAGCCAGGCCGAGCCGACCGTTGGTAATCTACCAGCACGCACCACACGCACATAACATAATCCTCCATGATTTTGGTTGCATCCATATCATCGTCCGGTCCATTGGCACCATACACACGCGCCTCGGTCAGAGCGATCGAGTCGAGAGAGAGACGGTGTGCCGGTCGATCGATCCACCTCGTGCGCACCTACCGGCATGGCGTGGGGCTGCGTCCTGCATATCGCAGCCTTGCGGGTTCTGCGATACCTGCGCTGTGTCGTGTCCGGCCGGCCCGGCCAGAGACGAGGGGGAGACTTTCAGTGCAATCCACTCAAACGCACGCACAGACCAGACCAGTGTGATTAGTTGGCGCGATCGATCATGTACAACCATGATCATGATGGTTGCTTGCAAGCGATTACATCGAGCTAACACTAACAGGGCCGTTAATTACGACTACCAGTACCACTCCAGTGGCGCACTTGCACTTGGATATCATTCATGGCCGTTGCTCTCAGGCTCACAGAGCCTGGCAGCGGCACTCGAGCGAGCGATTTCTTCTGCTTACGCATCCAAATTGGTTATTTCCGAAAAGAAGGAGCAGGCTGGCTAGCTGTAGCGCACACTCCATACGAGGGAAGCAACACTGCTGGACAGAGGTCGAACGGGACGGAGCAGTAGATTATCAGCACGCCCAAAGAAAAAGAAAAGAAAGAAGAAGATCTGCGTTCCGCACCGACGCACAATTAATCGCGCGCTGTGGTTAACGGAAAGGAAGAGGAAAACGCAGCGCACCGTCGCAATCATCTCCCCGACTGGTAGCGCCACCTAATCAATTGGCAGGCATTACCCCAAGTAATTAATTAGAAATTACTCCTAGTACTTAGTACCACCACTGCCAGCCAGTAACTCTTTCGAATTTGCCAAGACAAAAATGTACCCTGTCAGAGAGAAAAACAATCCAAGGGCATTATGGTCTTTTGCATCGGCAGCAGCTACAGTAGTAGCGGGCAGCTGCATCACGGGGGAGGGGAGGAGAGAGAGTCGTTCGTCGTGGGAGTAACAGACAGACAGCACACCGCAGAGAGAGAGAGAGAGGGGGAGAGGAGCTGAAAGGCGTCGTACGCGCTCCCACCATCCCCACCCCCACCCCCTCCCCCTCTGCATTATTTTCTCTCTCCCTCCCTCCCCGCCTCCCCGCTTATTCTCTCTCCCCCTTCCTACTCTCTGTCCCCCTGCTCCATTTGCTCTGCGCGCTCCCCTCCCCCCATTCCGTCGGCGCAGCAGGCGAGCGGAGCTCACTCCCCCCTCCCTCCCTCGCTGATTCCCTCCGTCCGCCGTTCCCTCCAGGTACGAAGAGATTCTCCACGCCTCCACCTCCCATCTCTGCGGGTTCTTGGTCCCTTTACGCGCCATTGCCGGCTCCCCTGCTTCTTGGTTCGAGCGAGTTCCGAGATTTTTTCGCTTGCTTAGACGAATCTGCTCCGGGGAGAGGGGAGGGTCCGAGACAGGCCAGGAGGGTGGTTGCGGGAAGCCGGGAGACGTCCTTTTTGCCACGAAAGGTGGTGGTTGTGGTGCTCCTTGCCGCGATTCTTGGGGACCGCCAGCGTCGCTAATGCGGCGCCTCGCTGTTTCCTTGTGTCGGTGGAGCGAGATTCCGGTGGGATTTCCACAGATTCGTCTTTCCCAGGCCTTCGGCTCGTGAGATGCGGGCAGGGATTGGGCCTTTTAGTCGCTATGTATTTACGGACTTTTTCTTTTCGGAGTTTTTGGGGAATTACTGGAATATATTTGTCTTGTGGTCGACAAATCATTTCTCACCTACCACTTCTTGGCTGCTATTTCTAGTTGTAATTTCTGAAATTTTATAAAGGGGGTATTTGCCTTCTTGGTTTTTGAGAAAGATGCCTAGATCTGGCACTAGTTCATCCATCTTTTTCTCTTTTTGCGGGTGACTAGTTCATCGATCTGAAATGGGCATTGCCCCTGTGACCTTTGCTGCCAGGCTGCGATTTATTTTCCAGCGTTACTTCGTTCGTATGCTGGCCTGGTTGGTTAAGATCTAGTAGATGTCATGCAAATCGATACTTACTGCAGGAGTAGAATGGTGTCAAAAAACATTTTATTTACTGTTCTGGTTGCTGCATATAACTATGTTGCTAAGTATCACTGGGAGTCCTTTGCTGAAGCTTCAAGCTATATCTGAGATCCGATATTGTCGTTGGCAACTTCACTGCACACTGGAAGTCATATTTCAACTGTGTTAGGGGGTGGGACACACATTTCTTGCCGATGATGCTATCATATCTCTCAAAATTTAGCAGTTTCTTTTTTCTGCATACATTTGGGCGTGCTTAGTTATTTCAGGGGAGGCGTCTCCATGAATCCTGCATGTTTCCAGAGTTTGTCTATAGCTTCATTTGGGGGGAATGCTATATTATCTTATTCCAACTTGACTTGTCATATCAGGTTTTATGTCTGAAACTTGTAATAGGGTTATATCCGAATCTTGAAATAGATCTACTACATCTGAGTCCTTCACTTCACGTATGTTTTGTTTAGCTACCACTGCTATAGATGGCTTTGGTACTCAAATCTAATCGCTGCTCTGCTCAAATTATTATGTGAGGCATGTTGTTAATATCATTTCTTACCATTAGTGAACTTCTTTTCAGTAACTTGTGTCCTAAAATGGTGTTGCCAATGATTGCGATAGAAAAAGATTTGGGCCATCATTACAACAGACTCTCATACTAGCCTATTATTGGGGGCACCTAATAGGAAAGAACAAAATGTGCCATAATACACTTATATGCGGTAAGCCATTTCGTATGTGCCAGCTAGATCTTGCCACCCGCACACCTTTCGCTACACATATAATGTGCCCACACAGTTGTGAAACAAAGGAATTTGGTAAGTGCCAGGTCAAATCTGTAGCTTCAGTGGCATCGATCATTTGCAAGACATACATAAATGCCAGCTAAACCAAATGGATGTGTGTGATAGCTGAGAAGCAAGCTGGCCAATAATAGGCGTGCGTCTGAAAAGTGAAATTTCCACTCTCCTAAAATTAACCCAAGCCATCCTTTCTCCCCCAATCAACCCCGCAGCCTTCTTCACCTCGCGTTGGACGCTTAGTGCCTGCCCCTCACTGCTCCATGGCCGCCACTCATCCCTCACCTAGCCCCCGTAGCCTGCCGCACCACGACATTGCTGCCTTGTCGCTGGTGCCCTCTCCCTTTGAGCCGTGCATGAAGGAACTACTTGAGTGCATTGCCTTTTCATGACATGCAAGTTTTTACTCCATTTGCCAGACAAGAAAATCCTGACAAAATAGTAAATATGCTTAGCATAAGCTGTTAGCCTGTTAGCTCGCCATAATGAACTTCAAAGTGGAAACACAATTGGATGGCACACTAAATTTTCTTTGAAGAGTTGGTTCTTTGTTCTAATCTGTTTTTGTTGTTTTGTTCCATGCATCAATTTCCTAATTAGCTCATGTTTTACTATAGTTAACTCACCCTGATGTAAAAGTCATTCATTTAAAATCCCGCAGATGATCAGTATTATTGTGGTTATTACTATCATCAATTTTTTCTGTATCTGCATGCTATTTGTTCTAAAGTGATTATCTCTTGGTCACATATTGGCAAAATATACCTCACATGCATCGGCTATTTATATATTATTATGTCCTTTTTCAGGAGCTGATTCAAGGTGTAGGTTGTACTATGAGAAGGACAGCTGTGCACATCAAGACTCAAATTAGCTTCGCTTGATTACACTACATCTGGTTGAATAATAATATATATTTGATTTTGGTGGTTCAAAAACATGGGTTCTAGATTTCCATCACATCAGCTGAGCAGTGGCCTTTATGTATCTGGCCGACCTGAGCAACCTAAGGAGAAGGCCCCGACCTTTGGATCCAATGTGATGCCATACACTGGTGGTGACACCAAGAAATCTGGAGAGCTTGGGAAGATGTTTGAGCTCCATGCTGAAAGATCTAGAAAATCTGGTCCTCTAGGCAATGCACCTTCGAGAAATCCTTCATTTGGCGGTGCTGCTTCCAACTCTGGACCTGTCTCTAATGCTGGCGGTCGGTCAAACTACTCTGGTTCTCTTTCATCTTCAGTTCCTGGCGCCGGAGGATCAGCAAGAGCAAAATCTAACTCCGGACCACTGAATAAGCATGGAGAACCAGTAAAGCGGTCATCTGGTCCCCAGTCTGGAGGTGTGACCCCAATGGCTCGCCAGAATTCTGGTCCTCTCCCTCCAATGCTTCCTACGACTGGGCTTATCACATCTGGCCCTGTTACTTCCGGACCACTGAATTCGTCTGGTGCCCCAAGAAGAAAAGTATCTGGATCTCTTGATCCTGCTGCATCGATGAAGGTGCGGGCCACATCGCTTGCTCACAACCAGGCTGTTACTACACTCACCAGCGAAGGTGGTTTCTCAGTTATGGGAAGCATTTCAAAGTGGGTATTCTGGCTAGTGATCACACTCTTGCTGTTCGGGTTCGCAGTAGGTCTCTTCATTCTTATTGCTGTTCACAATGCGATTGTGCTGATAGTTGTTGTTGCAATGATTGGTTCTGTTGCTGCACTTGTGTCTTGGAATGTTTGGCGGGGCAGGAGAGGCGTGCTCAGGTTTGTCAATAGCTGTTCTGATACTGATCTCAGAACTGCAAAAGATGGAGAGTATGTGAAGGTTACAGGGGTATGTGAAATGCTTCTGATCTTGTTTGATTTATTGCCCTTATTTTCACTCTGATAAATTGCTGTTTAGTGTTAGTATTCATTCTGTTCTACTGGCATATGCTCGTCTGTTGCAATGCACGCTAATGACACCGACCTTAACATAGTTGAGTACTCTCAGAGTCCAAGTTACTTACTTTTCATGTTCCTTTCTGTCACATGTGTTTTGGACCTGTATACCAGCACATAATGTACCAATATATCACCAAATTTCTGTATTTCGTTTTACTATTCATGGTATAATTTGCATGGTTGTTATAATTGAAGTCTTATAGTCTCTTAGTTGCACGTGTAGCTTTTCAGTCTTTGGAGATTGCGTACATAAATTTACAAAGTTGGCAACATATTCTTTTCTGTTCTATAAGAAAACTTGTTCCGTTATCAGTTACCATTCAGTAATGATTAGTATGCCAAACATCACAGGTTGTTACGTGTGGAAATTTCCCCCTGGAGTCCTCATTTCAAAGGATTCCGAGATGTGTGTACACTTCAACTAGGCTGTATGAGTATAGGGGCTGGGATTCAAAAACTGCAAACCCCAAGCATCGCCGGTTTACCTGGGGATTACGGGCAGCAGAGGTGAGTTTTGTTTTTTCATGAGTGCCCAGTATAAAGATGTGTTAAAAACGTTTCTAATGCAGTTATATTACTTTCTTCCCAGTATAAAGATGACCTTGACATTTTGCCTGTAACTCTTGCAGCGACATGCGGTTGATTTCTACATTTCAGATTTTCAATCTGGGCTTCGAGCGTTGGTGAGAACAGGAAGTGGTGCACGGGTGACACCATATGTTGATGAATCGGTAGTAATTGACGTCAATCCTGAGAACAAGGACATGTCTCCTGAATTTCTAAGATGGCTTCGAGAAAGGAACCTCTCAAGTGATGGTCGGAAAATGCGCCTAAAAGAAGGGTACTATTTTCTTTTATGCTTCTTTCCACCGAGATGGCTAGCATTGCTGCATAAGCTAGAGATATTTACCTCTATTCTGAAGATGTGTGCCAAAAGATATTAGTGAATAATTATGCTTTACTATATCTTTACCCACAGATACATCAAGGAAGGCAGCACTGTGAGCGTGATGGGGGTCGTTCAAAAGAATGAGAGTGTGTTGATGATAGTACCTCCATCAGAGCCCATCTCATCTGGTTGCCAGTGGGGGAGTTGTTTCTTCCCAGCGAACCTTGATGGACTGGTCGTGAGATGTGAAGATACTTCAGACATGGATGTCATACCAGTATAGCAAGCTGATGATTGCCGTGGTGTGGAATAGCTGCTGTTGAAGAGGGAACGTTGGCCTGTCGAATCTTTTGACCTCGGGTTGGGTTTGATTGGTAGAGTATTAGAACTGAGAAAAATGTACAAATGTTAGGTGTGATTAAGGCTAGTAAAGATGGAGTATGGCTGCTGGTTAATCTGTGTTTGGCTGTATAGTCCTTTTTCAATGTGTTTTGTCCTCCTTCGCTCCTGTTTTTTTCGGTTATGAGCTCTCAATACTTGTGTAATATGATTGCTTTTGGGCTGTTTGAAGACATGTTGAATCGGGTTTATGTGTTATTTAGGATGAACTTCTTGCACTGTTGTTAAAGCCTAAATGTATTGTCGCTGTTACTTTTATGTATCCATGTTGTTGGTCCATTTCATCCATGATGTCTTTTGGGCTGTTTGAAGACTCGGTCGAATTGGGTTTATATGTTATGAGGTTGAATATTCCTTGCACTGCTGTTAAAGATGTTACCAGTCACATTTCTGTGTCCATTGTATGTAATTAAAAATGTCAAATACACTACACTGGCTGTGATAATCTGTAATTTGCTTAATTAGGATTAGGATATGGGTTTTTTGTTCTTCATTATAGTGTATACATCTAAGCCAGTCAAAATAGGTATCACCTTCTCTGTAAAAAGATGTCTGAGCATTGTTTGTGCCATTGGGAGAGAAATTTACAGGGTGCATAGATTTCTTCACTTCTGTTGAGGTTGAGATTTAGTTAGGAGCCTAATTACCCAAAACATAAGGTGGTGAAGGCACACTAGTAGGAAATGTAGAAGGCAGCCGATCTGCACGTGTCTTGAAAAAAAAAATAGGCCCAAACTGTAAGTGATTATCCATTTTAGACTTGTTTGTAGAGATGAAAAGGGGCTGATAAAGTAAAACTAGAGGATCTATTTGTTATAAAACAGAGGATTTCTTGTGCTCAGCTGCAATATTGTATAGCGGATATGGTGTAGCTGAAACAACTGCAGGGGAACAGAAGGGCCATGCTGTAAGAGAAGACGAGGCCACCGACAGACCGCTCCAGGGGCATACCTGTAAAAGAAAAAGTAGGAGGCAGGGACCGGGGCGCGAAATCTCAAAAAAATTTGGACCATTTCTCGATTTGTGCGTGTCATCCTTGCGCAGGGGCCATGCTAATCTTCTCTGTATCGTTCCAATTTTATCAGATGTCCCCGAAGGGACGACTCTGCTGCAGCGAGCGAGCTTATAAACCGGTCGCGGTGCTCAAGCGTAGCCGAGGTGGGACTAAACAATCCTAGACTGCTGTGTTTTGCTCTCCCCGGCCGCGCCCGCGGGCGGGTAAGCCATCCGTGGGCCTAAAAGCCCAATGGCAAGCAGCCTCGCAGTAGACCTCACGTGGGCTGCATCTCCTTACGTGGCCCAAATCGGTAGAGAGACAGAGCATGGTGCTATTTTTCTTCCTCTCCGTCCTACTGTACGTGCCACACGCCAAACATGAACATCACCGTGTTGAGTTTGTCCCCAGAGTTAGATTGTGTCGTGTTTAGTTGTAGTATTCTCTAGGTTTTTTTTTTTGAGAAAAAGAGTTGCTTCATTCATAGCATAAGATTACAAAGTGTCCCTCTGAAAAGAAAGAAAATGCAACAGAAAGGCACAGCCGGCCAATGAACAGACCCACACCAGAACACTCACAGAACACGTCGCCATCGCTGGAGCACACCGAAGCTGGAGAAGACGCCATGCCCACAGGCCGCCTCAGGAGTATAGGAACCCCTGCCATAAAGGTTTTGACGCCGCATGAGCCACCCGACACCGGGCGGGATCTCAAATCGATGAACACATATCGGCGGCGACACCGAGAGCCAACCGCATCATCCGTACACTCCGAGGGAACGACGCTCTCCGAACGGAACCGGAGAGGTAGAAGAAGACCAGCATCTTCTGAGAGGGAATCACACCTGCAGCTCAACCAAACACCTCCTACACTCCAGGACCCCCCCTCCGTGCCACCGATGGAGGCCTCGCCGGCGCGACGACAAAGAGGAGGGGGAGATAGATACTCCCATGGCATGGACGCCGAAGCCGCCTCACCGCCCTGCCTGAGGATCCAAGAACTCGCGGGATCGACTGATCCGCGAGGACCAAAATCGCTTCTCCATCCGACGCTGCCACCACCGGGGAGGAAAGCCAAGACACCGCCCAAACACTCACACAGGCAGGTCGCCAACGCTGCTTCATCAAGCAGCCAGAGGATCCACCAACTCGTGCGATCCAGAGATCCACGAGGAGCAAAAGCTCCCTCCGCACCGGCGCTGCCACCAATGGAGGAAGAAGCAAACCCCGAGCCGCCGCTGCCACCCGCTGCCACAAGGCCAGAACAACCGCCCGATCCGCAGATCGGCGGGAGGAACACGCCGCCCCCATGCCGGCACAGACAACACCGGCAAGGGGAACTAAGAGCAGCGAACCTGTACAACCCGGAGAACTCCACACTGGCGACAAGAGCACCAGCAAAGTGGGGAAGGAGCCCCCGCCACAAAACGCCCAATCCGGCCACCGCCACCACCTCGCCGGCCGGATCTGGCCCCACACCGCCGAGCTCAACCACGCTGCCGCGAGAGACAGCGCATGGAGGAAGGAAGAGCTCGGCCAGAAGAAGAACAAACACCGCCACCACCTCCCTCCGAGCGCCGGCGGCACGCACACCTAACACCACCCTCTGTACAGGCCAAAGACGAAGCACCCGGGGCTCCCCCACCCTCCCACCGCCGAAGCAGCCGACGGAGGGGGAGGGAGCCCGCGGGCTCGCCGGCGAGCGAGGGGATTTACTTGGTCGCCTTCGAGATCTCCTCTCCCTACTGTAGCGAAGGGATAAGGAGAGAGAGCTTGGATGTGATGGGTTGCTAACTGGTTGGCTGGTAATAAAGAACTAGTAGCTGCCTGCTTAGAATGGTGGTGTATTGATGAACCTACTGCTTGCTTTAAGGCTGGTCATAGTGGGGAGTAACTTAGACTAGTGTCATGCATATGACACTAGTCTAAGTTACTACTTTTATAATGCAAAGTAACATAGTAGTAGTATCATAGATGGCTTCATTTATTAACTTGTAGACTCATCTTGTCTCGGGAAGCGCTATGTTACAGTAACATATTATGTTACCACCTCTCATTAACTACTTGCCACATAAGCAAAATTTTCTTGGAGTGCGCTATGTTACTACCTAAGTTACTCCCACTATGACTAGCCTAAGGTTCAGGTCAGCGTGTGCAGCCGGCAATTTCAAGCGATCCTTGGGGCTTTCAGCTGGCAATTATCACCAGTGCGTGCAGTAATGTTAAACCAGAGGCACGAGTTTGGGGAGAATTTTGTTTTTGATGAAACAACTTGGTGAGAATCTGAGGGGAGGAGCTGAACAAGCAGAGCATAGCAGAGCAGGTGCATTCCGTCATTCGCCTTCAGAATATCAGCTGAGAAGCAGAAGACAACAGGAGTTCCGACGATCATTCTCAAGGCGGCCCCGAGCGTCGCACCACAAAACCAATATAAAAATATGCGTGTGTTGTTGGCATAAGCAATGCATCTCATTTTCATCGCATGTGGTTCAAGTTCATCAAGCGACCCGTCCTCCGATCTTGGCCAACTTCATTGATTGGTCGTCATCCAGCCAGAGCCGAGGACCCTGGTCCCCGGGCCTGGATCGGCAAGTTGCCCTGGATATCTGCAACAACATTTTACACGGTGCGGCGGTTCATCTAGACACAAGGGATAAATGGGGCGAAACTTGAGGAAGGACTATGAATCGACCTACCATGCATCACGCATGTAAGTTATCCTCTAATTTCTTTCTAGAACACCTTGCTGCTTTCTCGTCAGGGAACCTGTCAGTCTGTCACACTACGGGCTAGACGGACAATCTCTCTTTCAGGTGTACGTGTCTCGGGCATTATTTTCAGCTGGCAATTCTACCATCGTATGTATCAGTGCCCCAAGTTGGGAGAACCGTCTTCAACCCAGAAAGAATCTGGGCTGGAGCAAGCGGAGCAGGTGCAGTGAGGCCATGTGGGAATCGACGCCCACCAGAAGATCAAAACAAGGGAATAAATGCACCAGCTCATGCTCGTGCCCAAACCCGAATCGAAGAAAGGGTCTCGTCTCGGAAAGCTGAGGATCACAACAGGAGTTCCTCTCCTCTCCCCCATGATTTTCTCTACCTTCCCAAGAATCCATGATCATCCCACAATCAATCATTCCTGGAACGGCCCGAATGGTCCCGTCCCGTGCTCTCCCTACTAACCTCCCCCCTCCCTCCCGAATTTCATTGTATGGATCAGTCCCCTTTGATTTTCTTTTGACCTCGGGTTGGCTTTGTTTGGTAGTAGTAGAATACTAGTAGAACTGATAAAAAATGTACAAATGTTAGGCGTCCTCTTTTGCTCTTTTTTCGGCTATGAGCTCTGAATACTTGTGTGATATGATGCCATTTGGGCTGTTTGAAGACTTTTCGAATTGGGTTTATATGTTACTTTGGGGCAACGAAGATGATATGCAGGCAGTCCGAGAGCTTTCTGGTAATGGTGCAGGTTTTAATAGGCACTGACTTGACCTGCAATCCTGATGCTACACTTCCTCTCTTCAAGACTGTTACATTCAGACTTACTCTATGCTACATTCAGCGTCTGTTGATGGCGATTCGATCCTTTGTACCGCAGAGGCCCAGGGCTTTGTGTCCAGGACAAATGGATAAATGGAATTCACGATAGGAATGGCGGTCCTTTTTCTGAATGTACTTTGAATTGTGATACACTTGCAGGTTTATTTTACCAACGTGTTTTCCTGAATGGCTGAATATCATGTTTCACTTGCAAGTTTGTTTTTGTTTTTCCGACTCTCCGTAGTAGTGTATGGAAGGAATGTTTTCTGTACCTGGCAATTGTATACTGAAGGTATGATAATTTTTTTTGTCATGCCTCCAAGAGCCTGAAAGACGTTTCATGTTTAAAGCAGACGCAATTTTATGTGGACCAAAATATCTGCAGCGGGGGCATGCAAATGGCACACTGCTGCAGCGTGCCTGTTCTTCTGCCAGACATGTGTTCATGCTGATAGGCATATGTTGTGCTGCTCCTTTTCCATATCTATATACTCCCTCCGTTCCATAATGTAGTGCCTATACATTATTTCAAAAGTCAAACATTACAAACTTTGACCATATTTATAGAGAAAAATAAGTACATCTAGAATACCAAATGCACATCATTGGATACATTATGAGTTATATTTTCAGAATGTACATGTTTGATATTGTAGAGGTAGATAGTTTTCTCTATACACTTGGTCAAAGTTGGCAAAGTTTGACTTTCAGAAAAATCTATAGGCACTACATTGTGGAATGGAGGGAGTATGTGTTATGCTGGCTCTTTTTCTGTTCTTTTTTGGCTTCGGAAGGGTTTACATTTGCAGGTTCCAACAACAAAGCCATGATCACATCAAAAAGGAAAAAGAAAAAAACATGATCACTGGAATTACCGAAAATCACATCAAAATCCATTTTCAGTTTATAGGATGCAGGGATTGCTGTACCTCAGTCAAGATTGATAGTTTAGGATATAATTACCGAAAACCTTCTGAAGAGGGCAGCCAACAAGTGGCACAGAGTGTCAGGGTCCCTGACATGAGGACCCCACTGGGCAGCGGCCCAGCAACCACCCACGCTGCCCAGCACCCAGCAAGGCCAAAGAAGCCCAACCCACGAATCACTGGGCCAGACTGGGTCCAGTGAGAGGCCGACTCGCTGCTCTACTTCTACCAGCCACCTACCACAGGAGGAGGCATCCAGAGGATCACGGCTGGCGGCGGCATCGACTACTTTCCCCTTTCTTCCTCTTAGAACCCTAGCTACCAGCTCTGTAATTCGGTCTGTAACCGCCACATATGCTTATTCCGAGCAAATTCGCCACTGCTAATCGATTCTCCTAGTTCATACCTATCACAGAGAAAAGAAAGGACCAAATTGTAAGTGACGCTCCATTTAGGAGCTTCAATGTAAAGATGAGCAACTGAAAGTACAAGGGTGTATCTGTTAGTAACAGAGGATTCCAGGGGCCATGCTGGGATATTGAGAGAAGGCTCCAGGGGCACGGCTGTAATAGAGAAAGTAGCAGCCACGGACCAGCGCGCGAAATCTCAAAAAAAATTGGACCATTTCTCGATTTGTGCGTGTCATCCTTGCGCAGGGGCCATGCTAATCTTCTCTGTATCGTTCCAATTTTATCGGATGTCCCCGAAGGGACAAGCCTGGTTGCAGCGAGCGACCTTATAAGCCGGTCAGAGCTCTATTGAACAGGCGAGGTGGGACTAAATGAAGTAGAACTGCTGCGTTGCTCTCCCCAATCGTGCGCACGTCGACCACCCGACAAAGCCCGATCATGCGGGCCTAAAAGCCCAGCGCGAGACCGTTGCTGAACTCACGTGGGCTGCATCTCACTACGCGCCCAGATCAGTGAGAGCCAGAGGGCGGTTATCTTCAGCTCTCTGTAGTTCCTCTGATCAATATTCCTAGTTCGATTCCCTCCTAGCAGCGAGTAACAATGTGCTCCTTGATAAATATAAATGTGTTGAGTACCAGAACTGTCAGAATAATGGGCTTGGTTCCTTAAGATTTTCTGAAATTCCCAGTGTAAATCTCAAAAGCTTGTATAATACCATGTATTTTTCATGTTGTAACACAAAGCGAAATGGGCTCAACTGGTTAGCGAGCGTTTGTTCCCACCTGGGGCGCAAGTAGATGCATTATTCTTTGATTTTTTAACATACATTGTTCTTTGTTATCACTCACACAAGCTAACTAATTGGAGATTTGCATAACTCAGCCAGCTCAAACAGTTTCATATAAAGGTAGCACAATGCACCAGACCCTGTACCCTTATACTGCTTGATTTGTACTAGTATAAATGGCTGGTATGTGTGTAAGTTGCATGCTTCTACTAAGTTCTCATTTTTTCTAGTTTCATTTTTACCAAAGATAAAGAACCGCAAATAATAGTGACATGCACCTGGCACCATGTATGCACCGGTTCTCCATTGTAAGCAAGTAGGCATGTAGGCGTCCGCGAACGTCCACAAGATAAAAATTAAGCCTAACGTGATTATGAAAGTAACATTGGAGCTTGAATAAATTTGACTCTGCATATGGTAAAGTTACAACCTCATTCATAACTAAATACTCTGTTGTATACTAAACAGGCTCTTCAGGCAGCCAAGCATAAGTCAG
The DNA here is from genome assembly GCA_011799875.1 of Thinopyrum elongatum. Taxonomy (NCBI): domain Eukaryota; kingdom Viridiplantae; phylum Streptophyta; class Magnoliopsida; order Poales; family Poaceae; genus Thinopyrum; species Thinopyrum elongatum. The sequence continues at coordinate 586,388,872 of CM022298.1, forward strand.
TAGAGCACAAATTCAACTACTGGAAATTCAGGTGGGATTGAGTACCTGTGGAAAGATATTGTTGATCACGATGTATCCTCTTACAGCGGATCAAAATTTCTTCCTTTAACCACTGAGTGGATTTTCATTTCCAAGGATACAGTAGAAAAAAACATTGAGATGACTATGTGAGTTCTTTTTCATTCTTGCATACAGCAGGGCATGTTGATGACAGATAGCCTGGCATGGTTTGTGTGATTAACAGGGAGATGAGTCTTACAATTTGTAACATCAGTAGTAAGATGGATGGTGGTATTTAATAGCATTGCTTCGTCAAATTTTTAGGAAAAATAAATTCGTATCAATGAAGTCAGCTGGTTGTATCCACAATTATTATTTGCTTGCCACTTGAGAATTTCAGAAATTGATTGACTTATGAGCAAGTCATCCTTCTTGCATCTTTTCTGGCACTTTGTGGACATAAAGTTGATGAAGATAATATGCTCTGTTTTTGTCAACGAAGTTTGATCGAATTCTGGTGGAACGGTCAGTCAATTGCAAGCGAACGTATTTCTGAATTTGCACTTTTGTTTTGATTCATAATATACATTTATCGTGCATGAATTGCAGTTTTTAGTCCCTTAATATTATCTACACTATTGATTTTTTTATAGTTTGCATTCTACATAGGACATGTACTTATTTCCTATGCATTACTCCCCTAACTGCTAGGCATTGCTATGTACATTGTTACTTTCCTTCCTATTGATCGCTGGTGTTCCTCTGATAATTGTCCAAAAATTAAAATCACCAAAATTATCGATTTCTATCGGTTTTGCTATTTCTTTTTAGCATTGTTATAGTAGCTTTAAAATTGAGTGTGTCCTGACTGTTATGGTGTCTTTACGATCATACATGTTCTTATTTGCAGCAAGAGTCATGAAACATGAGATATGATTGCTAAGGACACAGTGGAAATGCTTTGCATGTGGCCACTGAAAAGGTCAGCATGGATATGACAATAGTAGGGCACATGTTCGTACCTCTTTATGGATGAAGAAGGCGACACGAGGCATCAAGATTACTCGAAACAAGTTTTCTCCCCGCTTTATATATAAAGCCACAACCAAACAAGGTACATGGCCGAACGATACAAGATGGAGAGATGGCCCTCTTACAAAGCCGATCCCAAGATAACAGGCAAACGCAGAACTCTACGCAACCGAAAGAGGAAAAAAGGAATACCTGAACACAACACAAACTACTCCCTAGCACACCTAAGCTCCACAACAACGCCCTCATGAGGGAGAACAGTGCAAAGCATCGCCGCTATCGAGTCCGCAACGAACAAAGGTCTTCACCCGGAGCCCTAACACAGAGAGAAGAACCACGGTGACGTCTTTGAGAAGATAGCAGCACCCGCAAGTGTCGCCATCGTCGGCGCCGAGGCGCAGAGCTTTCGTTCGACAGCTCACCCATGCCACTACGAGATGACCAGGACAAGCTTGGTCAGGACAGATCCCTAGATACGGATCGGAGCGCTGCCAGTGCCAAGACAGAGAGAACGCCCGAGCCACCAGCCGCTACCCGTCCCATCGCCCACACGACCAAGACGAGAGTCACCACCGCCGCGATGGTGCCCGCCTGAGAGCCAACCATGTGGATCACCACCCGGGACCGCCGTCCCGCATCCATGTCCAAGGCACCACTATCCTACCATGTGACGCCCCCGGCCCAATCGTGCACTAATCATACACGCAAATGCACACGATCAAGCCTGAGGACTCACGGGAAGATATCACAACACAACTCTAAAACATAAATAAAGTCATACAAGCTTTATATTACAAGCCAGGGGCCTCGAGGGCTCGAATACATAAGCTTGCGAACAAGCGTCAGCGGAAGCATCAGATATCTGAGTACAGATATGAAATAGAAACAGAAAGGCCTTTAGAAAGGCGGAGCAAAATAAAACACTACGATCGAAAGGCGAAGGCCTCCTGCCTGGGACCCTCCGATCCTACTCCTAGTCGTCAGTCAACTCGTAGAAGTATCCATCCTCTGGGTGGTAGTAGTAGCGATCGTCGGCAGGGCAGCTGTCTCAGGGGCTCCGTCCTCTGGTCACGTCAAACTGATATGGGGAGAAAAGGAAAACAATGCAACCGTGAGTACTCAGAAGTACTCAGCAAGCAAGGATCTACACTACATATGCAACATTTTCAAGGGGAGGCTGTATATGTGGACTGGGCTGCAGAAATGCCAGAATAGAGAGAAGGCCTAGTCCTATCGAAGACTAGCATCTTCAGCGGTCTTGCAGAATTAGAAGAGGGTAGAACAGTACAATATAATGTAGCAGTATCATTAAGTCTCATCCTCACCCAGAGATCCTTTCTCGACTCCCTGCGAGAAAGCAATCCCAGAGCCATACAGTCATCAACCTCGTCCGGAGATCCCTTCTCGACTCCCTGCGAGAAGCAATCCTAGAGCCATACATACAGGTCTCATCACAGGTATCCAGTTCTAAATTGTATCAATCAGGATACAACTCTGAGTGTCCTTTACCGTAGGACCGGCTATCGATAGAAATATTCTTCCCTGCAGGGGTGCACCAACTTACCCAACACGCTCGATTAACTCCGGCCGGACACACTTTCCTGGGTCATGCCCGGCCTCGGTCAAACGACACATCGCAGCCCTACCTAGAGCTCAGCAGAGAGGTCCCCGTCGGTCTACATCCTAAGCGCTCAGAGGTCTTGGGCCATCGCCCTGTGCACTCCGAGTCGTTGCATGCAGGGGGAAGCCAGGCACCAGGGGGGCGCCGGTCCGTCCCGGCCGCAAGGCTGAACTAGACGTCTGACAGAGCTTTCGGCTGATGCTACGATGCAGAACACCCATACTATGCCCACGTGATGGTTAGTGCTATCAGACCAGAGGCCTGCTTGGATCAAATATCCAAATCGTTAATGGACTAGGGCTTGCGGTAACGAGCAGAGACTCACGAAAGATGTGACCCCGTCGCCCCGTCTCGAGGACTTGCTGCAAGGGTTAAGAATGCCCGGCCGCGCCTCGTATTCACCACTCGGGCACCACGCTGGCACCCGTCTTCACAACACTCGCCTCTCAGGCGCACGCGGGTACCCCTCAGGGTCGACCCGCCTATCCAAGTAATAGTGTAAAGTCCAAGTATCCGTGTGTCCATAACATCAGGGGAATCCGAGGTATCACCCTCGTTGGATTCCTACTCGATGTGTCTGTCAAGGTGAACTCGAAGGATTCACCCGTGATGGGTTCACACTTGATGTGTTGCACGACAGCGTCGTTACCGGAAGTGGCGAAGGAGGAATCACCCTCGATGACCATGACCGAATAGCTACTCTACAGAGTTAACATCAGAAGTGCTACATGAGGTTTCACCCTCGGCACTCGATAGTAACGCTGCAGTGTCGTTACAACTAAGGGGGGGGGGGTGATGTGCGGTGTCGGGTCCTGGTCTTCAATCCCGTTGATCGGGTCTTCTGACGATCCAGCGCGGCAGTCGGGATAAGTGGGGTCACTGATAGATCTCTACCCAGCCTATACTAAGCAGTTTTAGGATATGCAGGTAATTATCCACAGCAGGTTACAATAAACAGGCTATGCATCAGAATAGGTAAAGCAGTAGCAGCAGCAATTCTAATGCAAGCATGAGAAATAGAATGGGCGATATCGGGATGATCAAAAGGGGGGGGGGGCTTGCCTGGTTGCTCGGCGGCAAGGGCAAGGTCGTCAATGGTGTCTTCGGTCTCCGGAGCTGCGTCGGTCTCGGGGACGACGTCGGTGTCGGGGGCTACCGAGAGAGAAGAGGGGGAAGGAAACAGTATAAATACACAGCGAACAAGTGCAGTACAAAGCATAACATAGCAATACGCGGTGACGGAGGTGACCTAACGCAGTGCCGGGTGATACTGGCGAAGGTGGGATTCATCCGGGAATGTTTTCCCGTCTCCGGACATTTGTCAGACAGATGACCGGAGAGGAACGGTTGCATGTTCGGATAGTTAGGGACGTGTGACGGACGAACGGACCGCGTATCTGAATTCGTTTCGTCGTTTTGAGCAACTTTCATGTATAAAGTATTTTCATCGGAGTTACGGGTTATTTAATATGATTTTCTAAAGTTTTTATTAATTTCTGGAATTTAATTAATTATTTAAATAAACATTATCCGAAACAGTGTCTGCTGACATCAGCATGACGTCAGCCTGACGTCAGGACCAGTGGGTCCCACCTGTCATTGACTAAGACTAACTAATCAGGTTTAACTTAACTAACCTAGTTAATTAAGCTAATTAAGCATAGTTAATTAAGTTAATTAATTATTTTACTAATTAATTAATTAATTAATTATATATTATTATTAATATTTATTTATTTCTTTCTTAAAACGTTCTGGCCGTGGGCCCGTTCGGTCAGTGGCACAGGGGCTTGGGCCCACCTGGCAGTGGCCCAGGAGGCCACAGCGAGCGCGCGGGCGCGGCGCGGCCAGGGGCGAGCGGGCGCTGGGCACGGTCGCGCCGGCGGCCACAGCCAGAGGCTCGCACGGGCGGCCGGCCGGCGAGCAGGGACGGGTGCGAGCTCGCGCGGGGTCAGCGGGTCCTGGCAGCGGCGGACGCGGCCCGGGCGACGGCGGAGACGAGCAAGGCGAGGCGGCTGCGGGCGCGCGCGATGCAGGCGAGCGGCGACAGCGGGCGCGAGGCGAGCGTGGCGCGGTCAGCGCGAGCGCGCGCGCGGGCGTGCGGGAGCCGACGAACGGAGCGCGGCCACGCAGGGGCGGGCGCGCGACGAGGTCGACCAGGGCGCGGGGGGGCACGGGGCGGCGGGAACCGGAGCGGGCGAGTGAGCGGGCGTGGCCGGTGCGAGGGAGCGCGCGCGAGCGGTGGCCGGGCGTGGTCCGGCGTGCGCGAGCGCGAGCAGTGGCGCAGGGAGCATGCGCGGTGCGGTGTGAGGACGCGGACGGAGGGGAGAGATGCAGGCAGAGGGGAAGGGGCTCACGGCCGTTGCCGTGGAGGGGGTCGGCGAGGCTCGAAGAAGCCGTTCGGGGAGGAGGTCGAGGCAGCGGTGGCCGGCGGCGTTGGTGGCGGGTGATCCGGCGAGGGCGACGGGATCGGGGCGCTCGCCCGATCCAGAACGAGAGAGAGGGGGGGAAGAAGGGGATCGGGGGTGTGGGGTGATGGGGATTAGGGTTCGCGGGGAGTGAGGGGATAAGGAGGAGTGGGGGGGTGGGCCGGCCTGGCATGTGGCTGGGCCGAGGCCCGGGAGGAGGGGGCCTTTTTATTTTTTCCTTTTGCTTTCTTTCTGTTTCTTTTTCTTAATTCATATATCTCTGTTTAGTAAATAGTTAGGCCCCAAACCGAATTTTGTAAAAAGGGAGACCTAGTCCATAAATACCAGTGCTTTATTCCCTAACACCTAAAATTAGTTTGGGCAAAACATCATTTCATACTTAAATTAGATTTAGTAAATGGTTATTAAATATTGTTTTTAGTCGCTGTTTGAAGATGTTTGAGTCACTTACCCAACTCCAATGATGTTGGTTTCAATTTTAGAATTGTCTCTGATTTATTTGCTATTTAATGAACTATTTAGTTTCTATGTTGGACAACTTTTATTTTCCACTTTTATTTAAATTTGAATTGGAGTTAGGAGTTGAAATGCAATATGATGCAAATGATGATCATGCACTGTTAAACATGATGACATGGCATAATTAAAAGGGTGATTACTGTAGTTAACCACCGGGGGTGTTACATACCACATCACGGTGTACCCACCACGGTAGGAGGAGTAAAAGGTGTCTTCTTTCACTTCTAGCCCGACATCAGCCACGAAGTCTGGATTTACACCTCCACCATAGGAGGCGTCGACACCTATGTCTCCTGCCAGTCCCGGTGGACCGGAGGAGACACAACTCCATGGCTGCGGACGACCGCCGTCGAGCACGCTCGCACGACGCCATGTCCATGGTCTACACCACCGATCTGCACAACGGACACGTGATGACCCGACCACCACCAACATCCACCCTACCTACGAGCAAAGGGACCTCGACGCCAGCGGGCACCACCCAGACCAAGCCCACCACCATCTACCCGGAGCGAAGCTCCGACCCGTCCTGGGCCCAACACGGGTCCGCCCGAGCATGAGATCCCAGTCATGGCCGTCACAACCACGCGAGCACCCCGCGCTGCCAACCCAGACCGAGAAGAAGAGAGGCACCACCACCACTGCACCTCGCCGCCAACTGCCAACCGACATCGCGCAAGCTGCAACAGGTGACCCGGCGACCGATGCAACCACCATGCGACAGACCAACCGGACTGGTACAAGGGGAAAACCCCGCCACGGCCTAGCCCTCCGCCCACCGGAGGCGTGAGGAGACATCACGGCCGACCAAATCCATGGATGGCCTCAAGCAGCACCCCCGCGCCACGCCTGCAACCCCCAGTCAGATCCTGAAGGGACAGTGCCACTAGCACACCCCTGCAGCACCCACCCCCTCCGCCAGCAGCCATGGCCTCCAGGAGGTCAGGCCGCGACCTCCGGCACACGCCACCCGGGCCCGTGTCTCTCAGCAGACCAGATTAGCCAGGCCATCGTCGCCAGATCTGACAGGCATCGTCCACATCGATGCAGCCGCACCGAGCACTGATACGTCCATTTTGCATCATGTTTTCATAGTGATATTTATTGCTTTATGGATTGTTATTTCACTTTATAATACAATTCTTATGCCTTCTTTATCCTATTTTGCAAGTTTCACATGAAGAGGGAGATTGACGGCAGGTGGAATTCTGGACCGGAAAGGGCTATATCGGAGGCAACTTTTCTGAACATCTCCAAATGAGCTGAAAATTGACGGAGAATTATTTTGGAATATATTAAAATTATTGGCGAAAGAAATGCCAGAGGGGGACCCGCCAGGAAGCGGCAAGCCTGGGGGCGCGCCCCCAAGCTTGTGGCGGCCCTGGCAGGCCTCTGGGGCCCATCTTCTCCTATATGGTGCCATTTAACCTAGAAAAAAAATCAGAAGAAAGCTTTCGGGACGAAGCGCCGCCGTCTCAAGGCGGAACCTGGGCAGGAGCACTTTTGCTCTCCGACGGAGTGATTCCACCGGGGAAACTTCCCTCCGGGAGGAGGAAATCGAAGCCATCGTCATCACCAACAACCCTCTCATCCTGGGAGGACCAATCTTCATCAACATCTTCACCAGCACCATCTCATCTCAAACCCTAGTTCATCTCTTGTATTCAATCTTTGTCTCAAAACATTAGATTGATATCTATGGGTTGCTAGTAGTGTTGATTACATCTTGTAGTTGATGCTAGTTGGTTTATTTGGTGGGAGATTATAATTTTAGATCCTTAATGATATTCAATACCCCTCTGATCTTGAACAGGAATATGATTTATGAGTAGTTACTTTTGTTCTGGAGGACATGGGAGAAGTCTTGTCATAAGTAACCTTGTAAATTTGGTATTCATTCGATATTTTGATGATATGTATGTTGTTGCTTCCTTTAGTGGTTTCATGTGAACGTCGACTGATATGTCTCCAACGTATCTATAATTTTTGATTGTTCCATGCTATTATATTATCCATCTTGGATGTTTTATATGCATTTTGGTACTATTTTATATCATTTTTTGGGACTAACCTATTAACCTAGTGCCCAGTGCCAGTTGCTATTTTTTTTCTTGTTTTTGTCTTTTACAGAAAATCAATATCAAACGAAGTCCAAATGGAATAAAACTTTATGATGATTTTTCTTGGACTAGAAGAAACCCAGGAGACTTGGAGAGGAGGCCAGAAGACCTACGGTGGGCCACAATCCCTAGGGGCGCGCCCCCCTGGCTTGTGGGCCCCCCGTAGACCTTCCAACCCTAATCTTCGCTCTATAAATACCCAAATATTCCCCGAACATTAGAGGCGTCCACAAAAATACTTTTCCGCCACCGCAAGCTTCTATTCTCGTGAGATCCCATCTCGAGGCCTTTTCTGGCACTCTGCCGGAGGGGGATTCGATCACGGAGGGCCTCTACACCAACCTTGCTGCCCTTCCGATGATGTGTGAGTAGTTTACCACAGACCTACGGGTCCATAGCTAGTAGCTAGATGGCTTCTCTCTCTTTGATCTTCAATACAATGTTCTCCTCGATGTTCTTGGAGTTCTATTCGATGTAATCTTGTTTTGCGGTGCGTTTGTTGAGAGCCGATGAATTGTGGGTTTATGATTAGATTATCTATGAATATTATTTGAGTCTTCTCTGAACTCTTTTATGCATGATTAATATAGCTTTGTATTTCTCTCTGATCTATTGATTTGGTTTGGCCAACTAGATTGATCTATCTTGCCATGGGAGAGGTGCTTTGTGATGGGTTCAATCTTGCGGTGTCCTCACCCAGTGACAGCAGGGGTAGCGAGGCACGTATTGTATTGTTGCCATTAAGGATAAAAAGATGGGGTTTATATCATATTGCTTGAGTTTATCCCTCTACATCATGTCATCTTGCTCTCTGTTCTTTTGAACTTAATACTCTAGATGCAGGCAGGAGTCGGTCGATGTGTGGAGTAATAGTAGTATATGCAGAATTGTTTTGGTCTACTTATCATGGACGTGATGCCTATATTCATGATCATTGCCTTGGATACCGTCATAACTATGCGCTTTTCTATCAATTGTTCAACAGTAATTTGTTCACCCACCGTATGTTTTCTTTCAAGAGAGAAGCCTCTAGTGAAACCTATGCCCCCCGGGTCTATTTTCCACCATATATTTTCAAATCTATAAAACCAAAAACCCAAAAATACTTTGCTGCAATTTATTTATATTTACTTTATTTTGCCTTTTATTTATCTTTTATATCTATCTCTATTAGATCTCACTCTTGCAAGTGACCGTGAAGGGATTGACAACCCATTTTTCGCGTTGTGTGCAAATGTTTGTTAGTTCGTGCAGGTGCATCTATTGGGGACTTGCTTGTACCTCCTACCGGATTGATACCTTGGTTCTTAACTGAGGGAAATACTTATCTCTACTTTGCTACATCACCCTTTCCTCTTCAAGGGAAACAACAATGCAAGCTCAAGAAGTAGCATCGACTACATGACACTTCACCATCTTTGGGCCTAAGGGAAGGCATTGTGGAGTAGTTATTAGATGATGGGTTGCTAGAGTGACACAAGCTTAAGCCCTACTTTATGTGCTATTTCGTAAGGGGCTGATTTGGATCCATATGTTTCATGCTATGGTTAGATTTATCTTAATTTTTCTTTCGTAGTTGCGGATGCTTGCAAGAGGGAGTAATCATAAGTGGGAGGCTTGTTCAAGAAAGAACAACACCCAAGCACCAATCCACCCACATGTCAAATTATCAAAGTAGCGAACGCGAATCAAAGAAACATGATGAAAGTGACTAGAAGAAGTTCCCATTTGTCCTCAAGAACGCTTTGCTTATTATAAGAGTGTGTTCCGGCCTGTCATTTTCTATAAAAAGGATTGAGCTACCTTGCTGCACTTTTGTTGCCGTTACTACTTATTGCCCATTACAAATTATCTTGCTATCAAACTACTTGTTACCGATAATTTCAGCGCTTGCTGACAATACCTTGCTAAAAATCGCTTGTCATTTCCTTCTGCTCCTCGTTGGGTTCGACACTCTTACTTATCGAAAGGACTACGATGGATCCCCTATACTTGTGGGTCATCAAGAATCTTTTCTGGCGCCGTTGCCGGGGAGTGAAGCGCCTTTGGTAAGGAAACATTTATATTACATGCTGAAATTTACTGTCACTTGTTACTATGGGAAGTAACCCTTTGAGGGGTTTATTCGGGGTATCTTCACCTCGACCGAAAGCACAAAGAGTTGTTCCTCAACCTACTACACCTACTGAAAATATTTATTATGAGATTCCTTTGGGTATGATAGAGAAACTGCTAGCTAATCCTTATGTAGGAGATGGAACAACACATCCTGATATGCACCTAATCTATGTGGATGAAGTTTGTGGATTATTTTAGCTTGCAGGTTTATCCGAAGATGGTGTTAAGAAGAAGGTTTTCCCTTTATCCTTGGGGAAAAGGAATTGACATGGTATAGGCTATGTGATGATATTGGAACATGGGATTGGAACCGTTTGAAATTGGAATTTCATCAAAAGTTTTATCCTATGCATCTGGTTCATCGTGATCGGATTATATATATAATTTTTGTCCTCGTGAAGGAGAAAGAATCGCTCAAGCTTGGGGGAGGCTTAAGTACATGATGTACACATGCCCCAATCACGAGCTCTCAAAAGAAATTATCTTATAGAATTTTTATGCTCGGCTTTCTCATAATGATCGAACCATGCTCGATTCTTCTACTAGTGGTTCCTTTATGAAGAAAACTATTGAATTTAGATGAGATCTTCTGGAAAGGATTAAACACAACTCTAAAAATTGGGGACTTGACAAAGGTAAAGAGTCAGGTGTAAAACTTGAGTTTGATTGTGTTAAATCTTTTATGGATACCGATGATTTTCATAAGTTTAGTGCTAAATATAGACTTGACTCTGAGATAATAGCTTCCTTTTGTGAATCATTTGCTACTCATGTTGATCTCCCTAAGGAGAAGTGGTTTAAATATCATCCCCCCATTAAAGAAAAGATTGAGGAACCCGTGATAGTTAAATATGAAACTATCATTTACAATGTTGACCCAGTTATTCCTACTACTTATATTGAGAATCCTCCTTTCCCTGTTAGGATAAAGGAACATGCTAAAGTTTCAACTATGGTTAACAAAAGTAATATTAGAGCACCTAGACCCTCTGAACAAATTAAAGTTGAACCTAATGTTGCTATGGTTAAATATCTCTTAGTCGATGATATTGATGGGCATGTTATTTACTTCTATAACGAAGCTACTAGAATTGCTAAGCCTGATCTTAAGGATAAGAATAAGCCTGTTGTTGGCATGCCTGTTGTCTCTATTAAAATAGGAGATCATTGCTACCATGGTTTATTTGATTTGGGTGCTAGTGTGAGTGCTATTCCATTTACCTTATATCAAGAGATTATGAATGATATTGCACCTACTGAAATAGAAGACATAAATGTTACTATTAAGCTTGCGAATAGAGATACTATTTCACCTCTTGGGATTGTTAGAGATGTTGAAGTCTTGTGTGGAAAGATAAAATACCCTATTGATTTTCTAGTCCTTGGTTCTCCAGAAGATGACTTTTGTCCCATTGATTTTCTAGACCTTTCTTGAATACAGTTAATGCCAAGATAGATTGCAATAAAGAAACTGTTAGCGTTAACTTTGGTGATGTATCTCATGAGTTTAATTTCTCCAAGTTTCATAGACAACCTCGTGATAAAGAATTTCCTAGTAAGGATGAAATTATTGGTCTTGCTTCTATTGTCGTACCTCCTACTGATTCATTGGAACAATATTTGCTAGACCATGAAAATGATATGCATATGAATGAAAGAAATGAAATAGATAAGATGTTCTTTGATCAACCACCTATCCTTAAACATAATTTGCCTATTGAAACCCTTGGAGGTCCTCCTCCACCTAAGGGTGATCCCGTGTTTGAATTGAAGCAACTACTTGATACTTTGAAATATGCTTATCTTGATGAAAAGAAAAATATATCCTGTTATTATTAGTGCTAACCTTTCAGAGCATGAAGAGAAGAGATTACTTAAAACTCTGAGGAAGTACCATGCCACTATTGGATATACTTTGGATGATCTTAAGGGCATTAGTCCCACTCTCTGTCAGCACAAGATTAATATGGAGCCTAATGCTAAGCCAGTTGTTGATCACCAACGACGGTTAAATCCTAAAATGAAGGATGTGGTAAGAACTAAAATACTAAAGCTTCTAGAAGTAGGTATAATTTATCCCATAGCTGATAGTAGATGGTTAAGTCCTGTTTGTTGTGTTCCTAAGAAAGGAGGTATAACTGTTGTCCCTAATGATAAAAATGAACTCATTCCACAAAGAATTGTAGCTGGCTATAGGATGGTAATCACTACTACAGCATGCTGCTAACACGACACTACAATCAGAGACCCTTCGACGAAACTGTGTGCGATGCATTAATCTCAAACGATGATGTAAAAAACCGTCAAAAAAGATGCAAAACATTTGCGATGGCGGATACATCAAACACGGTTTGGATTTTAGTTGCGTGTGCGATGCGGGGCATACGGTTCAGTCCAATGAACGGTTTGCGATGAGGCAGAACAACAGAAACGGGCAGCCAGATGAAGGTGTGTGTGATATACGGCATACAGTTCACTCAGATAAACTGTTTGTGATGAGGCGGAACAATAGAAACGGGCAGCCAGATGAAGGTGTGTGCGATATACGACATACAGTTCACTCGGATGAACTATTTGTGATTAGGCGGAGCAAAAGAAACGGTCAGCCAGATCAGGGTGTGTGCGATAGAGGGCTAACAGTTCACCCGGATGAACTGTTTGCGTTGAGCCAAGAGAACAGAAACGGTTAATTTAACAAGATGTGTGTGATACGCGGCAAACAGGTCTGTAATCAGAAATGTGTGCGAAGACCGATAATAACACAGACGATTGCTGCTAATAAGACGTGTGTGTTGTGCGATGGGATTGCATACAGAACAACAACATATATATACACACTTATAAGGACATGGTTGCATAACCAAATTAAACTTCCAATTACATAGGTGGCTACTACACACATGACATTTGCACACACCAAAGTAAACTATTACATGCATAATTACATAGGTGGCTACTACACACATGACATTTCCACACACCAAAGTAAACTATATATTACATGCATAATTAACTAGGATAAGCGATCATCTGATCATTATCTACTTCTTGTGACGCTTGCCGCTACTGCTCTGCTTGTGGCTCGATCCGGCCTCGTCGATTTCGATAACGAGGCACTTCCTCATGTCAACGATCCACCTGTGCATCTCGTAGCATGTGTACACGCTCTTGGCCGAGAACCTGAGGTGAGGTTCATCCAGTTGCCGCATCCAGGCCCCGTGCCAGGATACAAGACTTGTTCTCTTGGCATCCTGCTTCAACTTTTCGTAGTAGGGGTCGATGATAGCTGAGGCGAGTTCAACCAGGGAGTCCTTCTTCGTGCTACCCCAGACCCTGTAGTGGTCACGGATTTCGACAAGGTTCTTGCAGGCCAAGCCCGTAACCATGAGCTCCTTTACATTGTTGCAGGTTTCCACCGCAGCGAACTTGTAGTCGGTGCTGTTGACAAACCTGGCAAAACGGTCGCAAGGCTCTATAGCCATGCAGTAGTGGAAGATGAGGACATGATGGTGCATGCACAACTGGGCGATGGCAACCTTCTGATCTTTGCCGGGATGACTACCGGTGTACTGGAGGTCGATGCCGACCACCTTGTACTTGTTTCGAGCAAGAAACTGCTCCACGGTGTTGATGTAGTCCTCCACCATGGCCGGGTCGATGGTGTACACCACCGAGAGATCCGTCTCCATCGTGTGGGTCTCCACTTTATGCTCACCGAACTCCATTGGAGCGCCGCTAGATATCCTCTCTGTATGTGTCGTCGTGGGTGTGGTTGTTGTGTTGTGGGGCGAGATCGAAAGGTTGAAGAGACTAAGGTTATAATGGCCATGGGAATTAATGGGGAAGCCGGACGGCCTGGAATATCCGCACGCCCGGATGGCAGTTCTAATTTGCAGTGCGTAACTCCATCGCGTCGCACATAACTGCATCATGGCAACGCGCGTGGCGCAACCACATGCATATGGGGCCCCGAACGTGATCGCGCGGAGGCCCCAACCGCTGGCAGAGCGCGTGCGCAGGGACGCGACCAGAGCGCTCCGTGGTCGCCTCAATGGCAAGCAACCATATATATGCATATAGCAGTTGAACACACAAGAAAAAGTTCTCCACAAGCCGAGCGCGTGGAGGTACGCGAGCAGAGCGCGCCGACGGATGCGAGCAGAGCGCGCCGCGGCACCTAACGGCGAGCACAGTGCACCGAGGGACGCGAGCCGAGGCCGGCACAGTGATAGGTGGCAAATAAGATGAACTGTGCGAGCGATGGCGGAGACATCAAGCACGGATCATATTAGAGTTGCGTGTGTGATACGTGGCATACAGTTGATCCATCCGAGCTGTTTGTGATGGAATAAACCGTGTGTGTTGTGGGCAAACGCTTGCTGGTATACAACCGTCTGCGATTGATGAATTCATCACCGATGGGTTCCCTAGTGTGGTCTGTGTGCAATGTGATATGCTCTGTCTGCACAACATCTATGCTCTGTGTACAGAAGAACAACATATATATACTTATAACAGGACATGATTGCAAAACCAAATTAAACATCCAATTACGTTATATAACAAATACCATAAATATTGCAAGGTTCAAATTCCAGCATTACAAGGCCTAAATTCAAACATTACAAGGTTCAAACTATTCAGACACATAAAATTCATCTTCTTCAGAATCTTTTTCATGCATTATTTCTGCGAAAGGATCAGCCACCGAGAAGTCATATAGCAGCTCGATACAGCGAGTTCCAAATAATTTGTCATATGAAGTTACAAACTGAAATTCAGCTTCTGCAGAGCCTTTTCCATTCAGCTGGAGACGCCTGCGCTCTTTAGCAATCCATTCACTTCTGCGCAGTAAATATAGGGCAAACCTCATTACCTTCAGCAACCTTGCTTTCTCAACAAAGAACCTGGTGAATTTAATTTCCGATGTGGTGCCTCGGTACTCGTTAAAAGTAATTTCTATGAGATGAAGATCAAGGCATTCAATGGGATTGTTATATTCCCCAACATTTTCTACTTTCGGGCCTGCTAGTATCTGCAAACGAAGACAACATATTAGTGCCTAGCTACAAATTTGAACACTTCGGGCCTCTTTGATTTGCAGGATTTCTAAAATACACGAAAAGAGTGAAATGCCACGTTTAATCTTTCATGATAAACTTTTATCATGAAAGCATGTCGGGCGAATGAATAAAACGCATACAACACTAGCATCTAAAAAAATATATGTATTGAAATCCTCCAAATTTCCTTTGGAAATCATTCTACATCTGTCATTGTAATCATGGGTACAAGTCACAAAAAATTGAGCTCCGTTGTGGTTAACAATTAACAGGAAAGGAGCATCACCTCGATGTATAGCTTCTCTGTGCAAGGAAAGCATCTAAGGAATCTAACAACTTCATCCAGATCGGGGCCGACAGATTGTAGTGCCAAGATCTTCACTGTGCGCAGAGGCCGGGTCAAGCTTGTGGGAATCATTTTCTAGATGACATGCAAACATATAGATCAACAAAAATTAGATAAAATGTGCTGTCCAATAATATATAAGAAGAAGAAGAAGGCTGTTGTACCTGAACGGATAATGATCCAGTAACAAGTTCGTTGAATTCAGCACGCGAATAGCCCAACACTGTCAATTTCGGTGCGTGAATGACCCTGATTCTTGCTAGACCTAATTTATCAAGTACATACAATCTCTCGAGGAAAGGCGCATTCTCAATGACCATATCGTGAAACACCTCAACTGACAGCCTTGGGCGGCGCCAGCAATCCACATAAATCGCACGCACATTCATCGAGGTGATGTGGAGGCTACTGAACCCATCCATCACATGAAGACGAAGGTACTCGAGCGCTGTACAGCCTACGAGCAGGCGCTCCAAATCCTCCTTTGAGATGCGGACGGCAATGAGCTCGAGGTGCTTAAGTTTAGGGAGATGAAGAGCACGCACGTCATCAATCCGGGGGAAAATGCACCGCCTGAATGTAGCGCGGCGCAGCGTGGGTGCAGGGCGGAGCGTGGACGGCGGCATCGAGCGTGGACGCCCAACTATAAAGCTGAGCTCCTCTAGCCAATCTAGGGCTGGGGATAGGAACCAGTAGTGAAACCTGGGTTCGGCCTTGCAGTGGGGACTGAACCTGCCGTAGCAAGGCGTTTGACCGGCCCAGGGTGCATGGCGAGGACGTGGGACAATGCGTCCAGGCGTTGCTGCTCCCCGCTGCAGAACTCGTGGTCGACGATGAGGTCCAGGGGGGTGGAGTGCCAGAGGGGGCGCCACCGTCGCGAGAGGACAGTGGTCCGCATGCCAGATTTGATGCGGAGGTGGGATATGATGGTTACCAACATCTCGTCGGGGAGGCTGCTGATGAAGTCCATGTTCGCCGGAGGCTCTTGCGGTTCTGGCTCGACCCGCCCCCGCTTGTTGGCCGGCTCGTCCTCCATCTCGCAGCAGGCGGCGATCCTCGGCGACGGTGCTTGTAGATGAGAACGGAGGACTGTTCTACGTACCTTCCCTTGGTGGCTAAAACAAAAGTCCAAAACCAGCAATAAATTGCAGCGCTCGCAGCTCGCTTCCCGGTATGGTGAGCGTGCACGGCGGACTGCTCACAGTCGTCCCGTCTAATCAAACAACTGCCCGCGG
This sequence comes from Thinopyrum elongatum, assembly GCA_011799875.1. Classification (NCBI taxonomy): domain Eukaryota; kingdom Viridiplantae; phylum Streptophyta; class Magnoliopsida; order Poales; family Poaceae; genus Thinopyrum; species Thinopyrum elongatum. Next base: position 586,405,355 of record CM022298.1, read on the forward strand.
TAGTAAATGGTTAGTGGAACACCCACGGTTGGACTAATACGACCATTTGCGATAATAACGTGGTGGCTATTTGTTAAAAATGCCTAGGAAAATTAATGTATAACAAGGCAAAACGAACCCTGAATAATTTCATATGTTTAGCACAGTTGCATGTTGCCTCTGTAAAATAAATCAAGGCGGGAAGATACAGCGTATGTCGTTTCGCACACAGATCATGTGACCAAGTTCTCTCTCGGAACCATGAGGCTTCTTGATAGAAGCTCCAGTTTGTATTAAAGAAAATATGGGTCAAAGCCGAGTTGAAAAGGGCAGCAATATCTAACTCCAGATTACAGAAGGTACAAAAGCACGATGATTAATGGTTCATCAGGTTTACACAAAATCCAGATTGAACAGGACAATAACAACTAACTCAACCAAAGTTTTCGGCAGTCACAATCAAATGGATCGGTCTGATCCATAAAATCAAGATCCTGGGCCAGAAAATCTACTGGTACATGAAGACAAGTTGTTGTAAATAGAAGCCGAGCATGTTCAGATGTGGCGCCCCCGGCTCAATCATACACTAATCATACACGCAAACATGTACGATCAAGCACAGGGACTCACGGGAAGATATCACAACACAACTCTAAACACAAATAACTGGAGATCCACAATATTACAAACCAGGGATCCGAAAATCCGAATACATAAGTCAGTCATACAAATATTATCTGAGTACAGACATAGTTAGACAAGTTCTGCCTTAAGAAGGCTAGCACAAACAACGACACTAGATCAAAAGGCGTTGGCCTCCTGCCTGGGAACCTCCGATCCTACTCCTGGTCGGCTGGCTCGATCCAGTAATACGTGCCCTCAGGACCCTCCTGGAAGTAAGCTCCTGAGGTGGCATCTGGCTTCGGGGCTCCATCGTCTGATGTATCATCAAAGTGGGATATGGGAAAAAGAGAAAGTAAAGCAACCATGAGTACTCATCCGAAGTACTCAGCAAGCAAGGATCTATACTACATATGCAACATTATCAATGGAGAAAGGCTGTATATGTGGACTGGGCTGCAGAAATGCCAGAATAGAGAGAAGGCCTAGTCCTATCAAAGACTAGCATCTTCAAACATCTTCATGAAGCCATCATCTTGCAGCAGTAGAAGAGAATAGAATAGCATTTTATTAAGCAAACATGTTGAAGCAAAGCCTAGAGATCCTTCCTCGACTCCCTGTGAGAAAGCGATCCCGAAGCTTCAATTAAGTAACAAGTATCCAGTTCAAGTAGTAGATCGGGATACACAAACTGAGCGTCCTTTACCGTAGGATCGGCTATCGATAGATCATTCATCCCTGCAGGGGTGCACTACTGTTACCCAACACGCTCGATCAACTCTGGTCGGACACACTTGCTGGGTAATGCCCGGCCTCGGTAGATCAACACGAAGCAACGCCCTACCTAGGCTCGGTAGAGAGGTCAGCACGCCGGACTAACCTATGCACCCAGAGGTCTTGGGCCATCGCCCTGGGCACCCTGCGCGTTGCGAGACTGGCCGGGGTGCAGGCGCGACACTGAACGCGTCAGTGAAGTATCCAGCCCAATCCCGACAATTAGCCCGCACGGTGAATCATGACGTCTGACGAGCTTTCGGGAGAAACGTACATCGCAGAGGGCCCCATAACCATTATCCCGCGTGGTGGTAGTACGTATAGGGCACGTCGACCCACTCAGATCACACACCCAAATCCAATAGGCTCATTTAGTATCACGCGGAGACAATCAGAGTTTTTGAAACTCCGCCACAATATCACACTCGAGTGCCCTTCCAGCACATCCGAAAATCATAGATCCCTAGCGGGTACCCACCAGGGTGGACCCGCCTATAACAAAGGTTAAAGTAACCGTGTGGTCATAACATCAAGGGGGAAACCCGAGGAATCACCCTCGGCGGATTCCACTCGATGAAATCATCAGGGTGAACATATGAGGCATCCCCCTCGAGGTTCACACTGAGGGGTCGCACGACAGAGTCGTATCGGAAGTGGAGAAGGAGGAATCACCCTCGATGACCATGACCGAACAGCTACACTGCAGAGTATTCATTAGGAGTGCGTTACGAGGTATCACCCTCGGCACTCGATAGTAACTATGCAGAGTCGTACAACTAAGGGGGTGTGTGAAGTGAGGTGTCGGTCTCTCGTCGACGATCACGTTGATCGAGTCATCGATGATCAAGCAGGGGCAACAAGGGTAAGGTGGTGGGGGTCACTGATGGTTCACTACCAACCTATACTAAACAGTTTATCATAGGCAGGTAAGGTAACAATGAACAGGTTACAACAACAGGCTATGCATCAGAATAGGAGCATACATTAACAGTAGCAAAATCTAATGCAAGCAAGAGAAATGGAATGGGCGATATCTGGATGCTCAAGGGGGGGGGGGCTTGCCTGGTTGCTCTGGCAAGAGAGAGGGATCGTCAACGGGCTGCTCGTCGGTAGTGTAGTCGTACCCAGCTGCAGTGTCGTCGGTCTCATCGTCTATCGAAAGAGAAGGGGGGAGAGAAACAATAAATTCACGGCAATAATGCAAACAATATGTATGACACGCCGGGATGTTCTACTGCCTAACTAAACGATTTAGTTAATTTAGGAATTTATCCGGATTGATTTAATCAACATTGGGCACTATTCATTTATCGAAATCGGTCTAAAAGTTCAATGTTTATATAGCTAGGGGCATCTGACAGGAATACGGAGGGCGTATTCGGGTTCGTATCGAAATTCTGAGCAAGTTTCATATATAAATTATTTTCATCGGAGTTACGGTTTATTTAATATGATTTTCTAAAGTTTTAAACGTTTTCTGAATTTAATTATTAATTTAAATTCGAATTATCCAGAATAGTGAATGATGATGTCAGCATGAGGTCAGGGTGATGTCAGCAGGTCAACTCTGGCTGACCAGAGTCAAACCTGACAAGTGGGACCCACATGTCATACACTGTGACATTAACTGAGGGGTTAAATTAATTAATTGGATTAACTAACTGGTGGGGCCCAGCAGTCAGTGACTGATTAGGATTTTAATTATTTTTATTTATCTAATTAGTTAATTAGGCACCTGACAGGGGGGGGGCCCATATGTCATAGACACAGGGAAGGGGGCCCCACCAGTCAGTGACTGGGCAGTGCCCAGTCAGCCAGTTGACCAAGTCAACTGGCCAAGACTGGGGCCGTGGGGCCACAAGGCAGTGACCCAGGGGGTGGGACCCGTGTGCCACATCGGAGTCGGCCGCCGGAGTTGCTCCGGCGAGGCCATTTGCAGCGGCGAGCGGCGGAGCAGCGTCGGGATTCGTCCACAGGGGGACAAATCACGCGCGGCCGGGCTCGTTCGAACGAGCAGATGATGGCGAAGCGATCTGGGGTGGCGGCAGAGGCTGCGATGGTCGGTAGCGTCGACGGCGAGCGGCGAGGCGGACGCCAGAGTTCGGTCGTCTTCGGGATCGGGGCTACGGGGCGCAAAACGAGCGGCGCGAGGTGGCTACGACGTCTACAGGATGCGGCGAATGCAACGGGCGTGGTTGCGAGGCCGTCTGGTCACCGGATCAACGCCGGCGATGAGCAGTGGCAGAGGCAGGGGTTCGGTAACGGCGGCGAGCGGGCTAGGGGCAAATGCGGCCGCGGAAAGGAGTAACAAAAGGAGGGAGGAGCTCACCGAGCGGCCAAGAAAGGCCCGTGTGAGCTTAGGAGCAGCAGAGGTCGACGGAGACGGAGACGAACGGCGGCGGTCGGAGATGCGTTCGGAAGGGGTTCGGCGCTGCAGGGCCTCCGGGGCTCGATCCGGCAGCGTAGATGAAGCGGAGGAGCGAGGCGGAGCTGTTGGACTTATCGGGGCGGCGAACGGGCGACGGTGGGCGCGAGCTTCACGGTGGCGCAACCATGGCGGCGTTGGGCGAGGTGGGGGACGGGGGAGAGCGAGAGAGAGTGAGCGAGGGAGAGGCCAGGGAAGCGCCAGGGCCTGCCCTATATCCACCAAGTGGGCGAGGCCGCTGTCGAGCAGGAGGAGAGGGGGGCCAGGGCGCGGGCTTGCGTGCGCGCAGAGCGCTCGACAGCGAGGCGCGGGGTGAGCAGTAGGTAGGGGACGAGGTGGGGAGTGGGCTGGGCCGCGGCTGTAGCGAGCAGGCCTAGTGCACAGTAGCTTCTTTAGGCCTTTTTCCTTTTCTCTTTTTCTATTTCTTTCTTTTCTGTTTTGTTAATTATTTGGGCCCCAAATGAATTTTGTAAAAAGTGTGACCTAGTCCAAAATTAGCAGTGCATTATACCCTAACACCAAAAATTAGTTTGGGCAAAACATCATTTCATATTTGATCTAGATTTATTAAAAGGTTATTAAACATTATTTTCAGCCACTATTAAAAGAGGTTTGGGTCACTTAACTAATTTACTAAATGTTGGTTACAATTTTAGAATGGTCTCTGTAATATTTGCTATTTATTGAACATTTTAGTTTCTATGTTGGACAACTTTTATTTTCCACTTTCATTTAAATTTGAATTTTGACTTAGGAGTTGAAATGCAATATGATGCAAATGATGATTTGGCACTGTTAATCCTGCTGACTTGTCATTATCAAAAGTGATTACTGTGGCTAATGACATGGGGTGTTACAATTCTCCTCATCTATCAAGAATTCTTGTCCCGAGAATTAAGAGGAAGACTGGAAGAAAGCGGGGTATTCTTCACGAAGACGATCCTCGTGTTCCCAAGTGGCTTCACCTTCAGAATGATTCGACCACTGAACTTTGAGGAATTTGATTGACTTTTGACGAGTCCGACGTTCAGCTTCATCAAGAACACGGATGGGATATTCTGGATAAGACAGATCTTCCCGTAATTGAAGCACTTCATGATCCACAACTCGAATAGGATCCTTGAAGCAGCGACGGAGTTGGGATACATGAAAGACATCATGTACTTGTGAAAGATTTGACGGCAATTGCAACTGATATGCCACTTCTCCTCGGCGGGCAAGAATACGGAACGGGCCAATGTAGCGAGGAGCTAACTTGCCTTTGATTCCGAATCGATGAGTGCCTTTCAACGGAGTGACGCGGAGGTAAGCTTGCTCGCCAGGTTGATAGACCATTTCCTGGTGCTTTCGGTCATAGTTGCTCTTGTGACGAGACTGAGCAGATTTCAAATGTTCATGGACAATGCGGACTTGTTCTTCAGCTTGCTGAATAATGTCCGGTCCGACGAGTGAGCGTTCCCCAGTTTCTGACCAATTCAGAGGGGTTTGACACTTACGTCCGTAAAGAACTTCAAACGGTGCCATCTTTAGACTAGCTTGATAGCTATTGTTGTAAGAGAATTCGGCATACGGGAGAGATTCCTCCCATTTCTTACCGAAGGAGATGACGCAAGCTCGAAGCATATCTTCGAGCACTTGATTAACTCGTTCAACTTGACCCTGTGACTGAGGGTGAAAAGCTGTGCTGAAAGACAGATGAGTTCCCATAGCTTCTTGGAAACTATTCCAGAATCTGGAGGTGAAGAGGCTGCCATGATCAGAACTGATCTCCAACGGAACACCGTGGAGTGACACAATTCGGGAAACATACAAGTCTGCTAACTGGCTAGCAGTGATTGTCTCTTTAACTGGCAGGAAGTGAGCAACCTTGGAGAATCGGTCAATGACGACAAAAATAGCATCATGACCCTTCTGAGATTTGGGAAAACCAGTAATGAAATCCATTTGGACCTTGTCCCATTTCCATCCAGGAATTGCAAGGGGTTGCAGAGTTCTAGCGGGCCTTTGATGTTGTGCTTTAATGCGGCGGCAAACGTCACACTCAGAAACATAACGAGCAATATCTCGCTTCATATTAGGCCACCAGTATCTTTGACAAATGTCACGGTACATCTTTGTGCTACCAGGATGAATTGATAGAGGAGTGTCATGAGCTTCCATCATAACGTGTTCTCTCTCATCCTTGAACTTAGGTACGAAGAGACGGTGTTGGAAAAATAGGATCCCATCATTATTAAGATGGAACTCCGACGGCTTTCCTTTTTCGAGGTATCGCTTGATCCTTTCAACTTCAGAGTCATACCGTTGCATAGTCTTGATGCTGTGTTCTAAATCTGGTTCGACCACCAGGGTATTGAGATAACCCTGTGGAACAATATGGAGGTTCAATTTACGAAGCTCTTCATAAAGAAGAGGTTGTGTTTCCTGAACCACATGGTTGCTGCAATAAGCCTTACGGCTCAAAGCATCGGCCATTACATTTGCCTTGCCAGGGGTGTATGAGATATTCATATCATAATCGGCAATTGTTTCGAGCCAGCTTTGTTGACAAAGGTTCAGATCTGGTTGAGTATATAAATACTTCAAACTTTGATGATCCGTATATATCTCGCAATGGTTACCAAGAAGGTAATGTCGCCATAGCTTCAGGGCATAAATAACCGCAGAAAGTTCGAGATCGTGCACTGGGTAATTTTCTTCGTGAGGACGCAATTGTCGGGAGGCATAAGCAATCACCTTGCGTTCTTGCATTAGGACACAGCCTAATCCTTGACGGGAGGCATCACAGTATATCACGAAATCCTTTTGGGAATCCAGGGGTGCTAAGACTGGGGCAGATGTTAACTTATCTTTTAGTGTCTGAAAGCTTTCTTGACATTTTTCTGTCCACTCAAATTTAACACCTTTGTGGAGCAGATTCGTCAATGGTTTTGCAATCTTGGAAAAATTCTCAACGAATCGACGGCAATAACTAGCGAGTCCGAGAAAACTTCTGACTTGCTTGACATTCTGCGGGGGAGTCCAATCAAGAATAGCCTAAACTCATTCCGAGTTAACAGCAATTCCATCCTTGGAAATCACATGACCAAGATAGGTCACTTCAGATAACCAGAATTCACACTTGGAGTACTTGGCATACAACTGGTGTTCTCGGAGCCTTTCTAGTACCAGACGGAGGTGTTCAGCATGTTCTTCTTTATTCTTAGAATATATAAGGATATCATCCAAATAAACCACGACGAATTTGTCGAGGTAATCCATGAATATATAATTCATCAGACGGGAGAAAGTTGCTGGAGCATTCGTTAGGCCAAATGACATGACGGTGTATTCATAGGAGCCATAACGAGTGACGAATGCAGTCTTGGGAATATCCTCTTCATGGACACGGATCTGGTGATAACCCAACCTCAAGTCGAGTTTAGAGAACACCGATGATCCAGCAAGTTGATCATAAAGATCATTGATCCGGGGCAGTGGGTATTTATTCTGTATTGTGGCTTGGTTAATGGGCCGATAATCCTGAACCAAACGGTTAGTTCCATCCTTCTTCTTAACAAAGAGTGAAGGTGCTCCTCAAGCAGAGGAACTGGGGCGGATGAAACCACTCTTATGTGACTTGTCGATTTCTTCCTTAAGCTCAAGTAGGTGGTGCAGAGGCATCTTATAAGGACGCTTGGCAATAGGGATAGTGCCAGGCTTCAAGTCAATGACAAACTCGACAGCTCTAGCCGGGGGTATGCCTGGAAGTTCTTCGGGAAAGACGTCTGGAAAATCTTGAACGACAGGAACGTTCTCGATTCCTTCCAGAGGTGAAGCGTTCAAAGCATTCAGAACATATATCTGAGCTTCAGCGTCCCGTGTAATGCGTGCGGTATAGTTCACTATCTCATCGGAGGGGTGAAGAAGTTGGACGACTTTAGTGGCACAATTGATCAAAGCAATGTGAGCTTTCAACCAATCCATTCCGAGTATGAGGTCTATGGTGGAAGACTTCAGGATAGTAGGTGAGGCAAGGAATTCCAACCCTTTAATTTCGACGGTAACGTCAGGTGCTATCACGTCAGCATGACAATGACCTCCGGGAGTTTTAACGACTAATGGAGTATGCATTTTCTCATATCGAATGACATGCATGAATGCAAATTTTCCAGAGAGGAACGAATGTGATGCTCCTGAATCAAATAAAACAGAAGCGGGTACTGAGTTAACGAGAAGGGTACCCATCACAGTAGCAGGTTGATCCTGGACTTCTTCAATGTCAATGTTGTAAGCGTGTCCACGACCATGTGCAGCAGACCCAGTATTATAGTTACGGGTCTGGTTGTTGCCACGACCATTGCCACGGCCAGCACGAGGAAAAGATAACTGATTCTGAGTTTGGCGGCAGTCTTTAGCCTGGTGACCTGGTTTGCTGCACTTGAAGCACATACCATCTTCAGGACGAAGAGGAGCATTGTTTTGAATAGCTTGAGCGTTTGGCTGCCTCGGTGGTGGAGGAGGCAGACGTGGTGCAGCATAGTTGTTCTTTGGCGCAGAGGTATTGGGACGGAACGCATTGTTGGGAATCCAAACTCGATGCTTCTGTGCTGAGCCCGAAGATGAGCCAGCATCACGATAGCGCTTCTGCGAGTCCTTGTGTTCCATCTGAGCGGTCTCAACAAGAATAGCCTTGTTCACTAGAGTTGAAAAGTCGTTGAAGTCTTGAGCAGCAAGTGCAAGCTTGAGGTCTGGGTGGAGTCCACTACGGAACTTCTCTTGTCTACGGGCATCTGTGGCGATGTCTTCTTCAGCATAGCGGGAAAGATCAAGAAATTCCCGCTGATAAGCTTCGACAGTCTTATTGCCCTGAGTGAGGTTACGGAACTGGGTCTTCATGCGTTCCATAATTGCCTGAGGGATGTAACATGTACGGAAAGCAGCCTGGAACTCATACCAGGTGATGACTGTTCCAACAGGCAGTGTACGCTTGTGTGTGTCCCACCAGTGAGCAGCGGGGCCCTTTAAGAAAAAGGCCGTGAAGTTGACGAAGTTGGCAGGGGCGACATTAGCAGACTCCATCTCATGAGTGATGTCGCGGAGCCAGTCATCAGCATCCAGTGGCTTGTCAGAGTTGCGGAACTGAGTTGGATTGAGTCGCATAAACTCTATCAAAGTTATTGAAGCTGGGTTCTGGTTCTGGTTGTTCTGATGCGGAATCTGAGCCATGATTCCAGTCATAAACTGACGGTTAAGCTCAAACTGTTGCATCATAGCTGCCATATAGTCTGGCGGTGGTGGGCGTTCAGGGGTACCACGACCACGACCACCTGGTCTAACCATCCTGCTAAGTATCAACAGGGGGTAGTTTAGTAAAAGAAATTGCGAGTGTTTAACGGCAAGCATGATGTAACTCGACAACAATTTAAGTAGTGTAACAGATACATAATAGTAGTCGATTAAGACATACAGATCCATACACAAAGTCGGGTACATGAGGACAGCATAACGGCGCAATTTTAAAACTAGACATGCTAGGCGGAGCGCAGGCACGCGGTAAGGAAGTACACAACGAGACATAGCAAAGGCTACATCAACGTCGGAGAAAACCACTGAAACGGGGTAACTGCAAGTGTGGACGACGAATGTTCGTCGCAATAAGATCCTGCGCTCCATGTGCACTCTGATGCAGAACCCGGTCTCGAGCTGTAAGAAGAGGTCCACGTGTAGGTGTGTGACCTCCAACAGCAGGCCAATCAATACTAGCGTACATCTGAGTCCTGCGCGGGTAAAGGATGTGCTCCGGATGTATCCCTGCGCGAACAACGGGTAGCAACTTCGTCATAGCATCGTAGAGACGTGCTCGAGTGGCAACCAACTCGACGGCAAGAGCCCGAACAGTGCGATCCAGAGCCTGAGTGCACCGAATCAGAATGCGCGGGTCATAGCGTCGAGGCTCGTACGGGGCACATATAGCTGTGTAGTATCCAGTAGCATCTCCAGCAGGGGCATAAGAAATGTATCGGAACTCAGAGTCATCCAAGATATCGCTGAACTGTCCTCGGAGACGTGCGACGGCAGAGTAGGCGGCATCATGTACTGCCATCTCAATCGTCACGCCGATACCGTGGAAAAGGTGTAGCTCAGTGTCTGAGTCATCTTGCCGATCATAGATACGAACATCAGCATGGTACTGCTCCTGATTGAACTCGCGGTAATCCTCGTAAACCATGTACTCAGGGTACCAGCGGTAGCCAAGTCTGGTCAGGAGGGCGATCAGAACAGCTGGAAACCCAGGGGCATCACGAGCCCAAGTGCGAAGCACAAGCTGTGTCGTAGGACGTGGTGGAAACAAACGATCCATCTGAAACAGAGGAAATTCAGGGTTGTCAAACGACAATGAGAAGTTTAACACAACTCGGAGAGAAAGGTTAAACAAAACAATGGAAAGGAAAATGATTATCAGACTAATCAGATCAATGACAGGGAAATCGCACAGATATCCAGCTCTCCGGGTAGACGGAATTTACGAGATCCTAAGTGTCGGCGTTAGTAAAATTTATTTAACCCGAATAGAAGAGAGATCAGAGTCCCAGAGTATAGACAAGGAATAAAAGATCCTAATACCACCCAGTTGGCGACGTGGGCCCGTAAGCCACACAGCCAAGTTAGTAAATTAGTTTTTCGGTTTCTAGACTCAACTTCGGCCAAGGAATTTGGAGGGGGCTTCCTACAGGCAGTCGGCTCTGATACCAAATTGTGGCGCCCCCGGCTCAATCGTACACTAATCATACACGCAAACATGTACGATCAAGCACAGGGACTCACGGGAGGATCACAACACAACTCTAAACACAAATAACTGGAGATCCACAATATTACAGACCAGGGATCCGAAGATCCGAATACATAAGTCAGTCATACAAATATTATCTGAGTACAGACATAGTTAGACAAGTTCTGCCTTAAGAAGGCTAGCACAAACAACGACACTAGATCGAAAGGCGTTGGCCTCCTGCCTGGGAACCTCCGATCCTCCTCCTGGTCGGCTGGCTCGATCCAGTAATACGTGCCCGCAGGAACCTCCTGGTAGTAAGCTCCTGAGATGGCATCTGGCTCCGGGGCTCCATCGTCTGATGTATCATCAAAGTGGGATATGGGGAAAAGAGAAAGTAAAGCAACCGTGAGTACTCATCCGAAGTACTCAGCAAGCAAGGATCTATACTACATATGCAACATTATCAATGGAGAAAGGCTGTATATGTGGACTGGGCTGCAGAAATGCCAGAATAGAGAGAAGGCCTAGTCCTATCGAAGACTAGCATCTTCAAACATCTTCATGAAGCCATCATCTTGCAGCAGTAGAAGAGAATAGAATAGCATTTTATTAAGCAAACATGTTGAAGCAAAGCCTAGAGATCCTTCCTCGACTCCCTGCGAGAAAGCGATCCCGAAGCTTCAATTAAGTAACAAGTATCCAGTTCAAGTAGTAGATCGGGATACACAAACTGAGCGTCCTTTACCGTAGGACCGGCTATCGATAGATCATTCATCCCTGCAGGGGTGCACTACTGTTACCCAGCACGCTCGATCAACTCTGGTCGGACACACTTGCTGGGTAATGCCCGGCCTCGGTAGATCAACACGAAGCAACGCCCTACCTAGGCTCGGCAGAGAGGTCAGCACGCCGGACTAACCTATGCACCCAGAGGTCTTGGGCCATCGCCCTGGGCACCCTGCGTGTTGCGAGACTGGCCGGGGTGCAGGCGCGACACTGAATGCGTCAGTGAAGTATCCAGCCCAATCCCGACAATCAGCCCGCACGGTGAATCGTGACGTCTGATGAGCTTTCGGGAGAAACGTACATCGCAGAGGGCCCCATAACCATTATCCCGCGTGGTGGTAGTGCATATAGGGCACGTCGACCCACTCAGATCACACACCCAAATCCAATAGGCTCATTTAGTATCACGCGGAGACAATCAGAGTTTCTGAAACTCCGCCACAATATCACACTCGAGTGCCCTTTCGGCACACCCGAAAATCATAGATCCCCAGCGAGTACCCACCAGGGTGGACCCGCCTGTAACAAAGGTCAAAGTAACCGTGTGGTCATAACATCAAGGGGGAAACCCGAGGAATCACCCTCGGCGGATTCCACTCGATGAAATCATCAGGGTGAACGTATGAGGCATCACCCTCGAGGTTCACACTGAGGGGTCGCACGACAGAGTCGTATCAGAAGTGGAGAAGGAGGAATCACCCTCGATGACCACGACCGAATAGCTACACTGCAGAGTATTCATTAGGAGTGCGTTACGAGGTATCACCCTCGGCACTCGATAGTAACTATGCAGAGTCGTACAACTAAGGGGGGTGTGAAGTGAGGTGTCGGTCTCTGGTCGACGATCACGTTGATCGAGTCGTCGATGATCAAGCAGTAGCAACAAGGGTAAGGTGGTGGGGGTCACTGATGGTTCACTACCAACCTATACTAAACAGTTTATCATAGGCAGGTAAGGTAACAATGAACAGGTTACAACAGCAGGCTATGCATCAGAATAGGAGCATACATTAACAGTAGCAAAATCTAATGCAAGCAGGAGAGGAAGGAGAAACGGCGAGGATGGGACGAATCATTGGAGAATCAGGGGGGGGGGGGGGGCTTGATGGTGCTCTGGCAAGAGAGAGGGGTCGTCAACGGGCTGCTCGTCCGGTAGTGTAGTCGTACCCAGCTGCAGCATGTCGGTCTCAGCGTCTATCGAAGAGAAGGGGGGGTGTTGGAATATGCCCTAGAGGCAATAATAAAATGGTTATTATTATATTTCCTTGTTCATGATAATTGTCTGGTATTCATGCTATAATTGTGTTATCCGGAAATCGTAATACATGTGTGAATACATAGACCACAACATGTCCTAGAAGCCTCTAGTTGACAGCTCGTTGATCAATAGATGTTACGGTTTTCTGACCATGGACATTGGATGTCATTGATAACGGGATCACATCATTAGGAGAATGATGTGATGGACAAGACCCAATCTAAGCCGCACTAGAATCATGTAGTGTCGTTTGCTAAAGCTTTTCCAATGTCAAGTAACTTTTCCTTAGACCATGAGATTGTGCAACTCCCGGATACCGTAGGAGTGCTTTGGGTGTACCAAACGTCACAACGTAACTGGGTGGCTATAAAGGTGCACTACGGGTATCTCCGAAAGTGTCTGTTGGGTTGGCAAGAATCGAGACTGGGATTTGTCACTCCGTGTGACGGAGAGGTACCTCTGGGCCCACTCGGTAGGACATCATCATAATGAGCTCAATGTGATCAAGGAGTGTTCACAGGATGATGTGTTACGGAAACGAGTAAAGAGACTTGCCGGTAACGAGATTGAACAAGGTATCGGTATACCGACGATCGAATCTCGGGCAAGTATCGTACCGATAGACAAAGGGAATTGCGTACGGGATTGATTGAATCCTCGACATCGTGGTTCATCCGATGAGATCATCGAGGAGCATGTGGGAGCCAACATGGGTATCCAGATCCCGCTGTTGGTTATTGACCGGAGAGTCGTCTCGGTCATGTCTACGTGTCTCCCGAACCCGTAGGGTCTACACACTTAAGGTTCGATGACGCTAGGGTTGTAGGGAAAGTTTGTACGTGGTTACCGAATGTTGTTCGGAGTCCCGGATGAGATCCCGGACGTCACGAGGAGTTCCGGAATGGTCCGGATGTGAAGATTTATATATGGGAAGTTGTCATACAGTCACCGAAAGGTGTCCGGAGGTCCACCGGGTGGGGCTGATTTACCCGGGAGGCCTAATGGGCTGTATATGGGAGGGAACCAGCCCCCTAGTGGGCTGGTGCGCCCCCCCCCCAAGGGCCCATGGCGCCTAGGGTTGGGAAACCCTAGGGGAGGGAGCCTTCCACCTTGCTTGGGGGGCAAGTTTCCCTCCCCTGGCCGCCTCCCCTCCCCTCAGATTGGATCTGAGGGGGCCGGCCCCCTCTCCTCTTCCCCCTATAAATAGTGGAGGGGTGGGAGGGAGGCCATACCTCATCCCTGGCGCAGCCCCTCCCCTCTCCAACACCTCCTCCTCCTCCCGCGGTGCTTGGCGAAGCCCTGCAGGAATACCACGCAGCTCCAACTCCACCACGCCGTCGTGCTGCTGCTGGAGCTGTCCTCCCCAACCTCTCCTCCCCCCTTGCTGGATCAAGAAGGAGGAGACGTCTCCGCTCCGTACGTGTGTTGAACACGGAGGTGCCGTCCGTTCGGCGCTCGGTCATCGGTGATTTGGATCACGACGAGTACGACTCCATCAACCCCGTTCTCTTGAACGCTTCCGCTCGCGATCTACAAGGGTATGTAGATGCACTCCCCTCTCTCTCGTTGCTATATGACTCCATAGATTGATCTTGGTGATGCGTAGAAAATTTTAAAATTCTGCTATGATCCCCAATAGTGGCATCATGAGCTAGGTCTATGCGTAGTATCTTGCACGAGTAGAACACAAAGTAGTTGTGGGCGTCGATTTGTCAATCTTCTTGCCGTTACTAGTCTTATCTTGATTCGGCGGCACTGTGGGATGAAGCGGCCCGGACCGACCTTACACGTACGCTTACGTGAGACAGGTTCCACCGACTGACATGCACTAGTTGCATAAGGTGGCTAGCGGGTGTCTGTCTCTCCCACTTTAGTCGGATCGGATTCGATGAACAGGGTCCTTATGAAGGGTAAATAGAAATTGGCATATCACGTTGTGGTTTTGGCGTAGGTAAGAAACGTTCTTGCTAGAAACCTATAGCAGCCACATAAAAACTTGCAACAACAATTAGAGGACGTCTAACTTGTTTTTGCAGCAAGTGCTTTGTGATGTGATATGGCCAAAGGATGTGATGAATGATATATGTGATGTATGAGATGATCATGTTCTTGTAATAGGAATCACGACTTGCATGTTGATGAGTATGACAACCAGCAGGAGCCATAGGAGTTGTCTTAATTTATTATATGACCTGCGTGTCATTGAAATTCGCCATGTAATTACTTTACTTTATTGCTAACCGTTAGCCGTAGTAGTAGAAGTAATAGTTGGCGAGACAACTTCATGAAGACACGATGATGGAGATCATGATGATGGAGATCATGGTGTCATGCCGGTGACGATGATGATCATGGAGCCCCGAAGATGGAGATCAAAAGGAGCGAAGTGATAATGGCCATATCATATCACTATTTTGATTGCATGAGATGTTTATCATGTTTTTGCATCTTATTTGCTTAGAACGACGGTAGCATATAAGATGATCCCTTACTAAAATTTCAAGAAAGTGTTCCCCCTAACTGTGCACCGTTGCGAAGGTTCGTTGTTTCGAAGCACTACGTGTTGATCGGGTGTGATAGATTCTAACGTTCGAATACAACGGGTGTAAGCCAGATTTACACAGCAATACACTTAGGTTGACTTGACGAGCCTAGCATGTACAGACATGGCCTCGGAACACAAGAGACCGAAAGGTCGAACATTAGTCGTATAGAAGATACGATCAACATGGAGATGTTCACCGTTGATGACTAGTCCGTCTCACGTGATGATCGGACACGGCCTAGTCGATTCAGATCATGTATCACTTAGATGACGAGAGGGATGTCTATCTGAGTGGGAGTTCATTACATAATTTGATTAGATGAACTTAATTGTCATGAACTTAGTCTAAATGTTACATATCTATCTTGTAGATCAAATGGCCAACGCTAATGTTACCCTCAAATTCAACGCGTTCCTAGAGAAAAACAAGCTGAAAGACGATGGTAGCAACTATGCGGACTGGGTCCGTAACCTGAGGATTATCCTCATAGCTGCCAAGAAATCATATGTCCTTGAAGCACCATTAGGTGACCCACCTGCTCTCCCAGCACTGCCAGACGATTTGAACGTTTGGCAGACACGCACCGATGATTACTCCTTCGTTCAGTGCGGCATGCTCTTCAGCTTAGAACCGGGGCTCCAAAAGCGTTTTGAGCATCACGGAGCATATGAGATGTTCGAAGAGCTGAAAATGGTTTTCCAAGCTCATGCCCGGATCGAGAGATATGAAGTCTCCGATAAGTTCTACAGCTGTAAGATGGAGGAAAATAGTTCTGTCAGCGAGCACATACTCAAAATGTCTGGGTTGCACAGCCGCTTGTCTCAGCTGGGAGTTAATCTCCCGGATGACGCGGTCGTTGACAGAATCCTTCAGTCGCTTCCACCTATCTACAAGAGCTTCGTGATGAACTTCAACATGCAGGGGATGGAAAAGACCATTCCTGAGGTATATGCGATGCTGAAGTCAGCGGAGGCAGAGATCAGAAAGGAACATCAAGTGTTGATGGTGAATAAAACCACTAAGTTCAAGAAGGGCAAGGGTAAGAAGAACTTCAAGAAGGACGGCAAGGGAGTTGCCGCGCCCGGTAAGCCAGCTGCCGGGAAGAAGTCGAAGAATGGACCCAAGCCTGAGACTGAGTGCTTTTATTGCAAGGGAAACGGTCACTGGAAGCGAAACTGCCCCAAGTACTTGGCGGACAAGAAGGCCGGCAATACCAAAGGTATATATGATATACATGTAATTGATGTGTACCTTACCAGCACTCGTAGTAGTTCCTGGGTATTTGATACCGGTGCGGTTGCTCATATTTGTAACTCAAAGCAGGAACTGCGAAATCAGCGTAGACTGGCAAAGGACGAGGTGACGATGCGCGTCGGGAATGGTTCCAAGGTCGATGTGATCGCCGTCGGCACGCTACCTCTGCATCTACCTACGGGATTAGTTTTAAACCTCAATAATTGTTATTTAGTACCAGCTTTGAGCATGAACATTGTATCTGGATCTCGCTTAATGCGAGATGGCTACTCATTTAAATCTGAGAATAATGGTTGTTCTATTTATATGAGAGATATGTTTTATGGTCATGCCCCGCTGGTGAATGGTTTATTTTTATTGAATCTCGAACGTGATGTTACACATGTTTATAATGTGAATGCCAAGAAATGCAAGGTTGATAACGATAGTCCCACATACTTGTGGCACTGCCGCCTTGGTCATATCGGTGGTAAACGCATGAAGAAACTCCATGCAGATGGACTTTTGGAGTCTCTTGATTATGAATCATTTGACAGATGCGAACCATGCCTCTTGGGCAAGATGACCAAGACTCCGTTCTCCGGAACAATGGAGCGAGCAACCAACTTATTGGAGATCATACATACTGATGTGTGTGGTCCAATGAGTGTTGAGGCTCGCGGTGGTTATCGTTATGTTCTCACCCTCACCGATGATTTGAGTAGATATGGGTATGTCTACTTGATGAAGCACAAGTCTGAGACCTTTGAAAAGTTCAAGGAATTTCAGAATGAGGTTGAGAATCAACGTGACAAGAAAATAAAGTTCTTACGATCAGATCGTGGAGGAGAATATTTGAGTCATGAATTTGGCACGCACTTAACGAAATGTGGAATTGTTTCACAACTCACGCCGCCTGGAACACCTCAGCGTAACGGTGTGTCCGAACGTCGTAATCGCACTCTATTGGATATGGTGCGATCTATGATGTCTCTTACTGATCTACCGCTATCTTTTTGGGGTTATGCTTTAGAGACTGCCGCATTCACTTTAAATAGGGCACCGTCAAAATCCGTTGAGACGACACCGTACGAATTATGGTTTGGGAAGAAACCTAAGCTGTCGTTTCTGAAAGTTTGGGGATGCGATGCTTAGGTGAAGAAACTTCAACCAGAGAAGCTCGAACCCAAGTCGGAAAAATGCGTATTCATAGGATACCCTAAGGAAACTATTGGGTATACCTTCTACCTAAGATCCGAGGGCAAGATCTTTGTTGCCAGGAATGGATCCTTTCTAGAGAAAGAGTTTCTCTCGAAAGAAGTAAGTGGGAGGAAAGTGGAGCTTGATGAGATGACCCTCGAACCGGAGAGTAGCGCAGCACAGGAAAATGTTTCTGTGGAGCCTGCACCGGCTAGAGAGGAAGTTAATGATAATGATCATGATCAAGCTACCACTGAACTTCGAAGGTCCACAAGGACACGTTCCGCACCAGAGTGGTACGGCAATCCTGTCCTGGAAATCATGTTGTTAGACAACAGTGAACCTTCAAACTATGAAGAAGCGATGGCGGGCCCGGATTCCGACAAATGGCTTGAAGCCATGAAATCCGAGATAGGATCCATGTATGAAAACGAAGTATGGACTTTGACTGACTTGCCCGATGATCGGCAAGCCATAGAAAATAAATGGATCTTTAAGAAGAAGACTGACGCGGATGGTAATGTGACCATCTATAAGGCTCGGCTTGTCGCTAAGGGTTATCGACAAGTTCAAGGGGTTGACTACGATGAGACTTTCTCACCCGTAGCGAAGCTGAAATCCGTCAAAATCATGTTAGCAATTGCCGCATACTATGATTATGAGATATGGCAAATGGACGTCAAAACGGCATTCCTTAATGGTTTTCTTAAGGAAGAGTTGTATATGATGCAACCGGAAGGTTTTGTCGACCCTGAGAATGCTGACAAGGTATGCAAGCTCCAGCGCTCAATCTATGGGCTGGTGCAAGCATCTCGGAGTTGGAACATTCGCTTTGATGAGATGATCAAAGCGTTTGGGTTCACACAGACTTATGGAGAAGCCTGTGTTTACAACAAAGTGAGTGGGAGCTCTGTAGCATTTCTCATATTATATGTGGATGACATACTGCTGATGGGAAATAATATAGAATTCTTGGAAAGTATAAAGGCCTACTTGAATAAGTGTTTTTCAATGAAGGACCTTGGAGAAGCTGCTTATATATTAGGCATCAAGATCTATAGGGATAGATCGAGACGCCTCATAGGTCTTTCGCAAAGCACATACCTTGATAAGATATTGAAGAAGTTCAATATGGATCAGTCCAAGAAGGGGTTCTTGCCTGTATTGCAAGGTGTGAGATTGAGCACGGCTCAATGCCCGACCACGGCAGAAGATGTAGAAGAGATGAGTGTCATCCCCTATGCCTCAGCCATAGGGTCTATTATGTATGCCATGCTGTGTACCAGACCTGATGTAAACCTTGCAGTAAGTTTGGTAGGTAGGTACCAAAGTAATCCTGGCAAGGAACACTGGACAGCGGTCAAGAACATCCTGAAGTACCTGAAAAGGACTAAGGATATGTTTCTCGTATATGGAGGTGACGAAGAGCTCGTCGTAAAGGGTTACGTCGACGCTAGCTTCGACACAGATCCGGATGACTCCAAGTCACAAACCGGATACGTGTATATTTTGAATGGTGGAGCGGTAAGCTGGTGCAGTTGCAAGCAAAGCGTCGTGGCAGGTTCTACATGCGAAGCGGAGTACATAGCAGCCTCGGAGGCAGCACATGAAGCAGTATGGATGAAGGAGTTCATCACCGACCTAGGAGTCATTCCAAATGCGTCGGGTCCAATGGCTCTCTTCTGTGACAACACTGGAGCTATTGCCCTTGCCAAGGAGCCCAGGTTTCACAAGAAGACCAGGCATATCAAGCGTCGCTTCAACTCCATACGTGAACATGTTCAAGATGGAGACATAGATATTTGTAAATTGCACACGGATTTGAATGTAGAAGATCCGTTGACTAAACCTCTTCCACGAGCAAAACATGATCAACACCAGAACTCTATGGGTGTTCGATTCATCACAATGTAACTAGATTATTGACTCTAGTGCAAGTGGGAGACTGTTGGAAATATGCCCTAGAGGCAATAATAAAATGGTTATTATTATATTTCCTTGTTCATGATAATTGTCTGTTATTCATGCTATAATTGTGTTATCCGGAAATCATAATACATGTGTGAATACATAGACCACAACATGTCCCTAGTAAGCCTCTAGTTGACTAGCTCGTTGATCAATAGATGGTTACGGTTTCCTGACCATGGACATTGGATGTCATTGATAACGGGATCACATCATTAGGAGAATGATGTGATGGACAAGACCCAATCCTAAGCCTAGCACTAGATCGTGTAGTTCGTTTGCTAAAGCTTTTCCAATGTCAAGTAACTTTTCCTTAGACCATGAGATTGTGCAACTCCCGGATACCGTAGGAGTGCTTTGGGTGTACCAAACGTCACAACGTAACTGGGTGGCTATAAAGGTACACTACGGGTATCTCCGAAAGTGTCTGTTGGGTTGGCACGAATCGAGACTGGGATTTGTCACTCCGTGTGACGGAGAGGTACCTCTGGGCCCACTCGGTAGGACATCATCATAATGAGCTCAATGTGATCAAGGAGTTGTTCACAGGATGATGTGTTACGGAAACGAGTAAAGAGACTTGCCGGTAACGAGATTGAACAAGGTATCGAGATACCGACGATCGAATCTCGGGCAAGTATCGTACCGATAGACAAAGGGAATTGCGTACGGGATTGATTGAATCCTCGACATCGTGGTTCATCCGATGAGATCATCGAGGAGCATGTGGGAGCCAACATGGGTATCCAGATCCCGCTATTGGTTATTGACCGGAGAGTTGTCTCGGTCATGTCTACGTGTCTCCCGAACCCGTAGGGTCTACACACTTAAGGTTCGGTGACGCTAGGGTTGTAGGGAAAGTTTGTACGTGGTTACCGAATGTTGTTCGGAGTCCCGGATGAGATCCCGGACGTCACGAGGAGTTCCGGAATGGTCCGGAGGTGAAGATTTATATATGGGAAGTTGTCATACGGTCACCGGAATAGTTTCGGGGGTTATCGGTATTGTACCGGGACCACCGAAAGGTGTCCGGAGGTCCACCGGGTGGGGCTGATTTACCCGGGAGGCCTAATGGGCTGTATATGGGAGGGAACCAGCCCCCTAGTGGGCTGGTGCGCCCCCCCAAGGGCCCATGGCGCCTAGGGTTGGGAAACCCTAGGGGAGGGAGCCTTCCACCTTGCTTGGGGGGCAAGTTTCCCTCCCCTGGCCGCCTCCCCTCCCCTCAGATTGGATCTGAGGGGGACGGCCCCCTCTCTTCTTCCCCCTATAAATAGTGGAGGGGTGGGAGGGAGGCCATACCTCATCCCTGGCGCAGCCCCTCCCCTCTCCAACACCTCCTCCTCCTCCCGCGGTGCTTGGCGAAGCCCTGCAGGAATACCACGCAGCTCCAACTCCACCACGCCGTCGTGCTGCTGCTGGAGCTGTCCTCCCCAACCTCTCCTCCCCCCTTGCTGGATCAAGAAGGAGGAGACGTCTCCGCTCTGTACGTGTGTTGAACACGGAGGTGCCGTCCGTTCGGCGCTCGGTCATCGGTGATTTGGATCACGACGAGTACGACTCCATCAACCCCGTTCTCTTGAACGCTTCCGCTCGCGATCTACAAGGGTATGTAGATGCACTCCCCTCTCTCTCGTTGCTAGATGACTCCATAGATTGATCTTGGTGATGCGTAGAAAATTTTAAAATTCTGCTACGATCCCCAACAGTACTGTTGGAAATATGCCCTAGAGGCAATAATAAAATGGTTATTATTATATTTCCTTGTTCATGATAATTGTCTGTTATTCATGCTATAATTGTGTTATCCGGAAATCGTAATACATGTGTGAATACATAGACCACAACATGTCCCTAGTAAGCCTCTAGTTGACTAGCTCGTTGATTAATAGATGGTTACGGTTTCCTGACCATGGACATTGGATGTCATTGATAACGGGATCACATCATTAGGAGAATGATGTGATGGACAAGACCCAATCCTAAGCCTAGCACTAGATCGTGTAGTTCGTTTGCTAAAGCTTTTCCAATGTCAAGTAACTTTTCCTTAGACCATGAGATTGTGCAACTCCCGGATACCGTAGGAGTGCTTTGGGTGTACCAAACGTCACAACGTAACTG
Source organism: Thinopyrum elongatum (assembly GCA_011799875.1). Classification (NCBI taxonomy): domain Eukaryota; kingdom Viridiplantae; phylum Streptophyta; class Magnoliopsida; order Poales; family Poaceae; genus Thinopyrum; species Thinopyrum elongatum. The sequence continues at coordinate 586,427,020 of CM022298.1, forward strand.
GGTGGCTATAAAGGTGCACTACGGGTATCTCCGAAAGTGTCTGTTGGGTTGGCACGAATCGAGACTGGGATTTGTCACTCCGTGTGACGGAGAGGTACCTCTGGGCCCACTCGGTAGGAAATCATCATAATGAGCTCAATGTGATCAAGGAGTTGTTCACAGGATGATGTGTTACGGAAACGAGTAAAGAGACTTGCCGGTAACGAGATTGAACAAGGTATCGGTATACCGACGATCGAATCTCGGGCAAGTATCGTACCGATAGACAAAGGGAATTGCGTACGGGATTGATTGAATCCTCGACATTGTGGTTCATCCGATGAGATCATCGAGGAGCATGTGGGAGCCAACATGGGTATCCAGATCCCGCTGTTGGTTATTGACCGGAGAGTCGTCTCGGTCATGTCTACGTGTCTCCCGAACCCGTAGGGTCTACACACTTAAGGTTCGATGACGCTAGGGTTGTAGGGAAAGTTTGTACGTGGTTACCGAATGTTGTTCGGAGTCCCGGATGAGATCCCGGACGTCACGAGGAGTTCCGGAATGGTCCGGAGGTGAAGATTTATATATGGGAAGTTGTCATACAGTCACCGAAAGGTGTCCGGAGGTCCACCGGGTGGGGCTGATTTACCCGGGAGGCCTAATGGGCTGTATATGGGAGGGAACCAGCCCCCTAGTGGGCTGGTGCGCCCCCCCCCAAGGGCCCATGGCGCCTAGGGTTGGGAAACCCTAGGGGAGGGAGCCTTCCACCTTGCTTGGGGGGCAAGTTTCCCTCCCCTGGCCGCCTCCCCTCCCCTCAGATTGGATCTGAGGGGGCCGGCCCCCTCTCCTCTTCCCCCTATAAATAGTGGAGGGGTGGGAGGGAGGCCATACCTCATCCCTGGCGCAGCCCCTCCCCTCTCCAACACCTCCTCCTCCTCCCGCGGTGCTTGGCGAAGCCCTGCAGGAATACCACGCAGCTCCAACTCCACCACGCCGTCGTGCTGCTGCTGGAGCTGTCCTCCCCAACCTCTCCTCCCCCCTTGCTGGATCAAGAAGGAGGAGACGTCTCCGCTCCGTACGTGTGTTGAACACGGAGGTGCCGTCCGTTCGGCGCTCGTTCATCGGTGATTTGGATCACGACGAGTACGACTCCATCAACCCTGTTCTCTTGAACGCTTCCGCTCGCGATCTACAAGGGTATGTAGATGCACTCCCCTCTCTCTCGTTGCTATATGACTCCATAGATTGATCTTGGTGATGCGTAGAAAATTTTAAAATTCTGCTACGATCCCCAACAGGGGGGAGAGAAACAATAAATTCATGGCAATAATGCACACAATATGTATGACATGCCTAAATGATATGCCGGGATGTTCTACTGCCTAACTAAACGATTTAGTTAATTTAGGAATTTATCCAGATTTATTTAATCAACATTGGGCACTATTCATTTATCGAAATCGGTCTAAAAGTTCAATGTTTATATAGCTAGGGGCATCTGACAGGAATACGGAGGGCGTATTCGGGTTCGTATCGAAATTCTGAGCAAGTTTCATATATAAATTATTTTCATCGGAGTTACGGTTTATTTAATATGATTTTTAAAAGTTTTAAATATTTTCTGAATTTAATTATTAATTTAAATTCGAATTATCCAGAATAGTGAATGATGATGTCATCATGAGGTCAGGGTGACGTCAGCAGGTCAACTCTGGCTGACCAGAGTCAAACCTGACAGGTGGGACCCACATGTCATACACTGTGACATTAACTGAGGGGTTAAATTAATTAATTGGATTAATTAACAGGTGGGGCCCAGCAGTCAGTGACCGATTAGGATCTTAATTATTTTTATTTATCTAATTAGTTAATTAGGCACCTGACAGGGGGGGGGCATATGTCATAGACACAGGAAAGGGGGCCCCACCAGTCAGTGACTGGGCAGTGCCCAGTCAGCCAGTTGACCAAGTCAACTGGCCAACTGGGGCCGTGGGGCCACAAGGCAGTGACCCATGGGGTGGGACCCGCGTGCCACATCGGAGTCGGCCGCCGGAGTTGCTCCGGCGAGCGGCGGAGCAGCGTCGGGATTCGTCCACAGGGGAACAAATTGCGCGCGGCCGGGCTTGTTCGAACGAGCAGACGATGGCGAAGCGATCTGGGGTGGCGGCAGAGGCTGCGATGGTCGGTAGCGTCGACGGCGAGCGGCGAGGCGGACGCCGGAGTTCGGTCGTCTTCGGGATCGGGGCTACGGGGCGCAAAACGAGCGGCGCGAGGTGGCTACGACGTCTACCCGATGCGGCGAATGCAACGGGCTTGGTTGCGAGGCCGTTTGGTCACCAGATCGACGCCGGCGACGAGCAGTGGCGGAGGCAGGGGTTCGGTAACGGCGGCGAGCGGGCTAGGGGCAAATGCGGCCGCGGAAAGGAGTAACAGAAGGAGGGAGGAGCTCACCGAGCGGCCAAGAAAGGCCCGTGAGAGCTTAGGAGCAGCAGAGGTCGATGGAGACGAACGGCGGCGGCCGGAGATGCGTTCGGAAGGGGTTCGGCGCTGCAGGGCCTCCCGGGCTCATCCGGCAGCGTAGACGAAGCGGAGGAGCGAGGCAGAGCTGTTGGACTTATCGGGGCGGCGAACGGGCGACGGTGGGCGCGAGCTTCACGGTGGCGCAGCCATGGTGGCGTCGGGCAAGGTGGGGGACGGGGGAAAGCGAGAGAGTGTGAGTGAGGGAGAGGCCAGGGAAGCGCCAGGGCCTGCCCTATATCCACCAAGTGGGCGAGGCCGCTGTCGGGCAGGAGGAGAGGGGGGCCAGGGCGCGGGCGTGCGTGCGCGCAGAGCGCTCGACAGCGAGGCGCGGGGTGAGCAGTAGGTAGGGGACGAGGTGGGGAGTGGGCTTGGCCGCGGCTGTAGCGAGCAGGCCTAGTGCACAGTAGCTTCTTTAGGCCTTTTTCCTTTTCTCTTTTTCTGTTTCTTTCTTTTCTGTTTTGTTAATTATTTGGGCCCCAAATGGATTTTGTAAAAAGTGTGACCTAGTCCAAAATTAGCAGTGCATTATACCCTAACACCAAAAATTAGTTTGGGCAAAACATCATTTCATATTTGATCTAGATTTATTAAAAGGTTATTAAACATTATTTTCAGCCACTGTTAAAAGAGGTTTGGGTCACTTAACTAATTTACTAATTGTTGGTTACAATTTTAGAATGGTCTCTGTAATATTTGCTATTTATTGAACATTTTAGTTTCTATGTTGGACAACTTTTATTTTCCACTTTCATTTAAATTTGAATTCTGACTTAGGAGTTGAAATGCAATATGATGCAAATGATGATTTGGCACTGTTAATCCTGCTGACTTGTCATTATCAAAAGTGATTACTGTGGCTAATGACATGGAGTGTTACATCAGAAGCCCTTTTATCCACCTGAAACTTCTTTTTATGCTGTTCAACATGTCCATCCGTGAGAAAGTTTTTATTAAAAAACTTAATCCTCATGGACAATAGTACTCTCGCATTCAACAGGAAGAATGTGACAAAGCTAGTGCTTCGGCAAAATCCTAATACACTCCATGCGGCGGTGACAACTGTGGATGGGGGGTGCGGCCGCCTATTATGACCAGCGGATCAGGCGCGCCATTAATATGGAACAGTGGGAGCGAGGTGGGCGGCGGTCAAAGGGCTAGCTCGCCTCCCGGTGAGCCTGCACAGCAGACTGCTGGCATGCCTACCGTCATTTCACACAGCTACTAGCAAGCCCCACGGTGAGTGCAGAGCGAACACGCGCATGCCTCGGCCTCCCGGTCTGCCTGCGCGACAGACTGCTAGCATGCGTCTCATCAACTCACGCATGCTCGTACGGCACACGGGACGCATGGCGGCACATATTATATTGATTTTTCCTTTTTGATGATTAATTCTGCCGCTTTATTGCTTAACCAAAGCATGACACGTACATTGTTGGTCTAAGCACACGGTTCGAATAAAGTGTCCGTTTGCGATATTGGTTGATAATTATTGATAATTTCCTGTCTGTAGGAAGATTATATCAAAATTTGTCTCAAATTTGAAAATATATATATAACATCATAGTCTATTGGTGTCCATATGACACCACAATAAGTTTCATGAATTTAAACTTAGTTTTGGATTTACTGGATTTTAAAATCAAGATTCTCAATGTTAAAAACTTCTTGCATGGGGACTAAACATGCACCCAGGGACACGTACACATATGATTTTGCAATCCATTTTCATGCACTATCACGGGTCTCATGTAGATCAAATTTGATTTTTGCACATTAAATCCCTGGGAAACAATCAATGTATAAAAACAGACAAATGTTATCTATTTTTTTTCAATTTTTAACACTAAACTCCTTTGATCGCATATTCGCTGCAGAAAAAGTTTGACATGCATCTTTGGGCCACATGCACGTGGTGGTCCTAGGACACTAACTCGCGTGTGACACTCTCTGGGGCCGCGAGGTCGCCGTCCAGCACTATGACATGCAGTGAGAGAGGTTAATTTGACCAACAAGGATGGTCATTTTTTGGTTTTTATTACGTACGGTAGGAGTATATATATAGTACGCGTTGAAGAGGGTGGCCGGGGCAACATATACTATGCGTCATATAGGACAGTCACTCGCGTGCGATGCTTTCATCTGTGGGCCCGCGAGGTTGTCCTCCATCACTTTGACCCAACAAGGAGGTTTCTTTTTGGGTTGTGTTGCGGTAGGAGTATATAGTACGCGTCAAAGAGGGGAGGAGGGGGCCGGGGCAGCACATACTACACGCATGTCATGAACGATCTCGCTCCGTGTGGGGACTTTTCAGTTTCCGAGGCAGGTGCCACAAAGAAGTTGTGCATATTGGGTATTAAAAACATCACCAACACATTGGGCCACGTGCAGACGATGGTTGTCACTCATTCGCCTGCGTCACTTCCCTCCATGGGCCCGCGATGTCGTCATCCATCTAATATATGATACAACGAGAAAGGTAATTTGACGAACAAGGAGGATTATTTTCGGGTTGTGTTACGGTACGTAGGAGTATATATTACGCGTTGAATAGGGGAGGGGGGCCAGCATATATATACTGTGTGTCATGAACCTCAGTTCGTGTGGGGGACTTAAAGGTTTCTGAGGCAGGTGCCACATCAAAGTTTTGCATATATATTAGGTATTCAAACATCACAACCACACATCTCCATACATGTGTTTGGCCCACAAGCAAGCGATGGCGGTTGTCCTCTAGCACTCACTCACGGGGGTATCAGCGAGATGCTTCATCCATCTGTGTGTGCCCGCTTGGTCAATCACTTTGACCAACAACGATAGAGGTTAATTTGACTTATAATTAGGAGAGCATTAAATTTTGGTTCGTCTTATATGATACGGTACATGCATGTCTTGATGTGAGAGATAACATATTATACTTTGAGCGCATGTGTACGCACGAATCCCTCCCACCGGGTCGGAGTGGGGGGGGGGGAGGGGGCGAGCACGCGACTCGTCATGAACCAGATCTGTGTGGGGACTGTGCGTTTTTCGACGCATGCATGCGCAACATAAAAAATGTTGTGCTTTTGGTATTCAAACATATATGCATGCATCACGCATGTCCATACATATGTTTGGGGCACATGCATGAAGTGGTTGTCTTTGGACACTCTTCCTCGCTTGGTTATCATCGGCAGCCTATATATTTGTGGGCCCGTGTGGACGTCCATCACTTCGACCAACAACGCGAGAGAGGTTACCAAGGTGGATTCTTCTTCTCTTGGTTCGCGTTACCATATACTCATACGTTAATCATGGTGAGATTTGAGACCTATAAGTTCGAGGGCTTGCATACACATGAATCCCTATATATATAGTATACGCGTCGTGAACCCTCGCTCCGTGTGGGGACTTTCTGGTTCCAAAAGCACGGTGCCACATCAAAGTTGTGCATTGGGTATATTCAAACACCACATGACACTTCATACATATATGTTTGGGCCACATGCACGCAGTGGTTGTCTTCAGGTACTCCCTTGCGTGGTTATCGGCGACAAGCTAGCCTATTTGTGGGGCCGCGTGTGGACGTCCATGCATGACTTTGACCCAACAACAAGAGAGGTTATACGACCAAGGTGGTGATTCTTCTTGGTCAGTGTTACAATACACCTTGGTGAGATGCCCCCTCCCACCGACTCAAAGTGTGTGTGTGTGGGGGGGGGGGCACATTATTACTTTGCACTAGATGAACCTTCGTGGGGTCGGGGATGTCCGGTTAATTTGTGATGCACATGTGCCACATCAAATTTGTGATTTGGTTATTTAAATATCACACCACATCGTTTGTCACACACACACACACAAACAACACACACCACACACACACACACACACACACACACACACACACACCACCACACACACACACACACACACACATTGGGCTACCCGCAGGTGTGGTTCGTATGTCGTCCTACCCATCTAATGCCAGAAGAACACATCTGTGGGCCCGTAGACGATCCACAATTGATCGGAAGCAAGGGGGGGGGGGGGGTTGACCATGAGGTACTCCTTGGTTTTGTGTTACGATAGGGTGAGATGTCAGACCTAGCTATTTGGGGGCATGCGTTCATAGCTAGGATTCCCCTCCCGCCAACACGAAGTGTGTGTGTGTGTGGGGGGGGGGGGGGGGCTTAGCAATAATAACATGCGCTTTGTGCGACACGTGCCACATCAAAGTTGTGCATTGGGTATTTGAACATCAAACCACCCTTTTCATACATTATTTGGTCCACATGCAAGTGTGTTCATGTTCTTACACTTTCCCGCATTTTTTCGCCAAATTTATAAACAACAGACGAGTCGGACGCAGCAACCGTCTGCGATCGGGTACAAAACAGACACGGTTCCCTAAGACTACCCGTGTGCCGCGCCCCTGCCCCTGTCACCCACATGATCACAGTAGATTGGGCTCCACGAGGCTTCTCTCCCCCTCTCGGAAATATCTACTCCCTCGCAATCTCGAAAATATCTACCCGCCTAGATGGTTTTTCTGTTTGATAGCACACGTTTAGTATGTGTGGACTGTGTGCGATGTCTGTTACTTCCGCTCTGCTTCAATCAGTAGATCCAAATTTTAGTAGCCCCGACATTTTACTTGAAGAAAATATGCCCTAGAGGCAATAATAAAGTTGTTATTTTATATTTCCTTATTCATGATAAAGGTTTATTATTCATGCTAGAATTGTATTGATCGGAAACCTAAATACATGTGTGAATACATAAACAAACACCGTGTACCTAGTGAGCCTCTACTTGACTAGCTCGTTGATCAAAGATGGTTATGGTTTCCTAACCATGGACATGAGTTGTCATTTGATAACGGGATCACATCATTAGGAGAATGATGTGATGGACAAGACCCATCCGTTAGCTTAGCATAATGATCGTTCAAATTTATTGCTATTGCTTTCTTCATGTCAAATACATATTCCTTCGACTATGAGATTATGCAACTCCCAGATACCGGAGGAATGCCTTGTGTGCTATCAAACGTCACAACGTAACTGAGTGATTATAAAGATGCTCTACAGGTATCTCCGAAGGTATCTGTTGAGTTGGCATAGATCGAGACTAGGATTTGTCACTCCGAGTATCGGGGAGGTATCTCTGGGCCCTCTTGGTAATACACATCATAAGCTTGCAAGCAAATGACTAAGGAGTTAGTCATGAGGTGATGTATTACGGAACGAGTAAAGAGACTTGCCGGTAACGAGATTGAACTAGGTATGAAGATACCGACGATCGAATCTCGGGCAAGTAACATACCGATGGACAAAGGGAATTACGTATGTTGTCATAATGGTTCGACCGATAAAGATCTTCGTAGAATATGTAGGAGCCAATATGAGCATCCAGGTTCCGCTGTTGGTTATTGACTGGAGACGTGTCTCGGTCATGTCTACATAGTTCTCGAACCCGTAGGGTCCACACGCTTAACGTTTGATGACGATATAGTATTATATGAGTTATGTGATTTGGTGACCGAATGTTGTTCGGAGTCCCAGATGAGATCACGGACATGACAAGGAGTCTCAAAATGGTCAAGAGGTAAATATTGATATATAGGACGATGGTATTCGGACACCGAAAGTGTTCCGGTGGCCACCGAGTACTTATTGGATCACCGGAAAGGAGTTTCGAGCACCCCCGGCAAAGATATGGGCCTTATGGGCCAGGAGAGGGAACACACCAGCCCACAAGGGGCTGGTGCGCCCCCTATAGAGGCCGGCCTATGAGGAGGAGAAGGAAAGAGGGGAGGGAAAGGAAAGTGTGGAGTAGGACTCCCCGTACCTTCCCTCTCCCCCCCTCTTTCCTTCCCCCTTCTTCATATAAGGAAAGGGGAGGCGCAGGGCAAGGCAACAGCCCTAGGGCTGCCGCCAGGTCTCTTGGGGCGCCCTAGGGGCTGCCTCCTCCCCTCCCACCTATATATATGTGGGGAGGGGGTGCCACACAAGGACACAACATTGTCTTAGCCGTGTGCGGCGCCCCCGTCCACCGTTTACTCCCTCGGTCATATTTTCGCGGTGCTTAGGCGAAGCCCTGCGGAGATCACTTCACCATCACCGTCACCACGCTGTCGTGCTGATGGAACTCATCTACTACTTCGCCCATCTTGCTGGATCAAGAATGCGAGGACGTCACCGAGCTAAACGTGTGTAGAATGCGGAGGTGCCGTGCGTTCGGTACTAGGTCGGTTGGAGCGCGAAGAAAGTTCGACTACATCAACCGCGTTGTGAAACGCTTCCGCTTACAGTCTACGAGGGTACGTAGACACACTCTGCCCCTCGTTGCTATGCATCTCCATGGATAGATCATTGCCTGTGCGTAGAATTTTTTTTGTTTTCCATGCAACGATTCCCATCAGTGGTATCAGAGCCAGGTCTATGCGTAGATGATATGCACGAGTAGAACACAAACAGTTGTGGGCGGTGATAGTCATACTGCTTACCACCAACGTCTTATTTTGATTCGGCGGTATTGTGGGATGAAGTGGCCCGGACCAACCTTACATGTCCACGTACATGAGACCGGTTCCACCGACAGACATGCAACTAGTTTTGCATAAAGGTGGCTGGCGGGTGTCTGTTTCTCCTACTTTAGTTGAATTGAATTTGACTGCGGCCGGTCCTTGAAGAAGGTTAAAACAGCAAACTTGACGAATCACCGTTGTGGTTTTTGCCGTAGGTAAGGACGGTTCTTGCTAGAAGCCCGTAGCGGCCATGTAAAACTTGCAACAACAAAGTAGAGGACGTCTAACTTGTTTTGGCAGGGCATGTTGTGATGTGATATGGTTAAGACATGATGTGATATACGTTGTTGTATGAGATGATCATGTTTTGTAAGTTATCGGCAACTGGTAGGAGCCTTATGGTTGTCGCTTTATTGTATAAAATGCAAATGCCATGTAATTGCTTTACTTTATCACTATGCGTTAGCGATAGTTGTAGAACCAATAGTTGGCGAGACGACCACGACGCAACGATGGAGATCAAGGTGTCGAGCCGGTGACAATGGAGATCATGACGATGCTTTGGAGATGGAGATCAAAAGCACAAGATGATGGCCATATCATGTCACATATTTTGATTGCATGTGATGTTTATCTTTTATGCATCTTATTTTGCTTAGAACGGCGATAGCATTATAAGATGATCCCTTCACTTAATTTCAAGATAAAAGTGTTCTCCCTGAGTATGCACCGTTGCTCGTCGTGTTGAGACACCACGTGATGATTGGGTGTGATAGACTCTACGTTCACATACAACGGGTGCAAGACAGTTTTGCACATGCGGATTACTTGGGTTAAACTTGACGAGCCTAGCATGTACAGACATGGCCTCGGAACACTGGAGACCGAAAGGTCGAATGTGAATCATATAGTAGATATGATCAACATAGAGATGTTCACCATTGATGACTACCCGATCTCACGTGATGATCGGACATGGGTTAGTTGATTTGGATCAAGTATCACTTAGATGACTTGAGGGATGTCTATTTAAGTGGGAGTTCTTAAGTAATTTGATTAATTGAACTTAATTTATCATGAACTTAGTCTTGATAGTTTTTTGCATTTCAATGTTGTAGATCAATAGCTCGCGTATAGCTCCCCTGTTTTATTTTGATATGTTCCTAGAGAAAACTAAGTTGAAAGATGATAGTAGCAATGATGCGGATTGGTTCCGTGATCTGAGGAATATCCTCATTGCTGCACAGAAGAATTATGTCCTTGATGCACCGCTAGGTGATAGACCTATTGCAGGAGCAGATGCAAATGTTATGAACATTTAGCAAGCTCAATATGATGACTACTTGATAGTTTAGTGCGCCATGCTTTACGGCTTAGAACCGGGACTTCAAAAACATTTTGAACGCCACGGAGCATATGAGATGTTCCAAGAGCTAAAATTGGTATTTCAGACTCATGCCCGTGTCGAGAGGTATGAGACCTCTGACAAGTACTTTGCCTACAATATGGAGGAGAATAGCTCAACCAGTGAGCATGTGCTCAGAATGTCTGGGTACTACAATCGCTTGAATCAAGTGGGAGTTAATCTTCCAGATAAGATAGTGATTGACAAAGTTCTCTTGTCACTATCACCAAGCTACTAGAACTTCGTGATGAACTATAATATGTGAGGGATGATGAAAATGATTCCCGAGCTCTTCGCGATGCTGAAATCGGCGATGGTAGAAATCAAGAAAGAGCATCAAGTGTTGATGGTTAACAAGACCACTAGTTTCAAGAAAAAGGGCAAGGGAAAGAAAGGGAACTTCAAGAAGAATGGCAAGCAAGTTGCCGCTCCCATGAAGAAGCCCAAAGCTGGACCCAAGCCTGAAACTGAGTGCCTCTACTGCAAAGGAAATGGTCACTAGAAGCGGAACTGCCCCAAATACTTGGCGGATAAGAAGGATGGCAAAGTGAACAAAGGTATAGTTGATATACATGTTATTGATGTGTACTTTACTAGTGTTCATAGCAGCCCTGGGTATTTGATACCGGTTCAGTTGCTAAGATTAGTAACTCAAAACAGGAGTTGCAAAATGAACAGAGACTAGTTAAGGACGAGGTGACGATGTGTGTTGGAAGTGATTCCAAGGTTGATAAGATCACCATCGCACACTCCCTCTACCTTCGGGATTAGTGTTGGACCTAAATAAATGTTATTTGGTGTTTGTGTTGAGCATGAATATGATTGGATCATGTTTATTGCGATACGGTTATTCATTTAAGTCAGAGAATAATTGTTGTTCTATTTACATGAATAAAACCTTCTATGGTCATACACCCAATGTAAATGGTTTATTGAATCTTGATCGTAGTGATACACATATTCATAATATTGATGCCAAAAGATGCAAAGTTGATAATGATAGTGCAACATATTTGTGGCACTGCCGTTTAGGTCATATTGGTGTAAAGCGCATGAAGAAACTCCATGTAGATGGGCTTTTGGAATCACTTGATTATGAATCATTTGATACTTGCAAACCATGCCTCATGGGCAAGATGACTAAAACTCCATTCTCCGGAACAATGGAGCGAGCTAATGACTTATTAGAAATAATACATACCGATGTATGCGGTCCGATGAGTGTTGAGGCACGCGGCAGGTATCGTTATTTTCTAACCTTCATAGATGATTTGAGCAGACATGGGTATATCTACTTAATGAAACACAAATCTGAAACATTTGAAAAGTTCAAAGAATTTCAGAGTGAAGTGGAGAATCATCGTAACAAGAAAATAAAGTTTCTACGATCTGATCACGGAGGCGAATATTTGAGTTATGAGTTTGGTCTTCATTTAAAACAATGTGGAATAGTTTCACAACTCACGCCACCTGGAACACCACAGCGTAATGGTGTGTCCGAATGTCGTAACCGTACTTTATTAGATATGGTGCGTTCTATGATGTCTCTTACTGATTTACCACTATTGTTTTGGGGTTATGCATTAGAGACAGCTGCATTCACGTTAAATAGGGCACCATCTAAATCCGTTGAGACGACACCATATGAACTGTGGTTTGGCAAGAAACCTAAGCTGTCGTTTCTTAAAAGTTTGGGGTTGCGACACTTATGTCAAAAGGCTTCAGCCTGATAAGTTCGAACCCAAATCGGAGAAGTGCGTCTTCATAGGATACCCTAAGGAAACAATTGGGTACACCTTCTACCGCAGATCCGAAGGCAAGATCTTTGTTGCCAAGAGTGGGTCCTTTCTAGAGAAGGAGTTTCTCTCGAAAGAAGTGAGTGGGAGGAAAGTAGAACTTGATGAGGTAATCGTACCTTCTCTCGAATTGGAAAGTAGTTCATCAGAGAAAACCTTTCCCATGATGCCTACACAAACTAGAGAGGAAGCTAATGATGATGATCATGAAACTTCGGATCAAGTTACTACAGAACCTCGTAGGTCAACCAGAACGCGATCCGCACCAGAGTGGTACGGGAATCCTGTACTGGAAGTCATGTTACTAGACCAAGGCGAACTTACGAACTATGAAGAAGCTATGATGAGCCCAGATTGCGACAGATGGCTTGAGGCCATGAAATCTAAGATAGGATCCATGTATGAGAACAAAGTGTGGACTTTGGTGGATTTGCCCGATGATCGACAAGCCATAGAAAATAAATGGATCTTCAAGAAGAAGATTGACGCTGATGGTAATGTTACTGTCTATAAAGCTCGACTTGTCGCAAAAGGTTTTCGACAAGTTCAAAGAGTTGACTACAATGAGACTTTCTCACCCGTAGCGATGCTTAAGCCTGTCCGAATCATGTTAGCAATTGCCGCATTTTATGGTTATGAAATCTGGCAAATGGACGTCAAAACTGCATTCCTTAATGGATTTCTTAAAGAAGAATTGTATATGATGCAACCAGAAGGTTTTGTCAATCCTAAAGGTGCTAACAAAGTGTGCAAGCTCCAGCGCTCCATCTATGGACTGGTGCAAGCATCTCGGAGTTGGAATATACGCTTTGATGAGGTGATCAAAGCATATGGTTTTATACAGACTTTCGGTGAAGCCTGTATTTACAAGAAAGTGAGTGGGAGCTCTGTAGCATTTCTGTTATTATATGTGGATGACATATTATTGATTGGAAATGATATAGAATTTCTGGATAGCATAAAAGGATACTTGAATAAGAATTTTTCAATGAAAGACCTCGGTGAAGCTACTTATATATTGGGCATCCATATCTATAGGGATAGATCGAGACGCTTAATAGAACTTTCACAAATCACATACCTTGACAAGATTTTGAAGAAGTTCAAAATGGATCAGTCAAAGAAAGGGTTCTTGCCTGTGTTACAAGGTGTGAAGTTGAGTAAGACTCAAAGCCCGACCACGACAGAAGATAGAGAAAGAATGAAAGTCATTCCCTATGCATCAGCCATAGGTTCTATAAAGTATGTCATGCTGTGTACCAGACCTGTTGTGTGCATTGCCAATAAGTTTGGCAAGAGGGTAAAAAAGTGATCCAGGAGTGGACCACCGGACAGCGGTCAAAATTATCCTGAGGTGCCTTAAAGAGGACTAAGGAAATGTTTCTCGGTTATGGAGGTAATAAAGAGTACGTCATAAAGGGTTATGTCGATGCAAGCTTTAACGTCGATCTGGATGACTCTGAGTCTCAATCTGGATACATATTGAAAGTGGGAGCAATCAGTTAGAGTAGCTCCATGCAGAGCATTGTAGACATAGAAATTTGCAAAATACATACAGATCTAAATGTGGCAGACCCATTGACTAAACTTCTCACACAAGCAAAACATGATCACACCTTAGTACTCTTTGGGTGTTATTCACATGGCGATGTGAACTAGATTATTGACTCTAGTAAAATCTTTTGGTATTGGTCACATGACGATGTGAACTATGGGTGTTAATCACATGGTGATGTGAACTAGATTATTGACTCTAGTGCAAGTGGGAGACTGAAGGAAATATGCCCTAGAGGCAATAATAAAGTTGTTCTTTTATATTTCCTTATTCATGATAAAGGTTTATTATTCATGCTAGAATTGTATTGATCGGAAACCTAGAGACATGTGTGAATACATAAACAAACACCGTGTCCCTAGTGAGCCTCTACTTGACTAGCTCGTTGATCAAAGATGGTTATGGTTTCCTAACCATGGACATGAGTTGTCATTTGATAATGGGATCACATCATTAGGAGAACGATGTGATGGACAAGACCCATCCGTTAGCTTAGCATAATGATCGTTCAGTTTTATTGCTATTGCTTTCTTCATGTCAAATACATATTCCTTCGACTATGAGGTTATGCAACTCCCGGATACCGGAGGAATGCCTTGTGTGCTATCAAACGTCACAATGTAACTGAGTGATTATAAAGATGTTCTACAGGTATCTCCGAAGGTATCTGTTGAGTTGGCATAGATCGAGACTAGGATTTGTCACTCCGAGTATCGGAGAGGTATCTCTGGGCCCTCTCGGTAATACACATCTTAAGCTTGCAAGCAAATGACTAAGGAGTTAGTCACGAGGTGATGTATTACGGACCGAGTAAAGAGACTTGCTGGTAACGAGATTGAACTAGGTATGAAGATACCGACGATTGAATCCCGGGCAAGTAACATACCGATGGACGAAGTCAATTACGTATGTTGTCATAACGGTTCGACCGATAAAGATCTTCGTAGAATATTTAGGAGCCAATATGAGGATCCAGGTTCCGCTGTTGGTTATTGACCGGAGAGGTGTCTCGGTCATGTCTACATAGTTCTCGAACCCGTAGGGTCCGCACGCTTAACGTTCGATGACGACAAAGTATTATATGAGTTATGTGATTTGGTGAGCGAATGTTGTTCGGAGTCCCGGATGAGATCACGGACATGACGAGGAGTCTCGAAATGGTTGAGAGGTAAAGATTGATATATAGGACGATGGTATTCGGACACCGGAAGTGTTCCGGAGGCCAGCGGGTACTTATTGGGTCACCGGAAAGGAGTTTCGGGCACCCCCGGCAAAGATATGGGCCTTATGGGCCAGGAGAGGGAACACACCAGCCCACAAGGGGCTGGTGCGCCCCATATAGAGGCCAGCCTATGAGGAGGAGAAGGAAAGAGGGGAGGGAAAGGAAAGTGTGGAGTAGGACTCCCCCTTCCTTCCCTCTCCCCCCTATAGAGGCCGGCCTCCGCAGGGCAAGGCAGCAGCCCTAGGGCTGCCGCCAGGTCTCTTGGGGCGCCCTAGGGGCTGCCTCTTACCATACCACCTATATATATGTGGGGAGGGGGCGCCACACAAGGACACGACATTGTCTTAGCCATGTGCGGCGCCCCTGTCCACCGTTTACTCCCTCGGTCATATTTTCGCGGTGCTTAGGCGAAGCCCTGCGGAGATCACTTCACCATCACCGTCACCACGCCATCGTGTTGATGGAACTCATCTACTACTTTGCCCATCTTGCTGGATCAAGAAGGCGAGGACGTCACCGAGCTGAACGTGTGCAGAACGCGGAGGTGCCGTGCGTTCGGTACTAGATCGGTTGGAGCGCGAAGAAAGTTCGACTACATTAACCGCGTTGTGAAACGCTTCCACTTATGGTCTACGAGGTACGTAGACACACTCTCCCCCTCATTGGTATGCATCTTCATGGATAGATCATTGCGTGAGCATAGAATTTTTTTTGTTTTCCAATGCAACGATTCCCATCATTACTCCCCCTGCATCCCTCGCAATCTCAAAAATATCTGCTCGGCTGGAGTGGTTTTCTGTTTGATAGCACACGATTATTATGTTTTAACCATGTGTGATGTTTGTTACTCCCGCGCCGCTCTGCTTCAATCCCTTGATCGAAATTTTCAGTAGCCCCGCCATTTTACTCCTGCCTAGTAAAATTTTCAGTACCCGCGGCATTTCCTCAAACACCACCTTGGACCCCCTCCACACACACACCCTAAATCCTTCGCTCACCCCAAATCCCCCGCTCACACACATACACACCACCCCTCCCTCGCTCGAAACCTAGCTAGGCCACCGCCGCCACGCCGCCTCCATCGTTAACCTCTCCCAGTCTGCCCGTGTAGTTTACCCACCGATATACATACCCTCGCCGCCCTGAGTTTCTTAGATGACGCCTGCGAAACACCCCCTTTCCCATAGATCCCCATCCCCACCCCCTCCCCCACTCCAGAGCATCGCTACCTAAGCCTGTCTATGCTTCCCGGGGAGCTCGAGGAGCGAATGGCCCAAAAGAGCTTTACCGCGACCTCTTCGCCCGACGTCGGCGAGGTGACCGCCGGGGAAGCTGACGATGATGACTGGACCTGGACGGAGCCTTTCAATTAGCTGGCTAAAGTATTCTGGCATGTCGCGGTCGCCGGATACGACATCGAGGTCGTCGACAGCGACGGCTTCACGCGGGCTATGTCACAGGTGAAGTTGCCCCTACCCAACCCTTCGGGTTCGATAGCTCTCGATCTAATCAATGGCCCTACCGCTGATCTCCTGTGGCTCGTTATGAACAATTTGCCATCCTTCATCGCTATGGAGCCCCTTTTGTCATTTCTAAAGGACACGTTCTGCGACGCTGGCTTAGGATCCTCAGCTGGCAAGTTAGACCTCATCGACGGCGACCACGAGGAGGAGCCAATCTGTGACAAGTGAGGAAACCCAAGATTTGTTTTCTCGAAACCCTTTTGTAGTGAGAACCTGTCCAGTATTTATTGCTATATTTGGTTGTTTGCATTACGCCTTGTTTATTTCTACGGTTTTTGGTTGTTCGGTGTTTGTAGTTAGCATATGTCCAGTTTCGATTGCCATCTTTGGTTGTTTGTAGTATGCCTTGTTTATTTCAGCTATTAACAGTGTGATGTTCTATATGTGCTAGTATGAACTGTGCAGTTCAATTTCATCAATACCAATTTTAACAATAGCTCTATGAATGACTATATTTGGTTGCTGTTAAGCATGTTGTACTCCCTCCGAATCTTTTTAATTCGCATATAAGATTTGTCTAAAGTCAAGCCTCGTAAAGTTTAACCAACTTTATAGAAAAAATACCAACATTCACAATATGAAATCAATATCAGTACATGTGTTGTCACTTAAATTTTCATACTGTATAACTTTAGCATGGTAGATGTTGATATTTTTTCATATAAATAAGGTCAAACTTTATGAAGTTTGACTTCAGACAATTCTTATATGCAGAGTAAAAAGGACTGGAGGGAGTATTTAACAGGCCTTACCATTTGATTTAACAATGGCACTGTTTGGATACTCTAACTTAGCTAGAGGTTAGAGTTAGTTTCTAGCTCATGACAGTTAAAAGGGAGAGAGAGAGATTGGTGGAATAGTTGATTGTATTGCTTAAGCCTCGTGGGCATATATATAGGAGTACATGGTCATCCTGGAGTACAAGTCAAGGTAGAATAAATCCTACGCTATCCTACGTTTCCTAAATAACAATGATACTCAACAATGACTAACCCTGAAGTAACTCTAGCCAAAGAGGTGTTTGGATGACAATGTTAGATTGACAATAAATGCACTAGGAGAACTAGCCCCAATTAGCACCTCTTGGGTGGGATAGTTGTTTTAGGTGGGTTAGACGCAACTAGCTCAAACTAGCCCTCATGCTTGGATACTTTAGGGCTATTTGAGCCCAAACTAGCTCAAACTAACTCTAACCCATGGATCCAAACAGGGCCAATAACTAGTGTACTTAGACCTGCACAATACAAGTTTGAACGACCATGTTTGCTTGTTTTTAAATAATAGGCATGTTGCAGTTAATAACACACCTTTCCACTTCTTGTTTTTAAATATTAGGTTTTTAACAATTTGGTCTTGCACATGTAGGTCCTGCTGTAAGAGGTTTTGACCCATTGTTCGACCCTTTTTGCATATGTGGAAATGAGTTGTCCATGAATACCAGTCAAGTCAAGAAACTCAGAAAGATTGTTAGGATAAAAAATTAGCGACAAAAAACAGCAAGATCTTTGTCTGCACAATGAAGAAGACATCAGTTCACTACAGGATGGTACTAACTGTTATACCTTGTCTTTTTAATTCCTTTGCGCCATTTCAAATCTAGAGAAGATATTTATGCATATCCTTGTTTTCAGGCCTTTCCAAAGCAATTCACTGATGATTACCTCTCAAACCACCTGTATGGTCAGGAGGTGAGGAAGGTATTCATACAACACCCATGGTTCAATATTGAAGTCTTCCTGAAGAGGATGAAGGATGGACGGTCAATCATCCATAGGCACTGGCCTAAAGTTGCAAAGACCTTCAACATCAATGAAGGCTCAATATTCACCTTCCGCTTCAACAGTTTTCCAGATGAGATTCATCTGTTTATGCGGTAGAATAGATGTTGCATGTGAAACTTGGTGCTGGTGCAGTTGTGTAATGCAGTAGTTGAGTGCTGAAGCTATATGATGTTGCACTCTGATGTATTTCAATTATGAAATCCTGCTTCCTTAATACGAAAATGAAATATATTGTGTGCTTAATATGAAATGTCAATTAGATTAATAAATGGATTATTAATAATAAGCTAATTAGCCTGCTAATCAGGTTTATGTTACAAACGGTTATTGAGAAAACACCGTGGGCGATGACCTCTGACAACGCACAAAGTTTCTAGGAATAAAATGTGTTGGATCAATGAACAATCGCACACGACTTCCTCTCGAAAACTATTTGCGTTATGCCACCATGCGCAAACATTTACCACATAAAAAGTATGTGTGATGGACAGCCGATTCCACATAGTTTCTTCTACGCACCGTGTGTGATGCATTCAATAACGCAAACGGTAAATTTGTTAATATCGTCTGCAATGACAACACTATCACAAACAATTTAATGGGGAAAATTATGTGTGATGTACGTACGAACGGAAATGTTTTCCCTGGATTGACTGTGTGGGACGTACATACGGACGGAAACGTACTTCTTGGATTGACTGTGTGGGATGTACATACGAACGGAAACGTATTCCTTGGATTGACTGTGTGGAATGTGCATACGTACGGAAACGTTTGTCTGGGCCTGACTGTGTGGCATGTACTTACGACTGGAAACGATTGGGCCTGTATAATTGTATTTTTTTAACACAACTATATGTATAACCGTATTTGATCGCTCGCCCGTCGCACACGACCTCATTTTGCCGAGCGTGTGTGACCGGAGGGCCTATCCCCGACGGTTTCTGGGTCGTGTGGGAAGGACCCCCCTATCACACACACTCACTTGGCGATGGTTCAAAATGCTGTCCCGGAAAGGGGTTAAAAACCGTTTGTATAGCACCTCGCTGTACCAGTGAATTGATTTTAGGAAATTAAACAAAGCTACTAGAAAATATCATTACCCCTTGCCTTTTATTGATCAAATGTTAGAAAGACTATCTAAGCACACACACACTTTTATTTTCTTGGTGGATATTATGGTTTCTCTCAAATACCTGTGTCACAAGAAGATCAAGAGAAAACTACTTTTACTTTCCCTTTTGGAACTTATGCTTATAGATGTATGCCTTTCGATTTATGCAATGCACCTGCTATCTTTTAAAGATGTATGACTGCTATATTCTCTGATTTTTTTGAAAAGATTGTTGAGGTTTTCATGGATGATTTGTCCGTTTACGGGACTTCTTTTGATGATTGCTTAAGCAAACTTGATCGAGTTTTGCAGAGATGTGAGCAAACTAATCTTGTCTTGAATTGGGAGAAGTGCCACTTTATGGTGAATGAAGGTATTGTCTTGGGACATAAAATTTCTGAACGAGGTATTGAAGTAGATAAAGCTAAAGTTGATGCAATTGAGAAAATGCCATGTCCTACAGATATTAAAGGTATAAGAAGTTTCCTTGGTCATGCTGGTTTCTATAGAAGGTTTATTAAAGACTTCTCTAAAATTTATAGGCCTCTTACCAATCTTTTGCAAAAAGATGTTCCATTTGTTTTTGATGATGATTGTGTAGAAGCCTTTGAAACACTTAAGAAAGGCTTAACTTCTGCACCTATTGTTCAACCACCTGTTTGGAACTTACCATTTGAAATTATGTGTGATGCTAGTGACTATGCCGCTGGTGCTGTTCTAGGACAAAGAGTTGATAAGAAATTGAATGTTATCCATTATTAGTAAAACTCTAGATAGTGCTCAAAGAAATTATGCTACTACTAAGAAAGAATTTTTAGGAATTGTGTTTGCATGCGATAAATGCAGGCCCTACATTGTTGATTCTAAAGTAATTGTTCACATCAATCATGCTACTATTAAATATCTTATGGAAAAGAAAGATTCTAAACCTAGGTTGATTAGGTGGGTTCTGTTGCTATAAGAATTTGACTTGCATATTACTGATAGGAAGGGAGCTGAGAATCCCGTAGCTGATAATCTGTCTGGATTGGAAAATATTCTTGATAACCCACAGCCTAGTGATGATAGTTTTCCTGATGAACAACTAGCTGTTATAAATGCTTCTCATAATACTCCTTGGTATGCAGACTATGCTAATTACATTGTTTCTAAATATATACCACCTAGTTTCACATACCAACAAAAGAAAAAGTTAGTCTTTGATTTAAGACATTACTTCTGGGATGACCCACATCTTTATAAAGGAGTAGATGGTATTATTAGACGTTTTTTACTTGAGCATGAACAGGAACAAATCCTACAGAAGTGTCACTCCGAGGCTTACAGAGGACACCATGCTGGAGATAGAACTGCACATAAGGTATTACAATCTGGTTTTTATTGGCCTACTCTCTTCAAGGATGCATGTAAGTTTGTCTTGTCTTGTGATGAATGTCAAAGAATTGGTAATATTAGTAGACGTCAGGAAATTCCTATGAATTATTCACTTGTTATTGAACCATTTGATGTTTGGGGATTTGATTATATGGGACATTTTCCTTCCTCTAATGGGTATACTCATATTCTAGTTGCTGTTGATTACATTACTAAGTGGGTAGAAGCTATTCCAACTAGTAGTGTTGATAGCAACATATCCATTAAACTGCTTAAAGAAGTTATTTTTCTGAGGTTTGGAGTCCCTAGATACTTAATTACTGATGGTGGTTCACATTTTGTTCATGGTGCTTTCTATAAACTGCTTGCTAAATATGACATCAACCATAGAATTGCATCACCTTATCATCCTTAGTCTAGTGGTCAAGTTGAATTGAGCAATAGAGAAATAAAGCTAATTTTGCAAAAAACTGTCAATAGATCTAGAAAGAATTGGTCTAAGAAACTAGATGATGCATTGTGGGCATACAGAACTGCTTATAAAAATCCTATGGGTATGACCCTTATAAAATGGTCTATGGAAAATCATGTCATTTACCTCTTGAGTTGGAACATAAAGCATATTGGGCAATTAAAGAACTTAACTATGACTTTAAACTTGCCGGTGAAAAGAGGTTATTTGATATTAGTTCTTTAGATGAATGGAGGACACAAGCTTATGAAAATGCTAAGTGATTTAAGGAAAAGGTTAAAAGATGGCATGATAGAAGAATCCAAAAAAGGGAATTCAAAATAGGAAATTAAGTTTTATTGTACAACTCTCGTTTAAGATTCTTTGCAGGAAAGCTTCTCTCTAAATGGGAAGGACCGTGTATTGTTGAAGAAGTCTATCATTCTAGTGCCGTCAAGATAAACAACACCGAAGGCACTAATCCGAAGGTGGTTAATGGGAAAAGAATTAAACATTATATCTCAGGTACACCCATTAATGTTGAAACCAATATTATCCAAACTATGGCACCGGAGGAACACATAAGGGAAACCTTCCGGAACACTCCAGAACCCTGACAAAGGGGTAGGTACATGGTACGGTAAGTAAAGCGACTCCAAAAGCTCCATAAAAGTACTTTCTGTCCGTTTTGGAATATATAAAAAATTAGGAAAATAATAAGCAGTCCAAAAAATGCACGAGGGAGCAACAAGCCTGAGGGGCGCGCCCTACCCCCCTAGGCGCGCCTCCCAGGCTTGTGACCTCCTTGTGGACTTTCCAGACTCTGTTTTTTCATGATACTTGTCCTGCATGAAAAAATTTCATTATATAT
Source organism: Thinopyrum elongatum (assembly GCA_011799875.1). Taxonomy (NCBI): domain Eukaryota; kingdom Viridiplantae; phylum Streptophyta; class Magnoliopsida; order Poales; family Poaceae; genus Thinopyrum; species Thinopyrum elongatum. The sequence continues at coordinate 586,449,125 of CM022298.1, forward strand.
ACTTTCCGGTGTTTTGACCACCATATCATAGAAACCTCCCATGTTCTTGTTTCGTGATGTTTTTCTGACAGATCTAGATCGCCATGGCGCCTCCAAGCCCATCCAAGGATAAGTTCTTTGAGAAGGTCATCAACCCCTATCTTTCGGAGGTGATGAAACACCCTCAGGACATCGAGATGCGTGAGGGGGTGCTTCACATCCGGGACGTTCAAGGGCCTAAGAAGACCGGAAGCGAGAAGGCCAGGTTGGAAGCGGTGGAACAGGAGATCTTCAAGTGCCAAGGGATGGTTGAGCGTGGACTTCACTCCAACCACTCCATGATCACGGAGTTCACTCGAGAACACAAGTTGGACAACAAGAAGATTGAAGATGCCATCTTCAAACTCAATGACATGATTGATTACCTCCAGGCCCAGATTTATGACTTGCAAAATCAGATTTTTGAGTATGAGGCCAGGTTTAAAGGTATGAGTTTAGCTGCAAATTTCAGGACCCCAGAGACACGTTCGTCTGTTTATGATGGGGAGCCTATGCCTTGGAAGCCAGAGGACAAGCCTACCACTACCACTTCATCACCACCATCACCAAAAAAGGAGACTTGAGTACACGGGTATGGGCACTCCCCTTGGCTTGTGCCAAGCTTGGGGGAGGTGCCCTGGTATCGTATCACCACCACTTTTTATCATCATTATCTATCTTAGTTCGATCCTTAGTTATTTCATGATTTAGAAGAATAAAATTTTAGTATGATCTATTTTCAAGCGCTTGGTTAGTGATCTATGTATCTATGTAATCGTGTGCGAGATATATAATAAAGAGTAGTTTGAGTTTTGTTTTGCTTTCCTATTTCAATCTTAGAAATGGAAAATAAAGAATAAAAAGATCATATGCTACTCCCATGGGGAGTAATGACTTCACATAAAAGAAGTATAGTTGATAAAATTTGTTGGAAGTTAACAAGCATAGCATTGGTCATTGGTGCAATCTATGAAAAATGTAGTAAAGTAAGAGATGTCTCACATATAAATATACTATCTTGGACATCTTTTATGATTGTGAGCCCCCATCAAATATTCTATATCAATTAGTTGACGTTGGACAAGGAAGACAACGTAATGAGTTATGGTTGTTTACATTCACATAGAAGTTACATTGTTATGGATCTTCTAACATGTGGTGCTTGTCTAGGATCTTTTACTAGCCAAAAATTCGCACTAAGTAGAAATACTACTTGTGCATCCAAAACCCTTAAATCCAGTTTCATGTCATAAGAGTCCACCATATCTACCTATGGATTGAATAAGCTCCTTCAAGTAAGTTGCCATCAGTGCAAAAGAAATAAAAATTGCTCATAAATATGTATGATCTTTTATTGTAAGGGAAAGTAAGCTTTGTACGATCTTGTGATGGTGAAGAAATAAAAGTGACAGACTGCATAATAAAGGTTGCTATCACAAGGGGCAATATAAACTAAGGTTCCTTTACATTAAGAGCTTGCACATTCAAAAACAAAAAAACGCATGACAACCTCTGCGTCCCTCTGCGAAGGGCCTATCTTTTACTTTCATGTATTTACTTTTATGCAATAGTCAATAGTGTTTGCCCCTATTCCTCTCTATGTACTCTTTAGTGGCAAGCATCATGTGGTAGATAGATTCAGACATATATATCCAGTTGGATGTAGGTGATCATGAGTTATTATTGTTGACACTACCCTTGAGGTAAATAAGTTGGGAGGCGAAACTATAAGCCCCTATCTTTCTATGTGTCCGACTGAAACTTTTGCTCTATAAATATGCCTTGAATGTCAGCAATCATACAAGACTAAATGATAGTTGAGTATGTGAACTTGCTAAACAAAGCTCTTACATAGACTCTTTCTGAAAATATGATGGATAGTGATTGTTTCACTGACTGAGATCATAGTTTGTTAGTTTCCAATAAAGTTTATGTTTCATACTTCAACTTGTGAATGAATCGTTACTCTAGAATGAGAAGTTTTATGATGATATATTGTTGTTATGTTAGTGACGATGATGTTTCCATGTCCATTTTTATTTTTATCGACACCTCTCTCTCTAAACATGTGTTCATGATTATCGATATCGGCTTTCACTTGAGGACAAGCGAGGTCTTTACTTGGGGGAGTTGATACGTCCATTTTGCATCATGTTTTCATAGTGATATTTATTGCTTTATGGACTATTATTTCACTTTATAGTACAATTCTTATGCCTTTTCTATCCTATTTTGCAAGTTTCACATGAAGAGGGAGATTGCCGGCAGTTGGAATTCTGGACCAGAAAGGGCTATATCGGAGGCAACTTTTCTGAACATCTCCAAATGAGCTGAAAATTGATGGAGAATTATTTTGGAATATATTAAAATTATTGGCAAAAGAAATACCAGAGGGGGACTCACCAGGAAGTGACAAGCCTGGGGGGGGTGCCCCCCGAGCTTGTGGGGCCCCTGGCAGGACTCCGGGGCCCATCTTCTCCTATATGGTGCTATTTGACCTAGTAAAAATCAGAAGGAAGGTTTTGGGATGAAGCGCCGCTGTCTCGAGGCGGAACCTGGGCTGGAGCACTTTTGCTTTCCGGTGGAGCAATTCCTGCGGGGAAACTTCCCTCCGGGAGGGGGAAATCGAAGCCATCGTCATCACCAACAACTCTCTCATCATGGGGGGACCAATCTTCATCAACATCTTCACCAGCACCATCTCATCTCAAACCCTAGTTCATCTCTTGTATTCAATCTTTGTCTCAAAACCTCAGATTGGTACCTGCGGGTTGCTAGTAGTGTTGATTACATCTTTTAGTTGATGCTAGTAGGTTTATTTGGTGGGAAATTATATGTTCAGATCCTTAATGATATTCAATACCCCTCTGATCTTGAACATGCATATGATTTGTGAGTAGTTACTTTTGTTCTTGAGGACATGGGAGAAGTCTTGTCGTAAGTAATCATGTGAATTTGGTATTTGTTCGATATTTTGATGATATGTATGTTGTTGCTTCCTTTAGTGGTGTCATGTGAATGCCGACTACATGACAGTTCACCATCTTTGGGCCTAAGGGAAGGCATTGTTGAGTAGTTATTAGATGATGGGTTGCTAGAGTGACAGAAGCTTAAAACCTACTTTATGCGCTATTCCGTAAGGGGCTGATTTGGATCCATATGTTTCATGCTATGGTTAGATTTATCTTAATTCTTCTTTCGTAGTTGCAGATGCTTGCGAGAGGGGGTAATCATAAGTGGGAGGCTTGTTCAAGTAAGAACATCACCCAAGCACCGGTCCACCCACATATCAAATTATCAAAGTAGCGAACGCGAATCAAACAAACATGATGAAAGTGACTAAATGAAATTCCCGTGTGTCCTCAAGAACGCTTTGCTTATTATAAGAACTGTTTCGGCTTGTCCTTTGCTACAAAAAGGATTGGGCTACCTTGCTGCACTTTTGTTACCGTTACTACTTATTACTCATTACAAATTATCTTGCTATCAAACTACTCGTTACCGATATTTTCAGTGCTTGCAGACAATACCTTGCTGAAAACCGCTAGTCATTTCCTTCTGCTCCTCCTTGGGTTTGACACTCTTACTTATCGAAAGGACTACGATTGATCCCCTATACTTGTGGGTCATCAAGCATGCACCACCTCGCCACCAAGCACCGTGCAGCTGCCGCATCCAAGACCGCCGGCGGCGCGCCCCACGCGAGCGCCGCTCCTCCGGCCTGGTTCCACCCTCTCCGCGAGGCATGAAGATCGAAAGCAAATAGTACAAAATGTTAAGAAACAATAGTTTATTGCACCAAATTTTTCCGTAAATCATCTACATATGAAGTATAATGTGATGCCCCCGGCTCAATCGTGCACTAATCATACACGCAAATACACATGATCAAGCCTAAGGACTCACGGGAAGATATCACAACACGACTCTAAAACATAAATAAAGTCATACATGCTTTATATTACAAGCCAGGGGCCTCGAGGGCTCGAATACATAAGCTTGCGTACAAGCGTCAGCGGAAGCATCAGATATCTGAGTACAAATATTAAAAGAGAAATAGAAAGGCCTTTAGAAAGGCGGGGCAAAAGAAAACACTACGATCGAAAGGCGCAGGCCTCCTGCCTAGGACCCTCCGAACCTACTCCTGGTCATCGGCCAACTCGTAGTAGTATCCACCCTCAGGGTAGTAGTAGCGATCGTCGACGTGGGTAGCTGTATCCGGGGCTCCGTCATCTGGTTGCATCAAAAGGATATGGGGGAAAAAGAAAGCAAAGCAACCGTGAGTACTCATCCAAAGTACTCAGCAAGCAAGGATCTACACTACATATGCAACATTATCAAAGGAAGGCTGTATATGTGGACTGGGCTGCAGAAATGCCAGAATAGAGAGAAGGCCTAGTCCTATCGGCCTAGTCCTATCGAAGACTAGCATCTTCTGTGGTCTTGCAGCATTAGAAGAGTGTAGATTAGTACCGTATAAAGTAGTAGTATCATCAACCTCACCCAGAGATCCTTTCTCGACTCCCTGCGAGAAAGCAATCCCAGAGCCATACAGTCATCAACCTCGTCCTGAGATCCCTTCTCGACTCCCTGTGAGAAGCAATCCCAGAGCCATAGTATCCAATTCTAGCTGTATCGATCGGGATACAACTCCGAGTGTCCGTTACCAAGGATCCGGCTATGCATAGATTAGTTCTTCCCTACAGGGGTGCACCAACTTACCCACCACACTCGCTTAACTCCGGCCGGACACACTTTTCCGGGTCATGCCCGGCCTCGGTCAAACGACACACCGCAGCCCTACCTAGAGCTCAGCAGAGAGGTCCCCGCCGGTCTACATCCTAAGCGCTCAGAGGTCTTGGGCCATCGCCATGTGCACTCCGAGTCATTGCGTGCAAGGGGAAGCCAGGCACCAGGGGGGTGCCAGTCCGTCCCGGCCGCAATGCTGAACTGGACGTCTGACAGAGCCTTCGGCTGATGCATATGATGCAGAGTGCCCATAACTTTTCCCATGTGATGGTTAGTTCTATCGGGCCAAAGGCCCACTCGAATCAAATATCCAAACCGTTAGTACCTTGGGGCTGCGGTAACGAGCAGAGACTCACGAAAGATGTGACCCCATCGCCCCGTCTCGAGGACTTGCGTCAAGGGCCAAGAATGCCCGGCCACGCCTCGTATTCATCACTCGGGCACCATACAGGCAACCCGTCTTCACATCACACGCGGGTACCCCTCAGGGTCGACCCGCCTTTCCAAGTAATAATAGTTCAGTTCAAATATCCGTGTGTCCATAACATCAGGGGAATCCGAGGTATCACCCTCGTTGGATTCCTACTCGATGTAACCGTCAAGGTGAACTCGGAGGAATCACCCTTGCTGGGTTCACACTTGAGGTGTTGTACGACGGCGTCGTTATCGGAAGCGGTGAAGGAGGAATCACCCTCGATGACCATGACCGAACAACTACTCTACAGAGTTAACATCAGAAGTGCTACAAGAGGTTTCACCCTCGGCACTCGATAGTAACGCTGCAGTGTCGTTACAACTAAGGGGGGTGATGTGCGGTGCCGGGGCCTGGTCTTCGATCCCATTGATCGGGTCTTCTGATAATCCAGCGGGGCAGTCGGGGTAAGTGGGGTCACTGATAGGTCTCTACCCAGCCTATACTAAGAAGTTTAGGATAAGCAGGTAAGGTATCAATATCAGGTTACAATAAACAGGCTATGCATCAGTATAGGTAAAGAAGTAGCAGCAGGAATTTCTAATGCAAGCATGAGAGAAAGAATAGGTGATATCGTATGCTTATGGGGGGGGGGGGGGGCTTGCCTGGTTGCTCTGGCAAAGGCAAGGTTGTCAACGGTGTCGTCGGGTTCCTGAGTTGCGTCGGTCTCGGGGAACTGCGTCGGGGTCTAACGAGAGAGAAAAGGGGGAGAAAACAGAATAAATATAAAGCAAACATGAGCAACGCAAAGTACGGCATGACAATATGCCGTGCCGGGTGTGTCCTAACGTATGGTTGCACGTCACCGAGGAAGGGGGAATCCATCCGGGAATGTTTTCCCGGTTCCGGACATTAGTCAGGCAGATGACCGGAGGGGAACGGTTCCATGTTCGGATAGTTAGGGACGTGTGACGGACGAACGGACCGCGTATTTGGATTCGTCTCGAAATTCTGAGCAACTTTCAAGTACAACGTCTTTCGATCTGAGCTACGGATTATTTTATATGATTTTTCAAAGTTTTAACAATTTTCTGGAATTTAATTAATTATTTAATTTAACATTATCCAGAATAGTAATTGATGATGTCAGCACGACATCATGCTGATGTCAGCAATCAACAGTGCAGTTGACCTAGTCAACTGACGTGTGGGGCCCACATGTCAGCCTCTGTTAGTTAATTAATAGTAGTTAATTAGCTTAATTAAACATTAAGTTAATTAAACTTAATTAGTCTTAATTAATCAGAGGTAATTAGGTTAATTAGTAATTAATTATTTAATTAATATTTTTTTATTTTCGTTCAGTGGGGGGGGGGGTGTGGGGCCCCTCTGTTAGTGGCCCATGGCCTAACGGGCACGGGCGCTGGGCGCAGCCCGAGCGGGCACACGCCCAGGGGCGCGCGGGCGTGGCCGCTGGCGGCCCTGAGCGGCGCAGCGGGGCTGTGGGGCGGAGGCGGGCGCGAGCGGGGCCGGTCGGGGGTGCGTAGCCGACGCGGTGAACGCGCCGAGCGCGCGCGCGGGCGTAGGCTGGCGAGGAGCCCGACAAGGCGGTGCGGCGCGGGGCCGATAGGGCGAAGGCGAGGCGCGCGGCGGTGCGCGCGAGCTGCAGCGGTGGCGGGGTCGCGCGGGCGAGCGCGTGTGTGCGCGGCAGAGGCTGGCGGTGGGCGCGGCTACCGCAGGGAAGAGGAAGGGGGCAGAGGGGAGGCGGAGGCCGTCGGCCTCACCAGCGGCTGCCGAGGAGAGGGGGCGGCGAGGCTCGGGGTCGGCCGGTGGGGAGGAGGACGAGGAGGCGGCGTGGCGACGGGTGGCGAGGTGGCGTCGAGCGGCGGTCGACGGCGATGGGCGCAGCGGCGCCGGCCTCCAGCCCGATCCGATCTGGATCGGGGCAGAGGGAGAGAGGGATCGGGGTAGCGAGTGGGGGAGGAATGGGGTGCGGTTATGTTAGGGTTTGGGCTAGCGGGGGGTTATGGGGGAGTGGGTGACCGGCCTGGCGGTCCAGCTGGGCCACGGCCCAGTGGGGGGGGGGAGGTTCTGTTTTTTTCTTTTTATTTTGTTTTAGCTTTTCTGCTTTCTCTTTTTCTTTTCTGTCTTTTGCAAAATTATGTGGCCTCAATTATAGTTTTATAAAATAAGTAGCTTTGTCCAGTAAATATAGTGCAATATTTAACACTGATAGAAAATGGTTTGGAGTCCATATGTTTTCATTTGGATTTTATTTAATTGAAAAAGGGTTAAACAACTCTGTTTTGTGGTTGTTAGAGTCACGTAATTTATTAAGTATATGTTGAATATAATTTTGGAATTGTCTCTGGATTATTTACAATATTATGAACAATTTAGTTTTCAAATTTGAACAACTTTTATTTTCACTTTCAGTTTGAATTTCCATTTGAATTTGAATTTGAAAAGAGATATGATACTAATGATGATTAAGCACTGTTGATCATGATGACATGGCATAATCAAAAGGGTGATCACTGTAGCTTAATACATGGAGTGTTACATATAACCTCTTATTCCAATGTTTGTTTCATTGTATTTCTCCGTTCATCTTTCTATGTATTTTGAAACAAAAACAGAAAACCTTTTGTCCCTAATGACTCCAGTAGCGAGAAGATGGAGACCAATCGAGCCACCAGGTGGCCACGTAGCAGGCCCATGCGTGACCCCTGGCGCGTGGGGCATGTGTAGTTCGGTTGGGGATCTACTTTTACTGCAAGGAGTGTCCTAAAATAATAAAACTTAAGTTAAATTTCAGCCCGATCGGACTTACAGATCTCTGCCTATTTAAGAAATGATGAGATGGAAAACATAGATCCAATTTAGGGGAGAGCTCATCTCCCTTCGAAGGGCCAGGGAATAAGAATAAGGAGGGGCCCCTTCCCCATCTCTGTCGGTGGCGCCGGAACACCATTGGGGACATCTCTGCCATCTCCATCACCATCACCAACAACTCTCTCTATGTTCTCATGGTGATGTGTGATTACTTCATCCTCGGCGCTGAGGGTATGTACTAGTAGCTATGTGTTCAATCTCTCTCCCCATGTTCTTAAAAGTTTTCAATCTCGATTGTATAATGGGCTTTGTTAATAAATTTGGATCTTATGATGTTTCCCCCTCTATTCTTTTTGTGGTGGATGTCTTGCTCTTTGAAATTTCTTTATGTTGAATTGAATATTTTGGATTTGAGATTACATGATGCATGTCTACTATAACTTGCTGATACCCGTTGTGACATTGGGGTATTCTATGCATAAAATTTTGAACAATAGTATAATATGATTTTGTCATAGTGCAATTTTTGGAACTATCCATGAGACATTGGGGTGGTTCAATAGATTAAGATTTGGAAGATGATGGTTTGCTGTTAAGCGCACCTACGTGATTCTATCCTACTTTCTCCAATAAAAATAGAAATTTTGGAGTGATTCTTTACCGCATTTTTAGGGCATATCATGCTATTTAACCATGTTAATGATGTTGAGAATTGATACTAGTGAAAATATGAATCCTAAGCCTTTTTTCCAAGCATTCAAACACTGTTTTGTTTATTTTTGTTACTTGTTATCTTGTTGTCTATATTTACCCAGATCACAAAAGGCTATTTCTACCATCCATATTACACATATATCATCATCTCTTCGTCGAATTAGTGCACTTATACATATGACAATTGTATTAGGTTAACTCGAGACACAAGAGACCACTTGTATTTGATTTTAGGGTTGTTTAAGAGAGACCACTTTCATCCTACACCTTGATAACCCACAAGTATAGGGGATCACAACAATTTTCGAGGGTAGAGTATTCAACACAAATTTATTGATTTGACACAAGGGGAGCCAAAGAATATTCGCAAGTATTAGTAGTTGAGTTGTCAATTCAACCACACCTGAAAGACTTAATAGCTGCAGCAAGGTGATCAGTAGCAAACTAGTATGACAGCAACGGTAACGGTAGCAATAGTAACAATAGCAATTTTGTAGTGATCGTAACAGCAGCAACAACCAAAGTAACTTAGCAAAGATCAATATGCGAAAAGCTCGTAGGCATTGGATCAGTGATGGATAATTGTGTTGGATGTCATTCATCATGCAACAGTCATAACCTAGGGCGACATGGAACTAGCTCCAATTCATCAATGTAATGTAGGCATGTATTCCGTATAAAGTCATACATGCTTATGGAAAAGAACTTGCATGACATATTTTGTCCTACCCTCCCGTGGAAGCGGGGTCCATAAGGAAACTAAGGGATATTAAGGCCTCCTTTTAATAGAGAACCGGAACAAAGCATTAGCACTTAGTGAATACATGAACTCCTCAAACTATAATAATCACCGGAAAGAATCCCAATTATTATCGCCTTGGGGTATGCGGATCATAACACGTAATAGGTGCGTATAACTTGCAAGATAGGATCAAGAACACATATATATTCATGAAAACATAATAGGTTCAGATCTGAAATCATGGCACTCGGGCCCTAGCAACAAGCATTAAGCATGGCAAAGTCATAGCAACATCAATCTCAGAACATAGTGGATACTAGGGATCAAGCCGTAACAAAACTAACTCGAGTACATGACAAATCTCATCCAACCCATCACCGTCCAGCAAGCCTACAAAGGAATTACTCACTCCCGACGATGAGCATCATGAAATTGGTGATGGAGGAAGGTTGATGATGACGACAACGTCAAATTCCACCCTCCAGAGCCCCGAGCGGACTCCAGATCAGCCCTCCCAATGAAGAATAGGAGGTGGCGGTGGCTCCGTATCGTAAAACATGATGAGCACTTCTCTCTGATTTTTATCTTGGCGAATAGGAATATATGGAGTCGGAGTTAGGGTTGTCGGAGGTCCAGGGGGCCCACAAGCTCGTAGGGCGCACCTTGGGGGGCTGGGCGTGCCCCTGAGCTTGTGGCTCTTGGGTGGCCCCCCTCTGGTATATTTTTCCACCAGTATTTTTTATATTTTCCACAAAAATTCTCCGTAAATTTTCAGGTTAATTCGAGAACTTTGATTTCTGCACAAAAACAACACCATGGCAATTCTGCTGAAAACAGTGCCAGTCCGGGTTAGTTTCATTCAAATCATGCAAATTAGAGTCCAAAACAAGAGCACAAGAGTTTGCAAAAGTAGATACGAGGAAGACGTATCAACTCCCCCAAGCTTAACTCATTGCTTGTCCTCAAGCAATTCAGTTGACAAACTGAAAGTGACAAAGAAAAACTTTTACACACTATGTTTGATTTTGTTGATGCAAATATGTCTAACCAATGTTCAGGTTTTCAGCGAAGATTATGAACTAACTATATTCACAATAACTTTTAGATATCTCATTTACTCATATCAATGCCATAACCAACTAGCGAGCAATAATAGGATATCTCGGATGACAACACTTTTTTCAAAACAATCATGATATAATATGACATAATGGTGTCCCACTAGCCCTTTCTGAGACTGCAAAACATTAATGTAGAGCACCTCTGAAGTTCAAGCACTAACTAGACATTATTGTAATTCATGGTGAAAGAGATCCAGTCACACTCATACTCAACAGTGACTAAACACAAAGCATAAAAATGACAATAGTGCTCTCTAGCTGGTGCTTTAATGAGAAGATGAAGACTCAACCATAAAAGTAAATAGATAGGCCCTTCGCAGAGGGAAGCAGGGATTTGCAGCGGTGCCTGCGCTCGAAGCTTTTAAAACAGAGATGAATATAATTTTGAGAGGTATGCTTTCATAGTCAACGTAGCGACCAAGAGTTTTCACTCTCTTCCATGCTAGACACATTATAGGCGGTTCCCAAATAGAATGGTAAATTTTTACTCCCCATCCACCAACAAACACAAGCCATGGCTAGCCGAACCCTCGGGTGCCCTCCATGCCAACAACAATCCGGGGGAGTTTTGTTTCATTATTATATTTTGATTTTGATCATGGGACTAGGCATCCCAATTACCAGCCACTTTCTCGTGAATGAAAAGCGAATAAACACTCATCGTGAGAATAACCCACCTAGCATGGAAGATACTGACAGCCCCTTGTCGCTTCATGAACGATTCGGGCAAACAAAACAGGTTATTATTTGAAGATTTAGAGGTTGGCACATGAAAATTTACTTGGAACGACAGGTAAATACCGCACATAGGTAGGTATGGTGGACTCATATGGAATAACTTTGGGTTTGAGGAAGTGGATGCACAAGCAGTATTCCTGCTTAGTACAAGTGAAGGCTAGCAAATAGATTGAGAAGCGACCAACCAGAGAGCAACAACAGTCATAAATATGCATTGAGATTAATCAACATTGAATACAAGCATGAGTAGGATATAAAACACCATGAACATAAATATCATGGAGGCTTTGTTGGTTTTGATTCAACTACATGCGTGAACATGTGCCAAGTCAAGCCACTTGAATCATTCAAAGGAGGATACCATCCTATGATACTACATCATAACCATTTTAAATGCATGTTGACACACAAGACAAACCATTATCCACTCCTAGCTACTTAAGCATGGCATGAGTAACTATGATCTCTAATTGTCGTTGCAAACATGTTTGTTCATAATAGCCTGAATCCAAAACAATAGCTAACCATATTTACAAAAACAAAATAGATCGAGTTCATACCAGCTTTTCTTCACCTCAATCAATTCATCAAATTTCGTCATTATTGCCTTTCACTTGCATGAGCGAATGATGTGAATAATAAAAAGTGCACCTGTCGTGGACTAAGCTAGAATCTGCAAACATTTATTCAAAGGAGAAGACAAGGTAATATGGGCTCTTGGTTAGATCAACAATAATGCGTATGAGAGCCACTCCACATTTTCATCGTGGTCTTCTCCTTACGACCCAAAGAAAAGAAAATAATTTCAAAGAAACACACTGAAATATTTTTTGAGTTTTTGTTTTTCTGAAGAAAGAAAATTAGAGAAGAAAAGAAAACAAAAATGAGAAAAACTATTTACACAGGAAAGCTCCCAACAAGTAAAAGAAGAACGGGAAATATTTTTGGGTTTTCCTTTTTTAAAACACACGAGAAGAAAGCAAAATAAACTAGTATGGATTATACAATGAAAAAGGATGAACACCGACAACTGGAATGAATGTGTGATGCCTGAATGCAATGATGATGAGAAATACGTACTCCCCCAAGCTTAGGCTTTTGGCCTAAGTTGGTCTATAGCCACGGCTCGAAGTAGCCTTCCCCTGGTAGTGCGGAGGCTCTTGAGGGTCCCACTGGTTGGGGAGCTCTTGTGGCTCCCACTGATAGACAGGCTCCGAATATGGCTCAGGTGTCGGTGCTGGATCAGGTACTGGGGGTTGTGTCAGACTCCAGTATGCATAGATATCCTTGGGCATAATAGTGTACCTGCCTGAATAAAGATCGAACAAAGAAGGTGCAGGCAAAGTAATAATCCCACGAGTCCCCTGGCTAAAGACTAAGTTGTAACGTAATCGCCTGTGCTTATCTTTATCAATAAAATGATGTGACACCATACTAGCATAGTCTAAATACTTAGTAGGTAGCAGACTCTCCTCCGCCTCCTCATGTCTAATAGGAATCTCAAAATGTGTAGCAAGGCGAGAGGCATAAATGCCACCATAAATAACGCCCTTCGAACGGTTTGTGTGTAACCGTCGAGCAACCATAGCGCCCAAACTAAAAGTTCTATTAGCATATAAAGCATGGCGCAAAATAGCAAGGTCGGGCGCACTGAGCGATCCACTCTCCCATCGACCAGTCAAACATCTCCCCGCAAATAATGCATAGTAACATAAGACGGGAAAATGCAGACTAGCCACTCTCGCTTCTGACACTCCCCTTGTCTCTCCCACAATAGTTTCAAAGATAAAATCCTCCATGTCTCTAGGACGTGGATCATAGTGACTGCCCTCATAAGGTATTTTGCAAACATTGCAAAAATCATATAGTGTCATTTCCTTAGGCACATCATAGAGGTTAAATTCTACAGTGGGTGCTTCCTTCCTAGGATAAAAGTGAAAACTTTGCACGAAGGTATTAGTGAGAAGGAGATACTGATCACACTTATCTTCGAGGAAGGGAATGATGCCGGCATTGTTCGCCAAATAATGGAAATCCTCATATATTCCCACTTCTTTCAAGAATGTGTCACACGGCCACTCACACGGCTGAACCTCCGCTACACGAGGGAGATTGTACTTGGGCTTCCTTTTCAGAGTTTCCTCCGAATCCCGGCTTGATGAGCCCCTTAACCACGTCCTCATGGTTCTCCTTTTCTATGAAAATTTCTGAAATTTTTAGTAGCTCATAATAAAAATAAACCAAACTCCAAAAAATCGATAGCAACTACTCCCACAAGTATCTAGATGCTATATCATGCAGCAAAACTACTTTGCACCATATAAATTTGACATGCAGGCTCAAGAACATGGTCACCACAGTAGCAAAAAAAATGCAATGTATAAAGCACTAGAGCAAAAACTAATTGGACCATTGGAGGAGTCACATACCGATGAGCAAACCACCAAAACAGTTTTGGAAATGGAGCTACAAGCAAGGAGATCGAAAATGGCAGCAAAATGAGCTAGAACACGGGTTTGAAGGTGATGGTGATTTTTTCTGGAGGAAGAGGAAGGATATGGGTGACAGTAATAAGTGAGGGGGCCTACGTGCCCCCCACAAGCTTGCATGGCGCACCCACGAGGGTGGGCGCGCCCTGTGAGCTTGTGGCTCACAGGTGCACCCCCTGGGGTGTGTTCAGTGCCAATATTTCTTAAATATTACAGAAAAATCATATAAAATTTTCAGGGCATTTGGAGAACTTTTATTTTTGGGACATTTTTTATTGCACGGATAATTCAAAAATAGTATAATAATAGCATTTCTACTTTATTAATTCTAAATAACAGAAAGTAAAAAGTGGGTACAGAAAGTTGTGTTTACTAAATTCATGGACCACATGCCCGTCAAAAGGAATCCATTAATAAGGTTGATCAAGTCTTATTAACAAACTTCTTCCGAATGACATGAAACCGGAGAACCTTTGTATAACACTAGGTTACCTCAACGGGGATATGCATGTCCCCTACAATAAGGATCTCATATTTCTTTTTGATAGTAGTAATAGGGAATTTAAAACCCCCAATAGTAATTGTTGAAATTTCTCCAATAGAATTGATACTATTCACTTAAGGTTGTTTCTTCGAAAAGTGTACCGTATGCTCATTACCTTTGACATCAAAAGTGACATTGCCTTTGTTGCAATCAATAACAACCCCCGCAGTGTTTAGAAAGGGTCTACCAAGGATGATCGACATACTGTCGTCCTCGGGTATATCAAGAATAACAAAGTCTGTTAAGATAGTAACATTTGCAACTACAACAGGCACATCCTCACAAACACCGATGGGTATAGCAGTTGATTTATTAGCCATTTGCAAAGAGATTTTAGTGGGTGTCTACTTATTCAAATCAAGCCTTTGATACAAAGAGAAAGGCATACACTAACACAGGCTCCTAAATCACATAAAGCAGTTTTGACATAGTTTGTTTTAATGGAGCATGGTATAGTTGGTATTCCTGGGTCTCCTAGTTTCTTTGGTATTCCACACTTAAATGAGTAATTTGCAAGCATGGTGGAGATTTTAGCTTTCGATATCTTTCTCTTAGTTGTGACAATATCTTTCATATACTTAGCATAAGGGGACATTTTCAGAATATCAGTCAAAGGAAGGCGCAAAAAGACAGGTCTAAGCATTTCGACAAAGCACTAAAATTCTTCTTCATCCTTATTCTTTGAAACTTTAGGAGGAAATGGCATGGGTTTCTGAAGCCATGGTTCTCTTTCTTTACCATGTTTCCTAGCAATGAAGTCTCTCTTATCATATCTTTTATTCTTAGGTTGTGGGTTATCAAGATCCACGTCAGGTTCTATTTCCACATCATTATCATTATTATGTTGAGCATCAACATGAACATTATCATTATCATTGTCACTAGGTTCATGTTCATCACCAGATTGTGTTTCAGCATCAGAGATAGAATTATCATTTGGATTCTTAGGTGTGTCTAAAGTAGGTTCACTAGAAGCATGCAGAGTCCTGTTATCTTTCTTTTTCTTTTTAGATGGACTAGGTGCATCAGTATTAATTCTCTGAGAATCTTGTTCAATTCTCTTAGGGTGACCTTCAGGATACAAGAGTTCCTGAGTCATTTTACCACCCGTAGTCATAACTCTAACAACATGATCATTCATCTTATTGTTCATCTCATTAAGCAAATCATTTTGTGACTTGATGACTTGTTCTACTTGGATTTTTATCATGAATGCATGTTTACTCACACCCTTGACATCATTAAAAGTTCTAAACATATAGTCACTCAAGCGTTCAATCATATAAGCATTTCATTTCAGTTGTCTACTAACATATGCATTAAAGTTTTCTTGTTTAACAATAAAGTTATCCAATTCATCCAAGCATTGACTAGCAAATTTAGTATAAGGAATATCACCTTCATCAACTCTATAGAGAGAATTTACCTCTACTACCTGTGTCGGGGTATCGAGACCGTGTATTTCTTCAATATGTGGTAAATTCTTGATATCTTCAGCTTTAATACCTTTTTCTTTCATAGATTTCTTTGCCTCTTGCATATCTTCAGGACTGAGAAATAGAATGCCTCTCTTCTTCGGAGTTGGCTTGGGTGGTGGTTCCGGAAGAGTCCAATCATTATCATTCCTCAATATATTATTTAATAGTTCTTCAGCTTGTTCAACAGTTCATTCCCTGAAAACACAACCAGCACAACTATCTAGGTGGTCCCTAGAAGCATCGGTTAGTCCATTATAAAAGATATCAAGTATTTCATTTTTCTTGAGAGGATGATCAGGCAAAGCATTAAGTAATTGGAGAAGCCTCCCCAAGCTTGAGGGAGATTCTCTTCTTCAATTTGCATAAAGTTAAATATTTCCTGTAAAGAAACTTGTTTCTTGTGAGCAGGAAAATATTTTTCAGAGAAGTAATAAATCATATCCTGGGGACTACACACACAACCAGGAGCAAGAGAATTAAACCATATCTTAGCATCACCCTTTAATGATAAAGGAAACAATTTAAGAATATAGTAGTAGCGAATTTTTTCTCATGAGCAAATAGGATGGCTATATCATTCAGCTTAGTAAGATGTGCCACAACAGTTTTAGATTCATAACCATGGAAAGGGTCGGATTCAACCAGAGTAATTAACTCAAGATCAACAGAGAATTCATAATCCTTATCACTAACAAAGATGGGAGATGTAGCAAACTGAGGGTCATATTTCATTCTAGCATTCAGGGATTTTTCTTTCAGTTTACATAGCAATTTCTTAAGATCATCTCTATCATTACAAGCAAGAAGCTCCCTAGCTATTTCTTCATCCATAACATATCCCTCAGGTATCTTAGGCAATTCATATCTAGGATAATCAGGTCTAATAGGTGAATCATAATTTTCAGTTTCAATGATTTCATCAGTTTCAGCACTCTCAAATTCTCTAGCTTTAGCAAGTTGTTCATCAAGAAATTCACCTAATGGCACATTATCACAATCAAAGTACTAGCATCATCAATAGCATCATTCATAGCAGAAGTAGCATCATCAATTATTTGTGACATATCAGGATTAATAGCAGGTGGTGTTGTTGCAAGTTTACTCAAAACAGAAGGCGAATCAAGTGCAGAGCTAGATGGTAGTTCCTTACCTCCCCTCGTCTTAGAGGGAATGATCTTGGTTCTATCATCCTTAAGATTCCTCATGGTGATCAACAGATAAAAATCCCAAGTGACTCAACAAATATAGCTATGCTCCCCGACACCGGCGCCAGAAAAAGGTCTGGATAACCCACAAGTATAGGGGATCGCAACAGTTTTCGAGGGTAGAGTATTCAACCCAAATTTATTCGCAAGTATTAGCAGTTGAGTTGTCAATTCAACCACACCTGAAAGACTTAATATTTGCAGCAAGGTGATCGGTAGCATAGTATGACAGCAACAGTAACAGTAGCAATAGTAACAATAGCATTTTTATAGTGATCGTAACAGCAGTAACAACAAAAGTAACTTAGCAAAGATCAATATGTGAAAAGCTCATAGGCATTGGATCAGTGATGGATAATTGTGTTGGATGTCATTCATCATGCACCAGTCATAACCTAGGGCGACACAGAACTAGCTCTAATTCATCAATGTAATGTAGGCATGTATTTTGTATATAGTCATACGTGCTTATGGAAAAGAACTTGCATGACATCTTTTGTCCTACCCTCCCGTGGCAGCGGGGTCCATAAGGAAACTAAGGGATATTAAGACCTTGTTTTAATAGAGAACCGGAACAAAGCATTAGCACTTAGTGAATACATGAACTTCTCAAACTACGGTAATCACCGGAAAGAATCCCAATTATTGTGACCTTGGGTTATGCAGATCATAACACGTAATAGGTGCGCATAACTTGCAAGATAGGATCAAGAACACATATATATTCATGAAAACATAATAGGTTCAGATCTGAAACCATGGCACTCGGGCCCTAGTGACAAGCATTAAGCATAGCAAAATCATAACAACATCAATCTCATAACATAGTGGATACTAGGGATCAAGCCCTAACAAAACTAACTCGATTACATGATAAACCTCATCCAACCCATCACCGTACAGCAAGCCTACGAAGGAATTACTCACTACCGGCAGTGAGCATCATGAAATTGGTGATGGAGGAAGGTTGATGATGACGACGGCGCCGAATTCCACCCTTCGGAGCCCCGAACGGACTCCAGATCATCCCTCCCGATGAAGAACATGAGGTGGCAGCGGTGATAACCCACAAGTATAGGGGATCGCAACAGTTTTCGAGGGTAGAGTATTCAACCTGAATTTATTGATTCGACACAAGGGGAGCTAAAGAATATTCGTGCGTATTAGCAGTTGAGTTATCAATTCAACCACACCTGAAAGACTTAATATCTGCAGCAAAGTATTTAGTAGCAAAGTAGTATGGAAGTAATGGTAACAGTGGTAACAGTAACAATAGCAAGTTTGAAGTGATTGTAACAGCAGCACGGCGAAAGTAACTTAGCAAAGATCAATATGTGAAAGCTCATAGGCATTGGATCAGTGATGGATACTTGTGTTGGATAATATTCATCATGTAGCAATCATAACCTAGGGCGACACAGAACTAGCTCCAATTCATCAATATAATGTAGGCATGTACTCCGTATATAGTCATAAGTGCTTATGGAAAAGAACTTGCATGACATCTTTTGTCCTACCCTCCCGTGGCAGCGGGGTCCATAAGGAAACTAAGGGATATTAAGGCCTCCTTTTAGTAGAGGACCGGAACAAAGCATTAGCACTTAGTGAATACATGAACTCCTCAAACTACGGTAATCACCAGAAAGAATCCCAATTATTGTCACCTTGGGGTATGCGGATCATAACTCATAATAGGTGTCTACAACTTGCAAGATAGGATCAAGAACACACATATATTCATGAAAACATAATAGGTTCAGATCTGAAATCATGGCACTCGGGCCCTAGTGACAAGCATTAAGCATAGCAAAGTCATAGCAACATCAATCTCAGAACATAGTGGATACTAGGGATCAAGCCCTAACAAAACTAACTCGATTACATGATAAATCTCATCCAACCCATCACCGTCCAGCAAGCCTACGATGGAATTACTCACTCCCGATGGTGAGCATCATGGAATTGGAGATGGAGGAAGGTTGATGATGACGATGGTGACGGGTTCCCCTCTCCGGAGCCCCAAATGGACTCTAGATCAGCCCTCCTGATGAAGAACAGGAGGCCGCGGCTGCTCCGTGTCGTAAACGCGATTAATCCTTCTCTCTGATTTTTTTCTCCGTGAATAGGTATATATGGAGTTGGAGTTAGGGTTGCCAGAGCCCCAGGGGGCCCACAAGCCTGCAGGGCACGCCCCAGGGGGATAGGCGCGCCCCCAGAGCTTGTGGCCTCTGGGTGGCCCCCCCTCTGGTATCTTTTTCCACCAGTATTTTTTATATATTGCACAAAAATTCTTCGTAAATTTTCAGGTCAATCCGAGAACTTTGATTTCTGCACAAAAATAACACCATGGCAATTCTGCTGAAAACAACGTCAGTCTGGGTTAGTTCTGTTCAAATCATGCAAATTAGAGTCGAAAACAAGGGCAAAAGAGTTTGGAAAAGTAGATACGATGGAGACGTATCAACTCCCCCAAGCTTAACCCATTGCTTGTCCTCAAGCAATTCAGTTGACAAACTGAAAGTGACAAAGAAAAACTTTTACAAACTTTGTTTGTTCTTGTTGTTGCAAATATGTCTAGCCAACATTCAGGTTTTCAGCAAAGATTATGAACTAACCATATTCACAATAACACTTAGGTCTCACATTTACTCATATCAATAACATAATCAACTAGCGAGCAATAATAGGATATCTCGGATGACAACACTTTTTTCAAAACAATCATAATATAATATGACAAAATGGTATCTCGCTAGCCCTTTCTGAGACCGCAAAACATAAATGCGGAGCACCCCTGAAGTTCAAGCACTGACTAGACATTGTAATTCATGGCAAAATAGATCCAGTCACTCTCATACTTAACATCAATTAAGAACAAAGCATATAAATGACAATGTTGCTGTCTAACTGGTGCTTTAATGGAAAGATGATGACTCAACAATAAAAGTAAATAGATAGGCCCTTTGCAGAGGGAAGCAGGGATTTGCAGAGGTGCCGGAGCTTGAAGCTTTTAAAACAGAGATGAATATAATTTTGAGAGGTATGCTTTCATTGTCAACATAGCAACCAAGAGATCTCACTATCTTCCGTGCTAGACACATTATAGGTGGTTCCCAAATAGAATGGTAAAGTTTTTACTCCCCCTCCTCCAACAAACACACTCCACGACTAGCCGAATCCTCGGGTGCCGTCCATACCAACAACAATCCGGGGGAGTTTTCTTTTATTATTATATTTTGATTTGATTTTGATCATAGGACTGGGCATCCCGATTACCAGCCACTCTCTCGTGAATGACAAGTGAATAAACACTCATCATGAGAATAACCCACCTAGCATGGAGGATACTAACAGCCCCTAGTCGCTACATGAGCGATTTGGGCATACAAAATAGATTATTATTTGAAGGTTTAGAGTTTGGCATATGCAAATTTACTTGGAACGACAGGTAAATACCACATATAGGTCGGTATGGTGGACTCATATGGAACAACTTTGGGTTTAAGGAAGTGGATGCACAAGCAGTATTCCCGCTCAGTACAAGTGAAGGCTAGCAAATAGATTGAGAAGCGACCAACTAGAGAGCGACAACAGTCATAAACATGCATTAAGGTTAATCAACATTGAAAGCAAGCATGAGTAGTATATAAATCACCATGAACATAAATATCGTGGAGGCTATGTTGGTTTTGATTCAACTACATGCGTGAACATGTGCCAAATCAAGCCACTTGAAACTTTCAAAGGAGGATACCATCCTATCATACTACATCATAACCATTTTAAAATGCATGTTGGCACACAAGACAAACCATTATCCACTCCTAGCTAATTAAGCATGGCATGAGTAACTATAATCTCTAATTGTCATTGCAAACATGTTTCTTTCATAATGGGCTGAATCAGGAACGGTGAGCTAATCATATTTACAAAAACTAAATAGGTCAAGTTCGTACCAGATTTTCTTCATCTCAATCATTTCATCAAATATCGTCATTATTGCCTTTCACTTGCACGCCCAACGATGTGAATAATAATAAGAGTGCACGTGCATTGGACTAAGCTGGAATCTGCAAACATTTATTCAAAGGAGAAGACAAGGTAATATGGGCTCTTCATTAGAACAATAATAATGCATATGAGAGCCACTCAACATTTCCATCATGGTTTTCTCCTTACGACCCAAAGAAAAGAAAAGAATTTCAAAGGAACACACTGAAATATTTTTGGAGTTTTTGTTTTTCTCTTGAAGAAAGAAAATTAATGAAAAGAAAAATAAAACGAGAAAAACTATTTATGGGAAAGCTCCCAACAAGCAAAGAAGAACGAGAAATCTTTTTGGGTTTTCTTTTAATACTACAACTAATTAAACTGAAAAGAAAAACTAAAGAGAAGCAAGACATATTTTTGGATTTTTCAAAGTTTTTCAAACACACAAGAAGAAAGCAAGAGAAATAAACTAACATGGATAATACAATGAAAAAGGATGAACACCGACAACTGGAATGAATGTGTGAACATGAATGTAATGCCGGTGGGAAATATGTGCTCCCCCAAGCTTAGGCTTTTGGCCTAAGTTGGTCTATGGCCACGGCTGGCCTGGATAATATCCAGAGTTGTAGTTGGGGTTGTACTCAATTGCAGCCGCCACCGCTTGGCGGGCTGTCTCATGGAGGCTAGCGGTCTCCCTCGCCCTCTCATACTCATCTGCCTCCTCCCTAAGTATAAAATATCTTCGTTTTACCTGAAAGTCAAAGAAAGAAGGAGCGGGAAGCGTAACATAGATGACACGCTGCCTGTCAAATATTAGCATGTACTGGAATGGTAGATCACCCCGCTCAAGAAATTGGAAACGTTCCATAGCATCATAATCAAGAAAAGCAGGTGGCAACTGAGTATCATTTTCTGTTATTGGTACCCCAAGATAATTAGCTAAACGAGTAGCATAAATCCCACCAAAGAAATCTCCATCTAGGGCATTATTATGTAACCGACGTGCAATGATAGCCCCCAAATTATATTTTTTATCGCTCATTACAGCACTCTTGAGGACACTCAAATCAGGGGAGCAAAGGTGGCTAAGATCATGCTTACCATTGATGCATCTTCCTATGAAGAGAGCAAAATAATGTAAAACAGGAAAGTGAATGCTCCCTATAGTAGCTTGTGTTATGGTTCTAGTTTCGCCCATAGTGATGCTAGCAAGGAATTCAACGCAATCAGATTTACGAGGTTCAGTATAAATGCCCCATTGCGGAATTTTGCATGCATCATTAAATTCTTCAAGGTCCATGCGAAATGATTTATCATATAGATCAAATAAAACAGAATGTGTGTTGCGATGGACTGAATACTCAAATCTCCGCAGAAAGGAATCAGTAAGATTGTAATACTGTAAGCACTTATCTGACACGAAAGGGCTTGTGGCCTCTGGGTGGCCCCCCTCTGGTATCTTTTTTCGCCAGTATTTTTAATATATTTCACAAAAATTCTCCGTAAATTTTCAGGTCAATCCGAGAACTTTGATTTCTGCACAAAAATAACACCATGGCAATTCTGCTGAAAACACAGTCAGTCCGGGTTAGTTCCATTCAAATCATACAAATTAGAGTCGAAAACAAGGGCAAAAGAGTTTGGAAAAGTAGATACGATGGAGACGTATCAGGCGGCTTCCTATTGTAAAATGCAATGAATCCTTCTCTCTGATTTTTTTCTTGGCGAATAGGAATATATGGAGTCGAAGTTAGGGTTGCCGGTGGTCCAGGGGCCCACAAGCTCGCAGGGCATGCCCTGGGGGGGGTGGGCGCGCCCCCTGAGCTTGTGGCTCCTGGGTGGCCCCCCTCTGGTATATTTTTCCACCAGTATTTTTTATATTTTCCACAAAAATTCTTCGTAAATTTTCAGGTCAATTTGAGAACTTTGATTTCTGCACAAAAACAACACCATGGCAATTCTGTTGAAAACAACGTCAGTCCGGGTTAGTTCCATTCAAATCATGCAAATTAGAGTCCAAAACAAGAGCAAAAGAGTTTTTAAAAGTAGATATGACGGAGACGTATCACACCTCCATGGATTGATAAATTTTAGGTCTTCCATTTGAGAAAAAATTGTGGCTGTCTTACAAAACTCTATGCTCGGAGGCCCAACAAAGTCTACAAAAATAAAATTGTGTAGTAGACATCAGGAATGGAGCAATAGGTGAAGGTGTGTTGCATGTTGTGGAACTGGTGGAATCGGAGTGTGGAGAATAGGTTTGGTGCAACTTATGATATATCCATCTGGTGCATATGCACATACATATATAGGTACAATGGGTGGCCACATCCTCAACTATACATGGAACGAGGAGGGCTTGTTGTACAAGTAATATACATGCAATATACATCTCAACAACCCCTGCAGTCCAAGCATCGCCATTGCCGACGCAAAGGCTGGAACGAAACTCCTCAAAGGACGCCGTAGGTAATCCCTTGGTCATGATATCCGCAAATTGTTGGGAGGTGGGTACGTGTAGAACATGTATATGGCCAAGAGCCACCTATTCTTGAACAAAATGAATATCAAGCTTAATGTGCTTGGTGCGGCAATGATGAACCAGATTAGTGAAGAGGTAGAATGCGAAGACGTTGTCATAGTACACCACAGTGGCCTTGTCGACAGGACACTAAATCTCATGAAGAAGCTGGCGGAGCCACGAACACTCAGCGACCATGTTAGCTACCGCAGGATATTCCGCCTCGGCAATGGAGCAAGAGATGATGTGATGCTGCTTGGATGACCAAGAGATAAGCAAGGGTCCAAGACAAACATAATATCCCGAAGTGGAACAACGCGTGTCAGGGCAGCCATCCCAGTCAGCATCAAAGTAGGCGGTAATGTACATAGCGGTCGAGGCCTGAAGTGAGAACCCGAGATCCAGTGTGCCTCGGATGTAGCAAAGAATCCGCTTCGAAATCCAGTGAGCATCGCGTGGAGCATGCATATGTAGGCACACCAGCTGAACAGTGTACTAGAGCTCCGATCGTGTAAGAGTAAGGTACTGAAGAGCACCAACAATAGACCTGTAGAATGAAGCATCCGGAGCCGGGGGCCCATCTGTGGCAGAGAGCTTGGCCTTCGTGTCGACAGGCATGGTCGCGGGTTTGCAATTAAGCATCCTAGCATGATCAAGGAGCTCATGAGCGCACTTCCGTTGATGTAGAAAGAAACCATCCGCACGATGCACTACCTCGATCCTGAGGAAGTAGTGCAGAGGACCTAAGTCCTTAATAGCGAACACAGCGCGAAGATGGTCAATGAGCTATCGACAAAGAGCCATGGAGCAAGCTGTCAGGATGATGTCGTCGACGTACATGAGCAGGTAGGCGGTAGCATCGCCCTGGCTATAGACGAACAACGAAGGATCCGAGCGAGTGGAGTGGAAGCCAAGCTGATGAAGAAACACTGCGAGACTCTGGTACCAGGCATCGGGAGCCTGCTTGAGCCCATACAACGAGCATGAAAGAATGCATACATGCTCTGGGTAAGTGGCGTCGACGAATCCCATGGGCTGCTGACAGTACACATGCTCCTCGTGATGACCATTCAGGAAGGCGTTGGAGACGTCCATCTGGTGCACCAGCCAGACACGAGATACCGCGAGCTGAATAACAATACAAATCATCCTAGTTTTGACAACCGGGGCAAACGTATCCATGAAGTCAACGCCACCACCCATTCCTGTGCAAAAGGAAAACACCGTTCGTCAAAATAAACATGACGGGAGGTGACGACGCGGTGAGAAACCAGATCATAACAGTGACATCCTTTAGTGTTAGCATGGTAGCCGAGGAAGACAGAAGGTAAAGACCGGGGGGCAAGTTCATGAGGAGTGGTGGCTGCAATACTAGGGAAACAAAGACAACCGAAAATCCGAAGACCGTCGTATGCTGGGGGAGAACCAAAAAGAAGATGGTGAGGGGTTTAATTCCAAAGGGCACGGCAAGTGCAAAGGTTAATGAGAAGGGTGGCAGTGGCGAGGGCATCGGGCCAAAAATGAGGTGGTATGTAAGCATGAAAAACAAGGGTGCGAACACAATCCTTAAGAGTACGAAGAACACATTCATCCCTACTGTTTTGTTGTGTGGTGTATGGACATGTGAGGTGGAAAATTGTACCGTGGTTGGAGAGAAGAGTGCGGATAGTGATGTTATCGCATTCTTTCCCGTTGTCAGTCTAAAGAGCGTGTATAGGACGGCCAAACTGAGTAGACAAGTAGGAGTAGAATGCAATGAGTGTGGTGAGAACATCAGATTTCCTACGAAGCGGAAAAGTCCACACAAAGTGAGAGTAATTGTCGATGTCAAAACCAGCAGACGGGTAGGGATCCCGAGCTGTGGATCTCAGATCAAGGGTAACAGGAATGAAGGAGACGATGTTTACCCAGGTTCGGGCCCTCTTAATGGAGGTAAAATCCTATGTACTGCTCTTGTTTATGTTGACAAAGATGTATCAAGTACAGAGTTGATCTACCTCGAGATCGTAATGTGTGGTCTAACTCTAGGGCTAGGTGAATGATTTTGCGTTGATGTCCCCTCTACGGGCTAAACCCCATGGCTTATATACACGCCAGGGAGGGTATCTAGGAGCAAGGCGGCAGGAGAAATCTTGGAGTATATGTCAAGTCTTCGGTGGAGGTAGTCCTGATCACGCCTCCTGCGTAGGGCCTCCGGAGTCCATATTGACCACGAATGAGGCCCCATCGGTCCAACCCGAGGAGAATGGGCCGACTGGGTTAGTACTCCCTTATCCAGGACACTGTCAGTAATCATCCAGAATGATAAGATAGTATTAAAACCCGGAATTACTAGGTATAGGCGACATCCATAGATCACTATGAATTAATTCGAAAGGATAATACGCAACTGTGGATGAAGAACTAAAAGGAAGTCTAACATGTTTGCCCATACGGCATGCTTGACAAGAGTGAGCATCCGTTTTATTACATGAAAATGAAAAATCCCTCATTATTTGACAAAGAGCGATGGAGCTAGGATGACCGAGACGGGCATGCCAAAGATCGACCCCAGTGGAAAAAGCAAGAGGTCCAGCACGGGATGATGATGAAGACTAGACAGGGTACATGTCGCCGGGGCTGTCACATCGGTGAAGAACCATTCGGGTACGGGCGTCCTTAACAGAAAAACCAACTTCGTCAAATTCCACAGTTACAGAACATTCTCGAGAGAAAGATTACAAACAGAGACTAAATTCTTAATAAGTTTAGGAGACACGAGAACATTATTGAGAAACAGTGGTCTAGAAGTGGAAAGAATATTAGTAGAACCGACATGAGTAATAGGGAGGCCGTCATTGGTACCGACGATGATACGAGAGGAAGTGTGTATGGGAGACGCGGAAGAGAGGTTACCCAAGTAAGCTGCCATATGCGAAGATGCACCGGTGCCCATAAACTAGTCCCCACCTCCGGTGTAGGAACCGGGCTGGGGCGTGTACTGCACCGCGATGAGCAGGGTCGGGTCGCAAGGGACCGGCGCGACCGGCAGAGCTAGGTAGCCGGTGTAGCCTGTTACCCCACCCTTAGGGTTCGACCCACCATAGTTGAATGATACAGCGGGGTAGTAGGGTGTCAGAGGGGCCGCAGGACATGACTGAGGCGCCGTGTAGAGAGCCTGATGGCCCGACGGTCGTGGCCTGAGAAGGCTGGGAACGGGGGCACGCGGTACAGGCATCATGTAGGCGTGCACCACCCTGGTCCAAGGATTATGGCCGCCACTCCACGGCAGCGTCGGGTACTGTTGACCACCGTGTTGCTAGTTCCCGTTGGCGCCGCCTTGTTGCGCCGTTGGGCACCGCGGCCATGCCAGCACTGCCGAGACCGATTGGCCGGCTGCTGCTGCGGCTGAGGAGGGGGCACCACAGGCGCCTGAGGCCGCGGCTGATAGGAAGCGCTGTAGGCGCCGGCGGGTGCAGCGGGCACCGACGGGCGTGGCTGCTGGAACGGGGCGCTGACGAGCGCGGGGGGTGTTGGTGCAGGCCACCGCGCGAGTAGCCGGCGACAAGGGCGGTGTGGACAGCGCGGGAGCGCAAGTTCTTCAACCACTGCTCCTCGAGACGAAGATATGCCATCGCCCGCTCGTAGGTAGGGTTAGCCATAAGTGTAAGATTGGAAGCGGCATTACCGAGATCCTCGTTGAGGCCGGTGGTGAGGGTGGAGAAGAGGAGCTCATCCTCAACCTTGAAGCCAACGTCGTTTAGCTCGTCGGAGAGAGTCTTGAGGCGCATGCAGTAGGCGTCGATGGAGGAGTCATTTTGGTGGCAACCAAAAAACTCCTGCTGCAAAAAGACGATCGGTTGGAGCTTGTTGACGGTGAAGAGGCCAACGATCTTGGTCCACACCATGTAGGCATCATTGCCATCACGAACGATGGTGTGGAAGATGTCCTTGGACACGGTGAGGAAGAGCCACCAGATGATGATGGTGTCGATAGCCATCTTGTCATCATTGGTGCGCATGGCGAGGAAGTCAGTGGTGCCGTCGATGTGATCCCGGAGATTATACTCACCGAACAGAAGATTGAAGTATGTCATCCATGCATAGAAGTTCACCTCCGTGTGAGAAAGCTTGATCGGGATGTGATCGAAGATAGGCACGTCACGGATGTAAGCCAGATCGGGAACGGAGGAACAGGAGGCAAACGAGGTGAAGGGGTTGCTATGGTGGGAGAGGGAAGAATGAGAGATGGCAGCGACGAGGTGGAGTGGTGCGTCTAGGGTTAGGGTTTAGCTAGGGTTTGGGTGGCGGACGCTATAGGGGCAGCGGCGGCTCGCGTGAGGGAGAGAGAGGAGGATGATGTAGCGGGCTGGTGGGTGGGGTAGAAGAAGTGGCGGCGGTGTAACGGAAATTAGGGTTTAGCTGCGGCGGCGACTGAGAAGCTAGGACGACGGCGCAACTAGGACCGGAATTAGGCTGATACCATGTAGAGAATAGGTTTGGTGCAACTCACGGTATATTCATATATATATATATATATATATATATATATATATATATATATATATATAGGTACAATGGGTGACCACGTCCTCAACTATACATGGAAGGAGGAGGACTTGTTGTACAAGTAACATGCAATATACATCTCAACACGGAGAAACAAAATTAATAAAGGGGAAGCTAGCCTCTTGATAGAGAATGTCAACATGTAGGCGACCAGGTTGGCGACAAAATCTCCGCAATTGAGTACGAAAACCAGTATGAGGAAAGAGAGAGATATTTCTATGCATTGGAAAGGACCTCAAAATAGGCTTTCGCCATGCTATATTAATATAGCAACCACCCGATACACCATAGAGTCCAAAACTAAGGCAAACAACACAATCATGCCCAAAAGAAAATAATAAGAGAAAAAAAATGCCAGAAGCACCGGATCAAAGAAAGTTGTAGTATCCCGCAACTGATGTGCTTGATACGTCTCCAACGTATGTATAATTTTTTATTATTCCATGTTGTTATATTATCATTCTTGGATGTTTTACAATCATTTTATAGCAACTTTATATCATTTTTTGGGACTATCCTATTGACATAGTGCCCAGTGCCAGTTGCTGTTTTTGCTTGTTTTTTACTTCGCGGAATATCAGTACCAAATGGAGTCCAAACGCAGCGAAACTTTTTGGAGAATTTTTATGGACCAGAAGGAACAACTTGGGCCAAAGAAGTACCAGAGGGGTGCCCCGAGGGGGGCACAACCCACCTGGGCGCGCCTGGGGGCCCAGGCGCACCATGGTGGGTTGTACCCACCTCAGTGGCCTCCCGCACCGCCTCTTTGCTCTATAAATACCCCAATATTCCAAAAACCCTAGGGGAGTCGACGAAACACAATTCCAGCCGCAAGAAGTTCCAGAACCACCAGATCCAATCTAGACACCATCACAGAGGGTCTCATCATCCTCATTGGTGCCTCTCCGATGATGCGTGAGTAGTTCATCATAGACCTATGGTTCCATAGGCAGTAGCTAGATGGCTTCTTCTCTCTTTTTGATTCTCAATACAATGGTCTCTTGGAGATCTATTTGATGTAACTCTTTTTGCGGTGTGTTTGTTGGGATCCGATGAACTTTGAGTTTATGATCAGATCTATATCCATGAAAGTTATTTGAGTTTCTTTGATCGCTTATATGCATGATTACTTATAGCCTCGTATTTCTTCTTTGAATCTTTGGTTTAGTTAGGCCAACTAGATCGATTTTTCTTGCCATGGGAAGAGGTGCTTTGTGATGGGTTCGATCGTGCGGTGTTCTTTCCCAGTGACAGAAGGTGTAGCAAGACACACATGTATCGTTGCTATTAAGGATAACAAGATGGGGGCTATTCCTACATGAATAGATCTCGTCCACATCATGTCATTGTTCTTATTTCATTACTCCGTTTTTCCACGAACTTAATACACTAGATGCATGCTGGATAGCGGTCGATGTGTGGAGTAATAGTAGTAGATGCAGGCATGAGTCGCTCTAGTAATCTTGGACGTGATGCCTATATAATGATCATTGCCTGGATATCGTCATAATTATTTGAGGTTCTATCAATTGCCCAACAGTAATTTGTTTACCCATCGTAAGCTATTTTCTTGAGAGAACCACTAGTGAAACCTACAGCCCCCGGGTCTACTTTCTCATCATATATTTTCAGATCTGCATTGCCATTTGCTTTTTCCTTCGTTTGCATCTTTTATTTTCAGATCTATATTATCAAAAACCCAAAAATACCTTGCTGCACTTTTTTGTTACCTATTTTATTTCGTGTTTTATCGAGATCTATTTATCCAATTGATGTCTACTATGCAACCTTCTTCTTGTAGACTCGTGTTGGGCCTCCAAGCGCAAAGTTTTGTAGGACAATAGCAAATTTCCCTCAAGTGGATGACCTAAGGTTTATCAATCCGTGGGAGGCGTAGGATGAAGATGGTCTCTCTCAAACAACCCTACAACCAAATAACAAAGAGTCTCTTGTGTCGCCAACACACCCAATACAATGGCAAATTGTATAGGTGCACTAGTTCGGCGAAGAGATGGTGATAGAAGTGTAATATGGATAGTAGATATAGGTTTCTGTAATCTGAAAATATAAAAACAGCAAGGTAACTAGTAACAAAAGTGAGCAAAAACGGTATTGCAATGCTTGAAAAAAAGGCCTAGGGTTCATACTTTCACTAGTGCAAAGTCTCTCAACAATGATAACATAATCGGATCATATAACAATCCCTCAACGTGCAACAAAGAATCACTCCAAAGTTCCTATCGGAGAACATAGGACGAAAACATGCATCAACCCCTATGCATAGATTACCCCAATGTCACCTCGGGAATCCGCGAGTTGAGTGCCACAACATACATCAAGTGAATCAATAGAACATCCCATTGTCACCACAGATATCCCATCGCAAGACAAACATAAAGTGTTCTCAAATCCAATACTCAATCCAACATAACGGAACCTCAAAGAGCAAGACTCAATTCATCACAACAAGGGATAGGGAGGGAAGAAACACCATATGATCGAACTATAATAACAAAGCTCGCGGTACATCATGATCGTGCCAAAACAATAACACGAGAGAGAGAGGTCAAACACATAGGTATTGGTACATACCCTCAGCCCCGAGGGTGAGGTACTCCCTCCTCGTCATGGAGACTGCCGGGATGATGAAGATGGCCTTCGGTGATGATTTCCCCCTCCGGCAGGGTGTCGGAACGGGGTCCCCATTGGTTTTTCGTGGCTACAGAGGCTTGCGGCGGCGGAACTTCTCATCTAGGGTTCTTTTCGGAGGTTTTTGTATATATAAGAGTATTTGGCATTGGAAACAAGTCAGGGGGACACCCGAGGGGCCCACAAGCCCTAGGGGTGCGCCCCTGGCTTGTGGCCTCCTTGGTCACCCCCTGGCACAGCTTCGGTGCTCCGTGGGTCTCTTCTGGTCCATAATTGATCACCGTAAATTTTCAGCTTGTTTGGACTCCGTTTGATATTCCTTTTCTGTAAAACTCAAAAACAAGGAAAAAACAGAAACTGGCACTGGGCTCTAGGTTAATAGGGTAGTCCCAAAAATAATATAAAATAGCATATTAATGCATATAAAACATCCAAAATAGATAATATAATAGCATGGAACAATAAAAAATTATAGATACGTTGGAGACGTATCAAGCATCCCCAAGCTTAATTCCTGCTCGTCCTCGAGTAGGTAAATGATAAAAATAGAATTTTTGATGTGGAATGCTACCTAACATATTTATCCATGTAATCTTATTTATTGTGGCATGAATATTCAGATCCATAAGATTTAAAAGAAAAGTTTAATATTGACATAAAACAATAATACTTCAAGCACACTAAAAAAGCAATCATGTCTTCCCAAAAAACATGGCCAAAGAAAGTTATCCCTACAAAATCATATAGTCTGGCTATGCTCCATCTTCATCACACAAAGTATTTAATCATGCACAACCCCGATGACAAGACAAGCAATTGTTTCATACTGTTGATGTTCTCAAACCTTTTCAACTTTCATGCAATACATGAGCGTGAGCCATGGATATAGCACTATAAGTGGAATGAAATATGGTGGTTGTGGAGAAGACAAAAAGAAGGAGAAAGTCTCACATCAACTAGGCGTATTAACGGGCTATGAAGATGCCCATCAATAAATATCAACGTGAGTGAGTAGGGATTGCCATGCAACGGATGCACTAGAGCTATAAGTGTATGAAAGCTCAAAAAGAAACTAAGTGGGTGTGCATCTAACTTGCTTGCTCACGAAGACCTAGGACACTTTGAGGAAGCCCATAATTGGAATATACAAGCCAAGTTCTATAATTAAAAATTCCCACTAGTGTATGAAAGTAACAAAATAGGAGACTCTCTATCATGAAGATCATGGTGCTACTTTGAAGCACAAGTGTGGAAAAAGGATAGTAACATTGTCCCTTCTCTCTTTTCTCTCATTGTTTTTATTTTGGGCTCTTTGGCCTCTTTTTTCTCTCTTTTTTTCTTCTTTTTTTTGGGCTCTTTGGCCTTTTTTACTTTTATTTTTTTATTTTTTCGTCCGGAGTCTCATCCCGACTTGTGGGGGAATCATAGCCTCCATCATCCTTTCCTCACATGGGACAATGCTCTAATAATGATGATCATCACACTTTTATTTACTTTACAACTCGATACTAGAACAAAATACGACTCTATATGAATGCCTCCGGCGGTGTACCGGGATGTGCAATGATCAAGAGTGACATGTATAAAAAATATGAACGGTGGCTTTGCCACAAATACAATGTCAACTACATGATCATGCAAAGCAATATGATAATGATGAAGAGTGTCATAATAAACGGAACGGTGGAAGTTGCATGGCAATATATCTCAGAATGGCTATGGAAATGCCATAATAGGGAGGTATGGTGGCTGTTTTGGATGTTTTATATGCATTTATATGCTATTTTATATTATTTTTGGGACTAACCTATTAACCTAGAGCCCAGTGCCAGTTTCTATTTTTTCCTTGTTTTTGAGTTTTACAGAAAAGGAATATCAAACGGAGTCCAAATGGAATAAAAATTTACGGTGATAATTTATGGACCAGAAGAGACCTACGGAGCACTGGAGCTCTGCCAGGGGGTGACCGAGGAGGCCACAAGCCAGGGGGTGCGCCCACCCCCCCAGGGCGCGCCCCTAGGGCTTGTGGGCCCCTCGAGTGTCCCCCTGACTTGTTTCCAACGCCAAGTACTCTCATATATACCATAACCTCCAAAAAGAAACCTAGATCGGAAGTTCCGCCGCCGCAAGCCTCTGTAGCCACGAAAAACCAATCGGGAGCCCGTTCTGGCACCCAGTCGGAGGGGGAAATCATCACCGAAGGCCATCTTCATCATCCCGGCGGTCTCCATGACGAGGAGGGAGTAGTTCACCCTCGGGGCTGAGGGTATGTACCAGTAGCTATGTGTTTGATTTCTCTCTCTCGTGTTCTTGATTTGGCACGATCTTGATGTACCGCGAGCTTTGTTATTATTGTTGGATCATATGGTGTTCTTCCCCCTCTACTTTCTTGTGATGAATTGAGTCTTACTCTTTGAGGTTTCGTTATGTTGGATTGAGTATTGGATTTGAGAACACTTGATGTATGTCTTGCGATGGGATATCTGTGGTGACAATGGGATGTTTTATTGATTCACTTGATGTATGTTTTGGCACTCAACTCACGGATTCCCGAGGTGACATTGGGGTAATCTATGCATAGGGGTTGATGCACGTTTTCGTCCTACGTTCTCCGATAGAAACTTTGGAGTGATTCTTTGTTGCACGTTGAGGGATTGTTATATGATCCAATTATGTTATCATTGTTGAGAGAATTTGCACTAGTGAAAGTATGAACCCTAGGCCTTGTTTCCAAGCATTGCAATACCATTTTTGCTCACTTTTGTTACTAGTTACCTTGCTGTTTTTATATTTTCAGATTACAAAAACTAATATCTACCTTCCATATTACACTTGTATCACCATCTCTTCACCGAACTAGTGCACCTATACAATTTACCATTGTAGTGGGTGTGTTGGGGACACAAGAGACTCTTTGTTATTTGGTTGTAGGGTTGTTTGAGAGAGACCATATTCATCCTATGCCTCCCACGGATTGATAAACCTTAGGTCATCCACTTGAGGGAAAATTGCTACTGTCCTACAAAACTCTGCGCTTGGAGGCCAAACACGAGTTTACAAGAAGAAGGTTGCGTAGTAGACAGCAAGCTCTTTTCTGGCGCCGTTTCCGGGGAGGTGAGTTCTTGAAGGTATATCTTTAGATCTTGCAATTGAATCTTTTAGTTTTTGTTTTATCACTAGTTTTGTTTATAAAAGAAAACTACAAAAAAATGGAATTGAGGTTGCCTCATATGCTCCATCTCTACTCCTAATGTCTGAGTTGGTAGTCTCGCCTCACTCCGGTTAATTCTTCCCCACTGTTTTTCCCACCAACGCATTTAAACCGGATTTTACCCATGATCTATTTACGTCTCACCAGTTTATTTACGCCTCACCTCCCACCACCTCCTCCCATTGGTTTAAACTGGTTACCAATCTTTGGTAATGCAATAAAATTCACACGGGAATAAATCAGACACGATCGGCAATCAATCTCAAACCTTTCAAGAGATTTGGTAATAGAATAAATTCAAATGGAAGGCTAGGGGGACGTTCTTTGGTAATGTAATAAAATTCACACGGGAATAAATCAGATCATGGTCGGCAATCAATCTCAAACTTGCCAAGAGATTTGGTAACAGAATAAATTCAAATGGAAGGGTATGGGGACATTCGGATACATATCTCTACTCCTAATGTCTGAGTTGGTAGTCTCGCCTCACTCCGGTTAATTCTTCCCCGCCATTTTTTTCCCACCAACGCATTTAGACCGAATTTTACCCATGATCTATTTACGTCTCACCGGTTTATTTATGCCTCACCTCCCACCACCTCCTCCCATTGGTTTAAACTGGTTACCAATCTTTGGTAATGCAATAAAATTCACACGGGAATAAATCAGACACTGTCGGCAATCAATATCAAACCTTTCAAGAGATTTGGTAATAGAATAAACTCAAATGGAAGGGTAGGGGGACGTTCTTTGGTAATGTAATAAAATTCACACGGGAATAAATCAGATCATGGTCGGCAATCAATCTCAAACGTGCCAAGAGATTTG
Organism: Thinopyrum elongatum; assembly: GCA_011799875.1. Classification (NCBI taxonomy): domain Eukaryota; kingdom Viridiplantae; phylum Streptophyta; class Magnoliopsida; order Poales; family Poaceae; genus Thinopyrum; species Thinopyrum elongatum. The sequence goes on from CM022298.1 coordinate 586,483,920, forward strand.
GTAACAGAATAAATTCAAATGGAAGGGTATGGGGACATTCGGATACATAAGGGTGGTAATTTCCATCGCATGCATAATCTCTACTCGTAATAGAGCAGTTGGTATTATTTTCGTCCGGTTTTATTTCACCCCTTCATCGATTCTTGAGTTCGTTCCCCACACGAGCAAGGCCTAACCCTAGATGGCTGCCACCGCCAATGGCGCCTTGCTTCCCCTTGATTCTCGACCGTCCCGCCGCAGGCCGGTTCTCCAGCTCCTTCTCCATGCCATCCTCGGCCGGATCGGAAACACATGCCCTTCGGCAGCCTCATCCACTCCGTGCCGCGATGCGCCCCTGGATTCTGTCCACCTCCTGCCTAAGACGACAAGGAGCACGTCACCGCCTCGACCCGTGGTCCCCCGTCCCCATCATCATCGGTGCCACACCCATCCCGAGGCGGGACCCGCTTGTTGTCAGCACGCCCGAGCCTGCCAAGAAGTCTGCTGTGCCACGGAGGGGTTCCTGGGGGCCGAGAACCATAGCGGCGCTGGCGATGCCTGGGTGCTCGCATCGCCCAAGGTTGTCAGGCTCATCGCGCTCAACTTCGAGGAGAGGACGCCCATCAAGGAGCGGCCCTCGCCATCGCGCAGCTCGGCATCGGTCAAGAAGAGCACCACCGTCATGCCCAGGCTGGTGACACGCAGCTGGAGCTTCATCACCGACAGGGCGACCCTCCTCCTCCGAACAAGATCCCAGAGAGCCGGTTCCACCTGTATGTAATCTGCACACCTGAACTGAACATGTTCTCTCTTGGTGCTTCTGAAGCTGATTTGAATTGAAGCTTAAACTGTATGTGCAAGAGAAGAACTCGATGAGCTGCACGGCCTCACGCACGATGAGCAGGAGGCCCAGGGAGGAGGAGCCCTCCTCGCCGGTCTCCGACGGCCGACATCAGCAGCACCGCCGCTTCCCCCAATAGGAGGCCCTCCTTGTGGGCCGCCCGCGTGCTGGTGCCAGGGAAGCTCAATGCTCTCGGTAAGGTATGTGATCAGATTCAGATGGGCTCTTCTCTGTCAGATGTTCTATCTGCCTTTTCTTTGAACTGATCCGACGCTAGGAAATTTTATTTCAGGAAGCCATGGAGCAGAGGGAGCAGGCGCAGAATCAATGGCAAGCCGCCGAGTCGGCAGGTGACTTCACACATCAAATCAAATCAATGATGATTTTCTACAGGCACATCAGTGCAAAAAAAAGGACAATTGATAGCCTCTCCTTTAGCTATCATATTGTGTCACTAAGTTACGATCTCAGCAGCAGTCTACATATTTTCAGATTACTGAAGTTTATAGCCCTCCAATGCAGTATCTGTATGCTTTATAAAATTATCCGAGTATTGCAAAATTGCATGATACATCAAATTGGAGCGTAGCCTACATATTTATGGACTCTGGACTTATGTTGCTTATTTAGAGGCTACCGTACAAGGATCATGTATGATATTGATTGCAGAAATTGTATACGACTCTTGCGAATTTCAACCACGTTCTTCTGAATTTCAACCTTGTTCTTCTTCCTGATTTAGGAAAACTAGAACTTTTTGGTGCATGATCTAAAATAGCTGCAGGCTAATCCTCCCCTAATGTTCCGTGGCACACAATATGGGTAAAGGAGAGCACATTGCTCTAATGTTTCTGCAGATGATATTAAATCGGACATTTCAGTGGATAATATATGGTATTGACTTGGACATTGGTGTTGTGGAACAATCCAGCAGGTTTTGGATCTTATAGAATTACAGAGTTGGCAGGGTCTGAAAATCATGGTGTTAGTGTTTCAGCCTATTAATCTATAAATAAAGAAGTCCGTACATCTCTACCAATAATCCTGAAGAAAGTTCTACTATTGCGAACGCTCCAACTAAATAAGGAATATGAATGTTTAACTAAAGAAAGAAGTGATTTTCTCGAGAAGAATACAGAACAATATTTTGGATTATTTACTTGAGGTATTTCCAGGGCTTCATTCTTTATTCTCTCATCTCTCATTATTGGTACTATATAATGGCAATTTGGGACGTTGCAACATAAAGTTTTGGCAAACATATGTTGCTTATTAGATGGCCATTTAGGATGGATCCGTGATAAATTGTGCATTATAAGTTGATATTTCTGAATTTATTCTCTTTTAGCTCTGCTAGGAGTGGGATTAATCTTTCTTTTATTGATTACTCTTTGTTAGTACAACCAATATTTTACTGAATAAAAAATGTAACTCTTGATTAATGAAGTGGTAGTTAGTGGAGTACATAATTGCACCATTGTACGGCAGTGACCATAACTCTAGATATTCATAATTTGTTATGTGTGTTTTGATTAAAATTTTAAAGTTGGCCCACCTCAAGTTGCCTGACTATGGATATAGGGATATATGGCCACCCCTTTGCCGGAATACCTGTAGTTAGCCATTTTTCGGTATAGCTGTCAACCGGAATCAAGAGCTTCTCCATTCATCTTTTTTGTATGTTCTCTAAAAGCATGTAACTTATATGGCATAATTTTGATGCCACTTGTAAGTTGTAAAGACACATGATTTGACGATTTGTCAAAGGTCCATGGTGTCGGAGAAGAAGAGGAGGGCACTGAGCCAACGGAGGAGGGACTAGGGTAGGGCAGGCCGACGAGGCATACCATGGTACTGCTGCTACAAGAGAGGATCAGGACGGAGAGTGGGGCGGTTGGCGGGGGACTCCTTGGCGGTCCATGAGGAAGTACGGTGTGAAGGAGAGAGGGCGCCATGGCGAAGGTGGGTGAGCGTCATCCGGTTTTAAAGGAGAGGGCTCCAGGGAGAAATGTCCCGCTAGGGCGGGAAACCGAGAGGGAAGGGGAGGGTCCGGCGGGAAAAGGGAAGTATGTGTCGTGGGGTGTTTTTTTTGTTGGGCCCACGTGTTGGAGATAACATGGCGGATAATCCGGATAACCATATTTCTCCCCCACATATGGTCTTGATTTGGGGGAGCCTGGACTGTCCAAACGGTTGAATTTTGTGGAGCATATTGGGCGCCCGTTTAATGTCCGAACACGCTCGGACGTACGAGGAAGAAACGAGGTTCGACCTTGGAGATGGCCTTAATCATTTGTCTGATTTATTTATATGCATTGTAGCCCGTAGCAAGGCTGATTCATCCTGACTTATTTGTTTGACCTTAATCTTGTGCAGGCTGATTCATCCGGACTTCGCAGCCATACCGATTCAAATTACACTTAAATGATGAATTTTGTTGCAGGTATGTACCAGGTGTACATACATTTTAATGATCCAGTTTGTTTGATCTGGAGGCTTACAACTATTTCTGAGCATTTAGTATTGAGTGCCTTTGCTTTGATGTTGTATGTCTTCAATATGACATCGCCGGAACTCAGTTTGCGTTCTGTCTGTGTCTCTTTAAAAAAAATTGATGGACAAAACTACTTCATGCATGATCTTACCAGCAAAATGGTATTTGCAGTTCAGTTTTCCACATACATATGTGGATAAAGTTGTATTCCCTTTTATGGTATTTCAGCCATTTGATTTTGGTGACATGTGTGGTGGCACAAGAAAATGGAAGTCCCTCAACAGAAAGAGAGCAAATGCATTTATCAATTGACAGAAATGCCCAAATTGCTATGATATACACTATGCTTCCTTTGGTGATTTGGTGTTTCATATTTTTGGAATCCAGTAATTCTGGTAATTGTACCAAGCGTAGTATTTTGTATCTAAGAGATGATTTTTGGATTCATTTATTCTGGTACATCAATCATTCATAGTCTTTCTCGTGGAAAATAGCCGAACGTTACATTTCTGGTCAGCCCTTTTTCTATACCGACATTGCATTTGGTTAGTCCCCTTTCTATTTCAAACATAAGCTAGAGGGAAAGAAGAAAAATAATCTTACATCCATGAAACATATAAAGTAAGTTGTAGAGATATTATGATCGGACTTGCATGCATGATTGAGATATATTCATATAGGATGAGCATATCTGCATATATGCTTGTGGAATTGAGGGTCAACAAATAACGTGCTCAATTTTGAGCGATTTTTATCATATGCATGTTAACATAATTCTGGGCAAAGCACAAGTATATGACTTGAGAATGTTTTTACCATTTGAACACATTTCAATCTTCTCAACAAGAAATAAAAGCAAAATCAATAGCCAAGGGAAAAAAATGAGAAATCCAAAATGAACCAAGTTGCATGCCTAACATTCTCTGTTTCCCATCCCTAAAAAAGCATGGACAACTCCAAACTGAACCTTGAAGGTGAGGCTACATCACGCAACAAGAGAATTGAAGTACATTGTTACCTGAAAGAAAGATTGTCATGTGCTTGTGAGTTATGAGTCCAAACGAATTGAAGTTTTTTCCTTGTACCTTGTGTAGTAGGTGACATTAGAGTTTGACTGTATTCCTGGGCCTCATGTGTGAGATTCTATCTTGAGTGTGAAACCAAACTTAGACATGAGATATATTGCTATGAGGGTGCTTCTATCTACATATATACATGCCTGCATTCGACTTTCGCGTTGATGTACATCTATCCATGCTTGTAAGATATGTATTAAGACTAAAATTGCAAGCATGTTTGGGAAGGAGAGATAAGGAGTAGCTAGCGGTCAGGGAAGGGGAAGAAAGCTGGCAGCGGTGAGGTCGGGGAAGAGAAGCCACTAGGCACCAGCCTAGACGAGGAGCCTGAGACTGGGGAAGAGGGGGAAGGATTAGCAGCGAGGTCGGGGAAGGGGGCCTTAAGGTCCAGTGGCGCAAGGCTGGGAAGATGGGTGGTCAGGTCAGGGAAGCGCCACATCTGGGGGTGTAAGGTCACCTTGCTCTCCTCTGTTTCTCTCATCTCACTCTCCTTTGTCTAATCGTAGGGGCCCGAGCGCATTTTTCAACGCTTACCCCAAAAGCGAAGCGACAGGCCTCCACTAAGTGCTCAAGAATTCCTAGGTGCACATTGAATTTTTCAATGCCTTTTCCTGTTTTGTATCGATAATATATACACATGCATTCAACTGTTGCATCCTTTTTGTACATATGCGACCCTACAATGGTATTTGGAACATCTGAACCACAATGGTCACTATAACTGAGCCTCAGATAGTGATGGATGAATAATTGATGATTGGAGTGAGTACATTAGTAGCACCGTAGTTCATGAAAAGGCATCTCCACAAGTTGTTGCCAAATGCCATAACGGTGTACAGGACAACTCTGCTTTTGTTTTCAAATTGATTTATCAAAGGGAGTAGCTTGTAAACAAGATGTATGAAAGACTGTAAATTGTGAACACATGAATCAAGATACTATTTTTTCTGAGCTTGGTGTTAAGATCCATCAATTTAATCTACCCTATGATATTATGGTGCCTATTTTGATCATGAGCCTGTTGCGAGCAACTCACGAGCCAAATCAGGCGGATCGGCACGAAGACGGGGGAAGGGGATCTAGGCAGAGAGCGGGACGGTTGGCGGGAGACTCCTCCTTGGCGATCCATGGGAAAGTACGGTGTGAAGGACAGAAGGTGCCATGGCGAAGGTGAGGTGGGCGTCATCTGGTTTTAAAGGAGAGGGCTCCAGCGAGATATGTCCAGCTACGACGCGAAACCGAGCGGGAAGGGAAGGGTCTGGCAGGGAAAGGAAGGGTGCGTTGTGCGGTGGGTTTTCCGTGTTAGGACTGCGTGTTGGAGATAATATGGTGGATAGTCCACCTTCGGTCTGGATTTGTGGAGTCCGGACTGTCTAGACGGTTGAATTTTGGGGAGACCGCTGGGCGCCCATTGATGTCCGAACACGCCCACACATATAAAAAATGAGTTTCGACCTTAGTGACGAACTTAATATTTGTTTGATTCATTTATATGCATTATTGCCCATAGCAACGCACGAGCGTTCTACTAGTCTTTTTAATGTCTTTCGTGAAAATGATGGAAAGTAAAATTGTGCTCAAGTGTTAGAAGAAGAAGTCAATAAAATGTTTGGCATAAAATCTTTGTATGATGAGCTTGATTGCAATGTTGTTAGTATGAATTCTTTGAATATCCATGATGCTAATGATATGCAAAGCCATAAGCTTGGGGATGCTATGTTTGATGAAGATGATATTTTTTGTCCCCCAAGTTTTGATGAGCAAAATTATTATGATGATAGCATCCCTCCTATTTATGATGATTATATTAATGAAAGTGGATTTGGAGAGGTCATGACTTTATTTAGTAATGATTCCACTATCTTGGAAGAGGTTTTAATTGATTATGATGAGAACAAAGTTGCTACTTATGATGATTATTGTGATGACACTTATGTTATAAAAAGTAGTGATGATTATATTTATAAAACTTGTCATAATTATGATTACCCTTTTTCTGAACATTACTCTTTTAATGTGGAAACAATTTATAGTATTCGAGTTTCTTATGATACTCCCATTATTCCGAATGAAAAGAATTTTGCTTATGTGGAGAGTAGTAAAATTTCTATGTTTGTGGATCATGAAAAGAATGCTTTGTGTGATAGCTACATTGTTGAATTCATTCATGATGCTACTGAAAATTATTATGAGGGAGGAATATATGCTTGTAGGTATTGCAATAATATCAAGTTTCCTCTCTATGTGTTGAAAATCTTGAAGTTTTGCTTGTTTTGCCTTCCTATGCTAGTTGATTCTTGTTCCCACAAATTGTTTGCTCATAAAATCCCTATGCATAGGAAGTGGGTTAGACTTAAATGTGCTAGTTATATTCTTCATGATGCTCCCGTTATGTTTCAATTCCTATCTTTTATGTGAGCATCATTGATATCATCATGCCTAGCTAAAAAGGCATTAAAGAAAAGCGCTTGTTGGGAGACAACCCAACACTATTACCTAATGTTTTTGTGTGATTAACAAGATTCATATACTGTAGTGATCATGTTTTATAGCTTTTGTTTCAATAAAGTGCCAAGTAAAGCCTTTGGGATAGTGTGGATGATAGTTGATTTGATTCTGTACAAAAACAGAAACTTTTGCGTCCAGTAACAGAATTGTTAAAATTCACTGGAACTTGGAAAAACTCTTAAATTGTTACATAGGATTGATATACAAATTTTCTATGTTTTCCTAATTTTTCAGATTTTTTGGAGTAACAGAAGTGTGATTTCAATTCAGATCTTCATAGACTGTTCTGTTTTTGACAGATTCTGTTTTCATTGTGTTGTTTGCTTATTTTGATGAATCTATGGGTAGTATCGGAGGGTATGAACCATGGAGAAGTTGTAATACAGTATATATAACACCAATATAAATTTAGAATGAGTTCACAACAGTACCTAAGTGGTGATTTGCTTTATTATACTAACGGAGATTACGAGTTTTCTGTTGAGTTTTGTGTTGTGAAGTTTTCAAGTTTTGAGTAAAGTTTTGATGGACTACGGAATAAGGAGCGGCAAGAGCCTAAGCTTGGGGATGACCAAGGCACCCCAAGGTAATATTCAAGGACAACCAAGCATCTAAGCTTGGGGATGCCCCGGATGGCATCCCCTCTTTTGTCTTCAATCCATCGTTAAATTTACTTGAGGCTATGTTTTTATTCACCACATGATATGTGTTTTGCTTGCAGCGTCTTGTATGATATGAGTCTTTGGTTTTTAGTTTGCCACAATCATCGTTGCTGTACACACCTTTCGAGAGGGACACACATGAATCGTGAATTTATTAGAATACTCTTTGTGCTTCACTTATATCTTTTGAGCTAGGCAGTTTGCTCTAGTACTTCACTTATATCTTTTTAGAGCATGGCGGTAGTTTTTGTAGAAATTGTTGAACTCTGATGCTTCACTTATATTATTTTGAGAGTCTTAAACATCATGGTAATTTGCATAGGTTATGAATTTATTCCTAATATTATAGGCATCCAAGAGGGATATAATAAAAACTTTCATATAAAGAGCATTGAATATATGAGAAGTTTGATTCCTTGCATTTGTTTTGAGATATAAAGATGGTGATATTAGAGTCATGCTAGTGAGTAGTGACGCCTGGATAGTTAAGCTACAGTAATTCCCCGCTAATGATGCCACGTCACCTCGGTTACTGTTGGTAATCTCGCATTAGTTCAAAACCAATTCAAATTCAAATTCTAGGCTAACAACAAAAGTTTTCAAATATTAAAACTAAATTGTTCGGATTGTGACAAATAAATCACAAATGATATTGGTGAAGGAACCACACTTTTATAATGTGTTTAAATGCACTGTAATGAATAAAACAATAGCAAGAACAATTATTTAAATGCTTTTAAATACTAAACAAATATTAAACTAGTTTATTTAGTCACCCAACTTTTTGAGGAAGTGGCCTATGTTATTATGCTAATTTAGGAGCAGGGGTTATATTTTTGTAAAACTTTTGCTAACTAAAATAAATAAAATAGAAAATAATAAGTAAAAACAAAAGGTAAAACAAAATAACAAAAATATTTAAAAAGAGAACCCCCCCCCACTGGGCCACGGCCCAGCTGGCCTCTGGGCCAACCAAGCCGGCCCAGCCGGCGCCTACAGCCCCCCTGGGGCGACCGAACCCTAGCGATCCCCTCCCCACTTCCCCCACGACCCCCACGACGTCTCTCCCCCTCCCCCCGATCCAGATCTAGATCGGGGCTCGGCGCGCCTGACCCCGCCGGCGCCGCCGCCGCGCCTTCGCCATTTCCGCGGGCTGGTGCCACCCTGAGCTGCGCCGGGTTGGGCAGAAGCCTTGTCACCTCCCCTACATCGCCTACAAGGACCAGCTCGAGCTCCCCGCCCCTACATCGAGCACCTCGCCGTCGTCTTCCACCTCGGACCCGGAGATCACCGTCGTTGCTTCGTCGTCTCCGGCGCCTCCCTGTGCTCGCCGAGCCTTCCATGTGCTCCGATGTGAGCCCCTTCATCGATGCCCCTCTCCCTCCTTTCGTTTCCCTCACCGTAGCGCCGCCCCACGAGCTCGCTTGCCTGCTGCCGAACCAGCTGGCGTTCACCACGCCCAGGCGCTTCGCCGCTCCCCCTGGCCGCGCCCGCTCCCCCTATGGCCGCGTCGCCCTGGCCGCGCCCGCAGCCCACCCTGCCCGCGCCTCACTGCGCCACGCGCGCCGGCCCGCGCCGCCCCTGCTACCCGCCGTGGCCGGTGCCCTCCGCTGCGGCATGCTGCTGCGGTCGCGCGCCCCCGCTGGATGCTCGCCTGGCCTCTGCCCACTTCGGCCTCCGCGGTCCCACTCACGCTACCGCTGTCTCCAGCCTCGCCCTGCCCACGCATCGCCACCGCACCGCTCTGCCGTGCGCGTGCCTCGCTCGCCGCATCTCCTCACGCACCGCGCCGCCCCCTGCATCCCGCTGGGCGCGCTCGCCCATCCGGTCGCGCCTCCAGCTGCGGCGCCCCCTCCCCCCACTGCCGCACCGCCCCTGGCCTCCTCCCCGCTCACCCATGCGTCTCCTTGGCCCTGGCTCGCCGGCGCCGCTCGTCGAGCCCCGCCCCGCGATTGGCCTGGGCAGGCGCCCAAACGGGCTCTGTCCCGTTAACCACTGCCCGGCGCCCGCGCCCTCTAACGACCCGCCCCGGTTGGCCTATGGGCCAATGACAGCCGGGGCCCACGCCCCTGGAAAAAATAAAAAAGGGAAATTAAACAGTTAATTAAATTAACTTAATTAACTCTATTTAACTAACCTAATCACTTAGTTAAGCTAATTAACTTTGATTAGTTAAACACTGTCGATGACAAACGTGACCCAGCTGTCAGTTTGACTGGTCAACGGTCATAGTTGATCGCTGACGTCATGGTGACATCATTAATGCTTTTTGATTAAATTAATCGGTTAAATCCTAGAAAATGATTAAATCCTTTTAAAATTAATATAAAATAAACCGTAGCTCGGATGAATCTTTGTACATGAAAGTTGCTCAGAACGACGAGATGATCCGGATTCACAGTCCGTTCGTTCGCCACGCGTCCCTAGCATAGCGAACCTACAACCGTTCCCCTCCGGTTCAGCTGTCCGAAAATGCCTAACACCGGGAATACTTTCCTGGATGTTTTTCCGTCCTTCGCCAGCATCGCCTAGTACCACATTAGGGCATACCTAGCACCGCGTATTGCCTTGTTATGTTTTGTGATGCTTTGTTTGCTCTGTATTCATTGTTTCTCCCCCCTCTTCTCTCTGGTAGACTTCAAGACTGACGTCACTTCTGTTGCCTCGATCGACTACGGTGTTGACGACCCTCCTTCTCGACCGAGCTTCCAGGCAAGCCAACCCCCCTTGTTCATCCCGATATCGCCTACTCTTTCCCTCTATGGCTTGCATTAGAGTAGTGTTACTGTTTCATCGGTTTGATCCTATACTGCTGCATAGCCTGTCCTTGTTGCTACTGTTGTTGATACCTTACCTGCTATCCTAAATGCTTAGTATAGGATGCTAGTTTATCATCAGTGGCCTTACACTCTTGTCCGTCTGTGATGCTATACTACTGGGCCGTGATCACTTCGGGAGGTGATCACGGGTACATATAATACATACTTTTACATTACTTATGTTACTGTTCGGAGATGGGGGCTGAAGGGGCAGGTGGTTCCACCCAGGTAGTGGTGGGCCTGGGTTCCCGGCAGCCTACTGATTGTTACTTTGTGGCGGAGCGACAGGGCAGGTTGCGACCACCTAGGAGACAGGTGGGCCTGGTCCCTGGTCGGCGTCCGCGGTTACTTCAAAATAACATGCTTAATGAGATCTTGGTATTTGATCTGAGTCTGGCTATGAGCCTATACGCACTAACCACCACGCGGGAACAGTTATGGGCACTCGACGTCGTGGTATCAGCCGAAGCTCTTTTAGACGTCAGCGACTGAGCGGCGCGCGCCGGGTTGGACCGCGTAATGCAACTTCCTTTGTAATGGAGGTTTCTAGGTCTGCTCACCGGCTGCTCTAGCAACGTGCAGGAGTGCAATGGGCGATGGGCCCAGACCCCTGCGCGCTTAGGATTTAGACCGGCGTGCTGACCTCTCTGTTGAGCCTAGGTAGGGCTGCGACGTGTTGATCTTCCGAGGCCGGGCATGACCCCGGAAAGTGTGTCTGGCCAGAGGGATCGAGCGTGTTGGGTAATGTGGTGCACCCCTGCAGGGAAGTTTATCTATTCGAATAGCCGTGTCCCTCGGTAAAAGGACGACCCGGAGTTGTACTTTGACCTTATGACAGCTAGAACCGGATACTTAATAAAACACACCCTTTCAAGTCCCAGATACAACCTGGTGATCGCTCTCTCACAGGGCGACGAGGAGAGGATCGCCGGGTAGGATTATGCTATACGATGATACTTGGTGAACTTACTAGCTACTCCCTTCTATATGCTTCAAGATGGAGGCTGCCAGAAGTGTATTCTTCGATAGGACTAGCTATCCCCTTCTTATTCTGGCATTCTGTAGTTCAGTCCACAGATACTACCCTTTTCATTGATACCAATGCATATGTAGTGTAGATCCTTGCTTGTGAGTACTTTGGATGAGTACTCATGGTTGCTTTGCTCCCTCTTTTCCATTCTTCTCAGATGTCGCAACCAGATGTTGGAGCCCAGGAGCCAGACGCCACCTTCGACGACTCCTACTACACCGGGGGTGCCTACTACTACATGCATCCCGCCGACGACCAGGAGTAGTTAGGAGGATCCCAGGCAGGAGGCCCGCGACTCTTTCGATCTGTATCCCCAGTTTCTGCTAGCCATCTTATGGCACCTTGTTTAACTTGATGTCTGTACTCAGATATTGTTGCTTCCGCTGACTCGTTTATGATCGAGCACTTGTATTCGAGCCCTCGAGGCCCCTGGCTTGTAATATGATGCTTGTATGACTTATTTGTTTTTAGAGTTGTGTTGTGATATCTTCCCGTGAGTCCCTGATCTTGATCGTACACGTTTGCGTGTATGATTAGTGTACGATTGAATCGGGGGCGTCACATGAGTAATTGTGGATTGGTAGAAATACTTGTGTTAAGGTTTGTGATTCCCGTAGCATGCTCGTATGGTGAACCGTTCTGTGATGAAGTCGGAGCATGATTTATTTTTTGATTGTCTTCCTTATGAGTGGCGGTCGGGGACTAGCGATGGTCTTTTCTTACCAATCTATCCCCCTAGGAGCATGCGTGTAGTACTTTGTTTTGATGGCTAATAAATTTTTGCAATAAGTATGTGAGTTCTTTATGACTAATGTTGAGTCCATGGATTATACGCACTCTCACCCTTCCACCGTTGCTAGCCTCTCTAGTACCGCGCAACTTTCACCGGTGCATTAAACCCACCATATACCCTTCCTCAAAACAGCCAACATACCTACCTATTATGGCATTTTCATAGCCATTCCGAGATATATTGCCATGCAACTTCCACCGTTCCGTTTATTATGACACATACCATCATTGTCATATTGCTTTGCATGATCATGTAGTTGGCATAGTATTTGTGGCTTGACCACCGTTCATATTTTTTATACATGTCACTCTTGATCATAGCACATCCCGGTACACCGCCAGAGGCATTCATATAGAGTCATATCTTTATTTTAGCATTGAGTTGTAATTCTTGAGTTGTAAAGTAAATAAAAGTGTGATGATCATCATTATTAGAGCATTGTCCCATGTGAGGAAAGGATGATGGAAGCTATGATTCCCTCACAAGTTGGGATGAGACTCCGGACTTAAAAAAAGAGGCCAAAGAAGCGCAAATAAAAAAAAGAGGCCAAAGAAGCCCAAACAAAAAAAAGAGAAAAAATGAGAGAAAAGAGAGAAGGGTCAATGTTACTATCCTTTTTCCACACTTGTGTTTCAAAGTAGCACCATGATCTTCATGATAGAGAGTCTTCTATGTTGTCACTTTCATATACTAGTGGTAATTTTTCATTATAGAACTTGGCTTGTATATTCCAATGATGGGCTTCCTAAAATTGCCCGAGGTCTTTATGAGCGAGCGAGTTGGATGCACACCCACTTAGTTCCTTTTTGAGCTTTCATAAACTTATAGCTCTAGTGCATCCGTTGCATGGCAATCCCTACTCACTCACATTGGTATCTATTGATGGGCATCTCCATAGCCCGTTGATGCGCCTAGTTGATGTGAGACTATCTCCTTCTTTTTGTCTTCTCCACAACCACCATATTCTATTCCACCTATAGTGCTATATCCATGGCTCACGCTCATGTATTGCGTGAAAGTTGAAAAGGCTTGAGAACATCAAAAGTATGAAACAATTGCTTGGCTTGTCATCGGGGTTGTGCATGATTTAATACTTTGTGTGATGAAAATGGAGCATAGCCAGACTATATGATTTTGTAGGGATAACTTTCTTTGGCCATGTTATTTTGAGAAGACATGATTGCTTTATTAGTATGTTTGAAGTATTATTGTTTTTATGTCAATATTAAACTTTTGTTTTGAATCCTATGGATCTGAATATTCAAGCCACAATAAAGAAAATTACATGGATAAATATGTTAGGTAGCATTCCACATCAAAAATTCTGTTTTTATAATTTACCTACTCGAGGACGAGCAGGAATTAAGCTTGGGGATGCTTGATACGTCTCCAACGTATCTATAATTTTTGATTATTCCATGCTATTATATTATCTATTTTGGATGTTTTATATGCTATTTTATATTATTTTTTGGACTAACCTATTAACCTAGAGCACAGTGCCAGTTTCTATTTTTTTCCTTGTTTTTGAGTTTTACAAAAAAGGAATATCAAACGGAGTCCAAATGGAATAAAAAATTACGGTGATCATTTATGGACCAGAAGAGACCTATGGAGCACCGGAGCTGTGCCAGGGGGTGACCGAGGAGGCCGCAAGCCAGGAGGCGCGCCTGCCCACCCACCCAGGGCGCGCCCCTAGGGCTTGTGGGCCCCTCGGGTGTCCCCCTGACTTGTTTCCAACGCCAAGTACTCTCATATATACCGTAACCTCCAGAAAGAAACCTAGATTGGAAGTTCCGCCGCCGCAAGACTTTGTAGCCATGAAAAACCAATCAGGAGCCCGTTCCGGCACCCTGCCGGAGGGGGAAATCATCACCAGAGGCCATCTTCATCATCCCGGCGGTCTCCATGACGAGGAGGGAGTAGTTCACCCTCGGGGCTGAGGGTATGTACCGGTAGCTATGTGTTTGATCTATCTCTCTCTCTCGTGTTCTTGATTTGGCACGATCTTGATGTACCGCGAGCTTTGTTATTATAGTTGGATCATATGGTGTTCTTCCCCCTCTACTTTCTTATGATGAATTGAGTCTTACTCTTTGAGGTTTCGTTATGTTGGATTGAGTATTGGATTTGAGAACACTTGATGTAAGTCTTGCGATGGGATATCTGTGGTGACAATGGGATGTTCTATTGATTCACTTGATGTATGTTTTGGCACTCAACTCGCGGATTCCCGAGGTGACATTGGGGTAATCTATGCATAGGGATTGTTGCATATTTTCATCCTACGTTCTCCGATAGAAACTTTGGAGTGATTCTTTGTTGCACGTTGAGGGATTGTTATATGATCCAATTATGTTATCATTGTTGAGAGAATTTGCACTAGTGAAAGTATGAACCATAGGCCTTGTTTCCAAGCATTGCAATACCGTTTTTCCTCACTTTTGTTACAAGTTACCTTGCTGTTTTTATATTTTCAGATGACAAAAACTTATATCTACCTTCCATATTACACTTGTATCACCATCTCTTCGCCGAACTAGTGCACCTATACAATTTACCACTGTATTGGGTGTGTTGGGGACACAAGAGACTCTTTGTTATTTGGTTGCAGGGTTGTTTGAGAGAGACCATCTTCATCCTACGCCTCCCATGGATTGATAAACCTTAGGTCATCCACTTGAGGAAAAATTGCTACTGTCCTACAAAACTCTGCGCTTGGAGGCCCAACACGAGTCTACAAGAAGAAGGTTGCGTAGTAGACATCAGACTCTAATGTCACCATCTTTATATCTCAAAACAAATGCAAGAAATCAAACTTCTCATAGTATTCAATACTCTTTATATGAAAGTTTTTATTATATCCCTCTTTGATGCCCATCATATTAGGACTAAATTCATAACCTAAGCAAATTACCATGCTGTTTAAAGACTCTCAAAATAATATAAGTGAAGCATGTGAGTTCATCAATTTCTTCAAAATAAAACCACCGCCGTGCTCTAAAAAGATATAAGTGAAGCACTAGAGCAACTACCTAACTCAAAAGATATAAGTGAAGCCCATAGGGTATTTTCTAATAATTAAATAGCTATGTGAAGACTCTCTCTCATCCAAGAATTTCAGATCTAAGTATTTTATTCAAACAGCAAGCAAAACAAAATAAAATGACATTCTAAAAATAGCACACATCATGTGAAGAAGCGAAAACTTAGGCTCAAGCGATACTAACCGATCATCGTTGAAGAAGAAAGGTGGGATGCCAACCAGGGCATCCCCAAGCTTAGATGCTTGAGACTTCTTGAAATATTAACTAGGGATGCCTTGGGCATCCCCAAGCTTGAGATCTTGTGTCTCCTTAATTCCTTTTATATCACGGTTTCCGTAAATCTTAAAAACTTCATCCACACAAAACTCAACAAGAACTCGCGAGAAAAGTTAGTATAAATCAAATGCAAAACCTTATCATTCTCTACTGTAGCAAATCACTAAAATTATTATTTAACATTGTATACTAAATGCCTCTGCATATTTAATAATCCTATCCTCAAATAGAATCATTAAACAAGCAAACATATGCAAACAATGCAAACATAACAGCAATCTGTCAAAACAGGATAGTATGTAAAGAGTGCAATTACACAAATACTTACCTAACTCCAAAAATTCTGAAAAAATACCACACTTTAGAAACTTTGTTGTGGCTAATTTTGTAAAAATTTCAAGATTTTATCACATTCTGACTTTCCAGAAGAATTCAGACAATGATAGAAAACTTTATGTTTTCAAACAGCAACATATAGACTTGCAAAATAAGCATGGTAATGGCTATACTTGACACTTTTATTGAAATAAAAGATGCAAAACATTAATCTAAATAACAGCAAGCAAATACTAATAAAATAAAATGATGCTCCAAGCAAAACTCATATCATGTGGTGAATAAAAATATAGCCTCAAGTAATTTTACCGATGGATTGAAGACTAAAGAGGGGATGCCATCCGGGGCATCCCCAAGCTTAGATGCTTGGTTGTCCTTGAATATTATCTTGGGGGTGCCTTGGGCATCCCCAAGCTTAGGCTCTTGCCACTCCTTATTCTGTTGTCCATCAAAACTTTACCCAAAACTTGAAAACTTCACAACACAAAACTCAACAGAAAACTCATAAGCTTCGTTAGTATAATAAAACAAATCATTCACTTGGGTACTGTCAAAGACAAGATTCATAATTTTTATCACACAATGCCTACTATAAATTATCATTTCCACAATTTATATTAAGCAATATAAGCCATAGAAACCCTAAAACAAGCAAACTATGCATTGCAAACATAATCTGTCAAAAACAGAACAATACGTAAAGATCTGCATTAAGGTCATACTTATGTAACTCAAAAAATTCTGAAAAAATTCTGTACTGGACGTAGATAATTTCTGAAAATAAAGTAGATAATTTGTATACACATCAACTGTAAAAAAATCAGAATTTTTCCATGTTCCATTAAAAGATAGGAATTTCTGTACTGGACGCAAAAGTTTCTGTTTTTGCACAGAATCAAGTCAACTATCATCCACACTATCCCAAAGGCTTTACTTGGCACTTTATTGAAACAAAAGCTATAAAACATGATTAATATAGTAGCTTAATCATGTTAACACACAAAAACAGTAGGGGTAAATGTTGGGTTGTCTCCCAACAAACGCTTTTCTTTAATGCCTTTTTAGCTAGGCATGATGATTTTAATGATGCTCACATAAAAGTAAAGAATTGAAACACAAAGAGAGCATCATGAAGCATATGACTAGAACATTTAAGCCTAACCCACTTCCTATGCATAGGGATTTTGTGAGCAAACAATTTATGAGAACAAGAATCAACTAGCATAGGAAGGCAAAACAAGCATGACTTCAAAACTTTCAACACACAGAGAGGAAACTTGATATTATTGCAATAGGTAAAAGCATATGTTCCTCTCTCATAATAATTTTCAGTAGGATCATGAATGAATTCAATAATATAACTATCACATAAAGCATTCTTTTCATGATCGACAAGCATAGAAATTTTATTACTCTCTACATAAGCAAATTTATTCTCATGAATAGTAGTGGGAGCAAACTCAACAACATAACTATCATGTGAGGCATAATCCAATTGAAAATTAAAATCATGATGACAAGTTCCATGGTTATCATTATTCTTTATATAATAAGTGTCATCACAATAATCATCATAGATAGCAACTTTGTTCTCATAATAATCAATTGAAACCTCTTCCAAAATAGTGGATTCATCACTAAATAAAGTCATGACCTCTCCAAATCCACTTTTATCAATATTGTGAAAAGATTCAACACCCTCCAAAATAGTGGGATCAATACTACCTAGAGTTGACACTCTTCCAAACCCACTTTAATCAATATAATCATCATAAATAGGAGGCATGCTATCATCATAATAAATATTCTCATCAAAACTTGGGGGACTAAAAATATCATCTTCATCAAACATAGCATCCCCAAGCTTATGGCTTTGCATATCATTAGCATCATGGATATTCAGACAATTCATACTAACAACATTGCAATCATGCTCATCATTCAAACATTTTGCGCCAAACATTTTTTTTGCATTCTTCTTCTAACACTTTGGCACAATTTTCCGATCCATCATTTTCAAGAAAGACATTATAGAGATGAATAATATGAGGCAACCTCAATTCCATTTTTTTGTAGTTTTCTTTTATAGACTAAACTAGTGATAAAACAAGAAATTAAAAGATTCGATTGCAAGATCTAAAGATATACCTTCAAGCACTCACCTCCCCGGCAACGGCGCCAGAAAAGAGCTTGATGTCTACTACGCAACCTTCTTGTAGACTCGTGTTGGGCCTCCAAGCGTAGAGTTTTGTAGGACAGTAGCAAATTTCCCTCAAGTGGATGACCTAAGGTTTATCAATCCGTGGGAGGCGTAGGATGAAGATGGTCTCTCTCAACCAACCCTGCAACCAAATAACAAAGAGTCTCTTGTGTACCCAACACACCCAATACAATGAAAAATTGTATAGGCGCACTAGTTAGGTGAAGAGATGGTGATACATGTGTAATATGGATAGTAGATATAGGTTTTTGTGATCTGGAAATACAAAAACAGCAAGGTAACTAGTAACAAAAGTGAGCAAAAACGGTATTGCAATGCTTGAAAACAAGACCTAGGGTTCATAGTTTCACTAGTGCAAAGTCTCTCAACAATGATCACATAATCAGATCATATAACAATCCCTCAACGTGCAACAAAGAATCACTCCAAAGTTCCTATCAAAGAACGTAGGATGAAATTGTGCATCAACCCCTATGCATAGATTACCCCAATGTCACCTCGGGAATCCGCGAGTTGAGTGCCAAAACATACATCAAGTGAATCAATAGAACATCCCATTGTCACCACAGATATCCCATCGCAAGACATACATCAAGTGTTCTCAAATCCAATACTCAATCCAACATAACGGAACCTCAAAGAGCAAGACTCAATTCATCACAACAAGAGATAGGGAGAGAAGAAACACCATATGATCCAACTATAATAACTAAGCTCGCGGTACATCAAGATCGTGCCATATCAAGAACACGAGAGAGAGAGGTCAAACACATAGCTATTGTACATACCCTTAGCCCCGAGGGTGAACTACTCCCTCCTTGTCATGGAGACCACCGGGATGATGAAGATGGCCTCCGGTGATGATTTCCCCCTCCGGTAGGGTGCCGGAACGGGGTCCCGATTGGTTTTTCGTGGCTACAGAGGCTTGCGTCCGCGGAACTTCTCATCTAGGGTTCTTTTCGGAGGTTTCGGTATATATAAGAGTATTTGGCTTTGGAAACAAGTCAGGGAGACACCCGAGGGGCCCACAAGACAGCGTGCCCTGGGGGGTGGGCGTGCCCCCTGGCTTGTGGCCTCCTCGGTCATCCCTGGCACAGCTCCGGTGCTCCGTGGGTCTTGTCTGGTCCATAATTGATCACCGTAAATTTTCAGCTTGTTTGGACTCCGTTTGATATTTCTTTTCTGCAAAACTCAAAAACAAAGAAAAAACAGAAACTGGCACTGGGCTCTAGGTTAATAGGTTAGTCCCAAAAATAATATAAAATAGCATATTAATGCATATAAAACATCCAAAACAGATTCTATAATAGCATGGAACAATTAAAAATTATAGATACGTTGGAGACGTATCACCAATCTATCACAATTTTTATCCCGTCAACTTGACAATTTTTGGCACCGTCACCCGTAGAGGGATTGACAACCCCTCATAAGCGTCGGGTTGCAAGTATTTGTTCTTTGTGTGCAGGTACCATTTATATAGTGTTGCTTGGTTCTCCTACTAGTTCGATAACCTTGGTTTCATAACTGAGGGAAATACCTACCGTAGTTGTACTGCATCATCCCTTCCTCTTTGGGGAAATACCGACGTGGATACTGTCGTGGTTCTAAGTCTGACAGTAGAATGGGGGGTAGGTATGAGGAGGCAAGATCCTAGCTACGGTGAGGTTGTGCACGCAAGATTTACGAGTTCAGGCCCTTCTCGGAGGAAGTAACAGCCCTACGTCTCGGTACCCGGAGGCTCGGTCGATTGACTTATGCGTGAAGTTACAGGGGGTGCGAACCCTTGTGCCAGTGGAGGGGGGTGGCTTATATAGAGTGCGCCAGGACCCCAACCGTCCCACGTTACAAGGGTTTCAATGTCTATAAAGACAGGACGTTACTGATAACGCCAGCAGTAAAGGCAAATAAATGATCATTAACACTACGGAGTGAACGCCTGACCCTTGCCATCCTGAGTGCCCTTAGATCTTCTGTCTTCCGAGTGGTTTCTGGTGTGGTCGAGTGAGCACACCCCGGTCGAATGGAATTGGGTTGTCCGGGTGAACTGTTGGTCGAGTGGGTTGCACCCTGTGGTGATTTCAGTCGGTAGATGGTGCTATCCTTTGAATGTCCTTGGCCTTAGGGCAGTGTCCTCGGGTAAGGGTGTCTAGGTCAGGCCTATTACCCTACCCTAGGTACATGTCTTTGTCATTAGCTCCCGAATGGATCTGGGTCCGAGTGGAGAAGGGGTTGAAGATGGTTCCGATCCGATTTATGTGCTTCAGAGGCGTCCTAACCGGGCCGGTGATCTTTGTAAAAACTTCAACTTCATTTTCAGTCGCCTGGGTCCATTCAGAGTTCGTCGAGTGATTGTTGCTGATAAGCTCCGAGCGTTGATATGGTATGAGATCCTTGGCGCGATTGGTCACGCTGCCGCTTTCCGGATCTCACGGGATTCGAAATTTGGAGAAGCACGCGGGACGGAGAGGACCGCAGTAGACGGAGCGGGTTAGGCAGGGATGCCTCAATTCTCGCGCCACCTTTTTCGCCACGTATCCAGTGCGCGACTGTTGCGGGATTTGACTGGATTGCCTGGGCGCACTAGTCAGCCACTCAGGAGCGGGCCCATATAAGGCGTCGAGGTCGATGAGCCCGGTACTGTGCTCCCCATCTCCTTCCTCCTCTCCTGTTTCACCACCACATTCGCCACCACCTTCGACACCGCTGCCCCGCCCGAGCGCAGCCTGCCGCGATGGGGAAGGAGAAGACGGCGGCCTTGGAGTATGCGAAGAAAGCGACGGCGGCAGCGAAGGGCAAGAAGATGAGTCGGGGTGGCTCGTCGTCGAGATCTGGCCTGCCGCCCGGCTGGATCCAGGGCGATTGGATTCGCTCCACGATTCGGCAAGAAGATATGGAGGATCTGGTCAAGGGGGGCTTGATCGACCATGGGTCCTGGAGGCTGCCAGGTGATGAGACCGAGCCGCAGCCGCAGGAGGGTGAGTGCGTCCTCCTCGCGACCCACGTCGACCGTGGTTTTTCTCTGCCCCCTCATCCTTTTTTCTGAGGTTTTCTGAACTTTTTCGGGGCCCAACTTCATCACTTTTCTCTGAACACCATCACATACCTTGCTCCGTTTGTCTCCATGTGTGAGAATTTCCTGGGTTGTCGACCGCATTGGGGTCTCTTCAAACACATCTTCACCTGCCGCTCACAGTTTGTGAAAAAGGCCAATCCGAGTGATGAGAGGACGCACGTGATTCAGATGTGCGGCAGTCTAGGGATCCAGATGAGAGGCAAAAGCACATTTCCACCTATGACTCTTCCCGATTCGGTCAGAGGGTGGCAGTCGACCTGGTTTTATTGTAAGGACAAACCAACTCCTGGTCAGTCGACTGGCCTTCCTCCCTTTACCATGGGGCGAATTGAAAAGCCCTCTTCCTTGAAAGTGACTCTAGAAGAAAAGGCGGAGGTGAACATGTTGGTTGACCGCGTAATCCAACTTGTCCGCGATGGCGTGACCGGCATGGATTTGCTAGAGGTGTTTCTCACTCGCCGCATCCAGCCGCTCCAGGCCCGCGATCATCCTATGTGGATTTATTCGGGCGCCGATGATTCTCCTCGGATCCACCCAGAGGAAGTTGCCGAGGAGACGGTGGCGCGGTGGCTGCAGAGCATTACCGGCAACAAAGACAACCCCAGGGGGTCTAGGAGAATTCTGCCACTCGGCGCTGATAACGAACCAGACAAGGTCAGACCTTCGATGTCGAGTGACTTTTACTCTAATTTGTAAACTGTCTTTGGAACCGACTAATGCTTGTCCGATTCTTTGCTTCGCAGATATATACTGAGATGTACTCGATGCCCAACGGGGAGCAGATCCAGGAAGGAGAAGAGAGCGGAGGCGACAGCGGCGACTGGAACTCCGATGGGGAGAGTGATGAAGAGCAGGAAAACTCGAGCAGTGAGGAGGAGGTCGATTCTCCACCTCGCACGGAAAAGCGTTCCAAGCACAAGCACGACCCAGCAAGTATCCGGGGCAAGGTGGCAGCACCGACTGGCCAGACTTCAAAGCGCACTCGGACATCTTCTCCGGTGCCGACTGAGAAGGCTCCGAAGCAGCTCAAGACCGCGCCGTCCAAGCCACGGAAGGCTTTGCCCAAGATCAAGGTTGATGTTCCCGTCGCCTCTGCGTAAGCGTTTCGTTTTCACCCTTTGTTTGAAGAATCTTATATTAGTTGCCGACCCATCCACTTGCTTGACCGAGTGAACCTTGAGATTTGCAGTGCTGCTACCTCCGGGACTTCTGCTTACCAAGATGATGGTGATGAGGAGATGGAGGACGCGGTCACCTCCAAAGCGAGTATGACCCCTGTTATCTCATCTTTTCTTTGCTAGCCAATTCTACAGTCGACTGAACTCTTGTGGTCGATTCTTTTGCAGCTCCGCGAGATGTTATTGAACTTCAAGACGATGATGAAAATGAGCCACAGGAACTCGTGGGTAGGAGGAGCAGGGCCTCAGTCAAGAAGGTACCAGCTAGCAAGACGCCCCAGTCGACGCCGGCGACAGAACCAACTATCCAGCAATCCGAGGACTTCAACCGTGCCTCCGTTACTTTTGCGAATCCCTTGTCGAGTGTTCGTCCTTCGTCGTCGACTGTGCGGGCCCTTCCTTCATCTGTCCAACTTCATGCCTCAAGTTCTCAAGCTACTGCAACTGATACACCGACTGCACCTCCCACCGCCCATCAAGTCCCAGAAGACCAAGTGAGTGCTGCCAAGGAGGCTATACGCCAGGCTGGCGTTTTGATGGAGCAGATGAAGGTGGTGCGCGAGGCCAGTCAAGATGCCTATGATGCCAGCTCAGCATTTCAGGCCAATGTCCAGGTTAGCTTACTTCCGACTGAACTCCATCTTGACGCTTGTTCTGTTGGGATATGATATTTAGAAACTGCTGCTTTATCCGCAAGACGTCCGTGGATGAGCGTTTTGGAACCTTAATTGCACACCCATTGTCAGTTTGCACACCCAGTGGGTGTTTTAATTTCTGTTGAGTAGTTTTTCCACTTGAGTCGACTAGGTTGTGCTAATCGAATCTCTGAACCAGTGGGGGCACGCTGAGTGCATCCACTGGGTGTAGTCCCCGAGACCGCCGTCGAATGTTTGATTCGGCGGGGGTCTTTTAACAGATCTTTTCCACTCGGGCTGGGCAGATCATGCCGAGTGGAACCTTCACCAGTGGGGGCACGCTGAGTGCACCCACTGGGTGTAGTCCCCGAGACCGTAGTCGACTACGGGCAGTCGGCTATGGTCTGAGTTTTTTTTTTACTGGACGGACCAAGTCGATTGACAGAGTCGGACCAGTGGGGGCACGCTGAGTGCACCCACTGGGTGTAGTCCCCGAGACTATTCGCGAATGTTTGATTCGGCAGTAGTCTTTGTGTCTGCCAACTGACTATCTTCTGAACACAGAAATCTTGTGATCTTGGAGCCCGGTTTGCCGACTTGGAGAAGAAGCAAACCCAGCTCAATCTTGACCTGGAGTTGGCTCGAAACAACTTGCAAAAGGCTAAGGATGACGCTGCTGGTAAGGAAAGCTTGTCGACCGGTTCTCTTGCCACCTTTTCTCCTCCTTTTTCTGATTCGAATGTTATTCTTTCTAGAAACAATGAGACAAGCTTTGGAGAAGAAGGACCTTGACATTGCGGTTGCGAAGAAAACCGCCGAAGACAAAGCGGCGCTTGCCAACCAAAAGATGGCCTCAGTCGGACAGCTGAAGGGAGAGAATGCCAAGCTGAAGGCTGCTCTTGACGAAGCCAACAAAGAAGTGACTCGTCTGAAGAAGGACAAGCGAACCCTGACCGACAAAGTAGAAGACATCACCCGCAGGAGGGACGAGCTGGAGAACTATCTGGGAGGACTCGCCAAAAAATTATTCCTCATGCTTGAAGGTACTTTTCTCTGTGCGATTGGTTTGCTTTCATCGACTCATCATACCGCTGTCGACTCATTATTTCTCTGCGAGTGCAGAATTCTGTCAAGACTTCGAGGAAGAAACCGGGCGAGTCGAGACGAACTTGGACCCCATCAACTCCCCTGTCAAAGATGAAGCAGCCATGAATGTGCTCCGACTGGAGTCTCGCCTTGCCAGTGCCTTGGAATATCTTGCTCGACTCAAGGTGGCAGTTTCGCGGATCGACACAGCGCTCTGGCCAGGGGACAAGCTCCGAAACGATGTCGAGTCTCTGATGACTCGACTTAACAAGATTCCTGGTCGAGTGCAGGAGTGGAAGAAGTCTGCTACTCGATGCTGTGCTGACGTAGCTTTGTCTCTGGTTCGCGTCCACTGCAAAGAAGCCAGAGAAGAGAAGCTAGCGGCAATCAAGGTCGCCAACACCAAGAAGCTCAACTTCCAGTCTTTCATGGAGACCTTCATTGCTGCTGCTACTCGAATCACAGATGGAATCGACCTGGACGAGTTTGTCGAGCCTGCCAGCCCCTCTGCGGGGTGAATGAAACTTTGATGATCTGATTCAATTTGCCTCGGTATACCGAGTGATTCTGTAACCGTAAAACTCCTTCGGGCCTGATGCCCGAGTACTTTTAAGCTCCTTCGTCCGAACTTAGTTTGCCCTTTAAATATGCTTGTTTTTATTTCCGAGTGGAACTTGTATCTTCACTCGGAACAGACGCAGTTCTGAGGAGAGGGTCGCGGACGACCTGCACCTCATCGTCCTTGCAGATCAGGATGGAGCATGTTTTACACTTAGGCGAGTACAGGACTGCAGCTAAGCCTCTGAGTGAGAGGGTTGCTCATCCCTCGGTAGGATTTTTTAAACTTAGGCGAGTACAGGACTGCAGCTAAGCCCCCGAGCGAGAGGGTTGCTCAACACTCAGTAGGATTTTTTAAACTTAGGCGAGTACAGGACTGCAGCTAAGCCTCCGAGTGAGAGGGTTGCTCGTCACTCGGTAGGATTTTTTTAAACTTAGGTGAGTACAGGACTGCAGCTAAGCCCCCGAGTGAGAGGGTTGCTCATCACTCGGTAGGATTTTTTTAAACTTAGGCGAGTACAGGACTGCAGCTAAGCCCCCGAGCGAGAGGGGTTGCTCAACACTCTAGGTAGGATTTTTTAAAATTAGGCGAGTACAAGACTGCAGCTAAGCCTCGAGTGAGAGGGTTGCTCGTCACCGGTAGGATTTTTTTAAACTTAGGCGAGGACACGGACTGCAGCTAAGCCCCGAGCGAGAGGGTTGCTAAAACTGTAGGATTTTTAAACTTAGGCGAGTACATGACTGCAGCTAAGCCTCCGAGTGAGAGGGTTGCCGTCACTCGGTAGGATTTTTTTAAACTTAGGCGAGTACAGGACTGCAGCTAAGCCCCCGAGTGAGAGGGTTGCTCATCACTCGGTGGATTTTTTTAAACTAGGCGAGTCAGGACTGCAGCTAAGCCCCCGAGCGAGAGGGTTTGCTCAACACTCGGTAGGATTTTTTTTAAACTTAGGCGAGTACATGACTGCAGCTAAGCCTCGAGGGAGGGTTGTCGTCACTCGGGTAGGATTTTTTTAAACTTAGGCGAGTACAGGACTGCAGCTAAGCCCCGGAGGAGAGGGTTGCTCAACACTCGGGAGGATTTTTTTAACTTAGGCGAGTACATGACGTAGCTAAGCCTCGAGTGAGAGGGTTGCTTGTCATCGTGGTAGGTTTTTTTAAACTTAGGCGAGTATAGGACTGCAGCTAAGCCTCGAGTGAGAGGGTTGCTCGTCACTCGGTAGGATTTTTTTAAACTTAGGCGAGTACAGGACTGCAGCTAAGCCCCCAAGCGAGAGGGTTGCTCAACGCTCGGTAGGATTTTTTAAACTTAGGCGAGTACAGGACTGCAGCTAAGCCTCCGAGTGAGAGGGTTGCTCGTCACTCGGTAGGATTTTTTTAAACTTAGGCGAGTATAGGACTGCAGCTAAGCCCCCGAGTGAGAGGGTTGCTCACCACTCGGTAGGATTTTTTTAAACTTAGGCGAGTACAGGAATGCAGCTAAGCCTCCGAGTGAGAGGGTTGCTCACCACTCGGTAGGATTTTTTTAAACTTAGGCGAGTACAGGACTGCAGCTAAGCCTCCGAGTGAGAGGGTTGCTCACCACTCGGTAGGATTTTTTTAAACTTAGGTGATTACAGGACTGCAGCTAAGCCTCCGAGTGAGAGGGTTGCTCATCACTCGGTAGGATTTTACAAACTTAGGTGAATCGGATTCGCGGCTAAGCCACCCACTGGGGGATTTTGGACACATGTATTAGTAACAACAATCATTTAGGAGACTGTAAAACCATGTCTTTGATAAACGAACTGAAAGGTACTCTTTATTACATCTCATCAGTCTGAACACTTAAGTATAAAAATGGTGGAGTAGCTCCGCATTCCAAGCGCGTGGCTCGTCTTTATTATGCTCCACATTGTAGAGGTGATACGCTCCGTTGTGGAGCACCTTGGTGACGATGAAGGGACATTCCCAAGTGGGGGCAAGTTTGTGAGGCCGTTGCTGGTCCACTCGGAGCACAAGGTCCCCTTCCTGAAATGCTCGACCCTTCACATTTTTGGCATATAATCGATGAAGGTCTTGCTGATAAATGGTCGATCGGATCAAGGCCATCTCTCTTTCTTCTTCCAGAAGATCAACAGCATCTTCTCGAGCTCGTTCTGCTTCAGCTTCTGAAAAAAGTTCTACTCGGGGCGCATTGTGAAGTAAGTCACTCGGCAGCACAGCCTCAGCCCCATAGACCATGAAGAAGGGGGTTCGACCAGTCGACCGATTTGGTGTTGTTCTTAATCCCCAAAGGACTAACGGTAGCTCATCTACCCAAGCGCCAGCTGCATGTTTGAGGTCGCGCGTCAATCGAGGTTTCAGACCTTTGAGAATCAAACCGTTCGCTCTTTCTGCCTGTCCATTCGACTGAGGGTGGGCGACTGAAGCATAATCGACCCGAGTACCTTGGGATGTACAGAAAGCTCGAAACTCATCAGAATCAAAGTTCGGCCCATTATCCGTGATGATGCTGTGTGGGACTCCATATCTAAATGTTAACCCTCTGATGAAGCTGACCGCAGTACTTGCATCCAGGTTTTTGACAGGTTTAGCTTCGATCCACTTGGTGAACTTGTCGACTGCTACAAGCACATGGGTGAAACCACTCCTGCCAGTCTTCAGAGGTCCCACCATATCCAAACCCCAAACAGCGAATGGCCAGACGAGTGGAATGGTCTTCAGGGCTGAAGCGGGTTTGTGGGACATGTTGGAGTAGAACTGACAGCCCTCACATTTGTCAATTATCTCCTTTGCCATCTCATTTACCCGTGGCCAATAAAACCCTACTCGATACGCCTCGGCCACGATGGCCTGAGAAGACGCATGGTGACCACAGGTTCCCGAGTGAATATCATCGAGGATCATTCGGCCTTCTTCCGGAGTGATGCATTTCTGAACGACCCCAGTGACACTTTCTCTATAGAGTTGCTCCCCCATTACTGTGAAGGCTTTGGATCGACGGACAATCTAGCGAGCCTCTTCTTAATCCTCTAGAAGCTCTTTCCTGAGAATATATGCAATGTACGGCACTGTCCAATCTGGAATAACAATCAAAACTTCCATGATCAAGTCGACCACAACTGGGATTTCAACTTCAGTCGGATCAGTGGAACTTTTAGGCTGTGGGGGCTCTTCTGTGAAGGGATCTTCTTGAACTGACGGTGCGTGAATATGCTCCAAAAACACATTGCTGGGAATAGGCTCCCGCTTGGATCCTATCTTCGCCAAGTCATCAGCTGCTTGATTCTTCAGTCGGGGTATATGGTGGAGCTCTAGCCCCTCAAACTTCTTTTCTAACTTTCTCACCGCATTGCAATAACCAGTCATAGCTTGGCTCCTGACGTCCCACTCCTTCATCACTTGATTAACCACTAAATCTGAGTCACCGTAAACCATTAGGCGGCGGACGCCGAGTGAAATGGCCATTCGCAACCCATACAAGAGTGCTTCATATTCAGCTTCATTGTTGGAGGAATCAAAGTGAATCTGGAGAACATATCTCAGGTTGTCGCCTCGTGGAGATACCATGGCCACTCCAGCGCCTGAACCATTCAACATCTTGGACCCGTCGAAGAACATAGTCCAATGTTCCGACTGTATCTGGGTCGGTAACTGTTGTTCAATCCACTCGACGAGGAAATCTGCTATCGCTTGAGACTTTATTGCTTTCTTTGCCTCGAACTTGATATCCAGCGGAAGGAGTTCAATCGCCCACTTTGCCACTCGGCCAGTTGCATCTCTGTTGTTTAGAATTTCTGACAACGGAGCGTCACTGATGACTGTAATCGAATGATCTGAGAAGTAATGTGCAACCTTCTTCGTGGTCAAGTAGATTCCATAGACAAGCTTCTGATAATGTGGATATCTCTGCTTGGATGGAGTTAAGACTTCAGAAATATAATACACTAGGCGCTGAACCTTGTAGGTTTTACCTTCTTCTTCCCGCTCGACCGTGAGTACTGTACTGACAACCTGTCTAGTGGCTGCTATATAAAGCAGTAAAGGCTCTTTGCTGATTGGAGCAGCAAGCACCGGCTGGGTGGAAAGCAGGGCTTTGAGCTCTGTAAACGCTGCATCAGCTTCAGGAGTCCACTCGAACTTATCAGATTTCTTCATCAGTCGGTAAAGGGGCAATGCCTTTTCACCGAGGCGAGAGATGAATCAACTCAAAGCGGCCAAACAACCAGTAAGCTTCTGAACGTCATGTACACGCACAGGGCGTTTCATTCGGAGGATCGCACCAACTTTCTCTGGGTTTGCATCGATCCCACGTTCGGAAATGAGGAAACCGAGTAACTTTCCACCTGGAACTCCAAATGTACACTTCGACGGATTAAGCTTGATATCATATCTTTTCAAATTGGCAAAGGTTTCGGCAAGGTCAGTCAGCAGGTCGGAACCTTTGCGTGACTTAACCACGATGTCATCCATGTATGCTTCCACATTCTGACTAATTTGAGTTAGCAGGCACTTCTGTATCATGTGCATGAATGTGGCACCAGCATTCTTGAGACCAAAGGGCATGGTGACATAGCAAAAGCACCCGAATGGGGTGATAAAAGCTGTTTTTGTTTCATCAGGTCCATACAGTCGGATCTGATGGTACCCGGAATATGCATCCAGGAAGGGCAATCGCTCACATCCCGCAGTCGAGTCGACTATCTGATCGATGCAGGGGAGAGGAAAATGATCTTTCAGGCAGCCCCGATTGATATGCTTGAAATCAATGCACATACAGAGTGAATCGTCCTTCTTGGGAACCATGACAACATTGGCGAGCCACTCGGAGTGGTAAATCTCGCGGATGAACTCAGCTGCCAGAAGCCGAGCCACCTCCTCGCCAATTGCCTTTCTCTTCTCCGCAGTGGACCGACGAAGGTGCTCTTTCACGGGTTTTGCCTTTGGATCGACTCGCAAACGATGCTCAGCCAGCCCCCTGGGTACACCCGGCATGTCAGATGGCTTCCATGCGAAGATGTCCCAGTTCTCACGGAGGAACTGGATGAGCGCTTCTTCCTATTTCCTGTCGAGTGTTGTTGAGATATGAGTTGGTGCAGCACTGGGATCGGTCGGGTGAATGTGAACAGGCTTTGTTTTACCGGACGACTGAAATGCAGACTCGGAAGCAGGCTTCTTAGTGCGCAACAAATCACTCGGATCTGCAGTCTTCTTATACTCTTCCATTTCGATCGCTGCCATCTGTTCATCGGCAATCTTAGAGCCCTTCTGGAGGCACTCTTCTGCTCGTTGCCGATTGCCAGTGACCGTGATCACGCCCTTGGGGCCAGGCATCTTCAGCTTGAGGTACACGTAACACGGTCGAGCCATGAAACGGGCATATGCAGTTCTGCCCAGAATAGCATGATAGGCACTGTGAAAATCCACAACTTCAAATGTCAGCTTCTCCTTGCGGTAATTCTTTGAGTCACCGAAAACCATTTCAAGAGTGATATGTCCGAGTGAATCAGCTTTCTTCCCTGGAATGACACCATGGAACCGCATGTTGCTCTCACTGAGCCTGGACATCGGAATGCCCATCCCACGAAGAGTCTCTGCAAACAAAATGTTCAAGCCGCTGCCACCATCCATCAAGACTTTGGTCAGTCGGGTGCCTCCAACGACCGGGTCGACCACCAACGCTTGCCTCCCGGGGGTGGCGACGTGCGGTGGGTGGTCAGATTGGTCGAATGTGATGGGAGTCTTTGACCATTTCAAATATGTCGTCGTTGCCGGAGCAACCATGTTTACCTCTCTGTTGATGACTTTCAGTCGACTTTTACTCTCAATGTCAGCAAAAACCATCAAAGTGGAATTGACGTTAGGGAAACCGTCATCATCTTCTTCCTGATCACCATCCTTGTCAGACTCTTTTTCCTTTTCATTGGGTTGTTTCTCTCGGAACTGCTGGATTAGGAGCCGACATTGTCGAGTGGTATGTTTGGGATAAATCAGAATTCCCTCTTCATCCTTCTTGGTGTGAATGTGACATGGCAAGTCCAACACATCGTTCCTAGCCTGATCTTTCACCTTCTTGGGGATCCAGGGTCCCTTGGGCTTTCCTTTGAATTTCCCTTGAGTTACAACTGCAGCTTCACCTGGACCTGCTGGTTCGGTTTTACGTTTCTGCTTATGACCCACTCCGGTGTCTTGGGCGACTGGCTTGCCCTTCCCACTGCGGAGTCGGTCCTCTTCTTCACCATTAGCATACCGGGTGGCTATTTCCATCATTCGGGTCAGAGACATATCTCCTGTCCGACCGAATTTCAAGTTAAGCTCTCGATACCGAACGCCTTCCTTGAAGGCACAAACTGCTTGGTGTTGGGATACATTCTCTACTGTGTGGTGTAATGTGGTCCATCTTTGGATGTAATCCCTCAGAGTTTCATTCGGCTTCTGTACACAATGCTGCAATTCTGTCAACCCCGCAGGTTGTTTGCATGTGCCCTCAAATGTCCTGACAAACACTCGGGCTAACTCCTCCCAGCTGAATATACTGCCTGGAGCCAACTGATTCAGCCATGCTCTGGCCGACCCTTCCAGCATGAGAGGAAGGTGTTTCATAGCTACCTCATCATTTCCACCACCGATCTGGACAGCCACTCGGTAATCTTCCAGCCAAGTATCAGGCTTCGACTCACCGGTGAACTTACTAACCCCAGTCGCCAACCTGAAGTTGGGGGGGGGATCTTAGTGGCTCTGATAGCTCTGCTAAAACACTCGGGACCCGAAACATGAATCCTGCTTCCACTCGGGTGATCCCTGCCTTGCCCCTCTCTGTGTGCTCGGTTCCTATCGACCAAACCTTGCACTAAAATTGACCTCGCATCAAACCCTGGCTCCCTTGGGTCGACCGGCGTCCTCCGCGCTCCGCTGTACGGGCGCCTGTCATCATAGTGCCGGGGCACATATGATCCGCTTCTCGGAGGGGGTGTAGGTGCTCGACGGCGGTCATCACGGCCGAGTCGATGATCGTACTGCTCGTGGATCCGACCCAAATGCTGATCCTGGCGATGCACCCGCCCTTCACGCCACGGAGGCAATCTTGGGCTGTGAGCCGACTGAACTGTGTCAGCCACCACAGATCTGCTATGGATTCTGTCACGCGACTATGATACTGCAGTGTTTTGGTCTCCTGCCGCCTGGAGCAGAGCTCGGATCTGCATCAAACCTCGTCCAGCTTCTGACTGGGATGGCTGGATGGATTCTGCTATATGAGCTGCGGCTGCAAGATTCTGAATCGGAGTGCGGTATACCTGAGGTTCAGGAGGGAATAATTGCCGCCGTCGACTGGACTCAGGAATCCGCTGCCGAGCACGTTCGTCGAGTGCATGCTGAAGATTTTCCAGTCTAGTGCGTTCAGCCAAAGTGGCCAAGCGCGCTGCCTCCAAGGCCCGGGCCTCAGAGGTCTCTCCGACGATGGGCGTGTGGAGTGCTTCCTTGTTACGGCGGTGAAGTTCCTCCCTCCGCTGTGAAGAGAGGGTTTCGGGGTGGTATTCCTCGTGAACACGCGACGGATCGCCACCGCCGTCGCCGCCTCCGTTGCGACGCATGCCAGGCGGGCTACGCGGCGTGTCGACCATCAGGACCTCCGCCGCAGGATCGCTGCTGTCGCACTTGGACAGAGTCTCGACGGAGCCAGTCGACAGATCGAACAGGCCGTAGAGAGGTTCATCGGGCTCGATTGCCGCGACTTGAGGGGCGGCCGATTGACGTGCCACTGCATGCTTCACCCACCGCTGAAGCCGCGATCAACCGGATCGCTTGCGACGGCGAACAGCAAGGAACGAAGACACCGTAGGAAACGACTGATATTGGGTCGACGGCTGCCGCAGAAGGATGCCGGGGACACATGCGCGAAAGTGCGTCGCCCCGCGGACGGGGAACGTCTCGACGTCGAGGGAGGCCTCCTGGACCCAGGCGGAGTCGTCGGCGATGAAGACGAGCGCGCCGAGACGGATCTCGTGGCCCTCAGCCAAACCTCCACCCGAAACCATGATGATGGGAATCGGAAAAAATCGCAACCTCACCGGAAAGTCGCTAAGACACCTGCCCCACGGCGGGCGCCAACTGTCATGGTTCTAAGTTTGACAGTAGAATGGGGGGTAGGTATGAGGAGGCAAGATCCTAGCTACGGTGAGGTTATGCACGCAAGATTTACGAGTTCAAGCCCTTCTCGGAGGAAGTAACAGCCCTACGTCTCGGTGCCCGGAGGCTCGGTCGATTGACTTATGCGTGAAGTTACAGGGGGTGTGAACCCTTGTGCCAGTGGAGGGGGTGGCTTATATAGAGTGCGCCAGGACCCCAACCGTCCCACGTTACAAGGGTTTCAATGTCTATAAAGACAGGACGTTACTGATAACACCAGCAATAAAGGCAAATAAATGATCATTAACACTACGGAGTGAACGCCTGACCCTTGCCATCCTGAGTGCCCTTAGATCTTCTGTCTTCCGAGTGGTTTCTGGTGTGGTCGAGTGAGCACACCCCGGTCGAATGGAATTGGGTTGTCCGGGTGAACTGTTGGTCGAGTGGGTTGCACCCAGTGGTGATTTCAGTCGGTAGATGGTGCTATCCTTTGAATGTCCTTGGCCTTAGGGCAGTGTCCTCGGGTAAGGGTGTCTAGGTCAGGCCTATTACCCTACCCTAGGTACATGTCTTCGTCAGATACAAGCAATCAAAAGGAATTTCTGGCGCCGTTGCCGGGGAGACATCATCAATATCTATCAGGTTCCTAATCACAAATCTCATCTCCTTGCAATTTACATTATTTGCCATTTGCCTCTCGATTTCATCTCCCCCACTTCACAAAATTTGTCGTTTTATTCGCCCCTCTTTTTCGTTCGCTTTTTCTCGTTAGATCTGTTTGTAATCTTGTTTTCGTAGTCATGATGCCTCAACGAAAGTATTATGATGTTCCTTACCCCAATATCTTGCTTGAAATTGAGAAAAGTACTAAGGAATATATGACTACACAATTTGAGCACAATAAATATTTTACCAAAGAACTTAAGGAACATTCTGTTGTGCTAGATGCTATAACAAAACAACTTGATGATATTAGCAGAGAAGTTTGTAATCTTCAATCCAAGTATGTTCATGCTAAAAAATTTCTAGGCAAAATATCCGATGCACAAGCTGCACTAGTAAATCAAATGGCCGCGAAACCAGTTTCGTTAGAAGATAAAAATGATGAAGATCTTAAAGTAATTGGTGTTTCTTCTATTGATTCCTTGTTTAGTAAAATTAAAATTGATGATAAAGGGACTGGAGAAGAGTCAACTTTAGCTAGAAGGCGTCCCGATAATTCGGAGGGTGAAAATCTTGATAAAAAATGATAAAAGTGGGTTTGTAGAGGTCAAAACTTTAACTAGTGATGTGCCCACTCTTTTAGATTACAAAGACTTTAATTATGATAGTTAATCTTTGATTGAATGCATTTCTTTGTTGCAATCCATGATAAATTCACCGCATGCCTATGAACAAAATAAAGCTTTTACTAAACATATTGTTGATGCCATGATGAAAGCTTTTGAAGAAAAGTTGGAATTAGAAGTTTCAATTCCTAGAAAATTACATGATGAATGGGAACCTACCATTAAAGTCAAGATTAAAAATTATGATTGTTTTGCCTTATGTGATTGGGGTGCTAGTGTTTCCACAATTCCGAAATCTTTATGTGATGTGCTTGGTCTTACTGATATTGAAGAGTGTTCTTTAAATTTGCACTTGGCGGATTCTACTATTAAAAAGCCTTTGGGAAGAATTAATGATGTTCTTATTCTTGCAAATAGGAATTATGTGCCCATAGACTTTATTGTTCTTGATATTGATTGCAATCCGTCTTGTCCAATTATTCTTGGTAGACCATTTTTACGCACTATAGGTGCCGTGATTGATATGAAAGAAGGCAATATTAAATTTAAATTTCCACTAAGAAAGGGTATGAACCACTTCCCTAGAACAAGAATTAGGCCACCATATGAATCAATCATGAGGGCAACCTATGGATCAAAAACTAAAGATGACAATACTTGAATCTATGCATTATGCCTAGCTAGGGGCATAAAACTATAGCGCTTGTTGGGAGGCAACCCAATGAATAAAATTTATTTTTACCTTTTTCTTTCTGTTATTGATTGTTTGCACAATTATGCTACTATTATGATTGTGTTTTTATGTTTAATTAGTTTTTGTGCCAAGCTAAGCCTTTGGGATCATGTTGGGTGATAGTTGACTTGATCTTGTTAGAAAACAGAAACGTTCGCGTCCAGTAAAACAAATATCAAAATTCACAAAAGCGACGAAAACTTCCGAATTTTTTTCACAAGATTTATATACAAATTGTCAACGTTGACCTAATTTTTCAGAATGTTTTTAGTTACAGAAGTATGAGAAAATGCGCGTCTTTACAGACTGTTCTGTTTTGACAGATTCTGTTTTCTTTGCATTGTGTGCTTATTTTGATAAATCTATGGTTTGTATCGGGGGGTATAAGCCATGGTAAAGTTAGAATACAGTATATATAATGTAATAATAAAATTGGAATGAGTTTGCAACAGTACCTAAAGTAAAGGTTGGTTTTCTTATACTAACGGATCTCACGAAGGATTTGTTAAGTTTTGTGTGATTGAAGTTTTCAAGTTTTGGGTGAGATCACGAGGGATGAAGGAATAAGGAGTAGCAAGATCCTAAGCTTGGGGATGCCCCATGGCACCCCAAGATAATATTCAAGGTTGAACAAGCAACTAAGCTTGGGGATGCCCCGAGTGGCATCCCCTCTTTCTTCTAACGACCATCGGTATTTCACTTGGAGCTATATTTTTATTCGTCACATATCATGAGTTTTGCTTGGAGCGTCTTGTATTATTTGAGTCCTTGCTTGTTTTACTTTTTAGTTTGTCACAAGTATCCTTGCTGGACACACCTATTTGAGAGAGCCAAAATTATGCTATGATTTGTTAGAATTGCTCTTCATGCCTCACTTAATTTTTTTTGAGCTATGGAATTGCTCTAGTGCTTCACTTATATCTTTTTGAGCACGATGTGCTTTAATATTTTTAAAAGAAATGTTCTCATGCTTCACTTAGATTTATTTGAGAGTTAGTAATTTTGAAGAAATTCTCTCATGCTTCACTTATATTATTTTGAGAGATGAAAATCTTTATGCTCATGTTCTTCACTTAAATTTGTTTGAGCTTGTTAAAAAACAATTGGAATATATGAAACTAGTCCCAAAGTGATAGATATTCAAGAGGGATATAATAAAAACTTTCATGAAGATCATTGGACAAAATAAACTTGATTCTTTGTAATAGTTTTGAGATATGATGATAGTGATATGTGAGTCATGTTGATGAGTAATTATGCTTTAGTAAGAATATTGATGTTAAGGTTTGTGATTCCCTATGCAAGCACGAAAGTCAATAGTTATGCAATGAAATTACATCCTACTTGTGGTGCATTATTTGGTGTTCGTTATGCTTAATGCTCGCTTATGTGATTTTTTGTTTCTTGGTTGGTTGCTTCTCAATCTTTTGCTAGCCTTCACTTGTACTAAGTAGAAATACTACTTGTGCATCCAAAATCCTTAAACCCAGTTTTCCCACATGAGTCCACCATACCTACCTATATGCGGTATTCCCGTGCAGTTCTAAGCAATTTTGTATGTGCCACCTCTAAATTTCAAAATAATTTCCTTTTTGTGTGCTCGTACCGCTCATGAAGCGGCAGGGGGTGGCCAATATTTTCCATGCTAGATGTGTTATTCTCAAGATGAGTGTTTAATCACTTGTCATTGCACGAGAGTACGGCGGTAATAGGGATGTCCAGTCCCGAAATAATAAAGAAATTTACTTGATGTTGTCAAATAATAAATTCCTTGGAAAGTGTTGGTATGGAGGGAACCCGTGGATACGGCTAGCCATGGATTGTGAAAAAATGGTGGAAAAAGGAATAAACTTTATTTTCTGTTTGGGAACCACCTATGATATATCTAGCATGGAAAGTGTTGGGAATTACTCGGTCGTTTTCGTTAACAGGAAAAGTATGCCTCTCAAAATGTTTTTATCTCTCAATTTTTGCTTTGAGCTCTGGCACCTCTACAAATCCCTACTTCCCTCCGCGAAGGGCCTATCTATTTACTTTATGCAATTTTATTTTTATTTGAGTCTCCATCTTCTCAAAGCACCAACTAAGGGGCACTATGATCGTACTTGAGCATTGGATGTAGCTAATATGCGAGTGTGTTTCATGAATGGATCAATGATTGAGCATGATGGGCTAGGGATAACTTTCTTTAGCGTTGATATTTTGAAAGACATGGTTGCTTATTGATATGCTCGAGTATTTAAATCTTCATGTCAAAACTAGACTATTACTTTGAACCATATAAAAGTCCATATGTCCATGCTACAAAAGAAAGAATATGTGATGAACATGATAGGCAGCATTCCACATCAAAAATTCTGTTTTTATCATTTACCTACTAGAGGACGAGCAGGAATTAAGCTTGGGGATGCTGATACGTCTCCAACGTATCTATAATTTTTTATTGTTCCATGCTGTTATATTATCATTCTTGGGTGTTTTACAATCATTTTATAGCAACTTTATATCATTTTTTGGGACTAACCTATTGACATAGTGCCCAGTGCCAGTTGTTGTTTTTGCTTATTTTTTACTTCGCAGAATATCAGTACCAAACGGAGCCCAAAGCAGTGAAACTTTTTGGAGAATTTTTATGGACCAGAAGGAACAACTTGGGCCAAAGAAGTACCAGAGGGGTGCCCCGAGGGGGGCACAACCCACCTGGGCGCGCCCTGGTGGGTTGTGCCACCTCGGTGGCCTCCCGCACCACCTCTTTGCTCTATAAATACCCCAATATTCCAAAAACCCTAGGGGAGTCGACGAAACACAATTCCAGCTGCCGCAAGTTCCAAAACCACCAGATCCAATCTAGACACCATCACGGAGGGGCTCATCATCCTCATTGGTGCCTCTTCGATGATGCGTGAGTAGTTCATCATAGACCTACGGTTCTGTAGGCAGTAGCTAGATGGCTTCTTCTCTCTTTTTGATTCTCAATACAATGGTCTCTTGGAGATCTATTTGATGTAACTCTTTTTGCGGTGTGTTTGTTGGGATCCGATGAACTTTGAGTTTATGATCAGATCTATATCCATGAAAATTATTTGAGTTTCTTTGATCTCTTATATGCATGATTACTTATAGCCTCGTATTTCTTCTTTGAATCTTTGGTTTAGTTAGGCCAACTAGATCGATTTTTCTTGCCATGGGAAGAGGTGCTTTGTGATGGGTTCGATCGTGCGATGTTCTTTCCAAGTGACAGAAGGGGCAGCAAAACACGCATGTATCATTGCTATTAAGGATAACAAGATGGGGGCTATTCCTACATGAATAGATCTCGTCTACATCATGTCATTTTTCTTATTGCATTACTTCGTTTTCCATGAACTTAATACACTAGATGCATGCTGGATAGCGGTCGATGTGTGGAGTAATAGTAGTAGATGCATGCAGGAGTCGGTCTACTAATCTTGGACGTGATGCCTGTATAATGATCATTGCCTGGATATCGTCATAATTATTTGAGGTTCTATCAATTGCCCAATAGTAATTTGTTACCCACCGTATGCTATTTTCTTGAGAGAAGCCACAAGTGAAACCTACGG
Organism: Thinopyrum elongatum; assembly: GCA_011799875.1. Taxonomy (NCBI): domain Eukaryota; kingdom Viridiplantae; phylum Streptophyta; class Magnoliopsida; order Poales; family Poaceae; genus Thinopyrum; species Thinopyrum elongatum. Next base: position 586,522,247 of record CM022298.1, read on the forward strand.
CCCCCGGGTCTACATTCTCATCATATATTTTCAGATCTGCATTGCCATTTGATTTTTCCTTCGTTTGCATCTTTTATTTTCAGATCTATATTATCAAAAACCCAAAAATACCTTGCTGCACTTTTTTGTTACTTATTTTATTTCACATTTTATCGAGATCTATTTATCCAATCTATCATAATTTTTATCCTGTCAACTTGACAATTTCTGGCACCGTTACCCGTAGAGGGATTGACAACCCCTCATAAGCGTCGGGTTGCAAGTATTTGTTCTTTGTGTGCAGGTACCGTTTATATAGTGTTGCTTTGGTTCTCCTACTGGTTCGATAACCTTGGTTTCATAACTGAGGGAAATACCTACCGTAGTTGTACTGCATCATCCCTTCCTCGTTGGGGAAATACCGACGCAGATACAAGCAATCAGTGCTCTCCGGAGAATTCCACCACACTCCTATGCCCCCGAATTGCTGCGTACCAAGCAACACCTTCAAGAAGGACTGCGATGAAAGAAGGACTGCGACGATAACGACGCTGCTGCCTGGACAAATCCTAGGATTTCTCCCGGTACACGGAGGGAATAGGTGGAGGGGGACTCCCGACGCTATTCAAGAAGGATGGCAGCGCCCACAAGCGTCACCGTGCAGTGTAAGCCAGACCCGACAGGTATTTCTCCTGACCCCTCACACCCACAAGCCAGGACCAACTGTTGGCTCCACTTGCCTTCTTCCTGCCTGTTAAATTGTGATCCAAATTCTAGTTCCGTGTTGGACTAGACGTAGTACAACCGGTGTGGGCGTTGCGTTGACGTCGACGCATACGAGTACAACTCATTTACTTGTCCTCCAAGGACTCTTGTGTATTGCCCTCATATACCCCATGTAGTCGCACCTAAAGACGGCATGTCGTCTCGTGGTTGTAATACTCCTCCATCATAGTGATTGCGCCTTCGTGCATCTGTGGTTTTCTCCCGCAAGGGTTTCCACATAAAAATATGTGTCTTTCTTGTCTCGCTTATTCTCGTTTTATCTTGTTTTATCTAACAAGTGGTATACAGAGCCAAGTTTGTAGATACGAGATTCGTCCAAGACGAGAGATATTAGGGTTGCGGTCTATTCCACCGCCGCCGTTCGAAAAAGAAGCCGAGTCCTCCCCCCTCCTCCCTCCCCCGCCACCACCCGTGAGGCATCGGGGAGGGCTCCAGATCTCCGCCGCCAAACCCCCCTCCACCTCCCTCGCCGCCGCCAAGGGGCGTGGCCGGGCGAATCCCGGTCGTCGCCGGCGGCGATGGGGCCCCTTGTCCCCTGCATGTGGGGTTTGTCGTGGGTTGGATCTCGCAGGCGAGGCGCGGCGCTTGATGTCGGGCGTGGCGGCACGACGACGCTCCAGAGCAGGCCGGCGATGGTGGCGTGGCTACGGGCGGCGGGCGGCATGGTGGTGTTTCGGGCCGGTGGTGGCGTCGGCGGCGGTGCCTCCGGCAGTGCCTCGGCGTCGTGTCCGGCACCACGGGTCGTGGTTGACCGTGTCGCAGGCGGTCCTCTCGCCATGGTTCTCTGGTGGTGGGGTGGCGCGGCAGCGGGGGTGGTGGGCTGCTCCCACCCAGTCGGGCCCTCGCGGTTGGGTGGCGGCGCTCGGTTCGGGAGGATCCCCCTGGTGGCGTCTCTAGGCGGCGGCAACAGCTCTGCCACCCTCCCTCTCCGGCATCAGGCGGCGGCCGGTGCCTCTTGGTGTTCTGGGCCTTCGACGCGGGGGCGAATCATAGTTTCAGGGGGAGCTGGAGCCGGCACGGGCATCAGTCGTGGCCATGGGCCACTTCTCTGCCTCCCCCTTCCCCCGGTCGATGTATGGTCACGGCCCTTCTCGAGGCAGGTTGGCCGCCAGCGGCTCTGGAGGTGGTTGGGGTCGCGGATCTGGGCAAAGTCGTGGCTTTTGGTGGCTTCAGGGTGGTCTCATGGCGGGGCGGTGGCCCTGGCGGTGGGAGTCGCGATGGTCATGGGCAGATTGCGTGGCTCGGATGCGGGCAGGCAACCATGGCCGCTCGGACGGCATGGCTGTGGGTGGTTGGCGGACCGGGGTTACGGCGGAGGAGTTGAAGCACCAGGGTACATCACCTACTCAGTCTGTGCACTGGTTGACGATGACGGCGTCCGTGGATGTCGTGTTCCTCCTTGGAGGCTCCGTCGTGGTACTTCTACTCCTTCCATCTTACTCCGGGTGAAAACTTGATCTTCGGATCGTACGGTGGCGATGTTTGTGGTCGTGCCCTTCCTGGAGGCACCATCTTGGAGTCCTCGGTCTGACGTGTCCATCGCACATCCTCCCGGACGATCGCTCCTCATGGTGATGGTCTCCGTCGGCTCTAAGCGGATCTATTTTGCTCATCTTTTAGGTGCTTTGTAGTCGTTGAGGTTGTGTGTCAGTGCCCGACATTCGTGTATCTTGCCTTGGGTGTGTGTGGCGTGTGTTTGTATCGGATGCTTCGATGTTGTGTTGGTGCTTTATAATATAAAGCGGGGGGAAACCCTTTTTCGTGGTAAAGAAGCCGAGTCTGACAGGAAATTGATCTCCGCAGCTGCACCGCCCTACAAAGCCGTGCACTTCACGCGTCTTCCACGTGAGTCGTCGATCACGACAATAGAAGACGGCCGACAGGCGCACGCATAATCTGCTACCCTCATGCATCTACGTGTGGCCCGTGCGCACGCATAACCTGCTACGCTCGCGCATCACGCCCGAGGCTTCGGGAGCAAAAGGATCTGGCTTGTTCCGCTTAGAGCAAGTACAATAAGGTGACATAAGCAGACTATAAGGACTAAAATATTACATCTTTGCCTAGTTGGCAGAGAGAGAAGAGGAGAGAGAAGAGAAGCGGGCTGTAAGTTAGTAGCCAGCTGCAACACGAGACCCAAGACACTTTGTGAGATTGTAAGGTGGGCCAACTATTAATAAAGTAGTATACATTTGAAACTTACTATTGTACATGCTGACTATTAGGTTGGCTATAGATGACATGGCAACTCCTTATAGCTGATTGTTGGCTGTATTATTAACCATGCTCTTAGTTGTTGCTGCTGGTTGCTTCAAGTCCCGAGGCAAATTTTCGTGTTTTGACCCTTTTTGCTAACAAATTCAGGATCTGACCCCTGTTTGAAAATATTTCGGGATCTGACCCTTTTCCTACCGCCAGACCCCTTAGCGGTAGGGTATAACAACCTACCGCCAAGGGGCTTGGCGGTAGGGTTCCTGCCTACCGCCAAGGGGTCTGGCGGTAGGCCCTAGGCACGCTCTATGTTGGAAACTTAGAACTTTTTGGCGGTAGGGTGTCCAACCCTACCGCCAAGGGGCATGGCGGTAGGCTATTATACCCTACCGCCAAGGTGCCTGGCGGTAAGAAAAGGGTCAGATCCCGAATTTTTTTCCAATGAGGGTCAGATCCCGAAATAGTATACGAAAAGGGTCAAAACACAAAATTTAGCCGCCACTAACCCCACTTGAAGATCGAAGCAATCATCAAGTACTACTCCAGTACTGCTTCTCACGTAAAGGCTGCAAGTTCAGTTTTTTGTTTCCCTCCATCAATTGCTACGTCTACCCGTGAGCTACCAGGTGCTATTTTTCAAGTTTTGTTGCTCCGCATTAATTAATTCTATCAAGGATTTTCTACTGGCCTTGTACTACTTTGTGTTTACAGGTTCATCTACTCATGGCTGCCATGAAGTATGATCTTCCGCTGCTGGACCGTGACACAAGGTTTACTCTATGGCAAGTCAAGATGTGGGCGTTGCTGGCACAGGCTGACTATGATGAAGCACTTGATAGTTTTGGGAAGAATCGAATCCAGGACTGGACTGATGAGGAGAAAAGAAGGGATTGCAAGGCTTTGTCACAAATTCAACTCCATTTGCATAATAATATTTTGCAGGAAGTTTTGAGCGAGAAAAGTGCCGCCACTTTATGGTTAAAGCTGGAAGGCATTTGCATGACAAAAGATCTTACCAGCGAGATGCATCTGAAGCAACCTGCACAGGTTACCCGAGGGAGGTAATGTTTTGAATCATATTTCAGAATTTAAAGAGATCATATCCGATCTAGCTGCAATGGATGTTAAGTATGAAGAGGAAGCTACTTCTTTAATGTTACTTTGTTCACTGCCAAGTTCTTTTACGAATTTTAGAGACACCATATTATATAGTCGTGATACTCTCACGCTTAATGAAGTTTATGAAGCTTTGAATTCTAAGGAGAAGATGAAACTAATGGTGCCTCATGATTTTTCAAGTTCATCCCAAGCCAAGGGATTATCTGTTCGTGGCAGGAAACAGGGGCAAAAGTAAAAATAGTTACAAGGGCCGGTCGCAATCCAGAGACAAGAAATATTGCAGATATTGCAAGAGGGAAGGGCATGATATCTTCGAGTGTTTCAAGTTGCAGAATAAAGAAAAGAGGAAAGGTAACAAACAAGGTAAAAATTCTGCTAATGTTGCTCGTGATGATAGTTTCGATGATGCTCTTATCGTTATTGCTAGATGTGCTGAGACCAATGATGAGTGGGTACTTGATATTGCATGTACTTTTCATATGTGCCCGCATAGAGATTGGTTTACTACTTTTGGTTCCACTATTGCTGCTGGTTCCATTTAGGGTTTTGATAATTCACCATGCAAGATTGAAGGCATAGGCTTCGTTCAAATCAAGATGTTTGATGGCACAATCAAAACTTTGACAGATGTTCGTTATATTTCGAAGATGAAGAGAAATCTTATCTCTGTGAGTGCCCTTGATGCAAATGGGTACAAATATTCAGGTGTAGATAGTGTTTTGAAAGTCACCAAAGGTTCTCTTATTGTGATGAAAGATGGCTTAAGTTCGACCAATGGTCTTTATTACCTTCGAGGTTCTACCGTTTCAGGTAACGCTACTACAGTTATTTCAAATAATTCTGATTGTGATGCTGCTAACCTTTGGTATATGCGTCTTGGACATATGAGTGAGCTTGTTTTGGCAGAGTTAAATAAGAGAGGTCTTCTTGATGGATACGGAACTGGTAAATTGAAATTTTGTGAGCATTGTATCTTCGGCAAGCACAAGAGGGTGAAGTTCAACACTTCGGTTCATACAACTGAAGGTATTCTTGATAATGTTCATTCTGATTTATGGGGACCGTCTCGCAGAAAGTCACTAGGTGGTGCTAGTTACATGTTGACTATTATTGATGATTACTCGAGAAAAGTTTGGCCTTATTTCTTGAAGCATAAATATGAAGCATTCTCAGCATTTAAGGAGTGGAAGATTATGATTGATAGACAAATTGAAAAGAAGGTAAAGATACTTCGCACTGATAATGGTATGGAATTCTGTTCTAAGCAATTTAAGAATTATTGCAAGTCTGAAGGCATTGTCAGACACTACACCGTTCCTTATACTCCTCAACAAAACGGTGTTGCTGAGCGCATGAACATGACCATTATTTCCCGAGCCCGTTGCATGTTGTCCAATGCATGTTTGCATAGGCGTTTTTGGGATGAGGCTGCTTCCACTACTTGTTATCTCATTAATCGGTCACCATCTATTGCTCTTAATAAGGAAACTCCAATTGAGGTATGGTCTGGTTCTCCTGCTGATTATTCACAGTTGAGAGTTTTTGGTTGCACTACTTATGCTCATGTTGATAATGGAAAGTTGGATCCTAGGGTTGTTAAGTGCATCTTTCTTGGTTATAAGTCTGGCATTAAAGGTTTTAAATTGTGGAATCCTGAAACCCAGAAGTTTGTTATTAGCAAAAATGTTATCTTTAATGAATCTGCTATGTTACATGATGTTCCATCTACTAATGATCCTGTTGAGAGTGAACAGCAGTCTACTGTTCAGGTGGAGCATGTTATTGATTCCAGTGATACATCCGATAAGGAAAATGTTGATGCACATGATGAACTGGTAGTTGATGATGAACATGTCACTCCCACTCCAAATCAGCCTATTGTTCCACCCAGTTGGAATCTCGCACGTGACATAGTTAGGCGGGGTATTAATAATCCTGAAAGGTTAATTAAAGAGTGCAATATTGTTTCTTTTGCTTTATCTGTTGCAGAAGAAATTGAAGGTAATGCTGAGCCTTCTTCATATTCCGAGGATATTATTTCTGGTGATAGTAATAAGTGGATGACCGCTATGCATGATGAGATGGAATCACTTGAAAAGAATGGCACTTGGGATTTAGTAAGATTACCTAGAGAGAAGAAGCCTATTCGTTGCAAGTGGGTTTTCAAAAGAAAAGAAGGTGTTTCTCCTAATGATGAGACAAGATATAAAGCAAGGTTAGTTGCTAAAGCTTATAGCCAGATTCTAGGTATTGACTATAACGAAGTCTTTTCTCCTGTTGTGAAGCATAGCTCTATTCACACTTTACTCAGTATTGTTGCCATGCATGATTTTGAGCTTGAACAATTGGATGTTAAAACTGCATTCTTACATGGAGAATTAGAAGAGGATATTTATATGGAACAACCTGAAGGTTTTGTTATTCCTGGAAAAGAAAAGTTTCTCTGTAAGTTAAAGAAATCTCTTTATGGATTGAAGCAATCTCCTAGACAGTGGTACAAGAGATTTGACACCTTTATGCTCTCTCAAGGTTTCAAAGGTCTAATTATGATAGCTGTGTTTATTTGAAAATTGTCAATGGTTCAGCTATTTATTTGCTCCTTTATGTTGATTATATGCTAATTGCTGCAAAGAGTATGTCAGAGATTAATGAACTAAAGAAGCAATTGAGTAATGAATTTGAGATGAAGGATTTGGGTGCAACAAAGAAAATACTTGGCATGGAAATATCTAGAGATAGACCGTCTGGAAAAGTATATCTAAGTCAGGAGGGATATATTGATAAAGTTCTTCGTCGTTTTAATATGCATAATGCCAAGCCAGCAAGTACTCCGTTAGCTGCACTTCAAATTATCATCAGCTTTATGTCCTAAGTCAGATGCAGATATTGAGTACATGTCTAGAGTTCCCTATTTGAGTGCAATTGGTTCACTTATGTATGCCATGGTTTGTTCTCGTCCGGATTTATCATATGCATTGAGTGTTGTCTGTAGATACATGGCTAATCCTGGAAAAGAGCATTGGAAAGCAGTTCAATGGATTTTCAGATACCTGCGAGGTACTTTTAATGCTTATTTACAGTTTGGGAAAAGTGGAGATGGACTTGTTGGTTTTGTTGATTCTGATTTTGCTACTGATTTGGATAAGAGAAGATTACTCACAGGTTATGTTTTCACCATTGGTGGTTGTGTTGTGAGTTGGAGAGCAACTTTGCAGTCTATTGTGGCTTGTTCCACTACTGATGCCGAGTATATGGCTATTTCAAAGGCATGCAAAGAAGCTATCTGGTTAAGAGGTTTATACACTAAGCTTTGTGGAGATTCATCTTGCCCTACCATATTTTCTGACAGTCAAAGTGCTATATATCTTACGAAGAATGCAATGTATCATGAGAGAACAAAACACATTGATGTCAGGTATCACTATATTCAAAATGTTGTTGCTGAAGGTGATTTGAAGGTATGCAAGATAAGTACTCATGATAATCCAGCTGATATAATGACAAAGTCAGTTCCTACCAATAAGTTTGAGCTTTGCTCAGGCTTAGTTGGTATTTCTCACTAGTCCTATGGACTTTTGACGCACAAGGTGTTTATGCTGATTTGGATGGAGTTATTTACTTTCTTCGACTACTGGAGGGAATTTGGCTCAAGGTGAAGATTGTTAAATTGTGATCCAAATTCTAGTACCGTGTTGGACTAGACGTACTACAATCGGTGTGGGCGTTGCGTTGACGTCGACGCATACGAGTACAATTCGTTTACTTGTCCTCCAAGGACTCTTGGGTATTGCCCTCATATATACCCCATGTAGTCGCACCTAAAGATGACATGTCATCTCGTGCTTGTAATACTCCTCCATCATAGTGATTGCGCCTTCATGCGCCTGTGGTTTTCTCCCGCAAGGGTTTCCATGTAAAAACCCGTGTCTTTCTTGTCTCTTTTATTCTCGTTTTATCTGATTCTGCCAACATGCGCCACCACAGTCACGAAGATACTACCGTCGTCTCACCACAACAAACGCTGCAAGGCCGGCCGGACCAAAACGAAGCCACCGCAGACAGGGGCCGGCAGTACGACAGCAACGTGGGAGGGGACAACCTCCACCGACTCAGGTGGGTAGCATACTGGACGCAGGAGTAGGAGCACACCAGGCCAACTACCTGACCGGGCCCAGATCGGGCCCAATAAGCTCCCGCCGCCGCGCTATAGCAGACGCACCATAGCAGCTGCCGCCCCCGTCTCCCGTAGCTCGCCAGCTCCAGCCGGAGGCGACCTGCAGGAGTCCAGGCCGGCCCGCCATGACCCAGATCAGGCGCAGAGGGTCCGGATCTGGGCTTTCAGGGCGCCGCCAGTCAACCCCCGCCGCCAGCTGCCACTCCCACCGCCCGACCTGCACCGGAGCACCACCAGCTGAACCACACCGCCGCCAAAGACGCCCGCCCGAGCCGTGATCCGCGCCGGGAAGAAGGGAGCCGCCACCACCGGCCACAACAGCGCCGCGCGGGCAAGCGCCTGGCCGCGCCAGCCGGTCGGCAGCGACGGGAAGGGAAGGTGGGAGGGGGCTTTGGCGGCGAGGGAAGGAGAGGCCGCCCCGATCGCCTCACTCGTGGAGTGGAAACGACCTGAAGGTGACTTACTCAATACCAACATTGATGGAGCATATCATCCTGAGGAGCAACAATGAGCCTGGATTTTTATAGTCCGTGGATCAAGTGTAGGCTGTCTATGACGTACGACAAGCGTGACACAGGCGGAACAGGTGCATGCGGCTGCTGCTTGGGGAATGGCGAATATTCAGCTCGAAGCGGATGGCCAGAATTTTATACGAGCTTTGCAAAGTGATGAATTTGATCGGAAGGAGTCATCTACAGAGTACAGAGAGACACAGAGACCAGCCTGCTTATTTGCATCAACTTTAATTCTGTTTGGCGAACCAAGCTGTGGTTGGATGGTTAGAGGGACTGTGGTATCCCCAGTCCATCAGGGTTCAAATCCTGGTACTTGCATTTATTTCTGGATTTATTTTAGAATTTTTGGCGATGCGCATTCAGTAGGAGGAGACGTTCCCGTCGACGACGAGGTGCCTACGGTGACTTCGTAAATTTTAGGATGTGCGTGTGTGCATTCATAGAGATGAGTGTATACGCGTGTATATGAGCGCTTGCGTCTGTACTGTGTTAAAAAAAACTTTAATTCTGTTTGTTTTTCTCATTGTCCCTGTGATTGTAATAAGTTAGCACACGCTATGGTGGTGTTTGGTGCACGTTTCATGAACCTACGCAGCTATGGGCTGAGGACGTGTTAACGGTTGCCGTGCTTGTTGTGCGAGCACATTTGCTCTTTTTTTTTTTTTTGAGAAAATCGAGCACATTTGCTGAGCCAGAGATTTAATGGAATTGTGGTGTTCCATCTCAAAAGAAAAGGTCCATCCGGTTGGACGCAAATGAGGCCCATATATCATTCGTCTGAGGTAAGATTTAAATATAATACAACCTGAATATGTTTACCATAGTTTGCCGTCCATTTTGTTATCGAGATTAAGACATTGTGCGCATTCGCTATTTTTTTAGGAATAACTACGTGTTTATTGCAAAAAGCATACAAAGCATGTACACACAAAATTCACCGAAAGGACCTAGGAACACAAGTGCCCCCGTACAATTGCACAAAAGACCTCCAAAGAAACAAAGTAAAAACTCAGTCCTAAGAGATCATTGCGTCCATTGTCATATTCGCTCGTTGCCGATCACCAACGTCATTGAAGCACTGCCGGAGATAGGAAAAACAAGTAGCTCCACGAATCAGATCCGCCGAAGCACCATAGTTGAAGCAACGTTGTGAACCGATTAAGCAGCCTGGCGCAGAACGACAAGCCCGAGCCTCTGTAGCATGTCAGCCGGGGAACATTCCCATACTCGTCGGATTGCAGATCCGCCGACTCCACTCGACGTCGTCGAAGGAGAGGATCAGATCTGCTCGCCATCTTCCACAAACCCTTGTACGAGACCACCATGTCCCAAGGGCCGCCCATGCTGCCACCATCCGAGGAGGGAGTCAAAAGCGGCCAATTCATCCCTAAGCATCCTCTTAGGACCTCGAGCAGTGTTGGAGGAGACACCGGTGAGACGAAGACAGGCCCGAAGGACGAAGGACAAAAGCTCGCACGCCGCCGCCGCCTCGCCGACCGAGCCCTACCACTAAGATCTCGCTGGCCACGCATGACCCGCGAGCAGACCGTAGCTCCCAGATCTGTCAGCCATTGCTCCGAAGACCAAAGCGCGAGAGATAGATCTGAGGCACCCTTATTGACGGCCTCCGCCATCACCGTCGGAGAAGCCATGACGGGCAGGCAAACCCTATCTACGAATCTAACCTAGACTAAAGCAAAAAATGAACCGCGCAGCGGACCCGCCGACTCCAATCACCACCCAACGAGCACAAGGCCCGCGGGGGAGCGGAGTCGCCGGATCTAAAGTCGGATGTTCCGCTGCCCTCTTGTCGCCTTGGGGAGAGGGTGGGCGTTGCGCAGTGACTATTTCTCACTTTAAGCGAGACCGTAGTTTGCTCTTGCTGAAGGTTTTCCCTCCATCACGTCGTATTAGGCCGGCCCATTTGCGCGCGTGTAGCTCTAGCCACTCCGCTCTGTGTCGAGTTCGTGATGTATTGTAGGGCACAACCTACTTAATGTGAAAGAGCAGATTTTCTCCGCTGTTTTTTTTCTGTTTTATTCAGTTTTCTCCACATCCTTTTTTCGTTTTCGTTTTCTTTTTTTCTTCTATGTTTTTTTTTGCATTTGTTTCTTCAGTTCTTTTCTTTTGTTTTATTTTCTTTCTTTTCGGTTTTTCACTTTTTTGGTTTTCTTTGTTTCTTTTGGTTTTCATTCTACATTTTTTTGTTTATGTAAACAACATTGTTTCAACTACTTGTTCAATATTTTTATATACATGATAACATTTTCTCAAATAATTGTTCAACATTTTTTAAATACTTGTTCAAATTTTTTTAAATATTTGTTTAACATTTTTATATACATGATCAACATTTTCTCAAATACTTGTTCAACATTTTTCAAATACTTGTTCAATATTGTTTAAATGTTTTTTGAAGAGTGTTTTTTAATATATATTTAGAATATTTTTAAGCATAAACAAACATATAAAAATAAAAGTAAAAAAGAAAACCAAAATGTTAAAAAAAGGAAAAAAGGTTGTGGCCTCCCGTACTCGTGGGCCGGTCCAACTCTCTCGCCCCTTCAACAAGTCCGAAGCCAGACTCGCTGAAGGCGAGATATAGGCGCGCCCTGGACGTTGTGCTCCGCATGAGTTGGGAACGAGTATGCGAACTTGCTAGTTCGATTCCATGCAAACACACCAATTATTCACTGATTACTACGTGGCCCAAGTAGGCTTATTGGGCGCAGGCTGGACTGGACACGGGCGAGCGCGACCCAAGTGGGCTTCTAGAGAGTATGCGCAACAATAGTCTGCCCCGGCCGATCCTGCAAGGGCCGGACGAAAAAAAAAACAATGAACCTATAAACACCAACTCCTTTTTAATACTCCCTCCGATCCATATTAGTTGTCGTTGAAACGGATGTATCTAGATGTATTTCAGTGCTAAATATATTCATTTGAGCAACAATTAGTTTTGATCGAAGGGTGTAGTAGAGATAAAATTACGTGTCACGATGTATTTAATGATATGTATTTGATATTCTAGATGTAAATAATTTTTTTCTAAAAACTTGATCAGATTTTGTAAAGGTTGACTTTTCAAAAAGAATATAGACATGCATTATGGAACAGGGGGATTATTCTGAATATGTCAATATAGAAAATTTCAAAACAACTTTCAGGTAAAAAAACAATTTCTGCACTTTCTTTTTAAAACAATTTCTGCACTTTGGTTATTCGGAGGAAAAACATTCCCAACTGAAATGGGCCGAATTCCGCGGCCCAGCATCTTTCCCTACCTGCGGGCTGCAGCCCATCCTGCTTTCTTTCTCTTCTCTTCCACCAGGGCCTTGGCCCATCTTCTCTCTCAGCCACCCCACCTCCTCTTTCCGCAGCCGCAGCCGCTGCAGTGGACGTAACGCCCGGCTGCGCCGCCGCCGCCGCCGATCCTACCGTTTCCTTCAAATTGATCGCGTCCGGCCTCTGTCCCCGTAATTCCCCGTGCCTCGACTCCTTCAGCCTCCATCTCCAATTCCCCATGGACATGGCGATCTGCCGTCTGCCGACCTGATTTGAGCGACTGACGACCACGCACTCGTCGGTTCCTCTGACCTGCTCCTCAATTCCCTTTTTCTAGGTTGGAGCCGCACGCCACCGACGCCGGAGGCGGCAGCCCGTGCACCCACGCCGTCTCTTCGATCAGAACCGCACACCCACGCCGTACTGCACGCTGGCACGCCGCCGACGCCTGCGCCCTGGTTACAGGTTATTGCTTAGACTGCCGGCCCTTCTAATCGATGAGTTATAGGTATCTGAATTCATCACTCAAAATTGACGAGTTACAGTACAGACTTTGATGCATTAGTTGATGCCTAGACTTGGTCACATTACAGACTTACGAACTTGCATGGATTGATAATAAGAGAGATGTGGGTTGGAGCTTCAGCTGAATCGTTTTGTTGTGGATGATAAAAGAGATATGGATTTTTTCCATGCATATTGTGTGTTTTTATATCTAATAACTGGCCTCCTCGGCTTTGATCATCCTCCGCCACTGGGTTGGTGCCATCTAATCAACTGTCATTACCAGGGACGATTTTCCAAAAAAAAAAAAACCATTACACGATGAGAGAGAACCACTACTAACTCTTTGGAATCTGTCAAAGAATAAAAAAAGAAGCAAAATAACTCTATTTGGTCTCCCTGCATTGCACTTCGCAGGGGTAAGACTGGTTCCTATAATCCCTCCCCAGACCCCACGAGCTTCTATGCACTGGGTCTGTCCAACTGTATTTGGTCTCCATGATAAACTTCAAAGTGGAAAAACAAATGTATGACAGATACTCTAAATTTTCTTTGAAGAGTTGGTTCTTGTTCTAGTATGTTTTTTATTGTGTTGTCCCATGCATCAATTTTGTAATTAGTTCATGTTCTACTATAGTCAAACCACTATGGTGTACTATTGTGCCACTCATTTTAAATCCTGTCAATATTCTTGATCAGTATTATTGTGGTTCTTGCCATCATTGATTTTTCTTTATTTGCATTCTATTTGTTCTAACGTGATTATCTCTTGGTCACATAATGCGAAAATATACCTCACACCCATCGTTTTTTTAATATATATTTATCATCTCCTTTTTCAGGAGCTGATGCAAGGTGTAGGTTGTACTATGAGAAGGATGGTTGTGCACATCAAAACTCAAATTGACCTCGATTGATTACACTAGAGCTGGTTGAATAATAATACATAATTGATTCTGGTGGTTCAAAACATGGGTTCTAGATTTCCATCACATCAGCTGAGCAATGGCCTGTATGTATCTGGCCGACCTGAGCAACCTAAGGAGAAAGCCCCAACCATTGGCTCCAATTTGATGCTGTACACTCATGGTGACTTGAAGAAATCTGGAGAGTTTGGGAAGATGTTTGACCTCCATGCTGACAAGTCCAGAAAATCTGGTCCTCTGGGCAATGCGCCTTCGAGTAATACTTTATTTGGGGGTGCTGCTTCCAACTCTGGACCTGTCTCTAATGCTGGTGGCCGGTCAAACTACTCTGGTTCTCTTTCATCTTCAGTTCCTGGTGCCGGAGGATCAGCAAGAGCAAAATCTAACTCCGGACCATTCAATAAGCATCGGGAACAAGCAAAGTGGTCATCCGGTCCCCAGTCTGGAGGTGTGACCCCAATGGCTCGCCAGAATTCTGGCCCTCTACCTCCAGTGCTTCCTACAACTGGGCTTATCACATCTGGCCCTCATTCTTCCGGGCTACTGAATTCGTCTGGTGCTCCAAGAAGAAAAGTATCTGGATCTCTTGATTCTGCTGCATCAATGAAGGTGCAGGCAGCATCACTTGCTCACAACCAGGCTGTTACTACTCTCACCACCGAAAGTGGTTTCTCAGTTAAGGGAAGCATTTCGAAGTTGGTACTCTGGTCAGTGATCACACTCTTGCTGTTGGGGTTTGCAATAGGTCTCTTCATTCTTTTGTTCTTCACAATGTGGTTGTGCTGATAGTTGTTGTTGCAATGATTGGTTCTGTTGCCGCACTTTTGTCTTGGAATGTTTTCAGGGGCAGGAGAGGCGTGCTCGGGTTTGTCAATAGCTATCCTGATACTGATCTCAGAACTGCAAAAGATGGAGAGTATGTGAAGGTTACAGGGGTATGTGAAATGCTTCTGATCTTGTTGGGTTTATTATTGTTATCTTCACTCTGATAAATTGCTGTTTAGTGTCAGTATTCATCCTGTTCTATTGAGCCTATAATCGTTCTGTTGCAATGTGCGCTAATGAGACTAAGCTGGACATAGTTGAGTATTATTGTCACACGATTCTTGTTTTGGTTTATGAATACACATGTACCATCAGATTCCAAGTTACTTACCTTTCATGTTCCTTTCTGCCACATGTGCTTTGGACCTGTATACCAGCACATAATATATCAATATATCAGCAAATTTCGGTATTTCGGTTTACTATTCATGGTAGAATTTGCATGGTAGTTATAATTGGATTCTTATAATCACTTAGTTCCACATGTAGCATAAACTCGTTTTCAGTTTTTTGGAGATTGCATATGTTAATCTACAGGTTGACAACATATTCTTTTCTGTTCTGAGAAAACTTGTTACGTTATCAGTTACTTACCATTTAGTAATGATCAGTATGCCAAACATCACAGGTTGTTACGTGTGGAAATTTCCCACTGGAGTCCTCATTTCAAAGGATTCCGAGATGTGTATACACTTCAACTAGGCTGTATGAGTATAGGGGCTGGGATTCAAAAACTGCAAACCCCAAGCATCGCCGGTTTACCTGGGGTTTACAGACAGCAGAGGTGAGTTTTGTTTATTGGTAAGCACCTAGAAAAATGATGTTTAAAATAAATTGATACAATGAATTACTTTCCAGTATAAAGATGTGTTTGAAAAATGTTACTAATCCAATTATATTACTTTCTTCCTAACTGGCCTTGACATTTCACCTGTAACTATTGCAGCGCTTTGCGGTCGATTTCTATATTTCAGATTTTCAATCTGGGCTTCGAGCATTGGTGAGAACAGGAAGTGGTGCACGGGTGACACCATATGTCGATGAACCGGTAGTAATTGACATCAATCCTGACAACAAGGACATGTCTCCTGAATTTCTAAGATGGCTACGAGAAAGGAACCTCTCAAATGATAGTCGGAAAATGCGCCTAAAAGAAGGGTATTATTTTCTTTATGTTGCTTTCCACCTGTATGCCAAAAGATATTAGTGACTCATTATGATTTACTCTATCTTATACCTGCAGATACATAAAGGAAGGCAGCACTGTGAGTGTGATGGGGGTTGTTCAAAAGAGCGGGAGCATGTTGATGATAGTACCTCCATCGGAGCCTGTCTCATCTGGTTGCCTGTGGGGGAAGTGCTTATTCCCATCGAAGCTTGATGGACTAGTCTTGAGATGTGAAGATACTTCAGACATGGATGTCATACCAGTATAGCAAGCCGAGTGATGTGAGATAGCTGCTGGTGAAGAGGGAATGTTGGCCCGTCGAATATTTGACCTCGGGTTGGGTTTGCTTGGTTCTACTAGAACTGCGAAAATGTCAAATGTTACGTGTGATTATGGCTACTGAAGATCGAGTATGGCTGAGTAATCTGTGTTTTCAATGTGTTACGTCCTCTTTTGCTCGTTTTTCGTTATGAGCTCTTAAGACGTGTGTAATATGGTGGCATTTGGGCTGTTTGAAGACTTGTTAAATTGGGTCTAATATACAGTATGTTATTTAGGATGGTTTTCTTGCACTGCTGCTAAACATCTTGCGTATTCCATCTTTGTGTCCACAATTTGCATGTACGTAATAGAAAATGTCGAAACATCACAGTAGCTGTGGTAATCTGTAGTAACTTGCTTGATTAGGGCATGGGCTGATTTAGTGGTTTGCAGTAGAAAAATAAAATTTTGGCTTTCTGCTTCAGATGATTAATGTTTTTGTTTTTTAATGTACATATATATGCACCTAATTCAATCAAAAGAACATGCACGATGTTTTTACACATAAGAATAAATCTTGACATTGTGTGTCACTGGAAGAGAAATTTATATGACACACAGATTCCGTTACTTCAGTTGAGATGGAGATTTGGAGGTCTAACTACCAAAAACATAAGGCGGCGAGGACATAAAGGTCTATCTACTGTAAGAAGAAATGAAGAGTGCAGCCAAGCAAGACGTGCCAATTTTTTAGAAGATAAAAGGACCAAATTGCAAGCAGTGTTCTATTAGGACTTGGTCACAAAGCTGAGATGGGGCAGATAAAAGTATGTCATATAACTGTGCATCTCAGGCAATACTGAATAACAGGTATGGTGCTCCCAGAAAGAAGTGCAGAAGGACAGAAGGGCCTTGTTGTAGGAGAAGATGAGGCCCTGAAAAAAGGCAGGTGCACAGCTGTAAAGGCAAGGACTGGTGTGCGAAATCCCAAAAAAAATTGGACCATTTCTCGATTTGTGCGTGTCATCCTTGCGCGGGGGACATGATAATCTTCTCTGTATCGTTTCAGTTTTATCGGATGTCCCCGAAGGGACAAGCCTAGGTGCGACGAGCGAGGTTATAAACCGGTGGGATCTCTCCTACGTTAGGGCATTTCTAACTGATTCCCTATATATAACGGAGGATCCGGCGGAGTAAACCCTTAGTGGAGTATTTTTACTCCACTAAGTTTTGGTCGGACCTAGTCGATCCCTATATTTAACGGAGTAAAGTTACTTTTTGGTTTATGCATTTCATCGAACATCTGCCATGCGTGTCTGCGACGATGGTGACCACGCCGGAAATGCTGGCGTCCGCCGTCGCGCTCCTACTCGGTGAGGATGGACGGCGAAGTTGGGGTCGCTGTAGAGCCACTCGTGAACCAGCGGCGGCGAGCAGCAGTAGCAACATCATGTAGCGGGAGGAGCAGCGGCGAGCAGCAGCAGCGCGCACCGATAGGGAGGAGCAGCGAACAACAGTAGCAGCATGCACTCACGTAGTTCTCCTTGGAGCTGCACCGAAGCAGGCGTCCTTGTAGGGGGCTCGGGGATGACAGCGATGGTTCATGCGGAGGTCACAAATCACACCACCACTGTTTCCACGCTCCCGTGGCGCGACTCGCGCGGCAGCGGCTCCGGGCGGACGGGTCGCGGCAGCGGCTCCGGGCGGACGGGAACACCAGGTAATGATTGATACTATAACTTTTGATTGCTTCATGTCATTATCTTATCACTTTCACATATTTTTGATAATAATTTATGTTATTTTTGGGACTAACATATTGATCTGGAGTCCAGTGCAATTCCTGTTTTTTTTGTATGTTTTTGTATTTTGCAAAAAATCCATATCAAACGTAGTCCAAACACGATAAAATTTATGGAGATTTTTTATGGAATATATGTGAATTTTTTGCGCAAGAATCAATAGAAGAGGCGGCCCACAGGCGCCACAAGGAAGGGGCACGCCTCCCCTCCCCCCCCCCTCCCGGCGTGGCAAGGTGCCTTGTGGGTACTCTGTAAGTCGGTTGGAGCTCTTCTTCGGACGCAAGGAAGCTAATATGTGAAAAAATGTGTTAAAATTTCAGCCCGATTGAAATTACGAATCTCCGGATATTTAAGAAATAATTTTCGGCCAGAAACAAAGCCACGAAACAGAGATATATCCAATCTAGAAGGGCTCCCGCCCCTCGGGCGCCGGGGAGACCAAGGACCAGAGGAGGAAATTCTTCTCTCATCAAGGGAGAAGGCCAAGGAAGAAGAAGGAGGAGGGGGCTCTCTCCCCCTGTCCCGGTGGCGCCGGAGCGCTGCTGGGGGAACCATCATGATGGCGATCTACATCAACAACTTCGTCGCCGTCATCACCAACTCGCTCCCCCTCTATGCAGCTGTGTAACCTCTCTATTCCCGCTATAATCTCTACTTAAATATTGTGCTTTATGCTACATATTATTATCCAATGATGTGTTTTCATTCTATGATGTTTGAGTAGATCCCTTTTGTCCTACGGGTTAATTGAGGTATGATGTGATTGATATGAGTTCTATGTTAACATGGTGCTATCCTATAGTGCCCTCCATGCCGCGCAAGCGTATGGGATTACCGCTATAGAATGTTGCAATATGTTCATGATTTGCTTACTATCAGAGTTGCGTGAGCGATAGAAACACAAACTCGGGTAAGCAGGTTGTTGCGTATGGATTAAAGAGTACTTTACACTTAAGGCTATGATTGGGTTTTACCTTAATGATCTTTAGTAGTTGCGGATGCTTGCTAGAGTTCTAATCATAAGTGCATGTGATCCAAGTATGAAAAGTGTGTTAGCTTACGCATCTCCCTCATTGCATATAACAAGTATCACTCGTGTCACATTCAATTGCCTATGGACAATCTTTCTCATTGTTCTGCAAAAGCTCTCTACTAAACCAATTAATTTTTATTATCTTGTAAAGTACTTATAGTTTTATTTTTGTAAAGTAGTTTTATTCTTATTCTAAATAAAGCAAACGTTGGTGTGCGTAGAGTTGTATCGGTGGTCGGTAGAATTTGAAGAGAATATAAATTCTACTTTTAACTCCTTGTTGGGTTCGACACTCTTATTTATCGAAAAAACTACAATTGATCCTCTATCACTAGTGCATAAAAGCCTAGCTATAGTGTGGCAAAAATGATCTTGCTAGCGTGGACACCCGATGCCACCAATATGACACCATTGTTAAAAAATAATAGTGGCATTGGAGCCCACATCAGCAGTATTATACATGTTGATAGCATGCCACGTGGACAACGCCAGCAGTAAGAGTATCTTACCACTGCCGTGCCTTGTTGGCCGACCCGACGCCAAAAAATTGATTTTTTTAAATAATAATAAAATATATTCTACCTCAAAAACTAAATAGTTCTACTTAAGTCAACTTCACAAACTAAATAATTCTACTTAAGTCAACTTCACAAACTAAATAGATACTCATCAACTTAAGTTAAAGAACTACATAAGTCAACTACATAAGTCTACTTAAGTCTACTCTTACTCAAGGATTAGCTGCAGTTGGCGAATCTTCTTTCTATTGCTCTCTCCACCTTTTTTGAAATGAGCTATGTACATCTTGAGCTCATTCCTCTCAGCCCTGAGGAGTTTTCTCTCCTGCTTCAACTTATTCCTCTCCTCGATCAGCTTATCCACCGCCGGAAGGTACGGTCTACATCAATGTTGATGCAACGCACCACTCAAAGCCCAGGCCATTGGCTGCGCTGCTTTCTGCAACTCGTAGTCACAAAACCTTATTAATCTAAGTGATTTCTTGTCAACGGATCGCTATCGCTTACAAGAACGGATGCAGAAATTCCCTCTTCTCCCTCAACTTATTAGTCTTCTTAAAGAGATCAACACTCTCGTTCACCAGCTGACCCTTCTTCGTCTTCGGCGAGGCATTCACCTCTTGCAGGCTCTTGATGGTATACTGATGAGCCTCTAACAGATCTTTGTTGAGCATCTTCACATCGTATACCTCCTCCTTGTTGCCTCTAGAATTGGCCATGACCTGATGCACTTTAATTTGTTAGATAGATAAATGTTGTGTCCTATAGCAAAGTATTTTTAAGGTATGTCAAGAATACTACAGTACTTTGAGGACCAATTGAACTATGCAACAAATGACAATTATTTGAACTAGAGTATATGATGAATGCAACTAAGAGAATATTTGAACTAGAGTATCAACATGTGTATCAACTAAAAATTATCTCTCTTTTGCAATTTAAGTTCATGTCACATGACATTTGTTGTTTATGTATCATGGCAATTTATCTCTCTTTTGCAACAATGGCAAAAAAAACTTTCTAATGGAACATCGCAACTCAAGTTCATGCATAGAGCATGGTAAATGTAGTTTACGATGCATGTCAAATTCTATTATATTTATAGCTACAATATATGATATATGCAATTGAACAATATGACAACAATAAGATAACAATATGAAATGCAAATCAAACTCCAACTAACAATATATGAAATGCAAATCAAACCCCATCTCCAACTAACATCCGCTTCGTAACTAACAATATGAAATGCAAATCAAACTCCAACTCCAAGTCATAACAACTCCAACTTCAACTCATAACAACTCCAACTCATAACAAATGTAGAAATGCAACTCATTCAAATTTGGCAGTTTCTACACATACAAATTATCTAGCACTGCCGTACAAACACATTCAAATTTGACAGTTTGTACATATAAAAATTATCTACACATTTGCTAAAATTTTGGCAATGTTTGGTACACTAATTTGGCACACATGGGCAATCATCTACACATTTGGTAAAATTTTAGCACTGTTTTACATTTTGGGTAGAATAATTCCGCCCTAACCCACCATCGGATAGACTAATTCCTAGGAAAATAGCAACAAATCGACCTGGAGCTCACCTCGTCGAGGTAGAGATCGTCACCGTTGTCTCCCTCACTGAGGCAAAGCTAGTCACTGTCGTCTCCCTTCCGTCGCCGAAACCCTAATGGGGATGACCTAAGTGAGCAAAAACAAAAAAAATATTAATGGGTCTACGAGATCGGTTAGCGAGAGGGGGAACTTTAGAACTTTACCTCAGCACGAGAGACAGCCGGAAATGACCGGAATCGCCCGACGACGAGGGCGAAAAAGGGGATCAAGCGTCGTGTTCGTTGACGGGCAGAAAGAGAGAGAGAGTGAGAGAATTGGGGCGAGAGGGCCGCTGCCCCTCCGTTTTTAATACAGTGCTACCGACCTACTCATGAGCTAGGCCCAATAGGCATGTGGTTCGTTGCCCCTCCGTTTTACTTCATAAAAATATCACAAAATATATTATATAAATAACTCAAAATGTATTATAAAAATATCACCCCTTCCAATTAAAATTTTCTTACTTTAATAAAAGTAACTACAGTATTTTTTATGAATATAATATAAAAATGTTCACCATTTACAAAAAATAAAAAGGTAAAAATTTAATATAAAAATGTTCATCATTTACAAAATAATATAGTGATGAGGTATAATACATCTCCGTCGTCTTGATAATTTTTTATTGTTTCACGTCAATATTCTACAACTTTTACTTAATTTTGGCAACAATTTATGATTTTCTTGGACTAATATATTGATCCAGTACCCAATGCCAGTTCATGTTTGTTGCATGTTTTTTGTTTTACAGAATATTCATATCAAACGAAGTCCAAGCGCGATAAATTTTTTACAAAAATTTATTTTGGAATATATGTGATTTTTTGGAAAAAGAATCAATGTGAGATAATGCTCGAGGGGCCCACAAGCTCAGACGGTGTGCCTCCCTAGCCTGGGTGCGCCGGGCAGGCTTATGGCGCCCCTATAAGTCGGTTGGAGGTGTCCTTCGGCCGCAAGAAAGATAATATCCGGATAAAAATCCCCTCAAAATTTCATCCCAATCGGAGTTACGGATCTCCGAGAATTTAAGAAACGGTCAAGGGTCAGAAAACAGGAACGCGAAATAGAAGAGAACAAAGAGAGAGATCCAATCTCGGAGGGGCTCCTGCCCTCCGGGAGCCATGGAGGCCATGGACCAGAGGGGAAACCCTCTTCCCGTCTAGGGGGAGGCCAAGGAAGAAGAAGGAGCAGGGGGCTCTCTCCCCTCTCTCCCGGTGGCGCCGGAACGCCGCCGGGGCAACCATCGTGACGGCGATCTACACCAACAACTTCGCCGCCATCATCACCAACTCTCTCTCCCTCTATGTAGTGGTGTAACACCTCTTCTCCCCGTTGTAATCTCTACTTAAACATGGTGCTTAATGCTATATATTATTACCCAATGATGTATGGCCATCCTATGATGTTTAAGTAGATTCTTTTTGTCCTATGGGTTGATTGATGATCATGATTGGTTTGAGTTGTATGTTTTATTTTGGTGCTGTCCTATGGTGCCCTCCGTGTCACTCAAGCGTGTGGGATTACCGTTGTAGGGTGTTCCAATACCTTCACAATTCGCGTATAGTGGGTGACGAGAGTGACAGAAGCTTATAACCGAGTAAGGGGGTTGTTGCGTATGGGAGTAAAGAGGACTTGTTACTTAATACTATGGTTGGGTTTTACCTTAATGATCTTTAGTAGTTGCGGATGCTTGCTAGAGTTACAATCATAAGTGCATATGATCCAAGTACGGAAAGTATGTTAGCTCATGCCTCTCCCTCATACAAAATTGCAATAATGATTACCGGTCTAGTTATCGATTTCCTAGGGCTAAATACTTCTCTTGTGTTATAAAAAGCTTTCTACTAAACAACTAACTTTTATCATCTTGCAAATACTCCTAGTTTTATTCTTGCAAAGTAGTTCTAGCATTACCACTAGGAATACTTTATGGATTATCGTTTGTCTCAAAAAGGGAAACACTTATGGGATCAAATAAAAATGTTGCATTGGTATGCTTGGAATTTATGCTTAAGATATGATCGTACTTGTTACTCTAAGATGGAGGCTCCACACCTCCCCTTTCAATGTGAATTATTGATAATGAAACCTTGGCTTATTATGCTAATGGTATATATGATTACTATGACACTACAGGAATCAGGAACTTTGCCGTCAGCCATGGCTGACGGCAAAGGCATGCCTGGCGGACGGCAAAGGCCTTTGCCGTCAGCCAGCAGACGGCAACAGGTCCGGCTGAATAAGCTATGGCAAAGGGCACTTTGCCGTCTGCTAGCGGACGGCAAAGATGAAATGGTCTTTGCCGTCCGCCAGCGGACGGCAAAGATGCCCTCCCCTTTGCCGTCTGCCAAACGCAACCTTTGCCGTCAACCTCGTAAAATCACAGACGGCAAAGAACTTAGTAAATATTAAAAAAAAAGTCTGGCAAGCAGCTTGTCCGGCGTCCTGTGTTTGGCGTGTCCGGCGCCCAGCGAGCAGTACTCCAACAATACAAGCCGATGAGGAACAAATGGACGACGATAAACACTACAGTACCATCAACACTTGTTCCAAGAATCGACGAATGAATTTCACAATACAGTACCCACAAACACTATAGTATACACGAACAGATTACAAGAGATTTGATTTAACGAGGAGCTCCATCCGCCTGCGGCTGCGCTGGAGCTCACCACGCTCATCCAGGCGCTGGATCCGGTCGCGACCCCGCCCTTCGAGAAGGGGCCGGCGCCGTCGGGCGAGATGGTGGCCGGAAGGGGACGACGGGGGCCGGGGCCGGCGGCCGGCTGGGGTGACGGGGGATGGGACAGGGCCCGGCGCCGCCAGGGGCGAAGATGGAATGGGGCGGCAGGCGAGATGTGGTGGGCGGTGGGCGACGCCGGGGCCGGCGGGCTAGGTGGTGGCCGGCGCCGGTGTTCTTGGTCTAGAGCAGAGGTGTACGAGAGAGAAGGGAGACAGATCGAGGTGGGGGTGGCTCTCAGGAGGATAAGGGAGAGAGAGTGGGTGGTGGGGGCGTGGGATGGGCCGCATCAGTTTTGTGTTGTGGAGATGCATGTGTGGAGCAGATCGTGCCATGTCATCGATCCGCGTGGTGTGCTTTCTCTTTGCCGTCTGCTAGCTGATGGCAAAGATTCTTTGCCGTCCGCTAGCAGACGGCAAAGAAAGTGGCCGTTAGGTCGTTCTCGTTAGCCCGCCACCCACGCTTTGCCATCAGCCAACTCTTTGCCGTCTGCTAGCAGACGGCAAAGAGTTGGCTGATGGCAAAGCCTACCTTTGCCGTCCGTTGCCTCTTTGCCGTCCGCTTTCTGGTGGCTGATGGCAAAGCCTACCTTTGTCGTCCACTAGCGGACGACAAAGAGAGGGCGGACGGCAAATCTGCTGATTCCAGTAGTGTGATGTGGAACAAATAGAAGAATTTGTTGCTTTTAAGGATGCTTATGAAATTGAATCTTTGTTTGAAAAGCATGAAAATTGTGATGATGCTCTTTACAGATCTGTAAATTATGCTATACTTAAATATTGCTATGAGAATTATGAATACAATGCCTATATTAATAAATTTATTGAGAAAGTCTCCACTGTCCAAGAAGGGACTAATATTTTACAGGAACCTATGGAAGAAGAAATTGATGAAACTGTGAGCTCATTAGATGAAAAAGATGATGAGGAGAGCGAAGAACAAAAGGAGGAAGAGCGGACTAGCTACCCATGCCCACCTTCTAATGAGAGTAACTCTACAACTCATACATTTTTTAATTTCTCTTCGTGCTTACCGAAGGATGAATGCTATGATAATTGCTATGATCGCTTGGATTCATTTCAAATATCCCTTTTTGATGAAATTGATGCTTGATATGCTTGTGGCTATGATGCCAATATGAATTATGCTTATGGAGATAAACTTGCTATAGTTCCTTATGTCAAGAATGAAATTGTTGCTATTGCACCCACACATGATAGTCCTATTGTCTTTTTGAATTCTCCCAACTACACTATATCGAAGAAGTTTGTGCTTATTAAGGATTATATTGATGGGTTGCGTTTTACTATTGCACATGATGATTTTGATGAATATAATTTTTATGTGCTTGCTGCTCCTACTTGCAATTATTATGAGAGAGGAACTACATCTACACCTCTTTATGTTTCAAACACAATAAAATTGCAAGTAACTGTTTATGCTATGTATCAGCCTTTATTATGTGTGCATTAATTGTTCTTTTTTGACATGCCGATGCATATGAAGAGATTTAGACTCCGTTATTCCATGATATATGTTGCTTTGTGCTCACTACTAAAGTATATGTACCATCTGCATCTTTACAGACTGTCCTATTTTCACATATTGCTGTTATAGTTTCATTATTTGCTTATGTTTGAAATCTTGTTGAGCCCCGTTGACTCGGGAGCCATAGAATTGTGATAGCATACAATGGGTAATGTTTGATTATAATTATACAATAATGTTACAACAGGACATGATGGGATTTGATGTTATATGTACTAACCCCTATAATAAAAAGTTTGGTTAGGTTTTGTGTGGATGAAGTGTTCAAAGATCGAGGAGGTATCAATATGAGAAGAATAAGGAGAGGCAAGAATTCAAGCTTGGGGATTCCCAAGGCACCCCAAGTAAATATACAAGGAGAGTCAAGCGTCTAAGCTTGGGGATGCCCCGGAAGTGATCCCATCTTTCTTCGACATCGATATGTCTCGGTTTTTGTTTTGTTCACATGATATGTGTAAATTCTTGGAGCATCGTGTGCCTTTTATTTTTCTTTTAGTAATGCACCATGCTGGTATGAGATAGTCTTTGATTGATTTATAGAATTCTCTTTGCACGTCACTTATATCTTTTGAGTATGGCTTTATAGAATGTTCATGTGCTTCACTTATATCATTTGAAGTTTGGATGTCTGTTTCTCTACATCTAGAAAACCATTATTTGTAGAATGCTCTTTTGCTTCACTTATATTTATTAGAGCATGGTCTTTTGTAGAAAGAATTAAACTCTCATCTTCACTTATATCTATTTAGAGAGTCAACAGGCACTACAAAAAAAAGACACATCCGTGACATTTTGGGCCGAACGAATTTTTTTCCTGTCATGCTTATGACACTTCTATGGCGATAATTGTGACAAAAGCACGTATCATCATAGATGTGGTGGGCTCCTACTTCTACGACAAAAAATCATGACAGAAAATGGGCTTTTCGTCCTGGGCGGGCCGGGGACGCACCTGCATGACATTCTTTGGGCCGTCCATGACGGAAAAAATCATGGTAGAAGCGAGGGCGAGGAAAATTTTGGGGAGTTCCCGGTTACGGTGGGTGGTCGGGGCCGAGCGATGCACGGAGGGATTGCGCATTTCTCTCGTACACGTACGCGCGTGTGTGCGAGGCGTTGGGCTCTAACTGAACCCGAGCGAGGCGTTCGCTTACTGAACCCGAGCGATTGCACTAGCTACGTTACTGAACCCGAGCGATCGATCCCTGCCTATTAACTGAACCCGAGTGATTCCTTTGCTACTGCTACTAACTGAAGTCGATCGAAGTTGCCTGTTGATGAACAGTCCTCGGTGGGGGTTGGATGAACAGTTCCTGGTGGGGGTTGGATGAACAAGATCCCGTGGTAGTAGAGGCCGTTGCCGCTGGATGAACAGGACCCCGATCGAGGAGGTGGGGGTGGATGAACAATAGCCGGTGGAGGGACCCCGTGGAGGGCTGGTTGAACAGGACCCCGTGGAGGGCTGGTTGAACAGGACCCCGTGGAGGGCTGGTTGAACAGGACCCCGTGTTGGGCTTGTTGAACAGGAGCCGGTGGAGGCTGGATGAATAGGACCCCGTGGAGGGCTGGTTGAACAGTAGCCGGTGGAGGCTGGATGAACAGGACCCCGTTGATGAACAGTAGCTGGTGGAGGCAGAAGGAAGTCGACGGTGGATGAACAGTAGCAGGTGAAGGCTGGAGGAAGTCGACGGTGGATGAACAGTAGCCCGTGGAGTCCCGATTTGCGGTACGCCACACCCCTCCCGATGAACAGGACCCCGTTTCGACCGTAGGCGCTCCAACACAAGTCCGTTTCCTCCGTTTTGCGGTACGCCACACCCCTACTGATCAATAGCACCCCGTTTCGACCGTAGGAGCTCGAACACAAGTCCGTTTCCTCCATTTTGCGGTACGCCAGACCCCGTTTCGGCTGTTCCGTCCAAGCCGGTTGGCTCCCGATGAACACGACACATTCCGACCCAGTCTGTTGCCTCCCGATGAACACGACGCTGTTTTTCCGTTCTGACCCAGTCGGTTGGCTGCCGGTGAACAGGACGCCGTCGCTTTACGCGTTCGAGACCCCGCCCGTATGTACGTACGTAGCCGTATTTACTTTCTTGCAGCGTGGTTGTACGTACGTGTACATGATATAGATGGGACTGCCTGAACAGCTACCACTCCTTACTGGGCCACGGTTCATCGTGGCAGAAAGATCGATGGACCAGTATGTACGTACATGTTTGCTACCAGAATGACAACGCTACGTATGCTTCGACCGGGTGGGTCCCGGCTGTCAGGGAGGATAAGGAGGCACTTCCTTGCGTGCGAAGATATTGATGGTGGGTCCGAGCTGACAGGGGGGGATTCTTTTTTTTGCGCGTACTAATGAGGCACTTCCTTGCGTGCGAAGATATAGCTGGTGGGTCCATCTGTCAGCCTCACTGCGTACAGTCCTTTTTTGATGGCTGTCATTCGTTGACCATGTTGACCACGCCGCACGGACAGCACCAGGCGGTGGACGACGGTGAGGCAGGGAATGACGCGGAGCCTGGGGACACGTGGAGGGTAGTACGAGGGTTAGCTGGTTCGGCTGCGGTGTGAGGCTGCCGTCGCCGCAGAATAACAGGGGGTGTGGGTGAGTAGAGGGATGGCCTGGCCATCGGTGGGAGTAGTAGGGGGTGGTGAGGCCTGTGCGGCAGCACAGCCGGCCACGGGAGGCAGGAGCACGCGGTGGTTTGGACGGCTGGAGCAAGAAAATCAGAGGTTGAAGAAGCAGGACAAGTCACTGGTGATAGAATCGTTTGTTGGCTAAGTTGACAAAGCCCTGCATACGCGTCAACTTAGTAGGGCCACAAGTCAGCCTCCATATCTGGTGGGCCCCAGCTGTCATGGGGAGCACTCGTTATTTTTCGCTTAATAAGGAGGCACTTCCTTCCGTGCCAAGATATAGCTGGTGGGTCCCAGCTGTCATTGGGAGGATTCATTCGTTTTGGCGTAATAAGGAGGTACTTGCTTGCGTGCGGCCATGGACCATGTGGGTCCCAACTGTCAGCCTCTCCATGTACATCTCTCTTCCGATGTTGTCGTTTGTTGACAACGTTGACCACGTCGTGCCGAGAACACCAACGCGATGGACGACGGCGAGACCCAGGAAGGGAATGACCCAGAGGCGACGAAGCCACAGCAGTGGAGGGATGTGTGTGAGTAGAGGGATGGCCTGGCTAGTGGTGGGAGTAGTAGGGGGCGGTGAGGCCTGCGCGGCAGCACAGCCGGCCACAGGAGGCGGGAGCAGGCGGTCCCGCCGTCGCTGGATTTGGTGGCTGGAGCAAGAAGATCAGAGATTGAAGAAGCACGACGGCCGTTGGATTGACATCCAACAGTCACGTCTGCTAGAATCGTTTGTTGACGTATATAATAAGTAAAAAAATCTTGCATACGCATCAACTTAATAGGCCCACAAGTCAGACCATTCCCTATTTTTTAATAATTTACAGCTCATTGCAACTTCTTATGCAATTTATTGCAGTCCGTTTTTTTGTTGGCCAAGGCTAGGGTTACAAATTTAAATGAAATTTCGCATATTTTGGTGGGGTCTAAACTATTTTTAATACCGAAATGTCGAGCCAGATTTAAAGTACTTTGAAGATATATTTAAATTAGGTTAAAGCCCAGTGAAATTGGAATCTGAAAATGTGAAAAAATTCAGAAATTTGAAAGTAATTGCCAATTTGTTGTCTGTTTTTTATATTTACAGCCCATTTCATATTAATTTCAAGATTTGCAGCCGTCTTGAAAGAGTTGCCGCCCAGCAGGGCGTAGAAAAATGAGTAGGCCGGGATTGGGTATTCTTCAGAAAAAAAACTGGGCTCATTTTCACATAGAAAAAATAGCTGGGCTGGTCATGTGGTGAACGTAAAATAGAAGCCTGGGCTAGACGGGCCACAGCCCAGTTGAAACCCTGCTCCGTCTCAGCAATAACAAAAAAAAAATACTGCTCGAGCAGCTATGTGCCAGGTGTCAGCCGATCTTGTGCTGTTCTCTTGTCTATTGACTATATGCTGACAATGTCGTGGGTCCCAGATGTCAGCAAACCACTAGGAGGAAGCATTTTCTTTTTCTATACGCTGACAATGGAGTATATAACAAAAAATGAGGAACTTGCTTGCGTACGGCCATGGACATGGTGGGCCCCTACTGTCATCCTCTCCACGTACAGTCCTCTCCCGATTCCTCTTGTTTGTTGACCATGTTGACAACGCGAGAGGGCGGCGCCGCGGCGAGCGCACCAAAGCGCGCGGAGGACGACAGCGAGGCCTCGGACGTCAGCGTTAACGATTTAGGAGACGGTGGGGCGGCGATGCATGCGCTGAGGCGCAGCCAGCCGTGGGAGGCGGAAGCAGGCGGCCCCGCCGGCGCTGGTTTGGTTTTGGGGGCTGGAGGAAGACAGGACTGAAGAAACATGACAGACTGTAAAAGCAGCAGGAGTACTTAACAACCTTAACTGAAACCAGCAGGGGCACTTAACAACCATAGCTGAAAGCAGTATGAGTACTTATACAGGTTCAACCGTACAAAGCACGCCTCGAACAGTGCTACTTTGCCTACAGTTAACCAAGGGTGAGGCCACCAAGCCCCAGGACAAGGCCCAGGCGCCACCCCGTGCATCCACAACCTTCTGAAAGCGGCTTCATCTCGCAATATGGTCAATAAACAGGATATTCGCTTTAGAGCCATGGAAAAGCATGAGCATAACCTTCTGTCCTATTCTCCAAGATGGACGTGCCTTCATTATTTGAGACCACCCATGAATAAGTATCTTTTCACCTCCAAGAGAAATGGAGTAGGTCGACATAAACATCATGTTGTGACCAAGCGCAAGTATGACTCGACCATGGTCAGGCATCTGTATAGGAACAATAGAACTGGGCAGTTTCTGTTTCAAGAAGATCACAACTGTAAAACTGTGTATAAGCAAGAGTTTATGAACAACATATATAACAGAAAACAGCTCGTACCATAAGTTTATCGACACAGTTGGACCTATTCAATGTGTGCAGCAGTGGCACACATATCCCACGTGGCCTTCCACCATTGAAACGCCCCACAAGGACCTCAAGACGATCAATAAAGTGTAGGAACTGGTGGATGTCGTCCCAGTCAAGTTCAGTGCCATCAGTAACAGTCGAGTTATTATAGAATAACAAACAAGTAGCGTGCTTAACTTTGAAATAACCTACACGTGCCACCAATTATAAGAAATATTAGTTAGAAGTAGCATCTTCGTGAGAGAACTGAATCACAAATCGTTGCTACTTCTAAAGTTAAATTGTGATTAGTTAGACAGAATAGGTGGATTAAGAAGTAATCGAGGCAACATGCAAGAACCAGATACAAAACTAACATGGATGAACTACTGGAATGACGTCGGGGTGAAAGATCACAGTGAAGATGAGACCAGGTTCTGCTATTTCTATCAACATTCGTGCGCCAACTTTCAGTCCGTAACACTTGAGAAAGTTTATCCAAGTTTGGCCATAAAAAAAGCAGCGATCTTCTTAGTTCATGAACCCAACTCGGAACTTATATCCATGGCTTGTCTTCAATGTGACCATTAAACTGGTGTATTCAGTTATGGCAAGGCCGGCCATCTTGAGTACATGTGTTCAGGCAGAGCAAGGAATGCGCTGCAGAAAAAATAATATGAGAACACAATGTATTCGCTATCCAAATCTAGAAATAATTTCCTCCTTCACGTCAGTGTTGACCATGGTACTAGTACCTTTTATCCAAATATAGCAATCCAAATTTCCAAATTAGTCGACAGCATGTTCAAAAACCCCCACCCTCCCGGATAGAAAAGAGGATTCTGGGAACATACTGTGCGCGTTTTAAAATCCCGTGTTAGGATGAGAAGGAACAAGTGTGGCGTCTCGCCGAGGGCGCAGAAACCTGTAGGGTCCTCGCACTTTGGGCACTGCAAATGAAACACACTAGATTCAGTAGGAAGAAAAATGCATCAATGGCGGCGGCTGCCATCCTAGGACTAGGATTTATCGGGGATGGATGAAGAATTCGTACCTGGTTCTCCATGAGAAAACCCTACGCAATCGCCGAGAGGGGGTTTTCTCTGAACAAGCAGACGAGGGAGAAGGGGATTTAGGCCCAGTGAAATATTGCTACTTCGTCCGTCCAGCTTACTGCTAAAGCTGGAAAGGTGGGGCTTTTCGTGATTTGACGGCTCATTGGGCATTACTGCGGCGCTAAGACCGGGGTGAGCCTACCATGCAGTTGTGCACTCTAATTTGGTGCATTGCACGTGGACCCCGTTGCCGGATGCCCCACATATCAGCGAAAGGAAGTAGAAAGGCAGGAGTAACTAGTTACACATAAATATATTTTTGACAGAGAGATACTCCCTCTGTAAAGAAATATAAAAATCTTTTATATCACAACTTTATACATAAGAAAAATCAAGGGGAATATATATAACATAATATGGGGGTTCAGCTGAGAATATAATACTCAGACAGGCTCACGGTTCTGAACTTTGGGCCATAGGCCGGTGCGCCTGCATGTTTGGGGGCCCATGTGTTCTAACTCAGCACATTTCATATTGCAAGTGATCGGTACGGCGCTGGTTTTAGATGCATGCTGTCGCAAGGCGAAGACATAAAATTAAATAAAGCATGGCAGCTGTTAGAATGAAATCGAACGACAATTCCTAACCAGCAATCAGAGTTGCAATTCTTTCACAATATCCTACGTGATAAAATAATACTGTCGTACAACTTATACACACAGGACACTTGTTTCACCATGCCATATTATTACATCAAACGCTCTCGGAGGATAGATCAGTTCAGCAGTTGCGTGCTGCTACTGAAGAATTTCAAAGTTGATTTGGACCAGCTCTCCTTGCCGAGAAAGTTCGATTTTGACATCATCCCCTACCGCAAGATTTGATAGAGTTTTGAACCTTGACCATCCTTTAGCATCAATCATCATGCGACCATCCTTTGTACTTACGGTATATTGAGCAGGTTCATTCACACCAAGGCTACGCATGGTAAGAGAAACTTGGCCACGGTCACCCGGATTATTGAACGACTCCCTCGTTGCTCTAGGAATTCTCTGTTTGCAAACAAGAAGACATACACAAACAGTTAGATCAACACAGTGAATCATGTGAAACAACATGGAAAGAAAAAATAATGAAGCACTTGGGCGGCCAATGCTTACCAAGAAGGTGGAGATATCGGTTTTTGTAAGGACTTTGGTATATGCAGTGCGAACTGCAGCCCAGTCTGTTACCGGTGCAACTGTTGGTTTCGTTGCCGCTGCACGGGCCGGAGCAGATGCAAGTGCAACTTCAAGTGTTGGTGTAGGTGCCGGAGCCGTTGCTGGTGCCCGTGCCGGTGTGACTGGTAGTGCCGCTGCTGCTGCCGAAGATGGTGCTCCTTGTGGAGCTGGTGCCGGTGTCGGAGCAGGTGCCCGTGTCGGTGCCCGATCCTCCGGTAGATCAGCCTGATCCGCTAACGCGGTCGGTGTCCAATCCTCTGGTGGATCAGACTGAGCTACTGCCGCTGTCAGTGCTAGAGCCAGTGCCGTCTGAGAAGGTGCCGGTGCTCGATCCGATGCTGAAGGTGGTACCGATGTGCGAGACAGCAGCGATCGTCTCTGGTCTGCTATGATTTCATACTTCAACTTTCTAACTTTACTAGGCTCCGTGACCTTGATCCAGTCTTTTTCTTCACTTCTTTTAAACACCAGAAGGACTAATTGTGGCGTGTTTGTTAAACCAAACTGCAGTTCATCATAGGGCTTCAGATTGTACTCAGACAACAGACTGATCCAATTGTGTCCAGTAATATAGGTGATGGACAGTGCCTT
Source organism: Thinopyrum elongatum (assembly GCA_011799875.1). NCBI lineage: Eukaryota > Viridiplantae > Streptophyta > Magnoliopsida > Poales > Poaceae > Thinopyrum > Thinopyrum elongatum. The sequence goes on from CM022298.1 coordinate 586,555,133, forward strand.
CGTTACTGACACGACATAAGAAGTGAAACCTGCAAAAATAACCATCATAGAGCAAACCAAACGGTTTATTCTGTAACGAATGTCACATGGCAAAACCTTCATCATAAAATTGCAGCAAAAGTAAGAAAACATGACAGTAAATCAATAAGATTTACTTGATGTGACACGAGTGAATCCTTACCAGGAAATCACTATGTTCAAGTTATAAACAGAAGGTTGATCGTCCAATTACGGGTGGCATGCAGGGCCCCCGCTTACTCCCACAAGCAGGATAGTCCAAAGGTCGTGACAAATCATATGGACCGAACATCCATGGGACTGGAAATCCTGGTGGGTGTGATAAACCCTGCAATGCATATAGATATTGGAGTGTAACCATAATTGATAAACCGTCCTCACAAAAAAGATGATCTAGATACTTCAAAATATATAGACTGAATTGAGTGGACAGACATTAACATAGACTGTTCTCAGGACTCACCACACAACAAAAGCGGCAGTACTAAACAATACAGGGTTCACACACACAAATCAAGTACTGAACAATAGTACTTACTACAGACAAGCAAAGTTGCACTAATTAAACTCTGCAGACTATTTCTAGCCACCGACCTACGGGATGTACCCCACATAACTGACTAGGCCATGGACTTCGTGAGAGATGTCTACCGGCACCATCACCAGCTCGTAAACCTTGGAGAACCTAACAGAGTGGTCTTTCCACTCATAAACATGATGATGAAGACAGTCCGCATCAGATTTGTCGGGAAGCTTTACAAGAACCACACCCTTCGTAATCAAAGGCACATCTAGGAAATTGTTGTGGTGAAGTACACCCTCGAGAACACGCCTGACAACAATGCTACAGGAAAACACTAGTTCACGACACGTGGCAACAAGGACACAGCAGCTGGATAGTTTAGTAGTAGAACTCATCCTCAGGTCTTCCAGTTCACACGGCATGACTTTGAGAACTTCATCTCCACCGCGGACCTGGTTCTAATTCAAACAGAAACCAAATATTTTATTACTACCTCCGTTCAGAAATATAAGATGATTTTCGATATTTTACTCCATATAAGACTACATATACGCACTGAAATGAGTGAACAAAGACACTAGAACATGTCTTCAAAGGCATGAGAGCATAGGGATTACTTGCAATATCCATAACACAAGTTACTGAGGCTAATATACTCTCTTCAAAGGCATGAGAGCTAAAATCTTGCATTTCCTACAGGTAGCATTGATGTTCATAAAGTAGTTGAAAGTAATCTATAAGAAATCAGTGTTATGTGCAATAATCATATGTATGTCAACCTCTCGCATGTTTTGGTCAAAAGAGCAATTTAGAACCGTCATTTGGCACACAAAAATCACATGAAAGATCACCCAGAAAGTTGTACTACTAGTACTAGTACTGCATGTTAGATGAAAAAACACGATCAAGATCGCCAAAAAGATCGTCAACAAGAGATATTACCTGGACTTGCTTAATGAGGGATCCCGGAGAGGGGGGCTTGGACAGGGCGATGGCCTTGAGCTTGTTTGCGGTAGTCTCGGTGGGGTGCTTGCACTTCTTTGTACCCTGAGCCTCGACGGTTTTGGCCAGAGCCATAGACATCACTTCGGCCGGTGCTCCAGGGTCCATCAAGAAACCATCAAATAGAAATAAAAGAAAAGAAACCATAATCACAAACCCAAAAGAAGAACAAAGGGGGAGTTATAGGATCAGTCTCGGGGTTGCAAGACCGGACCTTAGCCAGAATCAACACCATTGATGCGCTCACCTTTCCTTCTTTGGGAGAGAAGAACAATGGTAGAAGCGCATCGGGGTTTTCTTGAAGAAATGAGGAACAAGATGAGGGAGAAGCGAGTTGGGGATTTCTTCAAGAGAGGAAGCTGAGGGAGAAGAGTGAATGATGGTTGCTTTATCCGTCCAACTTACTGCTGGAAAGGTGGGGGTTTTGTGATTTGACGGCTTATTGGGCATTACTGTGGCGCTTCGACCGGGGTAGTCTATCGTGCAGTTGTGCACTCTAGTATGGAGTAATTTCGTGCATGGCAAGTGGACCCCGATGCTGGCTGTCCCACACGTCGGTGAAAGTGAGTAGCAAGGTTCCCGATGGCCGTCGAGGAGGATCCGCACGGTAGAGCGTGTCCACTATTTCTGAAGAAAAAAATGATTACAACAAGCATTTCCACTCTTACAACGGAGGAGTGCGAAACACGGCAGCCACTTGAACTTACATAGTACTCCTAATACTAGGCATGTGCAGTGGTGTATACGTCAGTACTACATAATCTTGTTGCTAGTGTAGTAAGATATGACGATAACAAATGATGTTGTGCGCATGTCAACTATATGAACAGTAATGTAACATACCCCTTTTTTGACTGTCCGGTCGAGAATGAACGGTGAGATCAATGTTAACAGAACTAGGTCTACAACGCACGGAGAGTACGGTGCTACAGTACTCCACGAAACATGAACCTATGAAGCACGGATCAGTGTTAGGCAGGGTGTATGAAGGGTGTATGGGATGGGAGCAAAAGTTCCCTTCTCGACCCACTTTTGGTTGTTTGGCAGAGTGCATGAAGGGTGCATGCGTCCACACTAGTAGGTTAACACAAATACACTAGGAGCATGCATGAACACTACAAAAAAATATAGTTTCGTGATGATACGTGTTTGTCATAGTAGGTCATGTTTTCTGTCATGCATGTACATCCATGACGATTTTATGACAGAATCAAGATAGTCATACCTGTGCTGTCGTAGAAGTGTTCCATGACATTACCAAAATAATCATCATGGAAGTGTCCACTTCTGATACGTCTCCAACGTATCTATAATTTATGAAGTATTCATGCCGTTATATTATCATTCTTGGATGTTTTACAATCATTTTATAGCAGCTTTATATCATTTTTTGGGACTAACCTATTGACATAGTGCCCAGTGCCAGTTGCTGTTTTTTGCTTGTTTTTTACATCACAGAAAATCAATACCAAACGGAATCCAAACGCAGCGAAACTTTTTGGAGATTTTTTCTGGACCAGAAGACACCCGGTGGGCCAAAGAAGTACCAGAGGGGAGCTCCAAGGAGAGCACAACCCACCAGGGCACGCCTGGGCGACGCCTGGGGGCCCAGGCGCGCCCAGGTGGGTTGTGCCCACCTCGGTGGCCTCCCGCACCGCCTCTTCGCCCTATAAATTCTCAAATATTCCAAAAACTCTGAGGGTAACCCTAGATCAGAAGTTCCGCCGCCGCAGGCCTCTGTAGCCATGAAAAACCAATCTAGACCCCGTTCCGGCACCCTGCCGGAGGGGGAAATCATCACCGGTGGCCATCTTCATCATCCCGGCGGCCACCAGGATGAGGAGGGAGTAGTCCACCCTCGGGGCTGAGGGTTTGTACCAGTAGCTATGAGTTTAATCTCTCTCTCTCTCGTGTTCTTGAGATGGCACGATCTTGATGTATCGCGGGCTTTTTTAATATACTTGGATCATATGGTGTTTCTCCCTCTCTATCTTGTTGTGATGAATTGAGTTTTCCCTTTGAGATTTCGTTTTATCAGATTGAATACTTTTATGGATTTGAGAACACTTGATGTATGTCTTGCATATGAATACCCGTGGTGACAATGGGGTATTATATTGATTCACTTGAGATATGTTTTGGTACTCAACTCGCGGATTCCCGAGGTGACATTGGGTTAATCTATGCATAGGGGTTGATGCACGTTCTCGTCTTTTGTTTCTCCGGTAGAAATCTTGGGGCACTCTTTGAGGTTCTTTGTGTTGGATTGAGTATTATGAATCTGAATTTGCTTTGGTGTTATTTTAGTACGAACTCTTGATAGATCGATCGGAAAGAATAACTTAGTGTTATTTTAGTACGAACTCTTGATAGATCGATCGGAAAGAATAACTTGGTGTTATTTTAGTACGAACTCTTGGATAGATCGATCGGAAAGAATAGCTACAAACAATTTCTTCTTATGTTCTCTGCTAGATAAGAACTTTGGAGTGATTCTTCATCGCACGTTGAGGGATGGTTATATGATCCAATTAGATTAGCATTGTTTAGAGATTGCACTAGCGAAAGTACGGACCCTAGGCCTCATTTTCAAGCATTGCAATACCGTTTGTTCTCCGTTTTATCAATTGCCACCTTGCTGTTTTTTATTGTTCCTATTATAAAAATCAATATCTACTATCATTACTACACTTTTATTACCATCTTTCGCCGAACTAGTGCACCATACAAATTACCATTGTATTTGGTGTGTTGGGGACACAAGAGACTCTTTGTTATTTGGTTGCAGGGTTGTTTGAGAGAGACCATCTTCATCCTACACCTCCCACGGATTGATAAAACTTAGGTCATCCACTTGAGGGAAAATTGCTACTGTCCTACAAAACTCTGCGCTTGGAGGCCCAACATGTGTCTACAAGAATAAAGTTGCGTAGTAGACATCAAGCTCTTTTCTGGCGCTGTTGCTGGGGAGGTGAGTGCTTGAAGGTATATCTTTAGATCTTGCAATTGAATCTTTTAGTTTCTTATTTTATCACTAGTTTGGTTCGTAAAAGAAAAGTACAAAAAAAATATGGAATTGAGGTGGTCTCAGATTATTCATCTTTATCATGTCTTTCGTGAAAATGATGGAAAGGAAAATTGTGCTCAATTGATAGAAGAAGAATTCAATAAAATGTTTGGCATATATGATGAGCATGACTGCAATGTTGTTAGTATGAATTCCGTGAATATCCATTATGCTAATGATATGCAAAGCCATAAGCTTGGGGATGCTATGTTTGATGAAGATGATATTTTTAGTCCCCCAAGTTTTGATGAGAATATTTACTATGATGAAAGCATGCCTCCTATTTATGATGATTATGGTGATGACATGTATGCTATAAAGAGTAATGATATCCATGAAACTTGTCATCATGATTTTAATGCTCAATATGATTATGCCAATCAAGAATCACATGATATCTATTTTGTTGAGTTTGCTCCACTACTATTCATGAGAATAAATTTTCTTATGTGGTGAGTAAGAAAATTTCTATGCTTGTGGATCATGAAAAGGATGATTTATGTGATAGCTATATTGTTGAGTTCATTCATGATGCTACTGAAAATTATTATGAGAGAGGAACATGTGCTTATACATATTGCAATAATATCAAGTTTCCTCTTTATGTGTTGAAAATCATGAAGTTTTGCTTGTTTTGCCTTCCTATGCTAGTTGATTCTTGTTCCCATAAATTATTTGCTCACAAAATCCCTATGCATAGTAAGTGGGTTAGACTTAAATGTGCTAGTTATATGATTCATGATGCTCTCTTTATGTTTCAATTCTTATCTTTTATGCGAGCATCATTGAAATCATCATGCCTAGCTAAAAGGCATTAAAGAAAAGCGCTTGTTGGGAGACAACCCAACACTTTTACCTACTGTTTTTGTGGGTTCACATGGTTAGGCTACTATAGTGATATTGTTTTATAGGTTTTGTTTCAATAAAGTGCCAAGTAAAGCCTTTGGGATAGTGTGGATGATAGTTGACTTGATTCTGTGCAAAAATAGAAACTTTTGCGTCCAGTGTAGAAATTCCTGTGTTTTACTAGAACGTGGAAAAATTCGGAATTTTTTACAGTTGATGGGTATGCAAATTTTCTACGTTTTCCTAATTTTCCAGAATTTTTGGAGTTACATAAGTATGACCTGAATTCAGATCTTAACGTACTGTTCTGTTTTTGGCAGATTCTGTTTTCAATGCATAATTTGCTTGTTTTCTAGTTTCTTTGGCTTATATTGCTTAATATAAATTGTGGAAATGGTAGAGTACAGTAGGCATTGTGCGAGAACAATTATGAATCTTGTCTTTGATAGTACCATAGTGAATCATTTGTCTTTATCATACTAAACCATCTCACGAAGTTCCGTTAAGTTTTGTGTGATTGAAGTTTTCAAGTTTTGGGTGAAATATCGATATGACGAGAATAAGGAGTAACAAGATCCTAAGCTTGGGGATGACCAAGGCACCCCCAAGGCAATATTCAAGGAAGATCCAAGCAACTAAGCTTGGGTATGCCCCGGAAGGCATCCCCTCTTTCGTCTTCAACATTATCGGTAACCTCACTTGGAGCTATATTTTCATTCGTCACATGATATGAGTTTTGCTTGGAAAATCATTTTATTTTATTAGGATTTGCGTTATGTTATTTATAATAATGTTTTGCATCTTTTATTTCAATAAAAGTGGCAAGGATAGCCATCACCATGTTTATTTTGCAAATATATGAGTTGCTGTTTCAAAACAGAAAGTTTATCACTGTTGTAATAATTATCCAGATAAGTCAGAATGTGATAAAATGTTTAAACTTTTTGCAAAATAATCTCTGATAAATTTTCTACAGTGTGGTAAATTTTCAGAATATTTGGAGTTAGGGAAGTATGAGTACAATTGCACTCTTTACAGACTGTCCTGTTTAGACAGATTGCTGTTATGTTCGCATTGTTTGCATATGTTTGCTTGTTTAATGATTCTATTTGAGGATAGGAGTATTAAATATGCAGGGGAATTTAGTATGAAATGTTGAATAATAATTTTAGTGATTTGCTACAGTAGAGAATGATAAGGTTTTTGTATTGATTTATACTAACTTATCTCACGAGTTCTTGTTGAGTTTTGTGTGGATGAAGTTTTTAAGATTTAGGGAAACTGTGATATAAAAGGAATTAAGGAGACACAAAATCTCAAGCTTGGGGATGCCCAAGGCATCTCAAGTTAATAATCCAAGAAGTCTAAATCATCTAAGATTGGGGATGCCCCGGTAGGCATCCCACCTTTCTCCATCAACAATTATCGGTTAGCCTTGGTTGAGCCTAAGTTTTTGCTTCTTCACATGATGTGTGCTATTCTTAGAATGTCATTTTATTTTATTTTACTTTCTGTTTTAATAAAATACTTAGATCTGAAAGTTTTAAATAAGAGAGATTCCTCACATAGCTACCCATTTACTTAACTACTCATTTGATCTTCACTTATATCTTTTTGGAGTAGTTTGTCTTTTGCTCTCGTGCTTCACTTAAATTTATTTGAGAGCTTGTTAGTAGCAATGGTAAAATATAAATTTAGTCCCAAAGTGATAGATATTCAAGAAGGATATAATAAAAACTTTCATGTAGATCATTGGATATGATAAGTTTGATTCCTTGCAATAGTTTTGCGATATGGAGATAATAATATGTGAGTCATGTTGGTGAGTAATTATGCTTTAGTAAGAATATTGGTGTTAAGGTTTGTGATTCCCTATGCAAGCACGAAAGTCAATAGTTATGCAATGAAATTACATCCTACTTGTGGTGCATTATTCGGTGTTAGTTATGCTCAATGCTCGTTTATGTGAATTTTCGTTTCTTGGTTGGTTGCTTCTCAATCTATTTGCTAGCCTCCATTTGTACTAAGTGGGAATACTACTTGTGCATCCAAATTCTTAAACCTAAAGTTGTGCCAAATGAGTCCACCATACCTACATATATGCGGTATTTCCATGCCGTTCTAAGCAAATTTGTATGTGCCATCTCTAATTTTCAAAATAATTTCCTTTTTGTGTGCTCGTACCGCTCATGAAACGGTAGGGGGTGGCTGATATTTTTCCATGCTAGATGTGTTATTCTCAAGATGAGTGTTTATTGACTTGTCATTGCACGAGAGTACGGCAAAGGTGATAGGGATGCCAGTCCCGAAATGAAAAATGAATTTACTTTATGTTGTCAAATAATAAATTCCTTGGAAAGTGTTGGTATGGACGGTGCCCGTGGATACGGCTAGCCGTGGAATGTGAAAGAATGGTGGAAAAGGAACAAACTTTATTTTTTGTTTGGGAACCGCCTATGATATATCTAGCATGGAAAGTATTGGGAACCACTCGATCGTTTTCGTTGACGAGAAAAGTATGCCTCTCAAAATTTTTATCTCTCAATTTAAGCTTTGAGCTCTGGCACCTCTACAAATCCCTACTTCCCTCTGCGAAGGGCCTATCTATTTACTTTATGCAATTTTTATTTTTATTTGAGTCTCCATCTTCTCTTATAAAGCACCAACTAAGGGGCACTATGATCGTACTTGAGCATTGGATGTAGCTAATATGCGAGTGTGTTTTGCGAATGGATCAATGATTGAGCATGATGGGCTAGGGATAACTTTCTTTAGTGTTGATATTTTGAAAGACATGGTTGCTTGTTGATATGCTTGAGTATTGATGTCTTCATGTCAAATTATAGACTACTGCTTTGAATCATTCAAGTCCAAATGTCCGTGCTACAAAAGAAAGAGTATATGATGAATTTGATAGGTAGCTTTCCACAACAAAAATTCTGTTTGCAATTGCTACTTTATCATGATAAGTTTTATGAGAAAGAGTTGCTGTTACGATGCTAGGAAAAGTGATTAAAATTATCATTGATCAAACTTATGCACTTTGCTAGCATTCACACTTCATAAATTATTTCTTTTATCATTTACCTACTCGAGGACGAGTAGGAATTAAGCTTGGGGATGCTGATACGTCTCCAACGTATATATAATTTATGAAGTATTCATGCCGTTATATTATCATTCTTGGATGTTTGACAATCATTTTATAGCAACTTTATATCATTTTTGGGACGAACCTATTGCCATAGTGCCCAGCGCCAGTTGCTGTTTTTTGCTTGTTTTTTACATCACAGAAAATCAATACCAAACGGAATCCAAACGCAGCGAAACTTTTTGGAGATTTTTTCTGGACCAGAAGACACCCGGTGGGCCAAAGAAGTACCAGAGGGGAGCTCCGAGGAGAGCACAACCCACCAGGGCACGCCTGGGGGCCCAGGCGCGCCCAGGTGGGTTGTGCCCACCTCGGTGGCCTCCCGCACCGCCTCTTCGCCCTATAAATTCCCAAATATTCCAAAAACCCTGAGGGTAACCCTAGATCAGAAGTTCCGCCGCTGCAGGCCTCTGTAGCCATGAAAAACCAATCTAGACCCCGTTCCGACACCCTGCCAGAGGGGGAAATCATCACCGGTGGCCATCTTCATCATCCCGGCGGCCACCATGATGAGGAGGGAGTAGTCCACCCTCGGGGTTGAGGGTTTGTACCAGTAGTTATGAGTTTAATCTCTCTCTCTCTCTCGTGTTCTTGAGATGGCACGATCTTGATGTATCACGGGCTTTGTTAATATAGTTGGATCATATGGTGTTTCTACCTCTCTATCTTGTTGTGATAAATTGAGTTTTCCCTTTGAGATTTCGTTTTATCGGATTGAATACTTTTATGGATTTGAGAACACTTGATGTATGTCTTGCATATGAATACCCGTGGTGACAATGGGGTATTATATTGATTCACTTGAGATATGTTTTGGTACTCAACTCGCGGATTCCCGAGGTGACATTGGGGTAATCTATGCATAGGGGTTAATGCACGTTCTCGTCTTTTGTTTCTCCGGTAGAAATCTTGGGGCACTCTTTGAGGTTCTTTGTGTTGGATTGAGTATTATGAATCTGAATTTGCTTTGGTGTTATTTTAGTACGAACTCTTGATAGATCGATCGGAAAGAATAACTTAGTGTTATTTTAGTACGAACTCTTGATAGATTGATCAGAAAGAATAACTTGGTGTTATTTTAGTATGAACTCTTGGATAGATCTATCGGAAAGAATAGCTACAAACAATTTCTTCTTATGTTCTCTGCTAGATAAGAACTTTGGAGTGATTCTTCATCGCACGTTGAGGGATGGTTATATGATCCAATTAGATTAGCATTGTTGAGAGATTGCACTAGCGAAAGTACGGACCCTAGGCCTCATTTTCAAGCATTGTAATACCGTTTGTGCTCCATTTTATCAATTGCTACCTTGCTGTTTTTTATTGTTCCTATTACAAAAATCAATATCTACTATCATTACTACACTTTTATTACCATCTCTTCGCCGAACTAGTGCACCTATACAAATTACGATTGTATTTGGTGTGTTGGGGACACAAGAGACTCTTTGTTATTTGGTTGCAGGGTTGTTTGAGAGAGACCATCTTCATCCTACACCTCCCACGGATTGATAAACCTTAGTTCATCCACTTGAGGGAAAATTGCTACTGTCCTACAAAACTCTGCGCTTGGAGGCCCAACACGTGTCTACAAGAATAAAGTTGCATAGTAGACATCAACTTCCATGACGATAAATCACGCATCATAGAAGTGCTTTCGTCAAGGGTAACCGACATGTGGCATCCACCGTAATGGGTCGCCGTTAAGCTATCGGGTCCGGTTTTGGATCCGATAACCTGCTAACTGCCACGACCAATGGCGATTTTCCATGTGTAAAATTCTCATTGGCCGACGGAACCACGTGTCAGCTCCGCGTTGGCACATATGTCAACCGTCCATTGGACAAGAATCGCCAATGAAACGTTGACACGTGGGATGGCCCAATAGAGGCCCATATAGGTTTAAAAGCTGGCCCAGGAACATGCCCACAAGATTTCGTCAGATCTAATGGGCCGGCCCATTAACAACCTAACATTTTTGGACCAAATTATGGCCCACATCAGATACGGGCCGTTAAAGGACTGCAATATTCTGGGCCAGTTTACGGCCCGTATCAGATCCGGCCCGTTAATAGCCTGCAATAGTTTGGGCCAAATTACGGTCCATACCGGATCCGGCCCGTTAACTGACTTTCATTAATTGGGCCAAATTACGGCCCATAACAGATACGGCCCTTTAACAGCTACTGTGCCATCGGGCCCATTGGGGGCCTGATTTGCTCTTCGGCCTCTTAATGGCCCGTTTAACAGTTCGGCCCGATATTAGTTTCGGCCTGTCAGCGGCCCTGTCTACATATGGGCCTCTTTCGGCCCGGTTTCGCTTTCGGCCATTTAAAGGCCCGAGTTGCACCTGGGCCTAATTCTGGTCCGTAGTTACTTTCGCCTCTTAACGGCCCGTAGTCTTCGTGGATACATTCTAGCCCAAACTGCCTATCGACCCGTTAAAGGCCCTTGAGAGTGTTGGGCCTAATTTTGGCCCGTTATACATCCGGCCTGCTTCCCGCCCGTCATGTAATTGGGTCAGCCAAGGCCCAAAAACATTTCAGCCTGTTAATGGCCCGTCACACAAATGGACCAATAATGGGCCGATGTATATTACAGCGTGCTGTCGGCCCGTGAATTGTTCGCCATAATTAAGGCTCAATCTAGTTCTCAATCTAGTTCTCAACCTGTTTACTCGGACTTTTAAAGGCCCGAAACTAATAGTGGGCCAGATTAAGACTAGACCTAACTAATGGCCCAAGATGATTATAGGCCCACGGTTCGGCCCGTACTAGCGATTGGCGACCGACCAGTTTTAGTACCGAAATTATTTTTTATAAAGCTAACCTATTGGCTCATTGCGCTCCGATCGAAGATTACGACCTTTTCTCAGAGCGACGAAATAAACAGCAAATAAATTACAGCATCGTGACAAAGAATAAACCTAGACTATACAACAAAGAAATTACAGCATATTACATCCCCTGGGCATCAAAGTTCGCCGCCAGTGATAATAAAGGGCAACCAGACAGCAGATTCCATACACTAGGCAGGTCGCCACCAGTGGAAGTAAATAGGCCGACAAAATAATAGACAAAACCGACAGCACTTCAACACAGTTCAAGAAAGGTTAGCCCGGCCCAGGAGCTGCAGCGCAAGCAGCTTAGCAACGTGATGAGGCTGTGCTTGTTTGACGCTTATATCCACCAACTTAAGCTGCATAGCATCAATAGGCGTCCTGTACTTATGGCTAATCTTGCATAGAGATTGGAGTTCTAGTCGGATTTGAGCGGAAGCATGTCTTTCTGCTTGAATTTCAGACTGAAGAAGTCGAACAGATTCAGGCGGCGACTTGATCGAGCTTGTGTCACTGAGTAACTTCGACACTACATCAAGACATGACTTTGTGGTTGTATCCCTACCCTCAAGATGTGTTGCCTTCTTCTCTGGAATATATGTTAGAGGGACAAACAATGGGTTCGTCTCACTATCATTGTGGCAGTTCTTCCTAGCATCAGTGCTGTCACCCTGAAAGAGAAACAAGTAGGTAGATAATAGGTTTTGCACGTATAAGCATCAGTGCTGTCAATTCATCTCATTTATTTGTCAGAAATAAAGAGACACGGTTTAAAATAGCATTAACATAATAGGCATTGTTCATAGTTAAGACGGCAGGAAATGGTATTGTGCAGGAGCGGCCAGCTTCACCATACCCCTTGGATTACATATCAAGAACACAAGCATACATGTAGTGCTAAACAACGTATAAGCATGAATGGTGAGTGTACTGTCAATTTATACCATTTCAGATTGGTAAATAAAGAGACATGATTTAAATAACATTAATATAATATGGCATTGTTCATAGTTGAGACATAGCAAGATATGACATTGTGCTGGAGTTGGTAGTTTCACCACACCACTGGATTACAGATCAAGAACACAAGCATACACACAGTGCTAAAGAAGATAACTTGCTATGTTTAGTTTAATTTACATGGTATGAATAAGGAACTAGGTTGTACAACTAAAGACTGAAATTGAGAAGGACAAACTTATGTTTATGTACTTCTTCATTATAAACTTTGAACAAGAAATTTGATGCAGACGACAAAAATAAATAGCATTTGGACTCATAGCTATCCAAATATACACAACAAAGTTTGAAGGCTCGAGGAGGACAAACTTACATTAGGAGTGAAGATCGGCTCTATAAAGCCCTTGTCCATATTGATGAGGGGGGGTGGGCAATTCAGGAAGTTTACCGCACACTCTTCTTCAAGAGCATTGCCTTTATTCTACATTTTGTTAAGAGTAAATATAGATGTGAAAATATAGGAACAAATGGCGATTATTTAACCTAAGATGCAGAGTACAAATGTAAATACAGCATACAGGCAAAAGGCACTGACAAGAGCAATGCAGAGCTAAACTTCTTCAGTAACATTGGTTTTATTCAATATTTTCGCAAGAGTAAATATAGATCTGATGTGTAGAAAATGGAGAGCAAGGGAAAATAAGTTGCAAAGTGTACATGAAGAACTAGCTGACAATATAAGTACAGTGATGAAGGACAGCAGATAATTACAAGAACAATGCAGAACTAAATTTCTTCATAAGCATTGGGTTTATTCTACATTAATGTAAGCATTAATATAGATCTGATAATTTGGAGCGAACAGTGGATAAGCAAGCTATAATGCACAATGATGTCACATAATCCACCAGGTATGAATGTAAGTACAGCGATAGAACAATAGGTACTCACAAGACTAAAGCAGCGACCAGCATAGTTGCGATATCCTAGGTTTTGCAGCGCTGGTTCTATCGCCAATATAGGTGGGGTGCTATCTGATTTCTCCGGTAGCACCACCTTTTTCAAGGACTTTGCTTGTACTCCTTCAGGTTCTGCAATCACCCTCTTCCTTTTGGATGTCTGAAACACAAGAACAACATTTGAATGGAAAAACATGGTATGACGACAAATGGAATAGGTATTGATAATGGATGGGCATGGCATCTTCACATATATCATGAGTAAACTAAGCAGATGGCGGTGCAACGAAGCAAAAGAAATGCAAGACACCTTATGCAAGATATGTGCAACCAATAAAACCTTGCCAAATTAGAACAGGCACCTTATTGGGTGAACAGGATAGGCCATCTGCCTTTGACTCCTTGAGCTCAGAATAGTCATTAGGATATTATTCTGAATACGAATCTATAGGTCGGGAGCATGTGGGTTTCATGGCATCCACAATGGACCTCAATCCCTTGATGCCAAGTTTGTTACCCATTGAACTGTTCCGCAATATTCTTCTGATGTGCGCATTCTTATATTCATTGTGATTACGTACAATATCTGAAAAGCATGAAAACATAAATAGTAGTGAGATTATCTTTGTAATGCAGAGGATATTGTAATATAATAGGGGCTCCCTATAAACCCTTGTGTGCTATCACTGGATTCTGATGAGAGAGCCCATGTGTGCTGTAATATGGTGAGTAGATTAATATAACATGGCACAACTACAAAAAAAATAGGCTCCCTGTTGGGAGCTCCAGATGTAAGGATAGTTGGCAGATGATAGGTTCATAATATACTGTATAGAAAGTTTATTGCCAAACCATGATAACGAGAGCGCACAACCACTAGGCAGATCGTAGTGTAGATAATAGGGGTACATCATAACCACCATAAATAAATCAGGAAAGCGGAACTGGCTGGAAAATACATGGTTTTGCCGCTACTAATATGCAGCCTATCGATCACCTACAGGCTAGCTCTATTCATCTGAAGGCGCACAGCTGTTACTATCAGTCTAGTTGTCAGAACCCCGATTCTAAGTCACACCGATCTAGCCTGTAACACCTCATATCACTTTGCAGCCTCACGCACGGTATTCCCACGGGTGTCGCCTTACCATGGCCCGGGACCGTTTGCGCCTTTTGGCTCACGTATATGATAGTGTTGCTAGCATCCATATGACAGAGAACCCGGGCCGACATGGCTAGTCGTGAACCCAAAGCGGCCCTAACTTACGGGGACAGGCATACATGAATCAACATCGAGCATGTCGGTCAGCAGCGTGTGAATCCGGGCTGTAGCACTGGGCTAGCAGGACTCCGGGAAACCGGGCTGCAGCAGGCTAGGCAGGACTCCGGATATCACCGCGTGACATTTCCCCGAAGGGACAGACACAGGAACGAAGTGAAACACATGCTGGCCAGTCTAAGTGTTCCGGAGCAGCAGTGCTGGGCTAGCAGGACTCCGGTAAACCGGGCTGTAGCGGACTACCAAGGCTCAGTGGAGACACCAGACTACATTTCCCCATAAGAGAGGCTGCCAAGGATAAACAACTAGATAGTCGGATCCCACACATACCAAGCATTTCAATCATACACACAATATGCTCGATATGTATAAATACAACATGGCATCACAACAAAACTCTACAACTCAAAGTACTTTATTTAAAGGCTTCGGGGAGCCATACATAACATGTTCATACAGATAGGGGTCACACGACCCGACACTCAAGTCATACAAACATACAAGCACATGCGGAAGCAACTAGTCTGAGTACACACACTAGAAAGAAAGAAGGCTTGACGAAGCCTGTCTATCTACATAGGCCCTTCACAAGCTCAGGTCACCACCTGGGTGGCAAGTCACTCGTCAACGTCGAGATCTACATAGAACCCATCGGAGGGGGCGGTGTTCTCGTCTGCAACAGTTATTAAAGCAACATGAGTACAAAGGTACTCAGCAAGTCTTACAACAGATCCTAATATATATGCACATTCTCAAGAAGGGTGGTGGAGTTATCGCAGCAAGCCAGCTTTGACTCTTGGCTACACTATCCTACGAGACACCACTTGAGAAATTAGCTTTCGCACACGAGTCCACTAATCACCATCACAATACTCCACCGTGGATCCTCCCTCGTAATCCTACGAGAGGGCCATCCGCGGTACTCACACTTATCTTGAGTCTTTTAGTAGTAACCATTAACTTGTCTATGAACTGCATAAGTGACCAAGTAGTCCTTTACCGCGGACGCGGCTATTCGAATAGTTTTATACCCTGCAGGGGTGTACTTCGTCACACATGTCTCCACCACTTAGCGTCTGCACACGACATGTGCTCGGCAGACTTCAAGCGAAAGCCGACGTGGGTGTAGACCACGACCTGACTAACCACACAAGTCTCTAGTCCAGGTTTATCGCCTATTCGGGTTCCATCCGCAAGGAAATCCGGCCGGGGTGTCCTCAACGGCCCCAAACGATGTGTGCAGGGTTCCCGAGACACCAAACGGGCGACTCGGTACACCAGCCACGTGCCTACCGCATCACAGCCCACCCCTAAGGTCAGCGCTGCGCACGGCCTCCAGCAACTACAAACACCAGTAACTACTTGCAACTCCTGGACAGAGGACGAGAGGGGTCAGTAAGTCGAGCGGGGTCATATTTCAGGGCCCAACGTGTGGTAGTAGCTGAATCTTAAATCACGCATACAGATCTCAGTTCTTAAGGACGGCCTCAATGAAACAACCCACCATGTACTCCTACATGGCCTTCCATCGATACCTTTACCAAATCATGTTCAACACTTCACTCTCATTACCGACACAACCATTCACTCTAGTTCATCACCCTGATGAGCCAGACCTGACACAACTCTAAGCATAGCAGGCATAGCATGGTAGGAAAGACAGACATGGCTCAATCAACTCCTACACATGCTAGTGGGTTTCATCTAGTTACTGTGGCAATGACAGGTCATGCAGAGGATATGGGTTCAACTACCGCAACACACAGTAGTTTGAAACGCGTTGTCTTAATGCAGTAAACGAGAGCAGAAGCGAGAAGATGGGTTGGTATCGAAATGATCAATGGGGTTGCTTGCCTGACAGAGTGGTAGTGGAATACTGCCCTTCAGTTGGATACTCGTGAATATCCTCGGAGGCAGAACCTACCATGAAGAACACATCGAAACACAATCATCACATGGCAATATGCAACAATATGATGCATGCTATGACATGGCAAAATGAGTGTGTTTTGGCTAATGCATCTTAGAACAGGTTGGTTTGAGTTCATTTGAATCAAGGATTCAAATGCAAACCCAAAATAAGAGGTCATATTAGTGCATTAACTTGTTTCATCTAATCAGCAAGGTTAAAGTGTTCTGACATGCATGAAACCAGTACAGATGGAAAGATTGGATTTTTCTGATCCAAATTCATATATAATTTGTTTGATTTGGAGCTACAGATTAATTTCTATGAATTTTTGAAGTTTGTAGTATTTTCTAGAATTTCCTGAATAAAAATAAATCCAGAGAAATACTTATTGCGTCAGCATTGCGTCAGGATGACGTCAGCGGTCAACGGGGCCGGTCCAGGTCAAACCTGGCCAGTGGGTCCCGCGTGTCAGTGTCATTAGTCTAACTAATTTTTAGTTAGTCCTAATCCTAAGTTAATTAGCAGGCGGGTCCCACCTGTCATAGACCCAGGGGGTCAAACTGGGTCAGCGGGGTCAAACCCGCCGGCGTTTAGCCGCCGGCGAGGCCAGACACGGCGGCGCAGTGGGGGATTCGTGCTCCGGCGACCAAAACGACGGCGGAGCACATCTACGTGATGCGGGGAGTGAGCCGCGTCGAGTGGTGGCAGTGGGTGGAGCTGGGGTGGCCGGAAACGACGCCGGCGACGAGCTGTGCGGCTGCCGGAGTTCGGGCGAGCTCGGGCTCGTCGCTAGGGGGCACGGCGAGGTGCGTGGAGTGGTTCTGTGGACTCCTGCGAGTGCGGCGAAGACGATGGCGTGCTCGGAATCGAGCCAACGTGGCGGTGGCCACGACGGTGACGTGCTGAGGCGGCGGCGGGTGCGGCCGAGCTCGGTGCAGTCGATGCAGGGATCGAGAGCGAGAACGGAAAGGATGGGGAGGTAGCTGAGCTCACGGCGGTCACGACGGAGCAGACGGCGAGGTCGGGGACGAGCTGCTGCGGTGGTGATGGCGAAAGGGATCTCCGGCGACGGCGAGGTCGGGCGGGGCTGTTGCGGTGGTTCCGAGGCGAGCAAGCGCTCGGGGCTTGGTCTGCTCGATGGAGAGGACGACGACAGAGCTCGTGGACACAGCAGCGCGGCTCGGGGACGACGATGGACGCGGGTTTCACGGTGGCGCGGCTGCGGCTGCGTCGGCCATGGTGGGGAGAGAGCGAGAGAGAGGCGCAGGGGGGGGAATGAGGTGTCCAGGGGGTCGAGGCGACGACGTGGAGGACGTCCAGGCGTCCAGCGGCTCGAGCGGCAAGCAGCTGGCGCCGTGGCGGGCTCGCGCACGCCGGTGTCACCTCCCTGCCTGCCTGGCGGGGACGAAGCAGCTGGCTGGCATGGGCCAGCACAGTGCTGGGCCGCCAGGTGGGCCGGCTGGTGACTTTGCCAGGTAAGTTTATTTCCTTTTTTTTATATATCTGTTTTCTAATTTCTGCAAGTTTGTGGCATTTCTAAAAATACCTAGGCACTTTCAAAAATCACCAAACTGCTCATGCCCACTGTATAGAGTATATCCAACATGGAACATTTCAGTTTGGGATTATTTGGACATTTAAAATATTTACTAGCATTTAAATGCCCAAATGCAGGTTACATATGATTTAATTCAATGACCTTATGATGACCTAGAAAAATGTGAACCAGTTTTGGCAGAGGTTCTAACCCAAGACAAAAATGATGGACATTTTAGAAGGGCATTTCAGGTTCATTGAAAAAGATTTTAGTAAACCCTAGTTGTTTCCATGGGGGCTGGGGGTTCTATCATCCCCATTTCAAGTTTCTGGAAAAACTTAAACATGATGCAACACTCTAATGCCTGAACTAGCTAGGGTGTGACAACTCACCCCCACTCAAAAGAATCTCGTCCCGAGATTTAGGATCCTCCGGGAAGAAGGTGGGGTACTCAAGTCGAAGACGATCCTCCCTTTCCCAAGTAGCTTCTTTCTCGGAATGGTGTGACCATTGAACCTTGAGAAACTTGATATTCTGGCGTCGAGTGGTACGTTCGGCTTGGTCAAGGATACGAACGGGATATTCTCGATATGTGAGATTATCTCGGAGATCAAGCGTTTCGTGGTCCACTTCACGGATAGGGTCCGAGAAGCAACGCCTGAGTTGAGAAACGTGGAAGACATCATGAACTCTGGAGAGATGCGGAGGTAGTTCCAATTGGTAGGCAACTTCTCCTCGTTTGGCAAGAATGCGAAAGGGTCCAATGTAACGAGGAGCCAATTTACCCTTGATACCGAATCGATGGGTTCCCTTCAGAGGAGTAACCCGAAGGTAAGCCTTCTCGCCAACTTCATAAGTCATGAGCTTATGTTTGCGGTCATATTGGCTCTTTTGACGAGATTGGGCTGTTTTCAATTTCTCACGAATAATGCGAACCTGCACTTCTGCTTCCTGAATCATATCCGGGCCAAAGAGTTGTATTTCCCCGGTTTCTGACCAGTTAAGAGGCGTTCGGCATTTTCGTCCATAGAGAACTTCGAAAGGGGCTTTGCCCAAGCTAGCTTGATAACTATTGTTATAAGCGAATTCGGCGAATGGAAGACATTTCTCCCAATCCATACCAAAAGAGATGACAGAAGCTCGGAGCATATCTTCCAGAATTTGATTGACTCGTTCTACTTGTCCACTTGATTGAGGGTGGAAGGCGGTGCTAAAGGAGAGACGAGTTCCCATAGCATTTTGGAAACTTTCCCAATATCGAGAGGTGAAAAGACTTCCACGGTCTGAGTTAATCTCCAATGGAACACCATGAAGAGACACTATTCGGGAGATGTACAAATCAGCTAGCTGGCTAGCGGTTATACTCTCACGAACAGGTAGGAAGTGGGCTACTTTGGAAAGACGATCGACAACGACGAAGATAGCATTATTCCCTCTCTTGGTCCTGGGAAACCCGGTAATGAAATCCATACCGATTTTATCCCATTTCCATTCAGGAATAACAAAAGGTTGAAGGGTGCCAGCAGGCCGTTGATGCTCTGCTTTAACACGACGACAGACATCGCAGTTAGCAATGTATTGAGCGATTTCTCTCTTCATCCTAGTCCACCAAAACCTCTGGCATAGGTCTTGATACATTTTAGTACTACCGGGATGAATGGTGAGAGGGGATTCATGAGCTTCCTTAAGGATCAATTGCCGTAGCTGTTGTTTCTTGGGAACCACTAGACGGTTTTCAAAGAAGACAACACCTCGATCGTCCATAGAGAAACACTTAGCAGCTCCGCTAGCAATGTTCTCCTGGATGCGGGATATGCCCTTATCACGCTTCTGGGCAGCTATGATTTGATCCGTAAGGTTAGGTTTCGCCACCAAGGTGGATAAGAATCCTCGAGGAGCAATGTGAAGGTTAAACTTGCGAAATTCCTCGTGGAGAAGTGGTTGACTTTGTTGTAACATCAAGTTGTTACAACAAGATTTACGACTTAGCGCATCAGCCATGACATTGGCTTTGCCCGGGGTGTAAGTTATTCCTAAGTCATAATCCGTAATCAACTCGACCCAACGTCTTTGCCTGAGATTCAAATCCGGTTGGGTGAAGATGTACTTCAGACTTTGGTGATCGGTGTAAATTTCGCAATGATTACCGAGAAGGTAATGTCGCCATGTTTTGAGTGCATGGACCACAGCTGCAAGCTCTAGATCATGTGTGGGATAATTATCCTCATGTGGACGCAACTGTCGAGAAGCGTAGGCAATCACATGACGATCTTGCATGAGTATGCAACCTAGTCCTTGTCGCGAGGCGTCGCAATAGATAACAAAGTCCTTAGAAAAATCTGGTGGCACAAGTACGGGAGCAGATGTCAGGCGTCTTTTCAGTTCCTGAAAGCTGAACTCGCACTGTGGGGTCCATTCGAACTTTTTATCTTTCTTGAGAAGTTTAGTTAGAGGTTTAGCAACCTTGGAGAAATTCTCGACGAAGCGGCGACAGTAGCTCGCTAAGCCAAGAAAACTCCGAACTTGCTTGACTGTTTCAGGTGGAGTCCAATCAAGGACGGCTTGAACTCGCTCGGGATTGACAGCAATACCCTTACCAGAGATTACGTGGCCTAGATAGGTCACTTCTGGCAACCAAAATTCACACTTGGAGAATTTGGCATAAAGACGATGCTCTCGAAGTTTCATCAATACTAGCCTTAGATGCTCGGCATGTTCTTCCTCATTCTCGGAGTAGATGAGTATATCATCGAGGTATACCACGACGAATTTATCCAAATACTCCATGAAGATCGAGTTCATTAACCGAGAGAAGGTGGCTGGAGCATTGGTTAAACCGAAGGACATGACGGTGTACTCGTATTGGCCATAACGAGTAACAAAGGCCGTTTTAGGAATGTCCCCGTTCTTGATTTTGATTTGATGGTAGCCCAACCGCAAATCCATTTTGGAAAAGACTGAGGATCCAGCGAGCTGATCATACAGATCGTTGATCCTGGGGAGCGGATACTTGTTCTTGATTGTGACCAAGTTGACAGGTCGGTAATCTACAACCATCCGATCCGTTCCATCCTTCTTCTTGACGAAGAGGACGGGGCAAGCCCATGGAGATGAACTAGGACGGATGAAACCCTTTTTCAAGGACTCATCGAGTTGTTTCTTAAGCTCGGCTAGTTCTAGGGGTGCCATCTTATAGGGTCTTCTAGAGATTGGAACGGTTCCTGGAACAAGGTCTATCACGAACTCGACATCCCTGTCAGGTGGAACACCTGGCAGTTCTTCTGGAAAGACATCCGGGAAGTCGCGGACTATCGGAATATCTTCAAGGTCTGGAAGAGGGTTGGCATTTAGGGAGTAGAGCTGACGCTTAGACACTCGGGTCAAAACATTGACTGTCTTGCCCGATGGATGGGTGAGTTGAACAGTTCTAGAAGAGCAATCAATCTTAGCATAATGGGCTCACATCCAGTCCATACCCAAGATGATGTTTATGTCCGAGGACTTGAGAGCTATCAGTGATGCAAGGAAGACCAATCTATCGACAAGAATTTCATTTCCATGGCTTATTCTAGAGGTTTGCCATCTAGAACCAGGGGTTTGAATTGCCATGGAGGTGGGCATGTCACAAAATGTGGTGTTGTGCAATCGAGCATAGCTCTCAGAGATAAAAGAATGAGATGCTCCAGTATCAAAAAGAACAGTTGCCGGATGGCAGTTAATAAGGAGCGTACCAAGGACGACGTTGGGATCCTCATGAGTTTCTTCAGCTGAGACATAGTTGACATGGCCACGTGCAGTGGTGGCTGGCTTAGCGTAATATGTCTTTCCCGCTGGCTTGTCACGACCAACGGACTTGCCGGGCTGATTGGGGTTGTTGTTCTGGGGACACTCACGTATGTAATGACCTGTCTCTCCACACTTGAAGCATGTCACAACATTGGGGCGTGGAGCAGCATTAGCAGCGGGGCCACCATAGGCTTTGGACGGTGCAAACTGCTGATTGGGGCGAGGCGCCTCAAAGGATGGCCTCGGAGTGAACCTGGGTGGCAGGGCTGTGTTTGGAATCCACACCCGGCGCTTCTGATGTCCAGAACCGGATGACGAACCAAAGTCACGGGAGTGCTTGCGTGAGGCGTCATAGTCAGTCTGACCTGTCTCAGCACTGATGGCCTTATTCACCAACTTCTGAAAAGAGGTGCACTCGTGCAGACGAAGATCACGACGAAGCTCGGGGCTAAGTCCCTTGCGGAACCTTGCCTGTTTCTTGGCGTCGGTGGACACCTCTTCAGGAGCATATCGTGCTAGATTTCCAAACTCATGGCTGTATGCATCCACGGTCAGTCTACCTTGGGTGAAATTGCAGAACTCCTCCCTCTTACGATCCATGAGACCTTCCGGGATGTGATGCTCACGGAAAGCCTCACTGAAGTCAGCCCAAGTGGTAATCTGGCCAGCCGGGCGCATGGCCTCATAGTTTTCCCACCAAAGGCTAGCAGGGCCTTCGAGGTGATAGGCAGCGTAGATAACCTTATCAGCTTCGGCTACGTTGGCAGAACGTAGCTTATTGGTGATGCTGCGAAGCCAATCATCCGCATTGAGGGGCTCGACGGAATGAAGGAATGTCGGTGGGTACAACTTGATAAAGTCATTGATTGACACCAATTCGTTCCTCTGATGACGTGCAGTATTCTCCTCAATGCGGGCTAGCAAGCGGTTGGTCTCACGCTTGTTTCTTTCTGCCTCCAGCATAACTTCGGCCAGAGAAGGCGGGTGAGGCAGATTCCCATCCCTAGCTGCACTGCCTTCACCCTGCTCCGGGGCAGCAGGGTTGTTGCGGGTATTAACCATCCTAGGAGAGACAAGACAACGGCTTAGACAAGGATGGCAAAATGCTGGCAAGGAAGTGCAGAATGTAATGGACGACATGAAATGCTGAGATGGTCCTTTGCACGACATGGTAATATAGAAACTGCCATATATATACCATCGGTCATACACATCGTACATAGTTTAGTACAAGCCCAGGCTAGGGTACAACTACGGTGAAAGACGTTACATCTCATCGAAGGAATTCCAAGCTCCTATACATTATTTTTCTACACCTCCGGAACGTGATACACACCAAGTCGTATCCCACAAGTCACGCAGGACTGTGGAAAATACAACTGTTACAATACTAGTGAAGCTGCTACCAACTCAGACGTCTCCATAGTAATCTTCATAGAGATTACCACCATGTCCTGGAAGCTGAACATGATCATCTGGAAACAGTCGGTCCTGTGGAGCTTGCGGTCCAAAAGGACTCGGATGTGGCCTTGGTCCAACAAACGGTGGCAGACGGGGTCCACGGGGAGGGGTGATGCCTCCTACATCACGCCAATCCATACAATCTGGCAGACCAGACCGCACGGGGTACAAGTCCCTCATGTCCATATACCCAGCCTGCACGGCGGGTGCAAACCGTGTCAGAGTGGCCCAGTGATCAGAACGAGTGTTGAAGAGCTCCATTCGCAAGGCACGATTCTCACGGTCCTTGTCCTCAAGCAACTCGGTGGTGGTGCGGAGTAGTGAATTCTCATGGATAGAGTCAGTGTAAAGGGCCTGATAGTACCCTTGTGCCCCAGGGAGTGATGCTGGCATATAGCGGAAATCAGTGTTCCGAAGCAAGGCAAGTCTGGCTCGCATGACAGTCATCATCGAATAAGCAGCGTCCTGCACGGACATCTCGATGGTAACCCCAAGTCCATATGAGCAATGGAGGGGTTCAGTAGCTCCAGGATAGGAAGGGTATATCCTGACTGTACAAAGGTATTGGCTTTGATTAAAGTCTCGAAACTGCTCTTCGACGGTATACTCTGGATACCATCGATAGCCTGTCTCGATCATCACTCGGACCAGCATGGCCGTGTGACCAGGTACATCGAGGCACCGAGTCAGACGAACCACTTGATTCTGGGTGCGAGTGGCCATCTGGAAACACGAAAAAAAAAGCAAAGGCATTAGAATTTTCTAGGAGAAATCGGACAGCATAACGGCTGTAAATGCTCAGAAAAAGATTTGAGACATTCACAACAGTTTGCAAGCCACTCAACAACATCATATCAAGGTTCTGGTTCAACTGACAACATACTAGAAGTAGTAGAAACTGAACTGAGGCTTGTAACCAACAATCCTATAAGTTACTAAGGATTAGTAACACGTGAACCTGATAGAGAGAAGAGAGCCTAGTCCTTAACCCACGTAGAAAGAGAAAAGGATGACTCAGATCAGAGGGCACAAGGTGAAGGAGTAAAAAGAGCCTTACGTCCCACCCACAATCAATTCCCCTACATATAACTAAAGCATTTCTAGACTCGACATCGACCAGTTTGGCTCAACGAACCTGCAGGCAGTCCGGCTCTGATGCCAACGCTGTCAGAACCCCGATTCTAAGTCACACCGATCTAGCCTGTAACACCTCATATCACTTTGCAGCCTCACGCACGGTATTCCCACGGGTGTCGCCTTACCATGGCCCGGGACCGTTTGCGCCTTTTGGCTCACGTATATGATAGTGTTGCTAGCATCCATATGACAGAGAACCCGGGCCGACATGGCTAGTCGTGAACCCAAAGCGGCGCTAACTTACGGGGACAGGCATACATGAATCAACATCGAGCATGTCGGTCAGCAGCGTGTGAATCCGAGCTGTAGCACTGGGCTAGCAGGACTCTGGGAAACCGGGCTGCAGCAGGCTAGGCAGGACTCCGGATATCACCGCGTGACATTTCCCCGAAGGGACAGACACAGGAACGAAGTGAAACACATGCCGGCCAGTCTAAGTGTTCCGGAGCAGCAGTGCTGGGCTAGCAGGACTCCGGTAAACCGGGCTGTAGCGGACTACCAAGGCTCAGTGGAGACACCAGACTACATTTCCCCATAAGAGAGGCTGCCAAGGATAAACAACTAGATAGTCGGATCCCACACATACCAAGCATTTCAATCATACACACAATATGCTCGATATGTATAAATACAACATGGCATCACAACAAAACTCTACAACTCAAAGTACTTTATTTAAAGGCTCCGGGGAGCCATACATAACATGTTCATACAGATAGGGGTCACACGACCCGACACTCAAGTCATACAAACATACAAGCACATGCGGAAGCAACTAGTCTGAGTACAGACACTAGAAAGAAAGAAGGCTTGACGAAGCCTGTCTATCTACATAGGCCCTTCACAAGCTCAGGTCACCACCTGGGTGGCAAGTCACTCGTCAACGTCGAGATCTACATAGAACCCATCGGAGGGGGCGGTGTTCTCGTCTGCAACAGTTATTAAAGCAACATGAGTACAAAGGTACTCAGTAAGTCTTACAACAGATCCTAATATATATGCACATTCTCAAGAAGGGTGGTGGAGTTATCGCAGCAAGCCAGCTTTGACTCTTGGCTACACTATCCTACGAGACACCACTTGAGAAATTAGCTTTCGCACACGAGTCCACTAATCACCATCACAATACTCCACCGTGGATCCTCCCTCGTAATCCTACGAGAGGACATCCGCGGTACTCACACTTATCTTGAGTCTTTTAGTAGTAACCATTAACTTGTCTATGAACTGCATAAGCGACCAAGTAGTCCTTTACCGCGGACGCGGCTATTCGAATAGTTTTATACCCTGCAGGGGTGTACTTCGTCACACATGTCTCCACCACTTAGCGTCTGCACACGACATGTGCTCGGCAGACTTCAAGCGAAAGCCGACGTGGGTGTAGACCACGACCTAACTAACCACACAAGTCTCTAGTCCAGGTTTATCGCCTATTCGGGTTCCATCTGCAAGGAAATCCGGCCGGGGTGTCCTCAACGGCCCCAAACGATGTGTGCAGGGTTCCCGAGACACCAAACGGGCGACTCGGTACACCGGCCACGTGCCTACCGCATCACAGCCCACCCCTAAGGTCAGTGCTGCGCACGGCCTCCAGCAACTACAAACACCAGTAACTACTTGCAACTCCTGGACAGAGGACGAGAGGGGTCAGTAAGTCGAGCGGGGTCATATTTCAGGGCCCAACGTGTGGTAGTAGCTGAATCTTAAATCACGCATACAGATATCAGTTCTTAAGGACGGCCTCAATGAAACAAACCACCATGTACTCCTACATGGCCTTCCATCGATACCTTTACCAAATCATGTTCAACACTTCACTCTCATTACCGACACAACCATTCACTCTAGTTCATCACCCTGATGAGCCAGACCTGACACAACTCTAAGCATAGCAGGCATAGCATGGTAGGAAACACAGACATGGCTCAATCAACTCCTACACATGCTAGTGGGTTTCATCTAGTTACTGTGGCAATGACAGGTCATGCAGAGGATATGGGTTCAACTACCGCAACACACAGTAGTTTGAAACGCGTTGTCTTAATGCAGTAAACGAGAGCAGAAGCGAGAAGATGGGTTGGTATCGAAATGATCAATGGGGTTGCTTGCCTGACAGAGTGGTAGTGGAATACTGCCCTTCAGTTGGATACTCGTGAATATCCTCGGAGGCAGAACCTACCACGAAGAACACATCGAAACACAATCATCACATGGCAATATGCAACAATATGATGCATGCTATGACATGGCAAAATGAGTGTGTTTTGGCTAATGCATCTTAGAACAGGTTGGTTTGAGTTCATTTGAATCAAGGATTCAAATGCAAACCCAAAATAAGAGGTCATATTAGTGCATTAACTTGTTTCATCTAATCAGCAAGGTTATAGTGTTCTGACATGCATGAAACCAGTACAAATGGAAAGATTGGATTTTTCTGATCCAAATTCATATATAATTTGTTTGATTTGGAGCTACAGATTAATTTCTATGAATTTTTGAAGTTTGTAGTATTTTCTGGAATTTCCTGAATAAAAATAAATCCAGAGAAATACTTATTGCGTCAGCATTGCGTCAGGATGACGTCAGCGGTCAACGGGGCCGGTCCAGGTCAAACCTGGCCAGTGGGTCCCGCGTGTCAGTGTCATTAGTCTAACTAATTTTTAGTTAGTCCTAATCCTAAGTTAATTAGCAGGCGGGTCCCACCTGTCATAGACCCAGGGGGGTCAAACTGGGTCAGCGGGGTCAAACCCGCCGGCGTTTAGCCGCCGGCGAGGCCAGACACGGCGGCGCAGTGGGGGATTCGTGCTCCGGCGACCAAAACGACGGCGGAGCACATCTACGTGATGCGGGAAGTGAGCCGCGTCGAGTGGTGGCAGTGGGTGGAGCTGGGGTGGCCGGAAACGACGCCGGCGACGAGCTGTGCGGCTGCCGGAGTTCGGGCGAGCTCGGGCTCGTCGCTAGGGGGCACGGCGAGGTGCGTGGAGTGGTTCTGTGGACTCCTGCGAGTGCGGCGAAGACGATGGCGTGCTCGGAATCGAGCCAACGTGGCTGTGGCCACGACGGCGACGTGCTGAGGCGGCGGCGGGTGCGGCCGAGCTCGGTGCAGTCGATGCAGGGCTCGAGAGCGAGAACGGAAAGGATGGGGAGGTAGCTGAGCTCACGGCGGTCACGACGGAGCAGACGGCGAGGTCGGGGACGAGCTGCTGCGGTGGTGACGGCGAAAGGGATCTCCGGTGACGGCGAGGTCGGGCGGGGCTGTTGCGGTGGTTCCGAGGCGAACAAGCGCTCGGGGCTCGGTCTGCTCGATGGAGAGGACGACGACGGAGCTCGTGGACACGGTAGCGCGGCTCGGGGACGACGGTGGACGCGGGTTTCACGGTGGCGCGGCTGCGGCTGCGTCGGCCATGGTGGGGAGAGAGCGAGAGAGAGGCGCAGGGGGGGAATGAGGTGTCCAGGGGGTCGAGGCGACGACGTGGAGGACGTCTAGGCGTCCAGCGGCTCGAGCGGCAAGCAGCTGGCGCCGTGGCGGGCTCGCGCACGCCGGCGTCACCTACCTGCCTGCCTGGCGGGGACGAAGCAGCTGGCTGGCATGGGCCAGCACAGTGCTGGGCCGCCAGGTGGGCCGGCTGGTGACTTTGCCAGGTAAGTTTATTTCCTTTTTTTTATATCTGTTTTCTAATTTCTGCAAGTTTGTGGCATTTCTAAAAATTCCTAGGCACTTTCAAAAATCACCAAACTGCTCATGCCCACTGTATAGAGTATATCCAACATGGAACATTTCAGTTTGGGATTATTTGGACATTTAAAATATTTACTAGCATTTAAATGCCCAAATGCAGGTTACATATGATTTAATTCAATGACCTTATGATGACCTAGAAAAATGTGAACCAGTTTTGGCAGAGGTTCTAACCCAAGACAAAAATGATGGACATTTTAGAAGGGCATTTCAGGTTCATTGAAAAAGATTTTAGTAAACCCTAGTTGTTTCCATGGGGGCTGGGGGTTCTATCATCCCCATTTCAAGTTTCTGGAAAAACTTAAACATGATGCAACACTCTAATGCCTGAACTAGCTAGGGTGTGACACTAGTCTATCAAAGACCGCGCGGCTCCCACCATTTCCGGGATATTATGGCAGACCAACTCAAAGTGCGAAATCATGTAGCAGAACCGGCCCAATAGAGCTATCAACTATAGATGTCCCTGCTCCCCTTCCTGACAAGGAACATACTGTACTTACTAAAGAAGAACAGAAGAGGAACATGTTAAAGAATAGAAGGGGAAGCATATTATGGAGATTCCCCTTCTTTCTATACAATGTTGGTCGCCCTCCCATGATGAATCAGAGCGCCCAAAGAAATTCCATTCCATGATGTCTCTCTATATGTGGCCACATGCATTTGGAAACTCAAGTGGGAGCATTAGCTAACCAATTAAATGTGTGTCTGTTAGCTAATGTCAGTATCATATCACATTCGTATTTGAAGAACCTTAGGACGTATGATTGGTGCGTTATTTAGCTTTAAAGGGTGGACAGCTGCTAGTAGGACACAAAGCACCTACACAGATCATAGTGTAGATATAATGAGAAAACCCTAAGCATCAGGAGTAAAATCAGGAAAGTGGAACTTGCTGGAATATATGTGCTAGTATTGCCGGTATGGCTAGAAAGGCTTCGGATACCAGCTCTCTACAACTGAAGGCGCTGTACTGTTACTATCAGTCTAACTCTCAAAGGCGACACATACGACCGAATACGAAGAGTTGAAAGCGTCCATGACAATCGACATGAAGACCAACACGAAGAGTTGAAAGCGTCCATGACAAGCGACCGAATAGACCTGTACACTGCAAATGTCCCTGCTCCTCTTCACTACAAGGAACATACTGTACAACTATTATACTTCCTCTGTTCCTAAATACAAGTCTTTGTAGAGATTCCACTATGGATCACATACGGATGTATATAGATACATTTTAGAGTGTAGATTCACTCATTTTGCTCCGTATGTAGTCCATGGAGGAATCTCTACAAAGACTTATATTTAGGTACAGAGAGAGTACTTACAAAAGAAGAACATAAGAGGATTATGCTAAAGAAGAGCAAGCAGATTTTGGATAATAAAATGTTGGTTGGCCACACATGATGAACCAGAGCGCATTAAGAATGCAACTCCCTGCTATCCCTCGATATGTGGCGCATGTGCTTTTCGAAAGTAAAGTAGGAACACTAGCTGACCAATTAAGCATTCTCTGTTTTAGTACATGTCAGCATCATATCAGATTCGTATTTGAGCAACTAAGTTTGGAATTTTGAGTGGCATGTTGTTTAACTTGATGGGTTGAGGAGCACTGCTTGCACGTACGTCTTGAAGCACCTACGATAATGGTACTGAATATATGGGAATGTCTACATGCAAGTCGCCTGACTTTCCTCATTTGGGCCAGTCGACCATTTCAGGCGGTTGGATGAAGATCCTACGTCTTCTAACCCTTCTTCTTCCTCGCCTCTTATTCTTCCCCTAAAGACCACCGCACGGGCCTCCGGTCGAACCACCGGCCCCCGCCCTCCTCTGAACCGCCCACCACCTCCGGTCTTACGCCGCCCTCGGCCATCCCTCTAGCTAACCCCACCCCCCACCCGCGTCGAGTTTTGCCTCCGGCAAGGCCCCACCATACCCGACGACAGCCCCCCACAACCACGGTCCCCACCTGAAACCCTAAGATAGATAATGGGACAGCCCTCAGGCGAGCCCCTTCCTTCCCTCCGGCGAACTCCCAAAAATGGACTGACCCCAATTTGAAATTCAGTCAACTGTCATTTAAGCTAATGTGGAATATAAAAGGGGAAAACCATAAGCATTGCGAGTATAGTGGTGCGCGTGCCATGGCAGATCTGAAGGTGCAAACCGGACAAAGGCAACTTCACAACCAATGTTTGGTTTCAACTAACAAGTAAGATTCTAAGTGATGGACAAGAAATCACAGTAAAGCTGTGGCGATCTATTTTCTTGCTGAGATAAATAACTTGAGCAGATACGAAAGAGTACCGCCTCTGGTGTGGCGCCGTGTAAGCATCTGCTAAGGCGTTGAGGGTGCTGCGGTAGCGATGGCTATCAGCGGCGTGGAAGCAGATCTAGGAGGGCAGACGGTGGCGGTGAGGGAAATATCCTGGTGCGGTGGACGAGACGGTCATACGAGCGGCCTCAGCAAGGTGGACGATGGTGCGGATGAAGCAAGAGGACGTGATGCAAGGATCCTGGTCCGAAGCCGTGGATGAGAGAGGTCGATCTCTTGTAATGGACGAAGGCGTCGGGGTATCAGCTCCGGCATGGTGGAGGAGGACGGCGGTGGATGGGGTGGCAGACGGAGGAGAGTGCGGTGGAGAGGGTGTTTTGGCGCCCACAGAGTACAATGGGGAAATGGAGGGAGAGAGGAAGGGGGGAACCATGTCTTCAGGGCGCGCTTGTCTAAAATGCGTGGAAATTTACAAACTTAGCCCCCGTTTAAAATTTCCTACATCACAACAATATTAGTCGGTTGGGGATAGGACGGTAATCTCGCATACACCGAATATTTGCTGACGGAGATTTTGGCCGAGGAGAGTTTGTTTTGGCGCCCATCGTGTATGAATCAGGGAGGGAGGTGAGAGGCGATTTCGGCCGAGGAGAAATTGTGTTTTGGCGCCCACCGTGTATGAATCTGGGGAGGTGAGAGGTGGAGGCGGTTATGTCACGTTTGAGTGAAATTACAAGCCTACCCCTATCGAAACCTATAGAAATCGAGCCGATAGGCTTTGCGTGTCAGGGATAGGCACTAATTTCCATCTCGCAGATTTTGGTTTCGGGCGGTTACTACGAGTTTCCCCGCTTCGTTCAAATTTTTGCAGAGAAAGAGTGCACGTTTACCGTGCCAACTCAATTCGAATCCAGTTTGTATTTTTTTTCGGGCAGGATCCATTTTGTATTCGAATACAAATTTATATACATCATTTTTTTATATATACTTTCAAAAGCACAACACCCTTTATACATAAATATTGTTTACAAATGGCATGATCTCAGATTCATAAGGCTGGATCCATCTTAATTTGGATTTTCAAATATTTGAAACCACTTTATGTTGAAATTCAATGTATGCATTCCTCGCTAACTGTCTCCAATTAATGTGTGTTTCATGCGGGTTTTTTTTTACTTCTCAAACACATGTAATGTGTTTGACACACGCAACATATTGTGTAATCCCGTTTAGACATTAATTGCATATAAACCATGCATTGTCTCTAATTAAAGAATCTATGGATCACTAATATTGATAAACTATATAACATTACACGTGTCCCCAAATTCAAATGAATATGCATGTTTGATAGACCAATTTTCGTTATGATATTATCAATGTCGTGATCTCTAGTTTAAATATTTGAATCCCCTTTAATCCAGATATTCGTCTCATATAGCTATCACTCATGCTTGTATATCTCTCTAGACCTATACGCCTTCATCGTCTCTCGGGTATCTCTCGTGCTACTTGTATGTCGACAATGATCTTTTATCTTCGTAACACACTGACGGTACTCTCTCCCTCGACATTCACTCTATCTCTCTCTAAGTATATCTCGCTCCCTGCTATGTGTCTCTAACTATGATTCTCCCTGTGAAATCTCTTTCTCTCACACAAACACAAACTTTGTCTCCCGGGGTCTCATTTCTCTCTACTATTCCCCTGTGTGCCACTCGCACACCCCCTCTCACACAGAGATGTCTTGCGCTCCTTAGGTATGAGAAGCTGCGACTCTCCCTCTTAAATATCTCTTTCTCACACACAAACACAAACTCTGTCTCCCAGCCTCCCAAGGTCTCATATCTCTCCACCATTCCCTTGTATGTCGCTCACACACACTCTCTCTCCCAAGAGATATCTCGCGTTCCCTGATATGTCTCTCTAGCTATCACTCTCCTTGTGAAATATATTTCTCTCTCGCAAACACAAAACTCCGTCTCTCGGGATCTCATTTCTCTCTGATATTTGTTTGTATGTGACTCACATGCACCCTCTCTCTATCTCTCTCACACCCACACACATAACTCAGCCTTCTGATCCACTCGACTCTTATCTGTAACACACACACTAGCTAGCTGATCTCCCTCTAGCTAGTATCTGTATCTTTCTATTTATCTGTTTCTCCATCAACCTTCTTTCTCGCCCTCACTCTTACTTCCTATCACGCACACTATATATGTTTCTCTCTACATGCAGTCATGCGCCCTCTTTTTATCTTTCTCTCACACACACATAACTTCACCCCTCTGAACCACTCGGCGGTCATCTCTAACACACAAACTAGCCGATGTCCCTCTAGCTAGCATCTCTATCTCTCTATCTATCTGTAATTTCTCCGTCAACCTTTCTTTCTCGCACACACTCTTGCTTCCTATCACGCACACTATATCTGTCTCTCTATACATGCATCTATATGTTGATCTCTTTTGCACAATCATTGTGTCTCGCTCTCTCTGCTCGCCATAGATGCATGCTCCAGCCCACGCCACTATCTCTTAAAGACAAAAACACAAGCTCAATTATCGGGCCTTCTTCCCTCCACTCTCACATGCATGCATATTGTCATACCGATCCGTCTCTCCCATGTCGTTGATCTTATGACTTATGTCTTCTTTCTTTTATCTCGATCATGCGCGCGCGCGCACACACACACATCCCACGTATACATGTATACCTCTCGCACATGCACGTTCAAGGTCTCCTATGTCTCCATACGTAGTTAATAACCCTCAGTCCTAACCCCACATTGAATCGTTCTCTTCTTGTGTGCACATGACTTCCGGCTGGATGGGTCTCTTCTCTAAAACACACACTCACACTTAACAATCTCCTTCTAG
Organism: Thinopyrum elongatum; assembly: GCA_011799875.1. Classification (NCBI taxonomy): domain Eukaryota; kingdom Viridiplantae; phylum Streptophyta; class Magnoliopsida; order Poales; family Poaceae; genus Thinopyrum; species Thinopyrum elongatum. The sequence goes on from CM022298.1 coordinate 586,588,512, forward strand.
CTACCCCCTCTCTCACTCTTCCCCTATATCCCCGAAACCAATAAGACTATCCCTTCGTTTAATTCCCGCTTACATGCACCATCGATATATAGTAGTCTTCCTCGGTGTCTCTCGAACAAACACGTTATCTCGATGTCGACTCCTCTCACGCGCACACGCCTTCGCTTCCCTCTTTATGGGCCTCTTCTCTCTCGCACCCCCTTGTTGGTGGCCTCTGCCATACACATCACCTCTCTACGATGAAGCCACACACACTTAAATTACTTTCACCACCGAAGACTCCGCTTCACACACACACACACACACATTAAGACTCCATCTCACACACACATGCTCTAGGTGGAGCATTTGTTCCTACCACCCTTCGTCCAACCTTACCCGTATGATAAACAATCACCTTAATTTACTTATATAACATGCACAAATTCCACTTTATTTTAGTAGTTAGCAAAGTTCTCATAATTATGTAATGCAAATCACGAGCAGGAAGTGACATTTTTTTTACACAACCACGTTAACATGGCCACGTAAATCACAAGCTAAAGTGTAATACCATTATACTTATATCCCGATGCAAAAGGTGGAGTACATGTCCGAAGAGTAGAGTCGCACACACGCACTCTGTCTCTCAGAATCTCACACACATACCAGTTACGTGAGGCCTCCTAAGCAGACCCGTATGTTACAATTTGTGCACCCGCGGGTACACGTGATGGTGCACATTTATTTAAGCCGGACGGCGAACCCAAACAGTAGCTGCATTCATTCCCCTCCCGCTGCCTCTTCTCTGGTCGCCGTCGCCCGATAGCCATGGCCCGGCCGAAGGTAACGACATACGCCATGCTCCCGCCGGAGCGACGCTTTGATCTGGAGGCGGCGCGAAGCCCGGATCACAGCCACCCTGCCTCCGGAGTCCGGACTAGCCGGAGCCGGACGAGGAGGTGTTGGAGGAAGAGCAACACATGGAGCCGAAGGAGGAGAACGACGACACGGAGCCGGAACAGGAGGACGACAACGCGGGCGAAGCGGAGCCGGAGGAGGACGATGATTTCCATTATACTCAGACTTAAAGGGCTTTGAGTTTCACGCCACATTTATTTCATAGAGATAAAGAAAGGAAATTTTAGTGTTCATGCATGCATCTATTTGTGCTAGCACTCCTATGTAAGGGTTGACCTGTCGCTTCCCGCGGACGTGCGCGGGTGGTGGAAAAGGAAGGAGAAGGGAAGCGGGCTATGGAGTACGCCAGTTGCAGCACAAGCTCCAAGGAACGTTCGTGCCAAACAATGCATAGTAGTACAGTATAGTCCAGCGGAGTATGAATTGGCCTTTAGGTTGCGTGTGGATGACATGGCTGCAACATGCAGGCTGCAGTTCGACAGCCTACCACTCCGCTTCGCACGGATTGGTCATGCAAGATTTGCATGCACGCATGTCACGCACGAAGGCATGCTCGAAAAAGGGCGACCAGGTCCGCTAGTCCGCGTTGGTCCATGCGCCCGGAAAACAACTAATCCCAGTCGCTATAAATGCCATCCGTGCTTTAATTCTGGGCTAGTGGATGGACGCGAACGTGCCGTACAACGAACCGCCCGCCAGCTCCCTAATCTCTATCTCTACTCTTATAATAATATAATAATCTATCTATCTACTCTTATAAAAAACAGAGTTGGTGATGATGGTGTGCCTGCCATCCTGCAATATAGGTCGTCCGATTTATATCTGACGGATAGGAAGGAAACTATGGCAATTTTGCAAAAAGATACCCACACCCCTCTCCACATTTGCAAATAAGGCCTTCCCTCGTTCATCCTTTTCTCCCACAAGATAAACTACTCATACAAATGCATCTTGATGTTACGTGCAACGCACGGGCATCTTGCTAGTAATAAATAATAATAAAATATAAAAAACCGAGTTGGTGATGATGGTGTGCCTGCCATCCTGCAATATAGAACGTCCGATCTATATCTGACGGATAGAAAGCAAACTATGGCAATTTTGCAAAAAGATACCCGCACCCCTATCCACATTTGCAGATAAGGCCTTCCCTCGTTCATCTTCGTCTCCCACATCTTATTGACATGTCATCTTATAACATTTCAGTACATGTCTCTTTGTACTCCAGGAGCAGGAGTAGTTCTTTCCTTCTTTTTTTATTGATTGGGATAGTCATCTACGCAACTTTATAATGCCAATTATATAAACTATAAAGGACTTAACAATTTCAATTCCGTGTAGTACTAGCTAGGCAGCCATAATCCCATCAAACAAAACTACTCCTACTTTAATTAATGTACATGGCCCAGGTAACACTCTCAAATTGTTTGTCGTCACCCGTGCCGCAACTGGTCTATACATTGCTTCCGTTCCCCCTCATAGAAATAAGCAATATAAAGTATTTTATTTTAATCCATATCCCCTGCTTATGTCACCTTATTATACTGCATGGACCATAAGGCCCCTCCCAATGCTCCACCTTGTATAGGTGCTAAGGTTGCCAACTAAGCAAAAAATCTGATGTGGCATGCTAGTTAAAAGGAGAGAGAGTAGTATGGTGACCCAAGAAAGAAATGGTGCTAAGCACGTGTACCTAGGTGGAAGCACAATTCTGAGTCTACAACTAATTAAATGCATGAAGCTTAGCACCTTTGCATTGAGGACTTGAGTTGCTAAGGTATTTAATATACTTAGCACCTCATCTAAGCACCTTTGCATTGGAGGAGGTCTAACCATGCACGTCAGCATGTATTCAGGTTTGAGATGCCAGGTGTACCAGATGGACGGCGGCATGTTCGACCCCCATGATGCTACCTGGGTGCGGATGAACACACTTGAAGAGTACTCGATTTTCATCGGGGACAACTACCCCATAGTGCAAAATATGCCACCTTCCGTACACGACGCCGACGACCTGCCGTTCATGAAGAACGGGTGCGTTTTCATTGCGCATCGACGGATTCATATCTTGAACGCCCCTATCCGTGATCTATGCCGCTTCAGTTTGGATGAGTCTCCATCGTGGGGAGCCACACTTAAGAAGCTGCGATGATATGGACTCCTGTTGCCCACCGTTATGGATCGTTCCATCTATGAAGAACACGTGGGACTGGAACTACGAGACGGACATGTACCCAGGGATGTACGAACCTGAGTAATGTAGTGCAGTAAGTGAAGTAGAAAGGCACAAATAGTATGAACATGCGTGGCATATAGGCATTTGTCTTTTACAACCACTAAATGTTGTACGTGCAATGCACGGTGATATTATGATGTACGTGCCTAAGTACTCTACTACTATATTAATTGGAGGCACATATTAGGTTTTATATTTGTTTACGTGTATGGCCCGAGACCTTCCAACTAGACACGTCTTTCTCTCCGGGTCGCACTTTGTATCATTCATACTACTAGTACTACGTGTGGTCTCCGACCTAGAAGTGGAAGAAGTGGAGACGCTCTACCACGCTGTTCATGTCCCACTCCTTTCGCTGACGTGCGGGACATCCAGCACGTGCCGTGTTTGGCACTCCTTCGTCGTAAGAGTTGAAACGCTAGCTTTCATCAAAAATAAAAAATAAATATAAATCAGCAGTGATACTATATCACGCGGTTTCCTTGCTCCTCGATATTGGAAAGAATACTTCCGTTCGCCGACATGTCGGACGTCGACCATCCTGGTCCACTTGTCATGCACGCAGAACTCCAAGGGAGAGTCACCCCGGTCATCGCGCCGCAGTAATAATGACTAATGAGCCATCAAATCACAGGCCCAACCTTTCCCACTGTAAAGTTACTCGGACGAAGGAACCATCATGACTTCGTTGAATTCCGCTTCTTGAAGAAAACTACTGTACCAGCAATACTGCTAGCTACAGTAGTATTGTACTCCAGCGGAGGCCTCCTTTGGTTCATACGATAGGAATTTTATAGGAATAGGAAAATCATAGGAAGTGAGATGACATGCATCTCAATTCCTATAGAGAAAGAGATGCCATTTGATGCATAGGATAGGAATTTTTCTATTGAGTCTAGGCTAATGTACTGGTAATTTGCTCTAAAAACTACAGTAGTAACTAGTACTGGTACATGCTCGTAATTAATAAAACAAACGTACGGGCGACACAGACACACACACTAACTACTAGTACTACTACTTCTCACATGCTGGCCAAACGGCATCGTTCTCCTTCCCGGCTTTGTCGGCGACACCCCATCGTGCTTGAATCTCCGCCGAGCACTCCGCAGTAGCGCGTGCGTCCTCTTCTTTCTTGCGGCGGCGGGCCTCTCTTTTCTTGAGTGCTTTCTGCCTTTTCCACTCCCTCTGTGCGGCTTTGGCCGCCTCTTGCTCTACCGCCCATTCGGTCTTGGCAGCTTCAAAGTCCGCCCACGTAGGTGTGAGGTCGCGAGCGGCGATGAACTCGGCACGGCGGGATGCCATTGCTTCCCTACCATTTTGTGTGTGGTTGTGGGCGGCGAGGAACTCGGCGAGGTGGGATGCCATCGCTTCCTTACCGGTTAGTGTGCGGCGCGGTGGCATGAACGACGCTTGGTGAGAGCTCTGGGGCAGAGTTGCCGGACAACCATATAGTGCATTGGTTTGTCAAGAGCTCAAGGACAGACGACGAAGGAAATTTGGATTCCCCTTCAATCCTGGTCATTTATTACCGAGTAAAATGCATTGGCGGTCATCGAACTTGTCTTGATAGCTCACTTTGATCACTGTACTTAAGAATACGGTCAATACAGTCATTATATATGAGATATGGTGATTATAGGGTCCCTATCATCACACCCATGTAGCTGTAGCTGGGATTTGATATTTCTGCACCTCCATCCTGGTTGATGCATGTAACTACAAATAATATCACTAGAAACTATGTTTATTAGTAAGGTACACGTGCAGTGCACGCATGAGATTTGGCAACCAAATTATGAATAAATACCACACTATAGCATGTAAGCTTTGAGTCATATATGCATGATGTAGATGTTTGTTAATTCTTATAGTGGTAGTAAATTTCTACAAAATGCACATAATGGCCTAAATATGGTAAATGAACCCGGAGAAGTGCCAAATTTGAACATGGTGCTTTGTAGGGTGTTTGTTGATCGTAGAAAAAAAAATGAAATGCCACATTAATTGAGTACTTTTGCAAACTACAAAAACAATATACCACCATGCCAGCGTGTGACCGCCCTGGCCTACCGAAACCCCTTCCATCGCTAGCGTGCACTTCCCGCTTGAAACGGTCACCGTTGCTCCAGAACGTCAATGCAACATTCACGCCTGACGCGACCTCTCACTGGCGCCGGCATTGCAACAGCGTGACGGCCGAGAGAGCGCCACCCACGCGGCATCCCTGTGCAAGCGACTGCTCCGCGTTAACGACACCACGGCCATCTGTCCGTTCGCCGCCCACATTAATGACACGCGGCTGCCGATGAACCTACTCCGGCGCCAGCCGTCCATCCATCTGCCGTGGCTCATTGCGATTCGCCCGCTATATTACCTTCAGCCCCAGCCCCCAGCCATAGCCAAAGACCCACAGTCATTATCCTCCGGTCCCTTCCTTCTGTCGGCACCACTCCAAGCATGGCCTCCTCGCGCTCCAAAGCTCGCTTGGACGTACTGTCGCAGGAGCAGACGAAGGACATCGCCGGCTCCGCTCCGGGCGTGCTCCAAAGCTCTCTTGGACGTACTGTCGCAGGAGCAGACGAAGGACATCTCTGGCTCCCCCCCGGCCGCCCTCCGCCGCCACGACCACGAAGCCGGCGTGCGTGCGCGGGCGCAGCCGGCAGCAAGGAAGAGTAGTACATGGTAGGTCACCGCCGCTCTGGTCCTAGGAAGGCCACCACTCCTCCACTCAGTCGACGCCAAGCTTGGTGGGGTAAACATCTGTGGCCGATTAGCCGCTTGACGGCGACGTGGAGGCGGAAATCTTCAGAACCTTGTGCTCCGGAGGAGGAGGTTATCGAGGCGGAGCTGGACAAAGCCGAGGCGGATGAGGAGGCAAAGGCAATAGCCGGAGCGTCAGTTCTCGGGGCTCATGGCCGGACATGGTGGTCGGGCGCCGGCGATCGCTTAGATTAGGTTTACAGTAGGTTTTAGTACGGTTTGTGCAAAATATGTAATGAATTTCGTCTAGTTTATAGGAAAATTTTTCGAAATGTAATGAATTTCATCCGGTTAATTTGAAATTTGCTTTGTTTGCACGAATTTCGTCTGGTTAGTTCATATAGTTGTCGAAAGGTATGCGGGCAGCATTGGATGGCATCCTCTGGCATCAGTGTCCTTGGACAGATGCCGGTGTAAATTTGTGGGTCAGCGCTGGAGATGCCCTAACTATCATGCTATAATCGCTAACAGTGCTCCATTATTTCGCAGGGAAGAGTTATGCCTCGATCAAAATCAGATCCTCTGTGTTTTGCACTCCTCCCACGTAAGAGTGGAGACGCTTTCTTACATAAAAATGGAGCAAGTGGACGGCACTGTAGCACGTCATATCACTCAAACCCACTAGGCTAAACTAGCCCGCCTAACGCGCGGGAAAGCCCCGCCCTCGTCATTTTGTTCTAGATTTCTATCGATCGATCGCACGAAAATGTTACACTTTGCAAGTTCAAAAGGAAAAGGCGGCACACTTAAAGCACGCCTGTCGCGTTTGTGTCACACCCCCGACAGTCCAGCTCGCACGCCGCTCACCAAAGGGGACACACGCTGTCTTGCATTTTCATTGACATGTGGGACTGCAATTGAATAAACCGTCGATAGCCGAAATCTAATCGCTCGGCGGGCGTCGGCTGAGAAGAGAGAGACGGGGGAGGGAGAAGAGATCGCCCGCCAGCCATGCACGGACTCCAAGAAATATGGTGATAATGTGAGGTGGGCCATGTGGGAGTCCAGACCGCTTCCAAGCCTGCTTATGACCGCCCTGGCCCACCAGAAAACCCCTCCCCCCTCCCATGCGCACTCCCCCCTCAGGCGCCAGCTGCCCGCATTCATAGCAAGTACAATACTGGGCTATAAGCCCGCTTATGTGGAGGAGAGAGGCATTGAAAAAGTGAAGGAGTGGGCTCTACAAGAGCCCGTCTCTACACGTGCTCCTAGGTATAAAAAAACTAATTCTAAAAAAAGGTATAAAAACAATTGTGTCTAAAAAAAGAAGGTAAAAAACATTTCAGAGGAAATAGATAGAGAGAAAGTGAGAAAAAGCTGTAACCTTATAGCCAACCTTATAGTCAACACTATGGTACATGAGGAAGGAGGGAGTTGTGCACATGCCAAGTTCACTGGGCTGCCGTGTTTCACACTCCTCCGTCGTAACAGTGGAGACAATAGCTTTCATCAAAAATAAATAATGAATACTCCTTGCTCGTCCTCGATATTGGAAAGAATACTTTCATTCGCCGACATGTGGGACGTCGACCATCCTGGTCCACTTGCCATGCACAAAATTATCCTGGTCCACCCCGGTCGTAGCGCAGGCCCAACCTTTCCCAATGTAAGTTGGTCGGACGAAGGAACCATCATGACTTCGTTGAATTCTGCTTCTTCAAGAAAACTTACTGTACCCGCAATACTGCTACCACACGCGAAGACTTGACGGCACTGTAGCACATCATATCACTGAAACCCACTAGGCCAAACTAGCCCGCCTAGGATTTGTACGTCTCTGTACTGCTATGATTTTGTGTTCTCAAAAAATATCCTTTGTCAACCTAATGATTAGGAGTAGAAAGAAATGGGGTCTTTCTCTCTCTAGATCTCTCTCCATCCCACAACCCCTCTAGCATACCTACACACTCTCTGTAGCCACTTCAAAAGTACGACGTCACTACACATTCACGCTTCCAACAAAAAAATTACACATTCACGCATGTTACAAGTACATGCCAATTTTGCTGGCTATTAATGTGAATGTATCCGTGAACCAACTCTTTGAGTTTGATGTGAATTAATGTATAATTGTGGACTATTGTCTGATCGATCGCTAAGCCTACAATTTTAGGAGCTTGGGCTATTGGCTGATAGACGACAGATCAGACATATAAGTGTACCACGAGCTCATCAGCCCCAACGTTTCTCTTCGGTGAGTGTTTGCAAGTACTATAGCTCACACAGTACCTAGCTACTAACACCAAGAATCATCAAACAAGCCCTGCTGATATGATAAACAGTTCAAACTTACATCTAAGCATGCCATATATTACATCAAAAGTTGGTGAGGATACATCTGTTTCCATAACTCAGAGAGGGTTCGCATGATTCACTATCAAACAAAAGTAGCAAGTACCGCCCACACAAGACAGTGCACTAGCCCTAAGATGGTTTGATAACACGCATCGTTCTGCTAATTAAACACAATGCAAACTATCTTGAAGGATTAGCGCTACCAACTATTTCTTGTCATCGATCTCTCGGGTAATGACCACAGCACGGACAGCGGCATGGGAATCGATCTCTGGGGCGATGTCCACAGGACGGACCGCGACATCGGAATCGATCTCTGGGGCGATGTCCACAGGACAAACAGCGGCATCGGAATCGATCTCCGGGGCGATGTCCACAGGACGGACAGCGGCATCAGAATCGATCTCCGGGGCGATGTCCACAGGACGGACCGCGACATCGGAATCATCAAGGACGTCCATCGGCACCTGCACAACCCTAACATATTAGCAAGCACATTGCAAATAATCAAAAACCACAACTATGGTAAGCCATTTTTTTACCTTGTGCAGCTCACCAGGGGATCCCATCCCTCCGGGGGCCATCTCCTCGATGGGGGCCATCGCCTTGCCAGGGAAATACTGCTTCTCAACGGCGACTATCTCCTCAAACTTGGCCTTGAGCCTCTCATAGGTGGCCGTTAGAGTTTCTGGGGTAGGCACGGTGGGGCCCTTGCTGTTCTTCCAGCTTTCTTTGAGGAGTTCGTCCGCCAACATCGTCAACTCTTTGGCCAGTGCTTGTTTCTTGGAGTTCTTCGTCCCCATGGGTTAGCCCGCCAACATGGCCAACTCATTGGTCGGTGCTCGCTTCCTGGAGATCTCTGTCTCGAGTGGGTTGTCCGCCGGCAACTCTCTGCCTAGTGCTCCAGGATCCATCAATAAACTGACAAACAAAAAGCGATCGAAAGGAAACCACAATCGCAATGAAAATGGGAAAGAATAGGCAGTGAGAATCGGTCGGTGCTTCGCAAAAAGAAGATTCTTGGAATGAAAATATAGTAGCATCACTAATTCGCCCACCTTTCCTTCGTCGGTACAGAAGAAAAATGGCACAAGTGCCTGGAGTGAGGTTTTCTTCAAGAAAGGGGAGAAAGGGCTTCAACGAGCGTTCCAGTGAAATGATGGTTGCTTCGTCCAGTCCAACTTCGAGGTCACTTTACCACTGCTGGTAAAGGTGTGGGTTTTGTGATATGACAGGTCATGACGGCCACACCGGGGTGACTGGTGAGTCTCGACTGTAGCACCTCGCTGTGATTTGGTGGATGGCACGCGGGCCCGGATGCTTGATGTCCCGCATGTAATAGAGCGGCTAGTCATATAGTAGTTTGGACGACAGACGAGGAGCTCCATCCTGGTTTATTGGTCCTTGGTCCCTATGATAATCTGTGCCAAATTTTGACTATAAATTTAACTAACCAAATGTTCATGCATGTCACAAAAAATTACATCATTGAAAACTATGTTCAAATACGAATCCAAGGATATAATTTTTGTTAATATGCACTAACATTTTGCCAGTTAAATCTTTGGTCAAAATTTAGCACAAATTACAAAGGGGCCCAATAAAGATTGTACTCTCACATTTTGTTTTGAGGATACTCCCACATAGAAAATATAAATAATAATGCATATTGGTGTAGCCCACGTTTCCGATAATTTTAGCCGTGGTCTTGTTCACAATTTTTACGAGGCGGTGGTTGTTCACTTAATGGAGGGTTTAGTACCAGACTTGAACAATACAAAGTGCGACCTGGCACACTATAACACCACTTGGAATAAGCGGGTAGCTATCTCAAAAAACAATCAACAACTAAAAAAATGGCGACCTGGCACGTACACAATTTTAAACGATTGTTTTGATGGAGTGAAAAAAGAAAACTACCCCACTATACATATATATATATATAGGCAGGAGCCTTCACGCTTGCTTGCTAGGGTTGCTCTATTCACACACTCTCATCCTCTCCAAATCTAAACAAGATAGCAGTGGTAACACTGTCTTTCTATCCTCACCGCTTGTTACAGATCCGGATGTACCCCCCTCCGCCGGTGAAGGGGAGGAGGGGCAGCATTTAGGCCATCGTCGACAGCGAGGGAGGAGACCCACTGCCGGCCGCACTATTATCTCTGGCCGAGCGCCGGTGCGGGAGGTCCTCCGATCCCTTCGTCGCTGCCCTAGTGTGGGCGGATCCGGCCTCCCGCCGCCCACCTATCCACACCCCGATGACCTTCAGGTATATCTTCCTTCGAAACCGGCCTAGCTCTACTTCCCCAGCTTGCTACGTCGCTGCATGTGCATCATTTTCTACCTCTCAGCCCCCCTCGTAGCTAGGCTCGATCGGATGGTCCAACGTCACCTATTTTTTTCTATTGTTAAGGTAAAGCTACTTCATGGAGTCGAATCTTGTACTTGGTTCAAACAAGAAATAAAGGGGGAAAATTTTGTATGTACATCAGACTTGGTACAAATAGGAAAGAAAGGGGGTGAAAGTAGTACATACTGGTCATCCAACAGGTCTCTTGGTCGAAAAGGGAAATATAGGGGAAACGATGTACACAGTGGTATGACTAGGACTAGATTTGCTATCCACACATAGGTATAGGTGGCTAGAGTGAACAAAAATGGGACCAACCCAGATATGTTTCTTGGATGTTTGTTTCTCGGGGCAACAAACTCTGAATCACCACTTTATGCCCCGGTTTAGGTACATGGTGCTGGACTGCTGGTGCACCCACTATCCCATGCCCTTATAGCAAATATTTAGTTGTTCTTAATCTAATGCCCCTGGTAAAATGAAGCCATGCCACTGTTATAAGCCATGACAAGTTTAACCAATTGTTTTTGCCAGTAATTGTTTGAGACTCTGGCTGTTTCCTCTGTAGCTTTTTGTGCAAACAGGGATATCCATTTCACCTCGTTGCTATTGCGACCTTTTGGTGCACTGCACAAAACACTTCTTAAAAGAAGTGACTTTTGTGATGTTTAACTGGAATGTCAGAATGGAACCGTTGGTTCATTTCGGTGGAACTGCACAAAGGGAGATCTGTGTTCCAATCTTCATCCTCCATATTGGCACCATAACCTTCCTTTAGGTAAGAATGATATTTAATGCATGTGTTCACCTCTATTTTGTGACTGCCATGAGAAAATAATGCTATTGTTTACTAGTACACTTGTACTCCCTCACTGACAAAACCAATTCTGAAATAGAAGGCCAATCATGTACTTGGTTTCACCAACTGATGAGGATAAAGAGAAACAGAGCATGAAGAGGAAGACGAAGAAGAAGAAGGAGGAGGAAATGAAGAAGATCACACGATGGTACCGTCCTATGTTATCCTGACATCTTGCTAGTGGTATTGTATTGCTGTGTTGCTACTAGTCTTACTTTACTTGGAAGACTAGCAAGATGCCCGTGCGTTGCATGTAACATCAAGATGCATTTGTATGAGTAGTTTATCTTGTGAGAGAAAAGGATGAATGAGGGAAGGCCTTATTTGCAAATGTGGAGAGGGGTGTGGGTATCTTTTTGCAAAATTGCCATAGTTTCCTTCCTATCCGTCAGATATAAATTGGATGGCCTATGATGGCAGGCACACCATCATCACCAACTCTGTTTTTTATAAGAGTAGAGATAGATAGAGAAATGCAGCAGAGTAGTACTTGGCTTGACGACACATCATACTAATTAACTGGATTCTGGATGCATGTGTGACCCAGCTCTACACGATCAACAGTGCCAAGGTGATCTTGCTGAAGCCGAGGCCTCAGTCGAGGCCATTCAAGGGCTCCGGCAACGTCTCCCTTACATGTGAGACGATCCTCCAGGAGCCCTTCCACTTCTGCTGTCTCTCCTATAAGGTCACTTAATTAATTAGGAGCACTTAAGTAGCACTAATTTATTGCTGCCTAATTTTCTTGTCGGAGTTAAACAAATCTTTAGTAGCACCCTATGCTAAATCATGTACGTGTGTATGCGTGTCTGTGGAGGTAAATCATGTGGTGGAGCAGGGAGGGAATCTTGGTAGTGTCATGACATAATAATGCTATTGTTTTGCATGTCAATTTATTGCCACTGGTTCAATGAGGCAATGTTTTGCGTATTGTCCATCATGAATTTGATGCTACTATTAAAGTAATACGCTAATGTCTTTCTATCCTTTCTCACTAAGCTAATGAAGGTTTCACCTTGTTCCTACTTGTGCAAACAGGGATCATGTTGTGCCAATCATACATTTTAGTGGAACTGCACAAGAGAATACAATGAACTGTATCCCAGCCAGTGCTTTAACTCTGCTGGAAGTTCTTGATAATCTTTCGATATAATCTCACCACTGGTAAACAAGAGTGATGTCAACCATACATTTGAAGTGCACAAAAATATATACTATTGAATGATTCCAGTGAGCGCTTTATCATCTCTTCTGGGACTACTTGAATAAGCTTTTTTGCTCAGGTTGGTACCGGCCTAAGGCCTTCATCCATATTAGTTTGCTGTCATCTCTATTTGTATCGTGCTACTGTGTTGCTACTGTCATGAGAAACTCCTTTATATTTGCACGTTAAAGTTTTGCAACCTATGATACATGGCAATGCTGTGAGTGTTGAGCTAATTGGCACTGATTAAATAAACTAATACCTCTATTTAAGCAAGACTACTATGTTGCTAACTTTACCCATTAAGATAATGAGGGTGCTTCTATTTGTTAGTGTATGTTTCATCAACTAGTCCCACTATTACAGTAATCTCACTCTCTCAATATATGTGCCAACAGGGATGCTCGATTTTGGTGGAACTGCACAAAAACTTTGGGTGCTTCATTGCCTCGAATGCTTCCTTCCTTTCCTGTAAGCCTCTTATCTCGGCTTCCAGTCAAAGGAGATAGTATTTGATATGCTACCTCACACAGGTTGGTACCGGTCTTTATCCTGATTATCTTGCTTGTCATATGTATTGGTAATTTGGTATTGTGCTACTATTTGCCGATTTCATAAAGGAGTAACTTGGAGCATGAACTCGCAGGCAAATCATTACATTGGGCGATTTCAGTAGAACTGCACAAAAAGATCAGATGGACAGATACTTATGCTCCTGCTATGTACTCCAAAGTTCACTCAGACAAGCATCGATGTTGACAAGAAGAAGTGCCAGAGTGAACGCCAACAATATTGCTTGGCGCATAGCCCAGAAAAACGCAGTCCAGTCTTTGGTCCCAACTTGTGCCTTTTGGTTATCGGCACATATGGTAGTGAACTGTATGGCATGGAGTCTAAAGATTCCAGAAAATTTGGTTGACGCGTATATTCATCTGGCACTTAATCAGTCTGCACACCAGGGATGCTCCATTTCAGTTGAACTGCACAAAAAATTTGGGTGGTTCATTTTATCGACCGCCTCCTTTCTTGTCTGCAATGTAGAATTTTGGCGAGCTACAGGACCAAGATGAGCCAGTAAACTAGTTGGATGAAAGTAGTGCCCAAGTTTCTCAAACCTCCCTCGGCATCGAGGCCACTATCTCGAGGATAAACCTACAAGCAAAGTTCAGATTGTCTGTGCTGCCTCTTATGTACTTGAAAATTTACTCGTACAAGCATTAATTTTAGCAAGAAGTACCATCGAGTGAACACCATTTACCAGTCTGTACCCTAGGTAATTAAAGTTTGTCCATGGATGATATTGGCTGTGATCTCAATCATTTGGATGCATAAACATGTTGAACATGTGTATATCTGAATCTTTTTGTGAATTATCTATGAATATTGTCTTGTGATCTATCAATCATTTGGATGCATAGACATGCTGAACTTGTGTATATATGAATCTTTTGAGTTGGTGATTGTGAATGTTGGCTATGAATATGAATGTGTCCTATGAACCTGAGTTTGATATGAATGTTTACCTTTTCTGTTGTACTTGTGTGTGAACTTGTTAGAATGTGTACTGTGGGATTGTGACGTGTGAGTGTCAACGGCACACCTTCTTCCCGAGAAGAATTGCACCTGCTTATTAGGGTAGCAACGGTGCATCAGCTCTTTTTTATCTTTTTGCTCTGTCTTCCCCCCTCCCCCGCTCAACCCCTGTCGTAATGTTTTCGGCCTCAAAACAAACATAGTACTGTGTTGTTTTTGGGCCTTGATGAAAAATCAAGTGCTGCTTTCTGTAGGTTGGCCCGCCCAGCAAATGGGCTACTGGTCTACCACAAACTGGGAGGCTAAAAATACAAGTTGTATGGTGCAGAGGCAAGTAAAAAAAATGCCATCGAGAGCCGTCCACTGAAAAAAATCGCGTCTGATGTGCTTCTTCAGTCGCGCTGCCGGCCCCCTCTTTAATCCAGTTTGCTCCATTCCCCAACCGACAGCACGAGAAGGAAGTTTATTTCCCCCTCGCACTACCGGGGGATTGAAGAAGCGCGGCATCGAATCCAACACCGGCGATGGCTGCTTGTCCAAGTGATTTTCAGATAAGAAACTGCATGTTTCAGAGGCAGAGCATTTAAATCAACACGCACTTTTCAAACATGGATAACAGAATGTTGGAAATTTTATTCATGGTAAAAAATGGAACTAACAACAAGTTAACATCATGCTGATCAACATTCATGTATAGCACATCTTCATATGATGCAAAGTCAAAAAGATATGCTATTTTCAAAATGGCAAGACAATGTTGAGTGTGCGAAAAACTGGGTAAACCAGGGATGAAATTTTGGCAAGTGTTAGATATTTTTCTACTGCACCAGTTGGAATCGAACCCGGGCAGTACAGCTTTTGGGTGAGAGGGCTGCAGCCACCGGGCTAGTGCGGTATGTTCGAAAGAATGAAGGCGTCTTCCCCGGCTCCGGTTCTTTCCCGTCCGTGTGCGCTCGCCGTGGCGCCGCCGTATGCCGTTGTCAACATGCTCAACAAACGAGAGGAATCCGGAGAGGACTGTACGCCAAGAGGCTGACAGTGGGGACCCACCAGGTCCAAGCCGCACGCAAGCAAGTGCCTCATTGGAAAAAAAGCTTCCTCCTAATTGTATACTGACGTTAGGGCCCACGGGTTTGTCAACCTAGTCAATAAACGAAATAAATTTCCAACGATGACTATCATCGAGGAGCTTTTTTTAGGGGTATCAGGGATTTTTTTTTGTTGTGGGAAAGGGGTATCGGGTATCTAGCTGGTATCATTTTTTTCAGAGGGCGAACAAGTATCAGCTAGGCCTAGATTTTGTTTTTTAACATGCATAGCCCACGACATACCGAGACAGTGGTTTCAACTTATTTTTTGAGGTCCATCATGTACGTACCGGCCTATGGGCCTCCCAGCATAGGTTTTACTTTTTCTTAAACATCGGCACCCCAATGTATTTTTTTAATAAAACACAGATCTCTGTTCTATTTATCTATATATAAGAATAATAATGCAGTATCCAATTTATGTTTTCCCTTCTAACCACATTATATATATTTATATTAATACTATTATCATATATTTAATAGAGACTTACATATACATTATAAAAACATCCCACGTCTTATTAACTTATAAAAGTAAATGTTTAACAGAAGTTGGCAAGGAAAATCCTAGTTGTTTTTGACTCACAGGCAAGGAAAATCCTGGTGATTGCATACAAAAGTTTGCGAATATTTTAAGGACCAATGTAATAATAACGCGCTCATTTTTCTTTCGAGCAATAACTCGCTAATTTGTTAATTTTATATATAATAAAATGTGTAGCTCCGGTTTATTTTTTGATATTAATTGCTCCTTCTAACCTAACATTAAATATAGAACAAGCTCAGCTAATTCGTGTATTTCAAGAAAGTGCAAATGGGCTGGGATTTCTTAGAAAATATTAAATGGGCCGCATTGACGCGAAATTATTTGTTCACCTAGCCTAGCAAATGGACTGTAAATTCTAGAAAACATGGGTTAAATATATGCCACATTTTTGCAGGCTGACATGTGGGCCAATATGTCGAAGCCTACGCAAGGCGTTGTCAACTTAGTCAACAAATGATTCTGACATCCACAGCCATTGGATTTATATCCAACGGCCAGCATGCACCTTCAATCTCTCGTCTTCTTCCTCCAGCATCGCCGGGACCGCCTGCTCCGGCCTCCGGCGGCTAGCGGCTCTGCTTAGCACGCACCGCTGTGAAGCGCTACCCCACCGCCGGCCAGGCTATCCCTCCACCCCTCCACACATTCTGTTATTCTCCATCGACTGCAGCCCCACGCCGCACCAGAACCAGTTATATAACCCTTGTACTCCTCTCAATCTGCGACTCCACTGCCGCGTCTTCCCATCTCCGGGTCATTCCCATCCGGGGCCTCGCCATCGTCCACTGCCTTGCTGTGCTCGACGCGGCGTGGTCAACAAACGAGAGTCATTAGAAGAGGACTGTACATGGAGAGCCTGACAGCTGGGACCCATGAGGTCCATGGTCGCACGCAAGGAAAGTTCCTCCTTATTAAGCTGAAAAAAATATTTCCTCCCCCTGACAGCTAGGACCCACCGGCTGTATCTTCGCACGGAAGGAAGTGCCTCCTTGTTATGCGAAAAAAACTATTCCTCCCGATGACAGCTGGGACCCGGCAGATTTGGTGGCTAACTTGTGGGCCTACTAAGCTGACGCGTACGCAGGGCTTTGTCAACTTAATCAACAAATGATTCTAGCAGTTGGACCGTTGGATGTTAATCCAACAGCCGTGCTGCTTCTTCAACCTCTGTTCTTGCCCCTGTCTCCCATGGGCGGCAGTGCTGCCGCGCACCCGAACCAGTCAAGTTTCCCACTCCTCTCCATCTGCGACTCCACTGCCACGTCTTCCCCATCTCTGGGTCATTCCAGTCTGGGGCCTTGCCGTCATCCACCGGCCTTGGTGCGCTCGGCACGGTGTGGTCAACGTGGTCAACAAACGAGAGTTATTAGAAGATGACTGTACATGAGAGGCTAACAGTGGGGACGCACCACGCCCATGGACGCATGCATGCAACTGCATCCTTTTGACCCTGAAAAATAATCTTTTCTCCCCCTGATAGCTGGAACCCACCAGCTACATCTTGGCACGCAAGGAAGTGCGTCCTTATTACGGGCAAAAAAAATGATTCCTCCCCCTGACAGCTGGGACCCAGCAGCTATATCTTCGCACACAAGGAAGTGCGTCCTTATCCTCCCTGACAGCTGGGACCCACCCGGTCGAAGCGTACGTAGTGTTGTCTGTCTTGTCACGAACGTGTATGTACATACTGGTCGATCGGTCGCTCTGCAACAATGAACCGTGGCCGAGTAAGTAGCGGCACATGTCATAGTAGAGCCCCCCACGTAGCAGTTCAGGCTGTCCCGTCTAAACCGTGTACACGTACATACAGCCACACGCCAAAAAATACGGCCACGTACGTACATACGAGCGGGGTCTCGAAACGTGTACTCGCGCATATGGACGGCCAGGGCTCGTGTACATGGAGAGGCAACGGACGGCAGCCACGTTGTCCTGTTCATCGGCAGCTAACCAGCTGGGTCGGAACGGAGGAAACATCATCGTTTTCACCGGGAGCCAAGTGATTGGGTCAGAATGCGTCCTGTTCATCGAGAGCGAAGCCACTGGGTCGGAACGCGTCCTGTTCATCGGGAGCCAACCGGCTTGGACGAAACAGCCGGAACGGGGTCTGGTGTACCGCAAAACGGAGGAAAACGGCCTTCTGTTCGACCGCATACGGTCGAAACAGGGTCATGTTCATCGGGAAGGGTCTGGCGTACCCTAGAACGGAAGAAACGGCCTTCTGTTCGAGTGCCTATGGTCAAAACGGGGTGCTGTTAATCGGGAGGGGTGTGGCGTACCGCAAAACAAAGGAAACAGACTTGTGTCGGAGTGCCTACGGTCGAAACGGGGTCCTGTTCATCGGGAGGGGTGTGGCGTACCGCAAAACAGGACTCCACGGGCTACTGTTCATCCACCGTCTACTGCCTCGCTCCAGCCTCCACCTGCTTCTGTTCATCCACCGTCGACTTCCTCCAGCCTCCACCTGCTACTGTTCATCCACCGACGACTTCCTCCAGCCTCCACCAGCTACTGTTCATCCACGGGGGGTCCTGTTCATCCAGCCTCCGTTGGCTACTATTCAACCAGCCCTCCACGGGGTCCTGTTCATCAACCCTCCACTGGCTACTGTTCATGGAGCCTCCACGGGGTCCTGTTCATCCACCCTCCACCGGCCTCCTCGATCGGGGTCCTATTCATCCAGCGGCAACGGCCTACTACTACCACGGGGTCCTGTTCATCCAACCCCCCATCAGGAACTGTTCATCCAACCCCCAACAACGGTCACTGTTCATCAAGAGGCAGCAGGTTCGATCGGCTTCAGTTAGCAGTAGTAGCGAAGGAATCGCTCGATCGGGTTCAGTTAACAGCCAGGGATCGATCGATCGCTCGGGTTCAGTAATGCGTAGCCAGTGCAATCGCTCGGGTTCAGTAAGCGAACGCCTCACTCGGGTTCAGTTAGAGCCCAATGCCTCGCACACACGCGCGTACGTGTACGAGAGAAATGTGCAATCCCTCCATGCATCGCTCGGCCCCGACCACCCACCGTAACCGGGAACTCCTCGATATTTTCCTCGCCCTCGCTTCTATCATGATTTTTTCCGTCATGGACGGCCCAAAGAATGTCATGCAGCTGCGTCTCCGGCCCGCCTAGGACGAAAAGCCCATTTTCTGTCATGATTTTTTTGTCATAGAAGTAGGAGCCCGCCACATCTATGATGATACCGGTTTTGTCACAATTATCGTCATAGAAGTGTCATAAGCATGACAGAAAAAAAATTCGTTCGGCCCAAAATGTCACGGATGTGTATTTTTTTTGTAGTGGAAGAGGGGTGCTGAGATGAGCATGCACGAAGAGGGAACAACTATATTGAGATGAGAATGCAACCAAACACACCCACACGCTTTGTGCTACAGTGACTGATCTGCACCATCTAAGTTTGATCCAATGGTCATGTTGCGCCGAGACATGGACATGCCCATGCAGATGACGCCTAAACACCACCGAAGTCCCTCTGCTTCTCGAGGCGCACGACGTTGGTGATGCAGGGTGCCACCGCCCGCAGAGCCCGCTCCCGGTTGACGGGAGCTGATACATCTCCATCGTATATATAATTTTTGATTGTTTCATGCCAATATTCTACAACTTTCATATACTTTTGGCAACTTTTTATACTATTTTTGGGACTAACATATTGATCCAGTGCACAGTGCTAGTTCCTGTTTGTTGCATGTTTTTTGTTTCGCAGAAAATCCATATCAAACTGAGTCCAAACGCGATAAAAACTTACAGAGATTTTTTTTGGAATATATGTGAATTTTGGAAAGTGGAATCAACGCGAGACGATGCCCGAGGCGGCGGCAAGGCAAGGGGAGCGCCCCAGGGGGTAGGGCGCGCCCTGGGTCCTTGTGGCCACCCCGTAAGGCGGTTGGTTCCCTTCTTCGGCCACAAGAAAGCTAATATCCGGATAAAATCGTGTTCAAATTTCAGCCCAATCGGAGTTACGGATCTCCGGGAATTTAAGAAACGGTGAAAGGCTAGAATCGGGGAGCGCAAAAATAGAAGGAAACAAAGAGAGAGATCCAATCTCGGAGGGGCTCCCGCCCCTCCGCCGCCATGGAAGCCATGGACCAGAGGGGAAACCCTCCTCCCATCTAGGGGGAGGTCAAGGAAGAAGAAGGAGGGGGGCTCTCCCCCCCCCCCCTCTCTCCTGGTGGCACCGGAACGCCGCCAGGGCCATCATTGTGACAGCGATCTACACCAACAACTTCGCTGCCGTCATCACCAACTCTCTCCCCCTCTATGCAGCGGTGTAACACCTCTTCTCCCCGCTATAATCTCTACTTAAACATGGTGCTCAACACTATATATTATTTCCCAATGATGTATGGCTATCCTATGATGTTTGAGTAGATCCGTTTTGTCCTATGGGTTGATTGATGATCATGATTGGTTTGAGTTCTATGTTTTATTATTGGTTCTGTCCTATGGTGCTCTTCGTGTTGCGCAAGCGTGAGGGATCCCCGCTGTAGGGTGTTGCAATATGTTCATGGTTTGCTTATTGTCTGTGTTGCGGGGGTGATAGCAGCCTAAACACGGATAAGTGGGTTATGGCGTATGGGAATAAAGAGGATTTGATACTTTAATGCAATGGTTGGGTTATACATTATTGATCTTTAGTAGTGACGGATGTTTGCTAGAGTTCCAATCATAAGTGCATATGATCCAAGTAGAAAAAGTATGTTAGCTTATTGTAACACCCCAAAATTTTGGTCTTGATTTTTTTTATTAAATTCTTTATTTGATTGGAAGGAGGTTATTTCAATTTTTCTAAAAGACTCTCCTTCTCAAATCTTTTATGACAAATATTTTATGGGTTCTTCCCAATCTTGATTTTTGGCTTGAAGGTTTTCAACATGGGTTGGTTCAACACAAATACTCTGGGATTATTTTACAAATTCTTTTATTGAAAAGAGTTCCTATAATTTTTGGATTTCTACTTCCCTATTCAAAAATACTCTCTTACCATGACTTGCATTTCAAAAATTTCTTCTCAAACTCTCCTCCCTACTTTGGGTCAAGCCAAACATCCAATTCCAGCAAGTTTCAACCTCTTTTAGATATTTTTTCTATTGATTTTATCCTCAAACCTTTTTTTGTAAATTATTTTGGACCCCTCAAGTTTACAAAGGAAGTATCAGATTTCTTTGAGATTTGGTCCCAAATAAATTCCTCTGGCTAGTCCTTAGTACCCTCAACCTAGATCCATCAAGATCTGCTGGTCCACAGTTCAAATTTTTCAAAATTTGCTTGCTGCAAGTTTGGACCAGATTTGCCATTTTTGGTGAAATTCATTCTTTTCCTTTTCCAAAAATTCTGAGAAAATTTAGGAAGTCTCTGGATGCATCAAGAGACCACCCCTCCAAGTTTCAGCTCAAGAAAAATTTTCCACGTGCGTCAAACATTTCGTCGAACAGCTGGCGTGCACTGTTCCTGCCAAATTCAGAAAGTTCAGAGGGTTCAGTGTCGTTTTCGTCAGAGCGCGTCGTCGATCTCGCCAGTGCGCGCGTTGGCGCCTTGCTCCCTGTTCCCCCTCCTTATCCAGTGTGCCGCACGGTTGCTTGGCCAGTTGTGAGCGTCGGTGGCGACTTGTCGCGTCAACGCCGGCGCCTTCCGCAGCGGCAGTACCTCCCGTGGCGGCTGGCAGAAGCCAGCGTTGCAGAACTCCGTCCTCCGCACCACCCGAACCACTGGTGGCCTATGCGTGTTCACCTCCTGCTCCGAGCACGCTGCAGAACCGTCGCCGTGGCCTGAGAAGCGCAGAGCGCTCTCTCTGCCGCCGACGAGCCCGTGAGCTTCGTCCCGCCGAGACCGCGGGAGCAGGCCAAATCCAACCAGGTTTAACCTTTGAATGGTGCCAGTGGACCAATCCGAAGACACCCAGTCGCCTAATCCTTCCGTCCAACCCCTACCTCGCCGTAATCGCTCACCGGAGTTATCCCGTTTTCGGCAACCGCCTCGGGTTGGCTATAAATAGAGGCCCCGAGCCACCCATCGACCCAGCACCTCTCCACCTCTCCTCAGAACCACGCCCCACTCATCAGAGGGCTTCGGGAGGGTCTTCTTCCCCAGCTCCGACCGCCCCGGTCCACTTCGGGCTCCGGCAAAATCCTCTCTGGTAAGTGAGCCCCCGCTTCCCAAACTTTGCCAGCAACCTCCTAGTACACCACCTCTTCTAACCCGAGCTTCAATTCGGTGTTGGCAGCTCTCCTCCGACGAATCCGTGCTCGCCCGAACCACCGTCCGCCGGAGTGAAAGCCGCCGTCGATGTGGTGCTCCCCGACGCCTACTTCCACCACCCACCGACGCGGAACTGACCCGTGAGTACAACCCTACCCTTGCCCTCCTCTAGTTCGCCATCGATCGCCGCCGGCGATCATCGTTCGCCTCTGCCGCCGGTGGATTTTCAAACCTGACATGAGGGACCCCCTCGTCAGCCTCTCCTCTTCTTCTTCGAAATCGTGTTCTGTTGGCGCCTTCAGGCCGGGTGCGTTTTCTTCTCTGGAAGGCGCATTCCAACCGAAGCATTTTCTGTTTTTTTTAAAATAGCCCCTGGATAATTTTCTGTTTATAACAGATTAGTCCATGGACTAAAACCTTAATAACTTTTAAACAAAAGATGATTTTGAGTTGATTCTTTTTCTGTCATCTTTAATTTTCAGTCTAGTTTTTTATCATATTTATTTGAAAAATATTTGGAACAATTTTTATGCACGCACGGTATTTACGTTAGTACCCGATTTTTCTTTATAACGTAGATACCGAAGGAGGTGACGGTGCTGCCAACCTTGCCGAGCTAGACTCCGACTACTCCGAGCCAGGCAAGCATGTTTGAACCTTTGATATGATGAGTGTTTTTCATGTTTGCTTGAGTGGTTTTCTCATGGCATGTTTATATAAGCATTTGTTGAATGTTATATTCCATGCAAAGCAAGCTGCAAGTGAGCTTCGAAACTTGATGTGTGCATAAGATGGTGAGACAACCTGATCATGTGGTGGCATGATAGGTTGCAAGCTTGTATTGTTGAAGCATGCCAGTTCTATATCAACTGTTTAACTCCAGTGTTGACGTGGATCGAGTCTTGTTCCCGTTCGTCCCCTTTTTTCGTGCTGCCACATGTTTTCTGCAAAGAATGCGATTTAGTAAGTTGCAAACCTCTTTCCAGGTACACACCAAATAGAGGGGCCGGAATGAGGGTTCCATGGCCCTGGATTAAAGCCCGTCATCCGGTCAGGGGGCATGGGTGTTTCCGGTTGGGACCGAGAGGGGGGCACCCCTTAGAGCGCGCGATATAAATTTGATCCCATGCTATTCGAGGTGTTGGCCTCCCCGTCTTAGAGTTTTTCTTGAACATTGTCTAGGGTGATTCCTGGCAGCGGGATGTGAAATGGGTGTGTACTGGTTGGATGTGTTTTCTTCTAAAATACCGTAAACGGAACTAGTCCTTTGTGACTACTGAAATCCGTTGGCTGTGGGTTATGAGTACAAACTCTGCAGAGTCAAAACCATTCGAGTAACCAAGTCCTCGGTCAAGGACGTTGGTTGACCTATCAGTGTCAGTCTCAGTGTCAGTCCCAGTAACAGTCTCTGAAGAACAAATTTGTTAACTGACAGAGGTAAACCCGGCTGAATGTTATTCCTGTGGATGGACTAACCTGTTTATGATTATGTACCGAGTATTCCGTGGGATGGTGTTACCTCCACGGACTACTCGAATTCGAATGATGAATTATAAGCCCTTTTTGAGATGTCGCTCAGACGTCCGACTGTGGCATTCTCATTATTTACTTTTGATATAAGCCCTTTATGAGATGTCGCTCAGACGTCCGACTGTGGCATTCTTATTATTTACTTTTGATATAAGCCCTTTATGAGATGTCGCTCAGACGTCCGACTGTGGCATTCTTATTATTTACTTTTGATATAAGCCCTTTATGAGATGTCGCTCAGACGTCCGACTGTGGCATTCTTGTTATTTACTTTTGGAAATAAGCCCTTTATGTGATGTCGCTCAGACGTCCGACTGTGGCATCCTTGTTATTTACTTTCATTATAAGCCCTTTCCGAGATGTCGCTTAGACGTCCGACTGTGGTACGTACTGTCATTTACTTTTCAGTATAAGCCCTTTATGTGGTGTCGCCCTGACGCCCGACTGCGACATGTTAATTTTATTTTTACCTTTCGAGGCATCGCTTCAGACACCCGATCGGTCTTCAGCTATTTTATTGGGATTTCGGGAGGACTACCGCCTGACTTCCTTTTTATTTACCTTGCAGTGCAAATTTATTACCTGAGTGTGCATTGCCAATCTGCTCATGTGCATCATGTTTGCATTTGTTATATCTTATGTCCAAACTGTCTTGCGAGTACATTCAACGTACTCACCTGGCTTGTTGATTTGGCCAGATGTTGACGAAGGCGATCTTATGGATGAAGAGTATGATAGCGAGTCCGACGCCTAGAGGAGTCC
Organism: Thinopyrum elongatum; assembly: GCA_011799875.1. Taxonomy (NCBI): domain Eukaryota; kingdom Viridiplantae; phylum Streptophyta; class Magnoliopsida; order Poales; family Poaceae; genus Thinopyrum; species Thinopyrum elongatum. Next base: position 586,612,802 of record CM022298.1, read on the forward strand.
CAGTCAGTCCCTTGCGATCCTGGAGTTGGTCACCTGTATTATATACGCTTCCGCTACCTTAATAAAATCATCGAGCCTCACTCCGACGCTTGATGAGTTGTAAGATTTTGGAGTCATGTCACCCACTTCTCTGTGACATATCCACCACCACTTTTATTGCGAGTCAGTAGTTATGCCACCATACCCTTTGTGTCAGATCCGCCTTTATGGGTAATATTGGCGCGCTTGTAATAAAATTTGTTGAGCAGCCTCAGCTCAACCATGTATAATATTTAGTACTTCTGGATTTCTGTATCAAGGAGTTGTCTACCAGTAAGATTTTTCTATACTGGTCTGACGAAAGGGGCGATTTTTCAATAAATGTTTTATTGGAAAACCAGTCCAGACAACCTTGGTACCAGAGCCAGGCTGACTGTAGGAAGCCACTAGGTGCGATCGCTAATCGGTTATTAGCGTAATAAGTGCTATTTTAGCAATTTGCAAATTGTAGCAATTTTCTGTTAGTCATCATAAATTTATGATTTGACTATCTGGAATTTTTGTCTACTTTTGTAGATGGCAGGCAGCGACTATGAGTCACAGGTGTTCGCCAATGTACCTGAGGGATTTATCAAGCTTCTCGTCTCCATCGCCAAGGTCATGATCGGGCCATCGGCTCGTCCAGAGTTCACACTCTACCAGCACAAGCTCAGCGACAGCGTGTCTATGCACCAGGCCGCGGTGCAATTCAAGGGAGGACGTTCTGAGTCACGCCGCTTCCGATTTGTTGGGAGGGCCATGCCTACGGAGAGGCATGCCATGCAGATGGCTGCCCGTGAGGCAATAGCTCGTCTCCGGGATGCTCTTCCTTCAATGAAGGCTCGTCGCTACCGCTACCTCCCATGCCACGTGCCATACACTTCTCACTATGCATTCTCTTGCACTAGGGGAGAGAGAGATGAGGCTATTGAGATGCTTGTTGAGTATCTCAAGGCTCTTGAGGCAGCTTTTGATAACCTCGTGGATGACTTTGTGGCTGATCGTATGGACTTAGTTCAGGACTGTACCGCCAACAGGAGGGAACTCCTCCATACAGCACCACCACTGTCATACATCTCGTCCCCAGCATCCTATGCACCTGCCATTTTAGCCAACGCTCGCCGCCTGCCTACCACTGAGGAGTTTGACCAAGTCATTGCTCCTACCCCAGTTAGCGTTGCACCACCTACCACACCCGCACCAGCCGCTCAGCCCAGTGCTTCGCGCCTAGAGCCTATTATTGAGGAGGAGGTGGAGTCTCCAGCATCACTAGGACTTACCCTCGGCAGGCCGAGGGAAGTATTTACCATCTCCGACTGAGTACGCCGAGCAACCGTGTGTTGTACCAGCTTGTATGATATGTTTATATGTTTATAGGCTTGGTGAGAAGTAGTTTGTGTGCGCATCATGTAGGAACTCGGAGAAGTGCACTAGCCTAAATAACATGTCAGGAATGTGTACGCACATCCTGAGTGATGTACTGTATAATTACGGCTTGCTTGTAAGATATGTACTGAGCGGTCCTTCTCCATGCGCAATCAAGTTTTTTCTTGAAAAATCTCGGAGTTTTTAAATTTCTGTCTTTGCAAAATTATTTATTTTTGCTACTCAGATTTTTTTTCTCATGAGTTCTGCAAAAATACCCCAGAGTGGAAATGCCTCGTCCCTGGACTCGTTCCATGCCAAGTCAGCCAGAAGAAAATTACGGTACCCAGACAAGTAACAATTTCACACAGGGGCAGTCAAGTCAGCAAGGCAGTGAAGAAGCGTTTTCTCAAGTATGCTGCCTTTATGAGCAAAGCCAGCAGCAGCATCATGAAATGATGAACCATATTATCAATATGGGAAATCACCGCGAACCATACCAGCAGCATTCCAAATTGTCTGAACTACAAAAGACACGTCCCCCAACTTTTTCTCACACTGATAAACCGCTTGAGGTCGATGATTGGCTTCGAGACATTGAGAGGAAATTAATTGTTGCACAATGTTCGGACCGTGAGAAGGTACTTTATGCACCTCACTACCTCACTGGAGCAGCTGCATCATGGTGGGAAAATTTCCTACACATGCACCCCAATGAAAACAACATCACCTGGGAGGAATTTAAGGAAAATTTTCATGGGGCGCACATTCCCAGAAGTGTTATGAAAATCAAGAAAAGGGAGTTTGATGACCTCAAGCAGAGAAGCATGACAGTGACTGAGTACAATAGTCAGTTTACTCAGTTATCTCGTTATGCCAACGAAGAACATATGACTGAAAATAAAAAGATGGAAAAATTCCTGGACGGTCTGGCACCAGCACTTAAATGCCAGCTGGTCGTACACACCTTCCCAGATTTCAAAACTCTTGTGGACAAGGCTATTACATTGGAAAATGAGCGCCGCAGCTTGGAGGATTTTCGCAAGCGCAAAAGGGACAAGACTACTCATTCTCGCAACAACCGGAACAAGAATGATTTTCAGAAAAATGGGACAAACAAATCCGCAACCAATGTTCTACGTCCAAACAAGAATTTTCATGCAAGGGGCAAGGATTTTACGTATCACCCAGGCGTTACTTGCTTCGCTTGTGGAGAGGAAGGACATTATGCCAAGCAGTGCCCAAAGCCAAGAAACTCGGCCCTCAAGCCAAACAACAGTGGAAATAATTCAGCCCCCAAGCGTAACAACTTCAACCCCAATAACAATCACAAGAAGGGTCACGTGAACCATGTGACCAAGGAGGAAGCACAGAATGCTCCGGACATCGTACTCGGTACGTTCCCTGTCAACACAATACCGGCCACGGTTTTGTTTGATTCTGGAGCTTCTCACTCGTTCGTTTCCAAGAAATTTGCTTTGCAACATAATTTTCTGATTCTTCCCTTGGGAAATTCTATGACCATCAAGTCCCCCAGGATTAAGCAAATCACTCAGAGTTACTGCCGTGGTGTGGTTATTGAGATTGAGGGATTAAAGTTTCGGGCAAACCTCATTGTGTTGGAAAATAAGGGATTGGATGTCATCCTAGGAATGGACTGGTTAACCACCAACAAGGGATTTATCGACTGTTTCAATCGGACTGTGAGCCTCACCCATCATCACGGGAAGACAATAAAAATTGCAGCTCAAGAAAGACCAATATCACTGCAACCAAGATTGAACAAGGTGGATATTTCAGAATTAAGTAAAGTTCCAGTGGTGTGTGAGTTTCCTGATGTATTTCCCGAAGAGCTACCAGGCATGCCACCTGACCGAGAATTAGAGTTCATCATTGAACTAGCACCTGGAACCACTCCCATTTACAAGAAACCCTATAGAATGGCACCCTCCGAGTTGGTAGAATTGAAGAAGCAAATAAAAGAATTACTGGACAAAGGATTTATCCGGGCCAGCTCCTCACCTTGGGGTTCACCAGTATTATTTGCCAAGAAAAGGATGGGACACTGAGATTATGTATAGACTATCGAGCACTCAACATGGTCACCATCAAAAACAAATATCCGATGCCACGGATAAATGATTTATTCGACCAGCTCGCACAAGCCAAGGTTTTCTCAAAAATTGATTTAAGGTCGGGATATCATCAATTAAAAGTATGAACAGAAGATATTCCTAAGACAGCATTCACCTCCAGATACGGGTTATATGAATTTATAGTAATGCCGTTTGGACTGACAAACGCCCCCGCATATTTTGTCCACCTCATGAACAAAGTATTTATGAAATTTATGGACAAATTTGTTGTGGTGTTCATTGATGATATTTTAGTATATTCTAAGACACCAGAAGAACACGCGGAACATCTCAGAATTGTTCTGGGAGAGTTAAGGAAACATAAACTGTACGCCAAATTCAGCAAATGCGAATTTTGGTTAAAACAGGTTGGTTTTCTAGGCCACGTATTAACCCAAGAAGGTGTCGCCGTGGACCCAGAAAAAGTCAAGGCCGTACTTGGCTGGAAACCACCAGCCAACATTACAGATGTACGAAGTTTTCTGGGAATGGCTGGATATTATAGAAGATTTATTGAGGGATTCTCCACCATAGCAAAACCTATGACACAGTTACTCAAGAAGGATAAGAAATTTGCGTGGACTGAAGCTTGCGAGAAAAGTTTCCAAGAACTCAAAAAGAGATTAACAACAGCACCAGTATTGGTCGTACCAGACATACACAAAAATTTTGAAGTATATTGCGACGCGTCCCGGAAGGGCCTCGGATGCGTATTAATGCAAAAAGGCAAAGTAGTCGCATATGCTTCCAGGCAACTACGAAGGCATGAAGAAAATTATCCTACTCATGACTTGGAATTAGCAGCAGTTATTCATGCTCTCAAAGAATGGAGACACTTTTTGCTTGGGAATCGTTGTGAAATATATACGGACCATAAGAGCCTCAAATATATTTTCACACAACCAGAACTCAATTTACGACAACGACGCTGGTTGGAATTAGTGAAAGATTATGATGTTGGCATACACTACCATCCAGGAAAGGCGAATGTAGTGGCAGATGCTCTCAGCCGAAACCCAAGCTCGGGCAACGACGGTCTACAAAACTTGAGACCTGAGTTTCAAAGGGAGTTTGCCAAACTCAACATGGTGTTGGTCACTGAAGGCACTATGTCAAATTTGGAAATACAGCCCACCCTAATGGAACAGATTAAGAAAGCTCAGCATGGACACCCCAGCATCAAAGGCATAAAAAGAAAAGTGAGTCTGGGCAAGGCCTCAGAATCCGTAATAAACGATGAGGAAATATTATGGTACGGAGACAGGCTTTGCGTACCAAATGTAGAGGACCTCAAACAGCAAATTTTGGCTGAAGGCCACACCGCTCCATATTCAATCCACCCTGGAGGAACCAAAATGTACAAGGACATTCAGGAAAAATTTTGGTGGCACGGTATGAAGAGGGATATAGCCCCATTCATTGCATATTGTGATTCATGTCAGCGCATTAAGGCCGAGCACCAAAAACCAGCAGGACTATTACAGCCAAACAGGATACCCGAATGGAAATGGGATGAAATTGGAATGGACTTTATTGTTGGACTACCTCGGTCACGACACGGAAATGATGCCATATGGGCCATCACAGATAGATTAACCAAGGTGGCACATTTTATTCCAGTAAAGACAACCCACACCACTCAGAAACTTGCCAGGCTTTATCTCTCCCGTATTGTTTGTCTGCATGGAGTTCCAAAGACTATAATATCTGACAGAGGCACTCAATTCGTCTCCAGATTTTGGGATCATTTACAACAAGCTCTGGGAACCCAACTAGTATTCAGCACAGCATACCACCCCCAGACTGGAGGACAGACTGAACGTGTGAACCAAATTCTAGAAGACATGCTCAGAGCATGTGTTCTCACCTATGGAACCAGTTGGGAAGAAAGCTTGCCGTATGCCGAGTTCGTGTACAAAAACAGTTAACAAGCCAGTCTACAAATGGCACCTTTTGAAGCCTTATATGGGCGAAGATGCCGTACCCCATTAAATTGGTCAGAGACAGGAGACAGTCGTATCTTCGGCCCAGACATGCTCAAGGAAGCTGAGGAGAAAGTTAAACTAATCAAGCATCGACTCAAGACAGCTCAGAGCCGACAAAAGAGTTATTACGATCAGAAACATCGTGAAGTCAGTTTTGAACCCGGTGAATATGTGTATCTAAGAGTATCCCCTATGAGGGGCCTGCAATGATTCAAAGTTAAAGGAAAGCTAGCACCACGATTTATTGGGCCCTTCTGTGTGATTACACGAAGAGGCACAGTGGCCTACCAGCTAGACCTACCTGAAGAACTGTCAGACGTCCATGACGTGTTCCACATTTCACAGCTGAGGAAGTGTGTAAGCAACCCAGAGAAGCATGTATCTCATGAGAACATTGACGTGCAACCAGACCTCACCTACAGGGAACGTCCAATAAAAATATTGGAGGAGTCTGAAAGAAGGACCCGTCAAAAGACAATTAAGTTTTTCAAGGTTCAGTGGAGCAATCACACCGAGGATGAAGCAACATGGGAAAGAGAGGATTTTCTTCGGGCAGAGCACCCACACCTATTTGAGGATCAGCTGAAATCTCGGGGACGAGATTTTTCCTAAGGGGGTAGGTGTTGTAACACCCCAAAATTTTGGTCTTGATTTTTTTTATTAAATTCTTTATTTGATTGGAAGGAGGTTATTTCAATTTTTCTAAAAGACTCTCCTTCTCAAATCTTTTATGACAAATATTTTATGGGTTCTTCCCAATCTTGATTTTTGGCTTGAAGGTTTTCAACATGGGTTGGTTCAACACAAATACTCTGGGATTATTTTACAAATACTTTTATTAAAAAGAGTTCCTATAATTTTTGGATTTCTACTTCCCTATTCAAAAATACTCTCTTACCATGACTTGCATTTCAAAATTTTCTTCTCAAACCCTCCTCCCTACTTTGGGTCAAGCCAAACATCCAATTCCAGCAAGTTTCAACCTCTTTTAGATATTTTTTCTATTGATTTTATCCTCAAACCTTTTTCTGTAAATTATTTTGGACCCCTCAAGTTTACAAAGGAAGTATCAGATTTCTTTGAGCTTTGGTCCCAAATAAATTCCTCTAGCTAGTCCTTAGTACCCTCAACCTAGATCCATCAAGATCTGCTGGTCCACAGTTCAAATTTTTCAAAATTTGTTTGCTGCAAGTTTGGACCAAATTTGCCATTTTTGGTGAAATTCATTCTTTTCCTTTTCCAAAAATTCTGAGAAAATTTAGGAAGTCTCTGGATGCATCAAGAGACCACCCCTCCAAGTTTCAGCTCAAGAAAAATTTTCCACGTGCGTCAAACATTTCATCGAACAGCTGGCGTGCACTGTTCCTGCCAAATTCAGAAAGTTCAGGGGGTTCAGTGTCGTTTTCGTCAGAGCGCGTCGTCGATCTCGCCAGTGCGCGCGTTGGCGCCTTGCTCCCTGTTCCCCCTCCTTATCCAGTGCGCCGCACGGTTGCTTGGCCGGTTGCGAGCGTCGGTGGCGACTTGTCGCGTCAACGCTGGCGCCTTCCGCAGCGGCAGTACCTCCCGTGGCGGCTGGCAGAAGCCAGCGTTGCAGAACGCCGTCCTCCGCACCGCCCGAACCACTGGTGGCCTACGCGTGTTCACCTCCTGCTCTGAGCATGCTGCAGAACCGTCGCCGTGGCCTGAGAAGCGCAGAGCGCGCTCTCTGCCGCCGACGAGCCCGTGAGCTCCGTCCCGCCGAGACCGCGGGAGCAGGCCAAATCCAACCAGGTTTAACCTTTGAATGGTGCCAGTGGACCAATCCGAAGACACCCAGTCGCCTAATCCTTCCGTCCAACCCCTGCCTCGCCGTAATCGCTCGCCGGAGTTATCCCGTTTTCGGCAACCGCCTCGGGCCGGCTATAAATAGAGGCCCCGAGCCACCCATCGACCCAGCACCTCTCCACCTCTCCTCAGAACCACGCCCCACTCATCAGAGGGCTTCGGGAGGGTCTTCTTCCCCAGCTCCGGCCGCCCCGATCTGCTTCGGGCTCCGGCAAAATCCTCTCTGGTGAGTGAGCCCCCGCTTCCCAAACTTTGCCAGCAACCTCCTAGTCCACCACCTCTTCTAACCCGAGCTTCAATTCGGTGTTGGCAGCTCTACTCCAACGAATCTGTGCTCGCCCGAACCGCCGTCCGCCGGAGTGAAAGCCGCCATCGACGTGGTGCTCCCCGACGCCTACTTCCACCACCCACCGAGGCGGAACTGACCCGTGAGTACAACCCTACCCTTGCCCTCCTCTGGTTCGCCATCGATCGCCGCCGGCAATCATCGTTCGCCTCTGCCGCCGGTGGATTTTCAAACCTGACATGAGGGACCCCCTCGTCAGCCTCTCCTCTTCTTCTTCGAAATCGTGTTCTGTTGGCGCCTTTGGGTCGGGTGCGTTTTCTTCTCTGGAAGGCGTATTCCAACCGAAGCGTTTTCTATTTTTTTTAAATAGCCCCTGGGTAATTTTCTATTTATAACAGATTAGTCCCTGGACTAAAACCTTAATAACTTTTAAACAAAAGATGATTTTGAGTTGATTCTTTTTCTGTCATCTTTAATTTTCTATCTAGTTTTTTATCATATTTATTTGAAAAATATTTGGAACAATTTTTATGCACTCATGGTATTTACGTTAGTACCCGATTTTTCTTTATAACGTAGATACCGAAGGAGGTGACGGTGCCGCCAACCTTGCCGAGCTAGACTCCGACTACTCCGAGCCAGGCAAGCATGTTTGAACCTTTGATATGATGAGTGTTTTTCATGTTTGCTTGAGTGGTTTTCTCATGGCATGTTTATATAAGCATTTGTTGAATGTTATATTCCATGCAAAGCAAGCTGCAAGTGAGCTTCGAAACTTGATGTGTTCATAAGATGGTGAGACAACCTGATCATGTGGTGGCATGATAGGTTGCAAGCTGGTATTGTTGAAGCATGCCAGTTCTATATCAACTGTTTAACTCCAGTGTTGACGTGGATCGAGTCTTGTTCCCGTTCGTCCCCTTTTTTCGTGCTGCCACATGTTTTCTGCAAAGAATGCGGTTTAGTAAGTTGCAAACCTCTTTCTAGGTACACACCAAATAGAGGGGCCGGAATGAGGGTTCCATGGCCCTGGATTAAAGCCCGTCATCCGGTCAGGGGGCATGGGTGTTTCCGCTTGGGACCGAGGGGGGCACCCCTTAGAGCGCGCGATATAAATTTGATCCCATGCTATTCGAGGTGTTGGCCTCCCCGTCTTAGAGTTTTTCTTGAACATTGTCTAGGGTGATTCCTGGCAGCGGGATGTGAAATGGGTGTGTACTGGTTGGATGTGTTTTCTTCTAAAATACCGTAAACAGAACTAGTCCTTTGTGACTACTGAAATCCGTTGGCTGTGGGTTATGAGTACAAACTCTGCAAAGTCAAAACCATTCGAGTAACCAAGTCCTCGGTCAAGGACATTGGTTGACCTATCAGTGTTAGTCTCAGTGTCAGTCCCAGTAACAGTCTCTGAAGAACAAATTTGTTAACTGACAGAGGTAAACCCGGCTGAATGTTATTCCTGTGGATGGACTAACCTGTTTATGATTATGTACCGAGTATTCCGTGGGATGGTGTTACCGCCACGGACTACTCGAATTCGAATGATGAATTATAAGCCCTTTTTGAGATGTCGCTCAGACGTCCGACTGTGGCATTCTCATTATTTACTTTTGATATAAGCCCTTTATGAGATGTCGCTCAGACGTCCGACTGTGGCATTCTTATTATTTACTTTTGATATAAGCCCTTTATGAGATGTCGCTCAGACGTCCGACTGTGGCATTCTTATTATTTACTTTTGATATAAGCCCTTTATGAGATGTCGCTCAGACGTCCGACTGTGGCATTCTTGTTATTTACTTTTGGATATAAGCCGTTTATGTGATGTCGCTCAGACGTCCGACTGTGGCATCCTTGTTATTTACTTTCATTATAAGCCCTTTCCGAGATGTCGCTTAGACGTCCGACTGTGGTACGTACTGTCATTTACTTTTCAGTATAAGCCCTTTATGTGGTGTCGCCCTGACGCCCGACTGCGGCATGTTAATTTTATTTTTACCTTTCGAGGCGTCGCTTTGGACACCCGATCGGTCTTCAGCTATTTTATTGGGATTTCGGGAGGACTACCGCCTGACTTCCTTTTTATTTACCTTGCAGTGCAAATTTATTACCTGAGTGTGCATTGCCAATCTGCTCATGTGCATCATGTTTGCATTTGTTATATCTTATGTCCAAACTGTCTTGCGAGTACATTCAAAGTACTCACCTCGCTTGTTGATTTGGCCAGATGTTGACAAAGGCGATCTTATGCATGAAGAGTACGATAGCGAGTCCGACGCCTAGAGGAGTCCCAGTCAGTCCCTTGCGATCATGGAGTTGGTCACCTGTATTATATACGCTTCCGCTACCTTAATAAAATCATCGAGCCTCACTCCGACGCTTGATGAGTTGTAAGATTTTGAAGTCATGTCACCCACTTCTCTGTGACATATCCACCACCACTTTTATTGCGAGTCAGTAGTTATGCCACCATACCCTTTGTGTCAGATCCGCCTTTATGGGTAATATTGGCATGCTTGTAATAAAATTTGTTGAGCAGCCTCGGCTCAACCATGTATAATATTTAGTACTTCTGGATTTCTGAATCAAGGAGTTGTCTACCAGTAAGATTTTTCTATACTGGTCTGACGAAAGGGGCGATTTTTCAATAAATGTTTTATTGGAAAACCGGTCCTGACACTTATGCCTCTCCCTCATATAAAATTGCAATAATGATTACCGGTCTAGTTATCGATTGCCTAAGGACAAATAACTTTCTTGTGACAAAAAGCTCTCTACTAAAACTAACTTAATTGTTTCTTCATCTAAACAGCCCCTAGTTTTTATTTACGTGCTCTTTATTATCTTGCAAACCTATCCTACAACACCTACAAAGTACTTCTAATTTCATACTTGTTCTAGGTAAAGCAAACGTTAAGCGTGCATAGAGTTGTATCGGTGGTCGATAGAAGTTGAGGGAATATTTGTTCTACCTTTAGCTCCTCGTTGGGTTCGACACTCTTATTTATCAAGAAAGGCTACAACTGATCCCCTATACTTGTGGGTTATCAAAACCTTTTTCTGGCGCCGTTGCCGGGGAGCAATAGCGTGGGGTGAATATTCTCGTGTGTGCTTGTTTGCTTTATCACTAAGTAGTTTTTATTTTGTGCTCCTGTTTTCTATCTTTAGTTATGGGTAGGAAACGTAAAATACCAAAAAAATTAGTTGTACCTGCTAAACCAATGGTTGAAGAACCACCCAAAATCTATCATACTCCTGAAGCTTTTTACTTGGATCATCTTCGATCCCTATGTGCTCGTGCTGAAAACCCAACTAGCTTAGTTGAGGGAAAATCATTAGATGAGCATGCTTATTTTGTGCGACACCGCTTATCTCAAAAAGGGAAACTTTTATGGCATCATATTAATACTTTGCAATGCTATGCTTGGAATTTGTGCGAAATATATGATTTTACTTGTTGTTCTAAAGACCCTAAAAAACACCTTCCCTATCAATGTGAGTTTAGTGATAATGGATTCTTATCTTCTTATGCTAAAGGTGTTTATAATTACTATGATGTTGAACAAATTGAAGAATTTGTTGCTTTTAATGGTGCTTATGAAATTGCTTCTTTGATTGAAAAGTATGATGCTACTCTTTACAAATCTGAAAATTTTGCCATACTTAAATATTGCTATGAAAACTATGCTTCTAATGCTTATATTAAACCATATATTGAGGACTTCTTCGCTGTCCAAGAAGAGACTAATATTTTGCAGGAAACTATGGAAGAAGAAAATGATGACACTGTGAGCTCATTAGATGAAAAAGATGACGAGGAGAGCGAAGAACAAAAGGAGGAAGAGCGGATTAGCTACCCGTGCCCACCTTCTAATGAGAGTAACTCTTCAACTCATACATTGTTTAATTTCCCATTGTGCTTACCGAAGGATGAATGCTATGATAATTGCTATGATCCCTTGGATTCGTTTGAAATATCCCTTTTTGATGAACTTGATGCTTGCTATGCTTGTGGCCATGATGCCAATATGAATTATGCTTATGGAGATGAAATTGCTATAGTTCCTTATGTTAAGAATGAAATTGTTGCTATTGCACCCACACATGATAGTCCTATTATCTTTTTGAATTCTCCCAACTACACTATATCGGAGAAGTTTGCGCTTATTAAGGATTATATTGATGGGTTGCGTTTTACTACTACACATGATGATTTTGATGGTTATAATATGCATGTGCTTGCTGCTCCTACTTGCCATTATTATAAGAGAGGAACTACATCTCCGCCTCTCTATGTTTCCAATGTGATAAAATTGCAAGAAACTATTTATGCTATGTATTGGCCTTTACTTGATGTGCATGAATTGTTCTTTTATGACATGCCGATGCATAGGAAGAGAGTTAGACTTCGTCGTTACTTGATATATGTTACTTTGTGCTCACTACTAAATCACAAATCATTGTTAATTAAAATTGGCTTTGATATACCTTGGGATCCGGGTGGATCCATTACTTGAGCACTATATGCCTAGCTTAATGGCTTTAAAGAAAGCACTGCCAGGGAGACAACCCGGAAGTTTTAGAGAGTCATTTATTTCTATTGTGTGCTTTTATAAAGTTTAAAAACAAAAAAATATAGAGGGCAACCTAAAACTTTTCAAAAAGAAAAGTGAAAGTGAGAAAGATGAACATCGTTGAAGTGGAGGACGTCCTTGAACTTTGTTCATGCCCATGGAAACTTTGTGAATCTCGATTAAAGAAACTTTTCAACAAAAATAATTATCCCCTTGTACAAATCCATTGTATTATAAAAATAATGTGCCAAGATTTGCCTTTAGGATGATTAGATTGTTTGTTTGGTATGTGCAGTGGAAAAACAGAAACTTTGGCTGTAGCGCGTGAATTTAAGTGTTTTACTGGAATGTTAAAAGCTTCTGAAACATTTTGCACAGTACTTCTATACAAATTTTTTATTTTTTTCTAATTTTTCAGAATTGTTAGAGTTACAGAAGTATGGTAGATTTTCAGATTGCTACAGACTGTCCTGTTTTTGACAGATTCTATTTTTGATGCATTGTTTTGCTCGTTTTGATGAAACTATCGATTGTATCGGTGGTATAAGCCATGGAAAAGTTATAATACAGTAGATACAATGCAAAAATAAAATATGAATGAGTTTTCAACAGTACTTAAAGTGGTGATTTGTTTTATTATACTAACGGATCTCACGAGGGTTTTGTTAAGTTTTGTGTGATTGAAGTTTTCAAGTTTTGGGTGAGATCACGATGGATGAAGGAATAAGGAGTGGCAAGAGCCTAAGCTTGGGGATGCCCGAGGCACCCCAAGGTAATATTCAAGGACTCCCAAGCAGCTAAGCTTGGGGATGCCCCGGAAGGCATCCATTCTTTCTTCTAACGATCATCGGTAATTTTACTTGGAGCTATATTTTTATTTTTTTGAGAATTTATACAGTGGGAGAGGCTCCCACTGTGTTTGTATTACTCAAAATATATGGTACAATGTACACCTCATATTTACAAGGAACTCAACCTCCACTTTGGGAGTGAGTGAAATCAGATCAAGTCACGGGAAAGCTAATGGGGTGAAAGAGTGTTTACAAAAGAGAGAATAAAGTCTCTCAAGTCTTCTCTAGTTCTGTGCTGTAGGAGGGTGAATTCCTGATTGAATCTATCGAGCCAAGAGTGGTAAGTAGGAGGGATGCTTCTGAAGTGCTTGTTATTCCTCTCTTTCCATATGCTCCAAGCTGCCTGTAGGAAGATTTCCATGAACATGGGTTTGTCCCATTTGCTGGATGCCTGACTTATCCATTGTAATCTGGAACCGGTGTCTTCCCATGTAATCCCTAGTTTGGACCAGCAGTTTTTACTGAAAGGGCATTGGAAGATCATGTGTTCCACATCCTCTTCTATGTGTTGATTACATAGCAAGCAGTTAAAGTCATCCCCAATGTTATAGTGTCTCCTCTTGAGCATGTTGCAAGTGTTTAGTCGATCAGAGAGCAGCAACCACCCAAACATCTTGATTTTCAGCGTGACCTTCGATTTCCAGAGCCCTTGATATGATTTGTGGGCCTTGACATCCCTAAAATAGAACTTGTAGTATCTGTTGGCCTTAAAATCTCTTGATCCCCAGCAATACTCCCATGTGTCGTGGGTATGCAAGTCTTCATGGTTGCCGACGTGAAGCACCTTTTGTTGTTGATCTCGAACTTCTTCATGTGCTTGCACCGAAAGGGGTAGGTGGAATGTTTCATGTAGTGAAGCAGATCCCAAGAAATCTCTGACTGAAATATCCTCATTTATTGCGAAGGAGAAGGCCCGCGGGTATGATTCCGCCAGTGTAGTGTCCAACCATAAATCCTTCCACATAAGTACCGTGTCACCAACATGCACATTTGCTTTAGAAATCCCTCTGTAGATTGAGGTGAGTTTTAGCACATCCTTCCACCAGAACGATCTGCATGGCTCCGACGCGTGCGGAATCTTGTGCGTGTAGTATGTTGTCCAGATCAAATCCACCCAGGGCAGGTCATGGTGGTTGTAAAATTTATGCAGATATTTAAGAAGAAGGGCCTCACTTTGGATACGGAGATTAATTATACGGAGCTATATTTTTATTCATCACATGATATGCGTAAATCTTGGAGCGTCGTGTGCTTTTTCTTTTTCTTTTAATAATGCACCATGCTGGTATGAGATAGTCCTTGGTTGATTTATATAATGGTCTTTGCACTTCACTTATATCTTTTGAGTATGGCTATATAGAATGCTTCATGTGCTTCACTTATATCATTTGAAGTTTGGATTGCCTGTTTCCCTACACATAAAAAACAGCCATTTGTAGAATGCTCTTTTGCTTCACTTATATTTGTTAGAGCGTGGGCATATGTTTTGTAGAAAGAATTGAACTCTCTTGCTTCACTTATATCTATTTAGAGAGTCTTTAGGAATTGGTCATTCACATGGTTAGTCATAAAATCCTACATAAAACTTGTAGATCACTGAATATGATATGTTTGATTCCTTGCAATAGTTTTGCGATATAAAGATGATGATATTAGAGTCATGCTAGTGAGTAATTGTGGATTGGTAAGAATACTTGTGTTAAAGTTTGTGATTCCCGTAGCATGCACGTATGGTGAACCGTTATGTAACGAAGTTGGAGCATGAGGTATTTATTGCTTGTCTTCCTTATGAGTGGCGGTCGGGGACGAGCGATGGTCTTTTCCTACCAATCTATCCCCCTAGGAGCATGCGCATAGTACTTTGTTTTGATAGCTAATAGACTTTTGCAATAAGTATGTGAGTTCTTTATGACTAATGTTGAGTCCATGGATTATACGCACACTCACTCTTCCATCATTGCTAGCCTCTTCTCTACCGTGCATTGCCCTTCCTCACCTCGAGAGTTGGTGCAAACTTCGCCGGTGCATCCAAACCCCGTGATACGATACGCTCTATCACACATAAGCTTCCTTATATCTTCCTCAAAACAGCCACCATACCTACCTATCATGGCATTTCCATAGCTATTCCGAGATATATTGCCATGCAACTTCCGCCATCATCATCTACATGACTTGAGCATTCATTGTCATATTGCTTTGCATGATCGTAAGATAGCTAGCATGATATTTTCATGGCTTGTCCGTTTTTTGATGTCTTTGCTACGCTAGATCATTGCACATCCTGGTACACTGCCAGAGGCATTCATATAGAGTCATATTTTGTTCCAGTATCGAGTTGTAATATTGAGTTGTAAGTAAATAAAAGTGTGATGATCATCATTATTAGAGCATTGCCCAAGTGAGGAAAGGATGATGGAGACTATGATTCCCCCACAAGTCGGGATGAGACTCCGGACGAAAAATAAAAAAAAAATAAAAAGGCAAAAAAAAGGAGAGCCCAAAAAAAAGAGTGAAAAAAGAAAAGAAAAAAGAAAAAAATGAGAGAAAAAGAGAGAAGGGGCAATGCTACTATCCTTTTACCACACTTCAGAGTAGCACCATATTCTTCATATAGAGAGTCTCTTGAGTTATCACTTTCATATACTAGTGGGAATTTTCATTATAGAACTTGGCTTGTATGTTCCGATGATGGGCTTCCTCAAATGCCCAAGGCCTTCATGAGCAAGCAAGTTGGATGCACACCCACTTAGTTTCAGTTTGAGCTTTCGTACACTTATAGCTCTAGTGTATCCATTGCATGGCAATCCCTAGTCCTCGCATTGACATCAATTGATGGGCATCTCCATAGCCCGTTGATTAGCCGCGTCGATGTGAGACTTTCTCGTTTTTTTTGTCTTCTCCACACAACCTCCACCATCATATTCTATTCCACCTATAGAGATATATCCATGGCTCATGCTCATGTATTGCGTGAAAGTTGAACAAGCTTGAGAACATTAAAAGTATGAAACAATTGCTTGGCTTGTCATCGGGGTTGTGCATGATGAAATACTTTGTGTGGTGAAGATGGAGCATAGCCAGACTATATGATTTTGTAGGGATAACTTTCTTTGGCCATGTTATTTTGAAAAGACATTATTGCTTTATTAGTATGCTTGAAGTATTATTGTCTTAATGTCAAATGATAGACTATTGCTTTGAATCACTCGTGTCTTAATATTCATGCCATGATTAGATTATATGATCAAGATTATGCTAGGTAGCATTACACGTTAAAAATTATCTTTTTTATCATTTACCTACTCGAGGGCGAGCAGGAATTAAGCTTGGGGATGCTGATATGTCTCCGTCGTATCTATAATTTTTGATTGTTTCATGCCAATATTCTACAACTTTCATATACTTTTGGCAACTTTTTATACTATTTTTGGGACTAACATATTGATCCAGTGCCCAGTGCCAGTTCCTGTTTGTTGCATGTTTTTTGTTTCGCAGAAAATCCATATCAAACGGAGTCCAAACGCGATAAAAACTTACAGAGATTTTTTTTGGAATATATGTGAATTTTGGGAAGTGGAATCAACGCGAGACGATGCCCGAGGCGGCGGCAAGGCAGGGGGGCGCGCCCCAGTGGGTAGGGCGCGCCCTGGGCCCTTGTGGCCACCCCGTAAGCCGGTTAGTGCCCTTCTCCGGCCGCAAGAAAGCTAATATCCGGATAAAAATCGTGTTAAAATTTCAGCCCAATCGGAGTTACGGATCTCCGGGAATTTAAGAAACGGTGAAAGGCCAGAATCGGGGAACGCAGAAACAAAAGGAAACAGAGAGAGAGAGATCCAATCTCGGAGGGGCTCCCGCCCCTCCACTGCCATGGAGGCCATGGACCAGAGGGGAAACCCTCCTCCCAACTAGGGGGGAGGTCAAGGAAGAATAAGAAGGAGGGGGGCTCTCTCCCCCTCTCTCCCGGTGGCACCGGAACGCCGCCAGGGCCATCATCGTGACAGCGATCTACACCAACAACTTCGCCGCCGTCATCACCAACTCTCTCCCCCTCTATGCAGCGGTGTAACACCTCTTCTCCCCGCTGTAATCTCTACTTAAACATGGTGCTCAACGCTATATATTATTTCCCAATGATGTATGGCTATCCTATGATGTTTGAGTAGATCCGTTTTGTCCTATGGGTTGATTGATGATCATGATTGGTTTGAGTTGTGTGTTTTATTATTGATGCTGTCCTATGGTGCTCTCCGTGTCGCGCACGATGAATCGTGACGTCAGACGAGCTTTCGGAGAAACGTACTTCGCAGAGGGTCCCATAACCATTATCCCGCGTGGTGGTAGTGCGTATAGGGCACGTCGACCCACTCAGATCACACACCCAAATCCAATAGGCTCAATTAGTATCACGCGGAGACAATCAGAGTCTCTGATGCTCCGCCACAATGTCACACTCGAGTGCCCTTCCGGCACACCCGAAAATCATAGATCCCCAGCGGGTACCCACCAGGGTGGACCCGCCTGTAACAGAGGTCAAGTAATCGTGTGGTCATAACATCAAGGGGGAAACCCGAGGAATCACCCTCGGCGGATTCCACTCGACGAAATCATCAGGGCGAACGTATGAGGTATCACCCTCGAGGTTCACACTGAGGGTTGCACGACAGAGTCGTATCGGAAGTGGAGAAGGAGGAATCACCCTCGATGACCACGACTGAACAGCTACACTGCAGAGTATTCATCGGGAGTGCGTTACGAGGTATCACCCTCGGCACTCGATAGTTACTACGCAGAGTCGTACAACTAAGGGGGTGTGAAGTGAGGTGTCAGTCTCTGGTCGACGATCACGTTGATCGAGTCGTCGATGATCAAGCAGGGGCAACAAGGATAAGGTGGTGGGGTCACTGATGGTTCATCACCAACCTATACTAAACAGTTTATCATAGGCAGGTAAGGTAGCAATGAACAGGTTACAACAGCAGGCTATGCATCAGAATAGGAGCATACATTAACAGTAGCAAATCTAATGCAAGCAGGAGAATAGAATGGGCGATATCTGGAATGCTCAAGGGGGGGGGGGGCTTGCCTGGTTGCTCTGGCAAGAGGGGAAGGTCGTCAACGGGCTGCTCGTCGGTAGAGTAGTCGTATCCAGGTGCAGCGCCGTCGGTCTCTGCGTCTATCAAGAGAGAGAAGGAGGGGGAGAGAAACAATAAATTCACAGCAATAATGCAAACAATATGCATGACATGCCTAAATGATATGCCGGGGTGCTCTACTGCCTAATTAAATGATTTAGTTAATTTAGGAATTTATTTGGATTTATTTAATTAAAGTTGGGCACTATTCATTTACTGAAATCGGTCTAAAAGTTCAATGTTCTTATAGCTGCGGGCGTCTGACGGGAATACGGAGGGCGTATTCGGGTTCGTATCGTCGTTCTAAGCAAGTTTCATGTATAAAATATTTTCATCGGAGTTACGGATTATTTAATATGATTTTCTAAAGTTTTTATTAATTTCTGGAATTTAATTAATTATTTAATTCAACATTATCCGAAACAGTGCTGATGATGACATCAGCATGACATCATGCTAATGTCAGCGGTTAATTAAGTTAATTACGAATTACTGTTTAATTAACACTAATTAGTTAATTAGATTAACCTAATCAGGATTAATTAACTAATTAATTATTTATTTATTTATTTATTTATTTTTATTTCTTATTTTTAAAACATTTTTGGGGGTGGGCCCCCTTTGTCATAGGCCCTGGGGGGTGGGGGCCGGCCGTCAGTGGCCCTGGGCCATAGCGGGCGCAGGGCGCGGCGGGCGCTGGGCGCCGGGCGCGGGCACAGGCGAGCGCAAGCGGGGCCGGAGGCGGGGCGGCGGCCGGAGGCGGGCGGCGCGGCGCGGTGGCCGGAGCGGCAGCGGGCGGCGGCGCGCGGTGCAGGGCGCGCGGAGGCGAGGCAGGGGCCGGAACGGGCGCGGGCGAGGCGCTGGCGACGGGGCTCGGCCGATGCGCGGCGCGGCAACAGCAGCAGGGGCGAGCGGGAGGAGCGGCAGGCGGGCGCGCGCGTGGGTGCGTGGCTGCTCAAGCCGGCGGGAGGAGTGGCCGGGGCGCGGAGCGCGAGCAGCGGGCGGAGCGCGGCGACGGGCGCGGAGCGGGGCGAGCGCAGCCGGCGGCAGAGGCGTTGCGAGGCGCGCGCGAGCGAGGGGAGAGGGGGGGCGACGGGGCCGGAGCTCACCGCGAGCAGTAGGGCACGGGGCAGTGGGCTCGAGCTCGAGGGGGACGGCGACGGTGTCCGGCGAGGCGTGGCGGAGAGGCGACGGCGTCGGAGGAGGCAGACCGGCGAGGTGGTGCGGGCTCCGGGCGGCGGCGCGGTCCAGCGGCATCGAGGGCGAGCGCGCGGTCGGCGCGTCGAGCGAGGGCGAGGCGAGCGCGCGGCTCGGGGCGATCGGGGGCGAGCGCGGGGCTGGCCCGATCCGGTTCTGGATCGGGAGGGGGGAAGTGAGCGAGGGGGTGGGGAGGGGATTAGGGTTCGGGGTCTCCAGGGGGAGGCCAAGTGGGTGGGCCGGGAGCTGGGCCAGCCGGCTGGGCTGGGGCCCAGTTGGGCCGGGGGGGAGGGGGTCCTTTTTCTTCTTTTTCTGTTTTGTTTTTCTTTTATTTTTTCTTTATTCTCCTTTCACAGTTTAGTAAATAGTCAGGCCTCAAAATGGTTTTTGTAAAACACAACAATTGCTCCAACAAATACTAGGTATTACCTAACACTACCAAAAATTAGTTTGGAGACAATTGGAGCTCCCACAAATCTTATAATATTTAATATGCACTAATCCTCACTGTTTTAATTATGTTAGAGCCACCTAATTATTTTATTATTTGTTGGTTTCAATTTTAGACTAGCCTCTGCAATATTTGTTATTTACTGAACATTTTAGTTTTTATGTTGGTCAACTTTTATATTTCACTTTCATTTAAAAATTGAATTTGAGTTAGGAGTTGAAATGCAATATGATGCTAATGATGATTACGCAGTGTTAACCTCGCTGACATGTCATTATCAAAAGTGATTACTGTTGCTAATCACCGGGGGTGTTACAATTCTCCTCATCTATTAAGAATTCTCGTCCCAAGAATTAAGAGGAAGACTGAAACAAGGCGGGGTATTCTTCACGAAGACGATCCTCGGGTTCCCAAGTGGCCTCATCTTCAGAATGATTTGACCACTGAACCTTGAGGAATTTGATTGACTTTTGACGAGTCCGACGTTCAGCTTCATCAAGAACACGGATGGGATATTCTGGATAAGACAGATCTTCTCGTAATTCAAGCACTTCGTGATCCACAGCTCGAATAGGATCCTTGAAGCAGCGACGGAGTTGGGATACATGAAAGACGTCATGTACTTGAGAAAGATTTGGCGGCAACTGCAATTGATATGCCACTTCTCCTCGACGGGCAAGAATACGGAACGGGCCAATGTAGCGAGGAGCTAACTTGCCTTTGATTCCGAACCGATGAGTGCCTTTCAACGGAGTGACGCGGAGGTAAGCTTGTTCGCCAGGTTGATAGACCATTTCCTGGTGCTTTCGGTCATAGTTGCTCTTCTGACGAGACTGAGCAGTTTTCAAATGTTCACGGACAATGCGGACTTGATCTTCTGCTTGCTGAATAATGTCCGGTCCGACGAGTGAGCGTTCCCCAGTTTCTGACCAATTCAGAGGGGTTCGACACTTACGACCGTATAGAACTTCAAACGGTGCCATCTTCAGACTAGCCTGATAGCTATTGTTGTAAGAGAATTCGGCATACGGGAGAGATTCCTCCCATTTCTTACCGAAGGAGATGACGCAAGCTCGAAGCATATCTTCGAGCACTTGATTAACTCGTTCAACTTGACCCTGTGACTGAGGGTGAAAAGCGGTACTGAACGACAGATGTGTTCCCATAGCTTCTTGGAAACTATTCCAGAATCTGGAGGTGAAGAGGCTGCCACGATCAGAACTGATCTCCAACGGAACACCGTGGAGTGACACAATTCAGGAAACATACAAGTCTGCTAACTGGCTAGCAGTGATTGTCTCCTTAACTGGTAGAAAGTGAGCAACGTTGGAGAATCGGTCAATGACGACAAATATAGCATCATTACCCTTCTGGGATTTGGGAAAACCAGTAATGAAATCCATTTGGACCTTGTCCCATTTCTATTCAGGAATTGTAAGGGGTTGCAGAGTTCCTGCGGGCCTTTGATGTTGAGCTTTAACGCGGCGGCAAACGTCACACTCAGAAACATAACGAGCAATGTCTCGCTTCATATTAGGCCACCAGTATCTCTGACAAATGTCACGGTACATCTTTGTGCTACCAGGATGAATTGACAGAGGAGTGTCATGAGCTTCCATCATAACGTGTTCTCTCTCATCTTTGAACTTAGGTACGAAGAGACGGTGTTGGAAAAATAGGATCCCATCATTATCAAGATGGAACTCCGACGGTTTTCCTTTTTCAAGGTACCGCTTGATCCTTTCAACTTCAGAGTCATACCGTTGCATAGTTTTGATGCTGTGTTCTAAATCTGGTTCGCCAACCAGGGTATTGAGATAACCCTGTGGAACAATATGGAGGTTCAATTTACGAAACTCTTCATAAAGAAGAGGTTGTGATTCCTGAACCATATGGTTGCTGCAATAAGCCTTACGGCTCAACGCATCGGCCATTACATTTGCCTTGCCAGGGGTGTATGAGATATTCATATCATAATCGGCTATTGTCTCGAGCCATCTTTGTTGACGAAGGTTCAGATCCGGTTGAGTATATAAATACTTCAAACTTTGATGATCCGTATATATCTCACAATGGTTACCAAGAAGGTAATGTCGCCATAGCTTCAGGGCATAAATAACCGCAGAAAGTTCGAGATCGTGTACTGGGTAATTTTCTTCGTGAGGACGCAATTGTCGGGAGGCATAAGCAATCACCTTGCGTTCTTGCATTAGGACACAGCCTAATCCTTGACGGGAGGCATCGCAGTATATCACGAAATCCTTTTGGGAATCCGGGGGTGCTAATACTGGGGCAGATGTCAATTTATCTTTTAGTGTCTGAAAGCTTTCTTGACATTTTTCTGTCCACTCAAACTTAACACCTTTGTGAAGCAGATTTGTCAATGGTTTTGCAATCTTGGAAAAGTTCTCAACGAATCAACGGCAATAACTAGCAAGTCTGAGAAAACTTCTGACTTGCTTGACATTCTTCGGTGGAGTCCAGTCAAGAATAGCCTGAACTCGTTCGGGGTTAACGGCAATTCCATCCTTGGAAATTACATGACCAAGGTAAGTTACTTCAGAAAGCCAAAATTCACATTTGGAATACTTGGCATACAACTGGTGTTCTCGGAGCCTTTCCAGTACCAAACGAAGGTGTTCAGCACGTTCTTCTTTATTCTTAGAATATATCAGGATATCATCCAAATAAACCACGATGAATTTGTCGTGGTAATCCATGAATATATAATTCATCAGACGGGAGAAAGTTGCTGGAGCATTCGTTAGGCCAAATGACATGACGGTGTATTCATAGGAGCCATAACAAGTGACGAATGCAGTCTTGGGAATATCCTCTTCACGGACACGGATCTGGTGATAACCCAACCTCAGGTCGAGTTTAGAGAACACCGATGATCCTGCGAGTTGATCATAAAGATCATTGATCCGGGGCAGTGGGTATTTATTCTGGATTGTGGCTTGGTTAATGGGCCGATAATCCTGAACCAAACGGTTAGTTCCATCCTTCTTCTTAACAAAGAGTGAAGGTGCTCCCCAAGCGGAGGAACTGGGGCGGATGAAACCACTCTTAAGCGACTTGTCGATTTCTTCCTTAAGATCGAGTAGGTGATGCGGAGGCATCTTATAAGGTCGCTTGGCAATAGGGACGGTGCCAGGCTTCAAGTCGATGACAAACTCAATAGCTCTAGCCGGGGGTATTCCTGGAAGTTCTTCTGGAAAGACGTCTGGAAAATCTCGAACGACAGGAACGTTCTCGATCCCTTCCAGAGGTGAGGCGTTCAAAGCATTCAGAGCATATATCTGAGCTTCAGCGTCCCGAGTAATGCGGGCGGTATAGTTCACTATCTCATCGGTGGGGTGAAGAAGTTGGACGACTTTAGTGGCACAATTGATCGAAGCAATGTGAGCTTTCAACCAATCCATTCCAAGAATGAGGTCTATGGTGGAAGATTTCAGGACAATGGGCGATGCAAGGAATTCCAATCCTTTAATTTCGACGGTAACGTCAGGTGCTATTACGTCAGCATGACAGTGACCTCCGGGAGTTTTAATGACTAACGGAGTATGCATTTTCTCATATCGAATGCCATGCATAAATGCAAATTTTCCAGAGATGAATGAATGTGATGCTCCTGAATCAAATAAAACAGAAGCAGGTACTGAGTTAACAAGAAGGGTACCCATCACAGTAGCAGGTTGATCCTAGACTTCTTCAATGTCAATGTTGTAAGCGTGTCCACGACCATGTGCAGCAGACCCAGTATTATAGTTGCGGGTCTGGTTGTTGCCACGACCATTGCCACAGCCAGCACGAGGAAAGGCTAACTGATTCTGATTCTGGCGGCAGTCTTTAGCCTGGTGTCCTGGTTTGCGGCACTTGAAGCACAGACCATCTTCAGGACGAAGAGGAGCATTGTTTTGAATAGCTTGAGTTTTTGGCTGCCTCGGTGGTGGAGGAGGCAGACGTGGTGCAGCATAGTTGTTCTTTGGCGCAGAGGTATTGGAACGGAATGCATTGTTGGGGATCCAAACTCGACGCTTCGATGCTGAGCCCGAAGATGAGCCAGCATCACGATAGCGCTTCTGCGAGTCCTTGTATTCCATCTGAGCGGTCTCAACAAGAATAGCCTTGTTCGTCAGAGTTGAAAAGTCATTGAAGTCTTGAGCAGCTAGTGCAAGCTTGAGGTCGGGGTGTAGTCCACTACGGAACTTCTCTTGTCTGCGTGCATCTGTGGCGATGTCTTCTTCAGCATAGCGGGAGAGGTCTAGAAATTCCCGCTGATAAGCTTCGACAGTCTTGTTGCCCTGAGTGAGGTTACGGAACTGGGTCTTCATGTGTTCCATAATTGCTTGAGGGATATAACGTGTACGGGAAGTAGCCTGGAACTCATACCAGGTGATGACTGTTCCAACAGGCAGAGTACGCTTGTGTGTGTCCCACCATTGAGCAGCGGGGCCCTTTAAGAAAAAGGCCACGAAGTTGACGTAGTTGGCAGGGGCGACATTAGCTGACTCCATCTCGTGAGTGATGTCGCGGAGCCAGTCATCGGCATCCAGGGGCTTGTCAGAGTTGCGAAACTACGTTGGGTTGAGTCGCGTAAACTCTGTCAAAGTTATTGAAGCTGGGTTCTGGTTCTGGTTGTTCTGATGCGGAAACTGAGCCATGATTCCAACCATGAACTGGCGGTTAAGCTCAAACTGTTGCATCATAGCCGCCATATAGTCTGGCGGTGGTGGACGTTCAGGGGCACGACCACGACCACGACCACCTGGTCTAACCATCCTGCTAAGTATCAACAGGGGGTAGTTTAGTAAAAGCAATTGCGAGCGTTTAGTGACAAACATGATGTAACTCGACAACAAATTAAGTAGTGTAACAGATACATGATAGTAGTCGATTAAGACATACAGATCCATACACAGTCGGTTAAAATCGGGCAGCATAACGACGCAAATTGAAAAACTAGAGACACACTAGGCGGCACGCAGGCACGCGGTAAGGAAGTACACAACGTGACATAGCAAAGGCTACATCAGCGTCGGAGAAAACCACTGAAACGGGGTAACTGCAAGTGCGGACGACGAATGTTCGTCACGGCAGGATCCTGTGCTCCATGTGCCCTCTGATGCAGAACCCGGTCTCGAACTGTAAGAAGAGGTCCACGTGCAGGCGTATGACCTCCCACCGCAGGCCAATCAATACCTGGCGGCATCTCGGTCCTGCGTGGGTAAAGAATATACTCCGGATGTATCCCTGCACGAACAGCTGGCAGCAACTGTGTCATAGCCTCGTAGTAGCGTGCTCGAGTGGCGAACAACTCGACGGCAAGAGCCCGAACAGTGCGATCCAGAGCCTGAGTGCACTGAATCAGAACCTGCGGGTCGTAGCGTCGAGACTCGTACGGGGCACAGATAGCTGTGTAGTATCCAGTAGCATCTCCAACAGGTGCATACGGAATGTACCGAAACACAGTATCATCCAAGTTAGCATTGCGCTCTCCTCGGAGACGTACGACAGCAGAGTAGGCGGCATCATGGACTGCCATCTCAATCGTCATGCCTAATCCATGAAAAAGGTGTAGCTCGGTGTCTGAGTTGTTCTGCTGATCATAAATCCGGACTTCAGCATAGTACTATTCCTGGTTGAACTCGCGGTAAACCTCATAGACCATGTACTCAGGATACCAACGGTAGCCAAGTCTGTTCATGAGAGCGATCAGGACAGCTGGAAACCCAGGGGTATTACGAGCCCAAGTGCGAAGCACAAGCTGTGTCGTAGGATGTGGTGGAAACAAACGGTCCATCTGAAATAGAGGAAATTCAGATTTGTCAAATGACAATGAGAAGTTTAACACAACTCGGAGAGAAAGGTTAAACAAAACAATGGAAAGGAAAATGATTATCAGACTAATCAGATCAATGATAGGGAAATCGCACAAATATTCAGCTCTCCGGGTAGACGGGATTTTCGAGATCCTAAGTGTCGGCGTTAGTAAAATTTATTTAACCCGAGTAGAAGAGAGATCAGAGTCCCAGAGTATAGACGAGGAATAAAAGATCCTAATACCACCCAGTTAGCGACGTGGGCCCATAAGCCACACAGCCAAGTTAGTAAATTAGTTTTTCAATGTCTAGACTCAACTTCGGCCAAGGAATTGGAAGGGGGCTTCCTACAGGCAGTCGGCTCTGATACCAACTTGTGGCGCCCCCGACTCAATCGTACACTAATCATACACGCAA
Organism: Thinopyrum elongatum; assembly: GCA_011799875.1. NCBI lineage: Eukaryota > Viridiplantae > Streptophyta > Magnoliopsida > Poales > Poaceae > Thinopyrum > Thinopyrum elongatum. The sequence goes on from CM022298.1 coordinate 586,638,865, forward strand.
ACGTGTACGATCAAGCACAGGGACTCATGGGAAGATATCAAAACACAACTCTAACACAATTTAAACGGAGGTCCACAATATTACAGACCAGGGATCCGAAGATCCGAATACATAAGTCAGTCATACAAATATAATCTGAGTACAGACATAGTTAGACAAGTTTTGCCTTAAGAAGGCTAGCACAAACAGCAACACTAGATCGAAAGGCGTTGGCCTCCTGCCTGGGAGCCTCCGATCCTACTCCTGGTCATCTGGCTCGATCCAGTAGTAAGTACCCTCTGGACCCTCCTGGTAGTAGGCTCCGGTGGTGGCATCTGACTCCTGGACTCCATCGTCTGTTTGTATCATCAATGTGGGGTATATGGGGAAAAGAGAAAATAAAGCAACCGTGAGTACTCATCCGAAGTACTCAGCAAGCAAGGATCTATACTACATATGCAACATTATCAATGGAGAAAGGCTGTATATGTGGACTGGGCTGCAGAAATGCCAGAATAGGGAGAAGGCCTAGTCCTCGAAGACTAGCATCTTCAAACATCTTCACAAGGCCATCATCTTGCAGCAGTAGAAGAGAGTAGAATAACATTTTATTTAGCAAACATGTTGAAGTACAGCTTAAAGATCCTTCCTCGACTCCCAAGCGAGAAAGCGATCCCGAAGCTTCAATTAAGTAACAAGTATCCAGTTTAAGTAGTAGATCGGGATACACAAACTGAGCGTCCTTTACCGTAGGACCGGCTATCGATAGAAAATTCATCCCTGCAGGGGTGCACTACTGTTACCCAACACGCTCGATCAACTCTGGCCGGACACACTTGCTGGGTAATGCCCGTCCTCGGAAGATCAACACAAAGCAGCGCCCTACCTAGGCTCGGCAGAGAGGTCAGCACGCCGGACTAACCTATGCACCCAGAGGTCTCGGGCCATTGCCCTGGGCACCCTGCGCGTTGCAAGACTGGCCGGGGTGCAGGCGCGACACTGAACTCGTCAGTGAAGTATCCAGCCCAATCCCGACAATCAGCCCGCACGGTGAATCGTGACGTCAGACGAGCTTTCGGAGAAACGTACTTCGCAGAGGGTCCCATAACCATTATCCCGCGTGGTGGTAGTGCGTATAGGGCACGTCGACCCACTCAGATCACACACCCAAATCCAATAGGCTCAATTAGTATCACGCGGAGACAATCAGAGTCTCTGATGCTCCGCCACAATGTCACACTCGAGTGCCCTTCCGGCACACCCGAAAATCATAGATCCCCAGCGGGTACCCACCAGGGTGGACCCGCCTGTAACAGAGGTCAAGTAATCGTGTGGTCATAACATCAAGGGGGAAACCCGAGGAATCACCCTCGGCGGATTCCACTCGACGAAATCATCAGGGCGAACGTATGAGGTATCACCCTCGAGGTTCACACTGAGGGTTGCACGACAGAGTCGTATCGGAAGTGGAGAAGGAGGAATCACCCTCGATGACCACGACCGAACAGCTACACTGCAGAGTATTCATCGGGAGTGCGTTACGAGGTATCACCCTCGGCACTCGATAGTTACTACGCAGAGTCGTACAACTAAGGGGGTGTGAAGTGAGGTGTCGGTCTCTGGTCGACGATCACGTTGATCGAGTCGTCGATGATCAAGCAGGGGCAACAAGGATAAGGTGGTGGGGTCACTGATGGTTCATCACCAACCTATACTAAACAGTTTATCATAGGCAGGTAAGGTAGCAATGAACAGGTTACAACAGCAGGCTATGCATCAAAATAGGAGCATACATTAACAGTAGCAAATCTAATGCAAGCAGGAGAATAGAATGGGCGATATCTGGAATGCTCAAGGGGGGGGGGGCTTGCCTGGTTGCTCTGGCAAGAGGGGAAGGTCGTCAACGGGCTGCTCGTCGGTAGAGTAGTCGTATCCAGGTGCAGCGCCGTCGGTCTCTGCGTCTATTGAGAGAGAGAAGGAGGGGGAGAGAAACAATAAATTCACGGCAATAATGCAAACAATATGCATGACTTGCCTAAATGATATGCCGGGGTGCTCTACTGCCTAATTAAATGATTTAGTTAATTTAGGAATTTATTTGGATTTATTTAATTAAAGTTGGGCACTATTCATTTACTGAAATCGGTCTAAAAGTTCAACGTTCTTATAGCTGCGGGCGTCTGACGGGAATACGGAGGGCGTATTCGGGTTCGTATCGTCGTTCTGAGCAAGTTTCATGTATAAAATATTTTCATCGGAGTTACGGATTATTTAATATGATTTTCTAAAGTTTTTATTAGTTTCTAGAATTTAATTAATTATTTAATTCAACATTATCCGAAACAGTGCTGATGATGACATCAGCATGACATCATGCTGATGTCAGCGGTTAATTAAGTTAATTACAAATTACTGTTTAATTAACACTAATTAGTTAATTAGATTAACCTAATCAGGATTAATTAACTAATTAATTAATTAATTAATTTTTTTATTTTATTTTTATTTCTTATTTTTAAAACATTTTTGGGGGTGGGCCGCCTTTGTCATAGGCCCTGGGGGTGGGGGCCGGCCGTCAGTGGCCCTGGGCCATAGCGGGCGCTGGGCGCCGGGCGCGGGCACAGGCGAGCGCAAGCGGGGCCGGAGGCGGGGCGGCGGCCGGAGGCGGGCGGCGCGACGCGATGGCCGGAGCGGCAGCGGGCGGCGACGCGCGGTGCAGGGCGCGCGGAGGCGATGCAGGGGCCGGAGCGGGCGCGGGCGAGGCGCTGGCGACGGGGCTCGGCCGATGCGCGGCGCGGCAACAGCAGCAGGGGCGAGCGGGAGGAGCGGCAGGCGGGCGCGCGCGCGGGTGCGGGGCTGCGCAAGCCGGCGGGAGGAGTGGCCGGGGCGCGGAGCGCGAGCAGTGGGCGGAGCGTGGCGACGGGCGCGGAGTGGGGCGAGCGCAGCCGGCGGCAGAGGCGTTGCGAGGCGCGCGCGAGCAAGGGGAGAGGGGGGCGACGGGGCCGGAGCTCACCGCGAGCAGTAGGGCACGGGGCAGTGGGCTCGAGCTCGAGGGGGACGGCGACGGGGTCCGGCGAGGCATGGCGGAGAGGCGACGGCGTCGGAGGAGGCAGACCGGCGAGGTGGCGCGGGCTCCGGGCGGCGGCGCGGTCCAGCGGCGTCGAGGGCGAGCGCGCGGTCGGCGCGTCGAGCGAGGGCGAGGCGAGCGCGCGGCTCGGGGCGATCGGGGGCGAGCGCGGGGCTGGCCCGCTCCGGTTCTGGATCGGGAGGGGGGAAGTGAGCGAGGGGGAGGGGAGGGGATTAGGGTTCGGGGTCTCCAGGGGGAGGCCAAGTAGGCGCGAGGTGGGCCGGGAGCTGGGCCTGCCGGCTGTGCTGGGGCCCAGTTGGGCCGGGGGGGAGGGGGGTCCTTTTTCTTCTTTTTCTGTTTCGTTTTTCTTTTATTTTTTCTTTATTCTCCTTTCACAGTTAATAAATAGTCAGGCCTCAAAATGGTTTTTGTAAAACACAACAATTGCTCCAACAAATACTAGGTATTACCTAACACTACCAAAAATTAGTTTGGAGACAATTGGAGCTCCCACAAATCTTATAATATTTAATATGCACTAATCCTCACTGTTTTAATTATGTTAGAGCCACCTAATTATTTTATTATTTGTTGGTTTCAATTTTAGACTAGCCTCTGCAATATTTGTTATTTACTGAACATTTTAGTTTTTATGTTGGTCAACTTTTATATTTCACTTTCATTTAAAAATTGAATTTGAGTTAGGAGTTGAAATGCAATATGATGCTAATGATGATTACGCAGTGTTAACCTCGCTGACATGTCATTATCAAAAGTGATTACTGTTGCTAATCACCGGGGGTGTTACATAGTCTGACAACTCGTCCTCATATAACATATCAAGGACGCACCATCTTATCAGATTAACCATTCGACTTACCAATGCAGTGTCGGAAGAAAAAAGTATTGGGACTGCGTATCCAAGCAATTGATGCCATGGACTCCTTCGTAAAACCTTGTAAGCAAAAAAGAAGTTGCAGTGTGCCTGTACAAAGAGCTAGCGTAAGTTCAGTTACCTGCTTCTCAGAATTTTAGTTAGCCACTTATTGCAAAATTGTTCAATTACGTTGCATGACTTAATTTAGTTTGCTACTGATTACATAATGCCATAGCCTGTTAATCCTATTATAGACTGCGCCTATCTATGTGTTTGATACTTACTGTTAAGAATTACCTGTTTGTCTGAACTTAAATAGCTACTTAAGCACGTAGATAGCTGGTCATATGTACTTCTAGGGTGCAGCAAAATTCATGTGTAATTTACGTTCTGATACCCTGTTTGTTTAAATGGTTTGCTGTTATCACTTGTAGTACAAGTAATGTTTGCATGTTCATAGATAGACAACTATCAGGTTTATATGAGGGACACCGTCTTTTTAACTTTATATATATATATATATGTGTGTGTGTGTGTGTGTGTGTGTGTGTGTGTGTGTGTCGGAATCATTTTGCTTACATCAAAGAAATTTACAGATGTCTGTGTTGCTGGTAAACGGTACCGACTTGTTACTTTAATACGTTGCCAAGAACTTGTTAGTTTTACTAGTTCATGTGTAATTAAATACGTTGCCGAAACTGGTTAGTTTTACTAGTTTGATGTTAGTTTCTTATGGCTCTTGCAACACTTTATTTATGATTGCTAACATTCAAGTTTGCAGGATCCAACTGAAACTCCGTTGGCACAACAGGTATGTTTGCAGAAACTTCCTTGTTTACCTGGTTTGCTGTTGTAACTTGTTGTTGTAATCATCTTACCAACTTCAAGTTTTCAGGATCCAATTGGAAGTCCAATTGCACAGCAGGTACATTTTCAAAAATATATTTGTGTAACAGGTTTGCTATTGTAACTTGTTGCTCTAATCAAGTTACTGACTACTCAACTTTTCAGGATCCAAGAGAAACTCCAATGCCACAACAGGTTCCTTTTGCAAAACTTGTTTGTTTATCTGCTTTGCTGCTGCAACCGGTTGCTCTAATCACGTTACTGGCTACTCAACTTTTCAGGATCCAAGAGAAACTCCAATGCCACAACAGGTACCTTTTGCAAAACTTGTTTGTTTAACTGCTTTGCTGCTGCAACCGGTTACAATGATGTTAATAACTACTTTTCAGCATCCAATCAAAACTCTTTAATTCCTTGTTTGTTTAACTGGTTTGTTGTTCTAACTCCCAGTTGAGATGTTTTGCTAACTTCAACTTTTTGGAATCCAGTCGAAACTTTAATGGCAAAACAGGTTAGCCCAAGATAAAAGAGCGAGGTCCCCATGGACGTTGTATCATCCCATAGCAGTGGCACTGGCCCAATCATGCATCATGAATTGCCAACTGCTGATGCTCTAGAGGCTAAAATATTGGTAGAAAGAGATTCTGCTTCTGCACTTAGAGATGAAGTTGACATGTTGAGGAAGCAAACAGCACAATCACAAGCAGTACTCAAGACAACCATTAAATATTTGGTGGATTTCAAAACGAAGCAAGCTGGGACTGAACGCATTGTTAAGGTCCTGAAGGAAAAAGAAAATTAAATTACCACTTGGTAAATCATAGGTGAAATGTTTTTTCCATCATTGAATAACCTTTGTGTTGTTTTTTCATGTAATCGATCAAACCATTTGTTTTAGAGACCATGTAATAATTGTTTTTTGGTTTGTAATTTTTTTTAGCACGAGTCTGTATTAATTAATAAGACTCTGAGACATTTCATTTTGATTGTTGTGCCAGACCTACAAATATGCCAATCGGGCTGAATGTGCATTCAGCAATAATAGTAGTATAGATGGTCCTTAAGTGGCACGCATCTGAAAGGGCCAAGATGTTGTACTAGCTTCGCTAAAAAAATGATGCTCAGCTAGGAAAAAAAAGTACAGCGGCCTGGCTTATGTATGTTAGTTGATATTATTGATCCATATACTCTATAAGTGTTTATATGTCTGTTAGTTTTGTACATTATTGGTTGATTGACTCGGTATCTTGAATCTTGAGACATCGCTTGTGTACATATCTAAATGGGAGTACACATTATGCTGCGTGTGACACTTGAGTTGGACATAAAGTGGTTTCAAATATTCGAATTCACCTTAAACTGGATTCTAGCTTCTGAATTCGAGTATCGGCACTTGTAAATCATATTCGTATATGACAGTGGAATACATCTTTGTTGTGCTTTTGAAGATATATAAAAACAGATAGAAAGATTTATAAAGATTCGTATAAGAATACAAAATGGATTCGAATTTAGTTGCCAGGGTAAACGTGGATGCTTATTGTCCCAAAATTCGAAAGAAGCGGCAAAATATCCACCTGCGGGTTAGGAGAGTCCCGAGGGGCCCACAAGCCCTGGGGGCACCCCCCTAGGGCGCGGCCTCCAGGATTTTTGCCCTATCGTTGCTCTTCTGGCCTCCTCCCGAAGCTTCCTGGGTGTCTTCTTGTCCAAGAAAAATCGTCAAAAAAGTTTTGTTCCGTTTGGTATTGATTTTCTGTAAAAGACAAAAACAAGGAAAAAAACAGCAACTGGCACTTGGCACTAGGTTAATAGGTTAGTCCCAAAAAATGATATAAAATAGCATATAAAGCATCCAGATGGATAATATAATAGCATGGAACAATCAAAAAATATAGATACGTTGGAGACGTATCAAGCATCCCCAAGCTTAATTCCTGCTCGTCCTCGAGTAGATAAATGATAAAAATAGAATTTTTGATGTGGAATGCTACCTAACATGTTTATCAAGTAATCTTTCTATTCAGATCCATAAGATTCAAAACAAAAGTTTAATATTGACATAAAAACAACAATACTTCAAGCATACTAATAAAGCAATCATGCCTTTTCAAAATATCATGGCTAAAAAGAGTTATCCCTCCAAAATCATATAATCTTGTCATGCTCAATCTTCATCACACAAAGTATTTATCATGCACAACCCCGATGACAAGCCAAGCAATTGGTTCATACTTTTAACGTTCTTAAGCTTTTTCAACCTTCACGCAATACATGAGCGTGAGCCATGGATATAGCACTATAGGTCGAATAGAAGGTGGTAGTAGACAAAAAAGGAGAAAGAAATTCTCACACCAACTAGGCAAATTAATGGGCTATGGAGATGCCCATCAATTGATATCGGTGCAAGTGAGTAGGGATTGCCATGCAACGGATGCACTATAGCTATAAGTATATGAAAGCTCAAAAGAAGACTAAGTGGGAGTGCATACACCTTGCTTGCTCACGAAGACCTTGGGCAATTTTGAGGAAGCCCATCATTGGAATATACAAGCCAAGTTCAATAATGAAAAATTCCCACTAGTAATATATGAAAGTGACAACATAGGAGACTCTCTATCATGAAGAACATGGTGCTACTTTGAAGCACAAGTGTGGAAAAAGGATAGTAACATTGTCCCTTCTCTCTTTTTCTCTCATTTTTTTTATTTTTTTTCTTTTGGGCTCTTTGGCCTCTTTTTTTATTTTGGGCTCTTAGGCCTCTTTTTCTTTTTTCTCTTTTTTTTATTTTTCGTCCGGAGCCTCATCCCGAATTGTGGGGGAATCATAGTCTCCATCATCCTTTCCTCACATGGGACAATACTCTAATAATGATGATCATCACACTTTTATTTACTTACAACTCAAGAATTACAACTCAATACTAGAACAAGGATATGACTCTCTTTGAATTCCTCATGTATGATCATGAAAAGCAATATGACAATGATGGTATGCGTCATAATAAATGAAACGGTGGAAGTTGCATGGCAATATATCTCGGAATGGTTATGGAAATGCCATAATAGGTAGGTATGGTGGCTGTTTTGAGGAAAGGTATAAGAGGGTTTAATGCACCGGCGAAAGTTGCGCGACACTAGAGTGGCTAGCAAAGGTGGAAGGGTGAGAGTGCGTATAATCCATGGACTCAACATTATTCATAAAGAACTCACATAATTATTGCAAAAGTTTATTAGCCCTCGAAACAAAGTACTAATACGCATGCTCCTAGGGGGATAGATTGGTAGGAAAAGACCATCGCTCGTCCCCGACCGCACTCATAAGGAAGATAATCAATAATAAATCATGCTCCAATTTCATCGCATAACGAGAGACCATACGTGCATGCTTCGGGAATCATAAATCTTAACACAAGTATTCTTACCAAACCACAAGTACCAACTAGCATGACTCTAATATCACCATCTTCATATCTCAAAACAAATGCAAGGAATCAAACTTCTCATATATTCAATGATCTTCATGAAAGTTTTTATTATATCCCTCTTGAATACCCATCATATTAGGAATAAATTCATAACCTGAGCAAATTGCCATACTATTCATAAGACTCTCAAAATAATATAAGTGAAGCATGAGAGTTCATCAATTTCTTCAAAATAAAACCACCGCTGTGCTCTAAAAAGATATAAGTGAAGTACTAGAGCAACTGCCCAGCTCAAAAGATATAAGTGAAGCACATAGAGTATTCTAATAAATTCATGATTAATGTGTGTCCCTCTAAAAAGGTGTGTACAGCAAGGATGATTGTGGCAAATTAAAAAGAAAATAAAGCAAAGACTCATATATCACAATACGCTCCAAGCAAAACACATATCATGTAGTGAATAAAAATATAGGCCCAAGTAATTTACCGATGGATTGTAGACAAAAGAGGGGATGCCATCCAGAGCATCCCCAAGCTTAGATACTTGGCTGTCCTTGAATATTACCTTGGGGTGCCTTGGGAATCCCTAAGCTTTGGCTCTTGCCACTCCTTATTCCGTAGTCCATCGAAACTTCACCTAAAACTTGAAAACTTCACAACACAAAACTCAACTAAAAGCTCGTGAGCTCCGTTAGTATAATAAAAGAAAATCACCACATAGGTACTGTTGTGAACTCATTCTAAATTCATATTAGCATTATATCTACTATAGTACAACTTCACCATGGTTCATACCCCCCCCCCCCCCCCCGATACTACCCATAGATTCATCAAAATAAGAGAACAATGCATAGAAAACAGAATCTGTCAAAAACAGAACAGTCTGTAGTAATCTGAAAACTTTGTATACTTCTGTAAATCTAAAAATTCTGCACAATGAGGAAGATCTGGGAAATTTGTATATAAATCTTGTGTAAAAAAATTATAATTTTTTGTTGCATCTGCAAATTTTCAAAATTCTACTACTGGACGCAAAAGTTTCTGTTTTTCAGCAAAATCAAATCAACTATCACCATAAACCATCCCAAAGGTCTTACTTGGCACAAACACTAATTAAAACATAAAACACAATTATTACATAAGTAACATTGCATATTTATTTAAAAACAGAAGGAAAATCAAAAAACATAAAAATAAAATTGGGTTGCCTCCCAACAAGCGTTATTGTTGAACGCCCCTAGCTAGGCATAATGCATAGGTCTAGGTATTGTCATCTTTGGTATTCAATCCATAAGTAGCCCTCGTAATAGATTCATGTGGCAAATTAATTTTCTTTCTTGGAAAGTGTACCATGCCCTTCCTTAATGGAAATTGAAATCTAATGCTTCCTTCTTTCATATCAATAATTGCACCAATCGTTCTAAGGAAAGGTCTACCAAGAATAATAGGACATGTAGGATTGCAATCTATATCAAGCACAATAAAATCTACGGGCACATAATTCCTATTTGCAACAATAAGAACATCATTTATTCCTCTCATAGGTTTCTTAATAGTAGAATTTGCTAGATGCAAATTCAAAGAACAATCATCAAGTTTATGGAAACCTAGCACATCACATAAAGTTTTTGGAATAGTTGAAACGCTAGCACCCAAATCACATAAAGCATAGCACTCATAATATTTAATCTTAATCTTAATAGTAGGTTCCCATTCATCACAAATCTTTCTAGGGATTGAAACTTCCAACTCAAGTTTTTCCTCAAAAGATTTCATCATAACATCAACAATATGTTTAGTAAAAGCCTTGTTTTGGTTATAAGCATGAGGTGAATTAAGCATAGATGGTAACAAGAAAATACACTCAATCAAAGAACAATTATCATAATTAAAGTCCTTGAAATCCAAAAGAGTGGGCTCATCACTACTTAAAGTTTTGACCTCTCCAATCCCACTTTTATCAATTTTTTCATTAAGATCATCACCCTCCAAATTATTGGGACACCTTCTAGCTAAAGTTGAATCACCCTCCAAATTATTGGGACACCTTCTAGATTGGTAGGAAAAGACCATCGCTCGTCCCCGACCGCACTCATAAGGAAGATAATCAATAATAAATCATGCTCCAATTTCATCGCATAACGAGAGACCATACGTGCATGCTTCAGGAATCACAAACCTTAACACAAGTATTCTTACCAAACCACAAGTACCAACTAGCATGACTCTAATATCACCATCTTCATATCTCAAAACAAATGCAAGGAATCAAACTTCTCATATATTCAATGATCTTCATGAAAGTTTTTATTATATCCCTCTTGAATACCCATCATATTAGGAATAAATTCATAACCTGAGCAAATTGCCATACTATTCATAAGACTCTCAAAATAATATAAGTGAAGCATGAGAGTTCATCAATTTCTTCAAAATAAAACCACTGCCGTGCTCTAAAAAGATATAAGTGAAGTACTAGAGCAACTGCCCAACTCAAAAGATATAAGTGAAGCACATAGAGTATTCTAATAAATTCATGATTAATGTGTGTCCTTCTCAAAAGGTGTGTACAACAAGGATGATTGTGGCAAACTAAAAAGCAAATAAAGCAAAGACTCATATATCACAATACGCTCCAAGAAAAACACATATCATGTAGTGAATAAAAATATAGCGCCAAGTAATTTACCGATGGATTGTAGACAAAAGAGGGGATGCCATCCAGGGCATCCCCAAGCTTAGATGCTTGGTTGTCCTTGAATATTACCTTGGGGTGCCTTGGGAATCCATAAGCTTTGGCTCTTGCCACTCCTTATTCCGTAGTCCATCGAAACTTCACCCAAAACTTGAAAACTTCACAACACAAAACTCAACAAAAAGCTCGTGAGCTCCGTTAGTATAATAAAATAAAATCACCACTTAGGTACTGTTGTGAACTCAATCTAAATTCATATTAGCATTATATCTACCGTAGTACAACTTCACCATGGTCTGAGATAGTCCTTGATTTATTTATAGAATGCTCTTTGTACTTCACTTATATCTTTTGAGTATGGCTTTATACAATGCTTCATGTGCTTCACTTATATCTTTTAAAGTTTGGATGCTCGCTTCTCTACATTTGGAACATCGTTATTTGTAGAATACTCTTTTGCTTCAATTATATTTCTTAGAGCTTGGACGAGTCTTTTGTAAAAAGAATTAAACTCTCATGCTTCGCTTATATCTGTTTAGAGAGTTATCATGAATTGATTATTCACATGGTTAGTCATAAAAACCTGCATAAAACTTGTAGATCACTGAAATATGATAAGTTTGATTCTTTGCAATAGTTTTGCGATGTTGAGGTGGTAATATGGGGGCATGCTAGTAAAAGAAATAAAGTTGAGTATTAATAATGTTGTTAAGGAAAGTGAATCCTCACGCATGTAAAGTGGTGGCCGCTCGCATTAGCGGTGAGGTCGGAGCATAATTTATCATTGATTGAGTCTTTGTATTGTCTGGATCGGGGCGCACGATGGTTAACTCCTCTCAATCTCCCCCTAGGGGCATGCGAGTAGTACTTTGCTTCGAGGGCTTCTAGGCTTTCACAATAAGTATATGAGTTCTTCATGACTAATATGAGTTTGTGGACTATAAGCACTCCCACCTATCCGTATTTTGCTAGCCTCTTTGATGTCGTGCATTGCCTGTTCTCACCTCGAGACTTGGTGCAAACTTCGCTGGTGCATCCAAATCACGTGAAATGACTTGCTCTTTCACACATAAGCCCCATATATCTTTCGTCAAAGTAGCCACCATACCAACCTATTATGACATTTCCATAGTCATTCTGTGATATATTGCCATGCAACCTCCACTGTTACTATTCATATGACTTAAGCATTCATTGTCATATTGTTTTGCATGATCATATAGAGCTGACATGATATTTGTGGCATAGTCACCATTCATCATTGTTATACATGTTACGCTAGATCATTGCACATCCTGATACACTGCCAGAGGCATCCATATAGAGCCATATTCTATCAGTTTATCGAGTTGTAAGTAAATACAAGTATGATGCATTCTAGAGTGTTACCCCTACCTATGAGGATAAAAAAATGAAAAAAAGAGGCCAAAAAGAGCCCGTCAAAAAAAGGAAAAAGGAAAAAAAGAGAAAACAAAAAAATGAGAGCAAAAGAGAGAGGGGGCACACTACTATCCCTTTACCACACTTGTGCTTCATAGTAGCACCATGTTCTTCATATAGAGTCTTCATGATTTGTCACTTTCATATACTAGTGGAATTTTTACAATATAGAACTTGGCTTGTATATTCCAATGACGAGCTTCCTCAAATGCTCGAGGTCTTCATGAGCAAGCAAGTTGGATGCACACCCGCTTTGTTTCATATAGAGAGCTTTCATACACTTATAGATTTAGTGCATCCGTTGCATGGCAATCCCTACTCCTCGCATTGATATTGATTGTAAGGCCCCTACATTGCATAACGATCCACCTAGTTGATATGAGACTTTCTCCACTTTTGTCTTCCCTTATAAACCCCAACCATCATTCTCTTTGCCACCCGAAGTGCTAAGTCCATGGCTCACACTCATGTATGGAGTGTAGTTGAAAAGGCTGAAGTGAGAAAAAGTATGATGCAATTGCTTGGTTTGGCACCGGGTACACTTGATTTGATATATTTATGCAAGGAAGACCGAGCATGTCATGCTTATCATAACTAAGTGTATAGAGGTTCCTTTCTTTAGCTTCATTATTATGAAAGGCAATGATGAATTACATGCATGTTTTGTATTATTGTTTTAATATCAAATTGATAGACTATTGCCTTGAATCACTCTTATCTGAATATTCATGCCTTGATTATATTATTCGATCAAGATTGTGCTACGTAGCATTCCACATCAAAAATTATCTTTGTTTTATCATTTACCTACTCGAGGATGAGCAGGAATTAAGATTCGTGATGCTGATACGTCTCCAACGTTATCTATAATTTTTTATTGTTTCATGCCATTATCTTACCACTTCCACATACTTTTCGCAAAAATTTATATTATTTTTGGGACTAACATATTGATCTAGTGCCCAGTGCCTTTGCATGTTTTTGTATTTTCTAGAAAATCTATATCAAACCAAGTCCAAATGCGATAAAGTTTTACAGAGATTTTTTATATGTGAATTTTTGGCGCAAGAATAAACAGAAGAGGGAGTCCACAGGTGCCACAAGGCAGGGGGAGTGCCTACCCCCTAGGGCGTGGCAAGGTGCCTTGTTGGCACCCCATAAGTCGATTGGAGCTCTCCTTCGGACACAAGGAAGATAATATCCAGAAAAAATGTGTTAAAATTTCAGCCCGGTGCAGATATTTAAGATATGGTTTTCGGTTAGAAATAGATATGCGAAACATAGAAGAAAACAGAGAGAGGTCCAATCTAGAGGGGCTCCAGCCCCTTGGGGTGGGGAGACCAAGGATCAGAGGAGGAAACCCTTCTCTCATCAAGGGAGAAGTCCAAGGAAGAAGAAGAAAGAGGGGGCTCTCTCCCCCTCTCTCTTGGTGGTGCCAGAGCACTGTCGAGGGAACCATCATGACAGTGATTGATGACCGACAAGTATAGGGGATCAATCGTAGTCCTTTCGATAAGTAAGAGTGTTGAACCCAACGAGGAGCAGAAGGAAATGACAAGCGGTTTTCAACAATGTAATGTCTGCAAGCACTGAAATAGTCGGTAACAGGTAGTTTGATAGCAAGATAATTTGTAACGAGCAAATAACGGTAACGGTAAATAAAGTGCAGCAAGGTAGCCCAATCCTTTTGTGGCAAAGGATAGGCCAAAACGGTCTCTTATAATAAGCAAAGCATTCTTGAGGGTACACGGGAATTTCATCATATCACTTTCATCATGTTGGTTTGATTCGTGTTCGCTACTTTGATAATTTGATATGTGGGTGGACCGGTGCTTAGGTGATGTTCTTACTTGAACAAACCTCTTACTTATGATTAACCCCCTCACAAGCATCCGCAACTACGAGAAAAGTATTAAGATAAAATCTAACCATAGCATTAAACTTTTGGATCCAAATCGTTCCCTTACGAAGTAGCGAATAAACTAAGGTTTAAGCTTCTGTCACTCTAGCAACCCATCATCTAATAACTACTCCACAATGCATTCCCTTAGGCCCAAATATGGTGAAGTGCCATGTAGTCGACGTTCACATGACACCACTAAGGGAATCACAACATACATATCATCAAAATATCGAACACATATCAAGTTCACATGATTACTTGCAACATGACTTCTCCCGTGACCTCAAGAACAAAAGTAACTACTCACAAATAATAATCATGCTCAAGATTAGAGGGGTATTAAATAACATAATGGATCTGAACATATAATCTTCCACCAAATAAACCATATAGTAATCAACTACAAGATGTAATCAACACTACTAGTCACCCACCAGCACAAATCTAAGGTTCCGGTACAAAGATTGAACACAAGAGATGAACTAGGGTTTGAGAGGAGATGGTGCTGTTGAAGATGTTGATGAAGATGGCCCTCCCAAAGATGGGAGAGTTGTTGGTGATGACGATAACGATGATTTCCCCCTCCTGGAGGGAAGTTCCCCCGGCAGAATCGCTTCGCCTGAGGGCAAAAGTGCTCCTGCCAAAGTTCCGCCTCGAGACGGTGGCGCTTCGTCCCGAAAGTCCTCTCCTTATTTTTTCTAGGTCAAAATGACTTATATACCAAAAGATGGGCACCGAAGGTGGGCCGAGGAGGGCACAACCCACCAGGGCGCGCCTGGGGCCCTGGCGCGCCCAGGTGGGTTGTGCCCACCTAGTGGGCCCCTCTGGTAGTTATTTGCTCCAATAATCCATAAAAAATCTCCGTGAAGTTTCAGCTTATTTGGAGATGTGCAGAATAGGTAGCTCTGACATGCTTTTTCAGGTCCAGAATTCCAGTTGTCGGTATTCTCCCTCTTTGTGTAAACCTTGCAAATTATGAGAGAAAAGGCATTAGAATTACTCCCAAAAGCATTATTATGCATAAAAATATTATAAATAACAGTAGGAAAACATGATGCAAAATGGACGTATCAACTCCCCCAAGCTTAGACCCCACTTGTCCTCAAGCAAAAACCGAAATCAAAAAACATGTCCACATGCTTAGAGAGAGAGGTGTCGATAAAAACAAAATATGGACATAGAAGCATCATGCATATTATTATAACAGAAAAGAACTTTAACATAAACTTTATCAAATAACTTTTATCATATAACTTCTCATGAACAAGTACCAATTCATGACAACACTGAAGTATAAAGCATAAACCGTATTGAATACCAACAAACTATGTTCTCAGTCAACTTTGCAACTGCAATTCATCATATTTTCAGGAAGGGTCATGTGTCGGAGCCTTTTGGCAAGTCCACATACTCAACCATCATTTAACCTTTTATGATTGCTAACACTCACAGCATACCCATGAACAAAAAGTTTCAACCAGACACATAGAAAGATAGGGGCTTATAGTTTCGCCTCCCAACGTATTCACCTCAAGGGTGATGTCAACAATAATAACTCATGCCCACTCATATCCAACTGGATATATGTGCCTAGATCTTTCCTCACCACATGATGCTTGCAAAAAGAGAAAATAAAAAAAGGAATAGGGAAGAATACTTTGACTCATACATAAAAGTAAATGCATAAAAGTAAAAGATAGGCCCTTCGCAGAGGGAAGCAGAGGTTGTCATGCGCTTATTTGTTTGTATGCCAAATCCCTTAATGCAAAAGAACGTCATGTTATATTACCCCTTATGATAGCAACCTTTATTATGCAGTATGTCGCTTTTATTCTTTGCCATCACAAGTTCATACAACGCTCAATTTTCTCTTACACTAAATGATCCAACACATTTAGAAGCAATTTTTATTGCCTTATTGCATCGATGACAACTTACTTGAAGGATCTTACTCAATCCATAGGTAGGTATGGTGGACTCTCAAAATAAGATTTGGGTTAAGAGTTTTTGGATGCACAAGTAGTATCTCTACTTAGTGCGGAATTTTTGGCTAGAAAAGATATTGAGCAAGCACCACATGTTAAAGGATCTATGACAATATAACTTGTATGTGAATATGAAGAAACATAAATCATTACGTTGTCTTCCTTTTCCAACGTCAACTATTTTGACACAAAATATTTAATGGGGGCTCACAATCATAAAATGTGTCCAAGATAGTGTATTTGCATGTGAATCTTCTCTTCCCTTATTAATTCTTTCATGAGTTGCATCATTGATCAATGCTATGTTTGTCAATCTCCAACAAATTTTACCACTTATACTTTTCCTTATGTGATGTCATTACTTACCATAAGATTAGCATATGATCTTATTCATTTATTTTCCTTTCTTTTTATTGAAACATTAAAGTAAAGAAACAAAAATCAAGCTACTCTTTATTATATATCTCGAACACGATTACATAGATAGATAGATTGCTAGGCAAGCACTCAAAAGGAAAGGATCGAACTAAACTTTTATTCAACTAAATCATAGGAAAACTAAAGATCGAACTAAAATAGATGAAAGCAAAGATAGTGGTGATGATACGATACCGGGACACCTCCCCCAAGCTTGGCACAAGCCAAGGGGAGTGTCCATACCATGAACTCAAGTCTCCTTTGGTGATGAAGAAGGTGGTGGTGGTGATGAGGTAGTAGCGATCTTATCTTCCGGTTTCCATGGCAATGGCTCACCATCATAAGAGGAGGAGCGAGTCTTGCGAGTCCTGCAACTGGTAGCCAAACTCGTACCTTTAAACCTTGCCTCATATTCAAAGACTTTGTTTTGGAGATCATAGATTTGGCTTTGCAGAAAGTTGATTTGCTCATTGAAGGTGAAGACGATGTCCATGGATTTGCCATCCACCTTGAGATCATGGGTATAATCCGCAATCATGAGGTGATTGGCATTGAGTCCATGTTCCACCATCCCCTTGCACTTGAAGACCTCCTGCTCCATAGCTTCAAGCCTAGCATCCACGCTCCCCGTCCCCTTGGGACCCTGGACGACCCGGGTGTGGAGCACCCCCTCATGCATCTCAATGGCTTGAGGGTGCTGCATCACCTCCCGCAAATACGGGTTGATGACGTTCTCGAAGAACTTGTCCTTGGAGGAGCTCGAAGCGGCCATGGGATCTAGATCTGTCAGAAAACAGCAAGAAAGAAAAACAGAAGATTTCTCCATGATACGGTGTTCAATACATTCGGGGGGTATATAAAGATTTTTTATCTTAGAAAATAAGCAAACGGGAGGAAAACGGAGTCGGGAAGGTTCCTGAGGTGGGCACAACCCACCTGGGCGTGCCAGGGGGCCCAGGCACACCCTGGTGTCTTGTGCCCCCCTCGGGTGCCTTCCTGGTTGTTTCTTATTTTCCTAATTTTTAAAATATACCAAAACTGACAGAAAATATTTTTGTGGATTTTTTGGAGTCCGTTTACTTACCGTATCACGTGCCTCCTCCTTTTTAATTATTCTGGAGTGTTCCGGAAGGTCTTTTTTATGTGTTCCTCAGGTGTCATGGTTTGAATAATATTGCTTTCAACATTAATAGGAGTACCTGAGATATAGTGTTCAATTCTTTGCCCATTGACCACCTTCGGATTAGTATCTTCGGCATTATTCATTTTAATAGCTCCAGAGCGATAAACCTCATCGATGATATATGGTCCTTCCCATTTAGAGAGAAGTTGAAATGAGAGTTATATAGAAGAACATATTCTCCAACTTTGAATTCCCGCTTTTGGATTCTTTTATCATGCCATCTTTTAACTTTTTCTTTAAACAACTTGGCATTTTCATAAGCTTGGGTTCTCCATTCATCTAGTGAGCTAATATCAAATAACCTCTTTTCACCGGCAAGTTTAAAATCATAGTTGAGTTCTTTAATTGCCCAATATGCTTTGTGTTCTAACTCTAGAGGCAAATGACAAGCTTTTCCATAAACCATTTTATAGGGAGACATACCCATAGGATTTATATAAGTTGTTCTGTAGGCCCAAAGTGCATCATTAATTTCTTAGACCAATTCTTTCGGGACCTATTGACAGTTTTTTGTAATATTAGTTTTATTTCTCTATTGCTAAGTTCAACTTAACCACTAGATTGAGGGTGATAGGGTGATGCAATTCTATGGTTAACATCATATTTAGCAAGTATTTTACGAAAATCACCATGAATAAAGTGTGAACCACCATCGGTCATTAAATATCTAGGGACTCCAAACCCTGGGAAAATAACTTCTTTAAGCATTTTAATGTAAGTTTTATGATCAGCACTACTAGTTGGAATAGCTTCTACCCACTTAGTAACGTAATCAATAGCAACCAAAATGTGAGTATACCCATTAGAGGAAGGAAAAGGTCCTATATAATCAAAGCCCCAAACATCAAATGGTTCAACAGCAAGTAAATAATTCATAGGCATTTCTTGATGCTTACCAATATTACCAATTCGTTGACATTCATCAGAAGATAAAACAAACTTACGGGCATCCTTGAAGAGAGTAGGCCAATAAAAACCAGATTGCAATACCTCGTGAGCAGTTCTATCTCCTGCATGATGCCCTCCATAAGCTTCGGAGTGACATTTCCGTAGGATTTGTTCCTATTCGTGCTCAGGTACACAACATCTAATAATACCATCTACTCCTTCTTTATAAAGATGTGGGTCATCCCAAAAGTGATGTCTTAAATCATAGAAGAATTTTTTTCTTTTGTTGGTATGTGAAACTAGGTGGTATGTATTTAGCAACAATATAATTAGCATAGTCAGCATACTAAGGAGTGTTATGAGAAACATTTATTGCAGCTAATTGCTCATCAGGAAAGCTATCATCAATAGGTAATGGGTCATCAAGGATATTCTCTAACCTAGATAAGTTATCAGCTACGGGGTTCTCAGCTCCTTTCCTATCAGTGGTATGTAAATCAAATTCTTGTAGCAAGAGAACCCACCTAATGAGTCTAGGTTTAGCATCTTTCTTTTCCATAAGATATTTAATAGCAGCATGATCGGTGTGAACAGTGACTTTAGAATCAACAATGTAAGATCTGAATTTGACACAAGCAAACACAACTGCTAAAAATTCTTTTTCAGTAGTAGCATAATTTCTTTGGGCACTGTCTAGAGTTTTGCTAGCATAATGAATAACATTTAGTTTCTTATCAACTCTTTGTCCTAGAACAGCACCAATAGTATAATCACTAGCATCACACATAATTTCAAAAGGCAAGTTCCAATCAGGTGGTTGAACAATAGGTGTAGAAATTAAGGCTTTCTTAAGTGTTTCAAAGGCTTCTACACAATCATCATCAAAAACAAATGGAACATCCTTTTGTAAAAGATTTGTAAGAGGCCTAGAAATTTTAGAGAAGTCTTTAATAAACCTCCTATAGAAACCAGCATGACCTAGGAAACTACGAATACCTTTTATATCTCTGGGACATGGCATTTTCTCAATTGCATCAACTTTAGCTTTGTCCACCTCAATGCCTCGTTCAGAAATTTTATTACCCAAGACAATACCTTCATTAACCATAAAGTGGCACTTCTCCCAATTCAAGACAAGATTAGTTTGCTCACATCTCTGCAAAACTCGATCAAGGTTGCTTAAGCAATCATCAAAAGAAGTTCCATACACAGAAAAATCATCCATGAAAACCTCAACAATCTTTTCACAAAATTTAGAGAATATAGCAGTCATACATCTTTGAAAGGTAGCAGGTGCATTGCATAAACCAAAAGGCATACGTCTATAAGCATCAGTTCCAAATGGGTAAGTAAAGGTGGTTTTCTCTTGATCAGGTTGTGAAACAGGTATTTGAGAAAAACCAGAATATCCATCTAGGAAGCAAAAGTGTGTGTGCTTTGATAATCTTTCTAGCATTTGATCAATAAAAGGCAAAGGGTAATGATCTTTTCTAGTTGCTTTATTTAATTTTCTAAAATCAATTACCATTCTATATCCAGTAACAATTCTTTGTGGTATAAGTTCATTTTTATCATTAGGAACAACAGTAATACCTCCCTTCTTAGGGACACAATGAACGGGACTTACCCATCTACTATCAGCTATGGGATAGATTATACCTGCTTCCAAAAGCTTTAATATCTAAGTTCTTACCAGTTTTTTCATTTTGGGATTCAATCGTTGTTGATGATCAACAGAGAGTGGGACTAATGCCCTTAAGATCATCAAGAGTATATCCAATAGCAGCACGGTGCTTCTTCAGAATTTTCAATAATCTTTCTTCTTCATGTTCTGAAAGGTTAGCACTAATAATAACACGATATATCTTTTTCTCATCAAGATAAGCGTATTTCAAAGTGTCAGGCAATTGTTTTAGTTCAAACATAGGATCACCTTTAGGTGGAGGAGGACCTCCTAGAGTTTCAATAGGCAAGTTATGTTTGAGCAGAGGTCGTTGTTCAAAGAAAATTTTATCTATCTCATTTCTTTCATGCATGTGCATATCATTTTCATGGTCTAGCAAATATTGTTCTAGTGGATCAGTAGGAGGCACGGCAATAGAAGCAAGACCAATTATTTCATCCTTACTAGGTAATTCATTCTTATGAGGTTGTCTATTAAACTTGGAAAAATTAAATTCATGAGACTCATCACCAAAGCTAATACTGACAGTTTGTTTATGCCAATCTATAGTACCATTGACAGTGTTCAAGAAGGGTCTTCCAAAGATAATGGGACAAAAGTCATCTTGTGGGGAAACAAGAACTAGAAAATCAGTAGGGTATTTTATTTTCCCACACAAGACTTCAACATCTCTAACAATCCCAAGTGGTGTGATGGTGTATCTATTAGCAAGTTTAATAGTAACATCTATGTCTTCTATTTCAGCGGGTGCTATGTCATTCATAATTTCTTGGTAAAAGGTAAAAGGAATAGCACTCACGCTAGCACCTAAATCGCATAAACCATGATAATAGTGATCTCCTATTTTAACTGAGACAACGGGCATGCCAACAACAGGTCTATGTTTATCTTTTTCATCAGGTTTGGCAATTCTAGCAGCTTCATCACAGAAGTAAATAACATGCCCATCAATATTTTCTACCAGGAGATCTTTAACCATAGCAACACTAGGTTCTACTTTAATTTGTTCAGCAGGTTTAGGTGCTCTAATATGACTTTTGCGAACCACAGTTGAAACCTTAGCATGTTCCTTTATCCTAACAGGGAAAGGTGGTTTTTCAATATAAGCAGTAGGCACAACTGGATCAACATTATAGATAATAGTTTCATCTTTAGCTATGACCGGTTCTTTAGTTTCTTCTTTAATAGGTGGGTGATATTTAAACCACTTCTCCTTAGGGAGATCAACATGAGTAGCAAATGATTCACAGAAAGAGGCTACTATCTCAGAGTCAAATCCATATTTAGTGCTAAACTTTTGAAAAGCATCGGTATTCATAAAAGATTTAACACAATCAAATTCAAGCTTAATACCTGACTCTTTACCTTCGTCGAGTTCCCAATCTTCAGAGTTGCATTTAATTCTTTCTAAAAGATCCCACCTGAATTCAATAGTCTTCTTTATAAAAGAACCAGTACAAGAAGTATCGAGCATGGATTAATCATCACGAGAAAGCCGAGCATAAAAATTCTGAATAATAATTTCTCTTGAGAGCTCATGATTGGGGCATGAATATAACATTGACTTAAGCCTCCCCCAAGCTAGAGCGATACTTTCCCCTTCACGAGGCCAAAAATTATATTTATAATTCCGATCACGATGAACTAGATGCATAGGATAATTTTTTTTGGTGAAATTCCAATTTCAATCGATTCCAGTTCCAAGATCCAATATCATCGCATAGCCTATACCATGCCAATGCTTTTCCCTTCAAAGATAAAGGGAAAACCTTCTTCTTAGCTTCATATCCGGGCAAACCTGCAAACTTAAATAATCCACAAATTTCATCCACATATATCAAGTGCATATCAGGATGTTCGGTTCCATCTCCTGCATAAGAATTAGCTAGCAGTTATTCTATCATACCCGAAGGAATTTCATAACCAATATTTTCAGTAGGTGCAGTAGGTTGAGGGGCAACTAATTGTGGTTCCAGTCGAGGTGAAGATACCCGAACAAACCCCTCAAAGGATGATTCTCCATAGTAACAAGTGACAATAAATTTTAGCACGTAGTAATAATTTTTCCTTACCGATTTCCACTTACCAAGAGCACTTCACTCCTCGGCAACGGAGCCAGAAAAGAGCCTTGATGATCCACAAGTATAGGGTATCAATCGTAGTCCTTTCGATAAGTAAGAGTGTCGAACCCAACGAGGAGCAGAAGGAAATGACAAGCGGTTTTCAGCAAGGTAATGTCTGCAAGCACTGAAATAGTCGGTAACAGGTAGTTTGATAGCAAGATAATTTGTAACGAGCAAGTAATGGTAACGGTAAATAAAGTGCAGCAAGGTAGCCCAATCCTTTTGTGGCAAAGGACAGGCCAAATTGGTCTCTCATAATAAGCAAAGCATTCTTGAGGGTACACGGGAATTTCATCATATCACTTTCATCATGTTGGTTTGATTCGTGTTCGCTACTTTGATAATTTGATATGTGGGTGGACCGGTGCTTAGGTTATGTTCTTACTTGAACAAACCTCCTACTTATGATTAACCCCCTCGCAAGCATTCGCAACTACGAGAAAAGTATTAAGATAAAATCTAACCATAGCATTAAACTTTTGGATCCAAATCGTTCCCTTACGAAGTAGCGCATAAACTAGGGTTTAAGCTTCTGTCACTCTAGCAACCCATCATCTAATAACTACTCCATAATGCATTCCCTTAGGACCAAATATGGTGAAGTGCCATGTAGTCGACGTTCACATGACACCACTAAGGGAATCACAACATACATATCATCAAAATATCGAACACATATCAAGTTCACATGATTACTTGCAACATGACTTCTCCCGTGACCTCAAGAACAAAAGTAACTACTCACAAATAATAATCATGCTCAAGATCAAAGGGGTATTAAATAGCATAATGGATCTGAACATATAATCTTCCACCAAATAAACCATATAGTAATCAACTACAAGATGTAATCAACACTACTAGTCACCCACAAGCACCAATCTAAGGTTCCGGTACAAAGATTGAACACAAGAGATGAACTAGGGTTTGAGAGGAGATGGTGCTGTTGAAGATGTTGATAGAGATGACCCTCCCAAAGATGGGAGAGTTGTTGGTGATGACGATGACGATGATTTCCCCCTCCGGGAGGGAAGTTCCCCCGGCGGAATCGCTCCGCCGATGGGCAAAAGTGCTCCTGCCCAAGTTCCGCCTCGAGACGGTGGCGCTTCATCCCGAAAGTCCTCTCCTTATTTTTTCTAGGTCAAAATGACTTATATACCGGAAGATGGGCACCGGAGGTGGGCCGAGGAGGGCACAACCCACCAGGGCGCGCCTGGGGGCCCTGGCGCGCCCAGGTGGGTTGTGCCCACCTGGTGGGCCCCCTCTGGTAGTTATTTGCTCCAATAATTCTTAAATAATCCATAAAAAAACTCCATGAAGTTTCAGCTTATTTGGAGATGTGCAGAATAGGTAGCTCTGACGTGCTTTTTCAGGTCCAGAATTCCAGCTGCCGGTATTCTTCCTCTTTGTGTAAACCTTTCAAATTATGAGAGAAAAGGCATTAGAATTACTCCCAAAAGCATTATTATGCATAAAAACATTATAAATAACAGTAGGAAAACATGATGCAAAATGGACGTATTAGTGATCTACATCAACAACTTCACTATTGTTATCACCAACTCGCCCCCCATGTATACGGCTGTGAAACCTCTCTATTCCCGTTGTAATCTCTACTTGAACATGGTGGTTTATGCTACATATTATTATCCAATGATGTATTGCCATCCTATGATGTTTGAGTAGACCCCTTTTGTCCTACGGGTTAATTGAGGTATGGTGTGATTGATATGAGTTATATGTTAATATGGTGTTGTCCTAGGGTGTTCTTCGTGTCATGCAAGTGTGTGGGATTACCACTATATGGTGTTGCATTTGTTCAGGATTTGCTTACTGTCAAGGTTGCGTGACCGACAGAAACACAAACTCGGGTAAGCGGGTTGTTGCGTATGGGATTAAAGAGGACTTTACACTTAAGGCTATGGTTGGGTTTTTACCTTAATGATCTTTAGTAGTTGCAGATGCTTATTAGAATTTCAATCATAAGTGCATGTGATCCAAGTACGGAAAGTGTGTTAGCTTACCCTCTCCCTCATTGCATATAACTAGTCTGTGTCATATTCAATTGCCTATGGACAATCTTTCTCATTGTTACACAAAAGCTCTCTACTAAACTAATTAACTTTTATTATCTTGCAAAGTACTTCTAGTTTTATTCTTGCAAAGTAGCTTTATTATTGTTCTAGATAAACAAAACATTGGTGTGCGTAGTGTTGTATCAGTGGTCGATAGAATTTGAAGAGAATACAAATTCTAACTTTAGCACCTCGTTGGGTTCGACACTCTTAATTATCAAAAAAGTTACAATTGATCATGTATACTTGTGGGTTATCACTGACGCACCAGCACCGCGATGGCCACGCCAATCATCGGGTCGACTTGAGTACATAGGCTGGTTCTTGAAGGTGTCGCTGACAACCGCCGGCCTGAATGACCGCGCGGGGTTAATGGACGCGCCCGTGGGAGAGCCCGCCGCCAACACACATGCGCCCGTCACGAGCCTGACTACTAGCGCGCATAGCGCCGTCGTCGCGAGCCCCTTCCTGCAGCTGGACTGAAGTTGCACCATGACCGGCGAGGCAGGTGGTCACCGGCGAGGTCGCCGCCGTCAAGAACGGAGCTTCACGTGAGTCGTCGGCCGACCACAAGGAGGCCTCTGCGTGAAGAAAATTTATCCTCGACCGCCTCCAGACGGAGTATATTTGGAGATGGCATAGGCGCCAGAGGATAAATTATCCTCCTCTATACATTTTAGGGGATCGACTAGGGCATAAGGGAGTAAAATCAAAATTATCCTCCACTAAACGCCAGATAGGGGTTCGGTTAGATATGCTCTTACCGAGGTGGGACTAAACAATAATACACTGTTGTTTTGCTCTCCACATCTGCATCTGCGCGCCCCTCCCACTGACCCAAAAGCCCAGCGACAAAACCTTCATGTAGACCAGACCTCTCACTGAATCTAGATGATGCCCCACGTGTTGCTGCGGAAACCTTGGTAAAACATATGCATAAATAGATGCTAAAAAAACTAAAACTATTGAAGAAAAAAGCTCTTCGGATGTATTTTGAAAACAATAAAGTATCTCAAGCACGTGAAAAAATATTGTATAAAAAGCAGAATCTATTGGATTGAAGTCAAATGTGTAACATGACCTATATATATTTGCTCCAAGACATACAACGTACAAATATATGTAGGTTATGCTACAAAAATGTGTGACATGACCGTCTATGCCCGCACAAAAATAAGTGAAGCAAACTAACATGCATGGTTGTTGAGGTGGCATGGATGTGTGAATAGATGAGTGCACAAATTATAACTTATGACCACACGCATGATTTGATAATGTGACATAGTTGTATGAAGAGAGAAAATAGGTAGTGGGTTGTAAGAGCATCTACAGCCGGGTCTCTCATACCCGTCTCAAACGTCCGGACAAGCCGTCCAGTCACTGACCGGTCACAAAAATTCGACCCAACCGGACCTCTCAAACGGGCCTCAAACGCCCGGGCTGACCGGCACCCCTCATATCCAGCCCAAATATAGGGTGGATATGGGGCGGCCCGGGCACGCCCGGGCGCGCCCACCACGGACCCCACAAGAAACCCCCAATCCGGGCGGCGAGCTCAAACCCTAGCTCACTCTCTCCCTCTCTCGCTCCGTCCGTCCATTCCTCTCCCTCTCCGGTTCCGATCCCATCCACCACCATGAGCAGCTCCGGCAGCGACTCCGGCTCGGGGCTCGACTACGAGGAGGAGATGGCCCTCCGCATTGCGCTGGAGCGGTCCAAGGTCAAGACCGGCGGCAGCTCTGGATCTGGCGCGTCGCCGCACCTCCTGCGTCAGAGCAGCGCGGACGCCGGAGCTGGACCCTCCCGGCCCGCGCGCAGCGACGCCCGGTCAGCACAGTCTGCGCCGGCACCACGTCATCTCCTTCCCCCGTCATCCTCTCCTGCACGCGGCCAGCGCTGGGTGCTTGTGCCCGCGGCTCCGGCTCGCACACGCACTCCAGAGTCGGAGGCACGCGCCGCGCGCTGCGAGAGGCAGCGTGCACGGGAGAGGGAGGCGACGGAGTAGTTCGCCCGCCGCCGCCGCGGGATGGAGCCGGATGCCGACGAGGACGCGCGTCTCCTCGCCTGGGTGTACCGCCGCTCCCTCACGAAGGCGGAGATGGACGCTCGCCGCCTCCGACGGGAGAACGCCAAGGCGCTCCGGCTAGCCATTGAGCAGTCGGAGCGCGAGCCGATGGAGGCAGCAGCGAAGAAGGCTCGGGTGGCAAGGCTGAAGCGGGAGCAGGACAGGGCGGTCCGTCTGATGAAGGGGCTCATCGTCCTCTCCGACTCCGACTCCGACGGCGGCGACAGCGGCACCTCGTCGTCCGACGAACAAGACCCTCCACCAGCCTCGGACGCCTATAGCTCCGCCGGCGACCGGAAGGGCAAAGGCCCGGCGAGGAAGTGGTGATTCCGGCCCCCCTCCTCCTCAATGTTTATATTGTTTTAGTTGTAGAAGTTTATGAACTTGTCCGTGGATGAACTGTGATCTTTTGGATGCGGTGAAGTATGTTTACATCCGTTTGCAGTCGATCTTGTGTTTCTTTGCAGCTCAATTTTGTTGTCCATCGTCTGATCACGTAGGATAGATCAACGTGTGCATGGATAGTATGGATATAAGACGCCGGATATGAGATACGCGGATGCAGGACGGCAAATTTGAGGTGTGCCTGGTTACTGCCCGCGGACGCGCCCGTGCGCGTCCACGGACGTTTGAGGGGCCGGATTTGCCATATGTGGCTGTAGATGCTCTAACTATTTAAGAATAGAAGATGCATCCCACCACGTGGCCAGATCAGTAGAGAGCCAGAGCATTTCCACTCTCGATTTATATTTAAAAAAAATCTTCCACTCGCTTGTGCCTCGTAGTGCGTCTGATCTGATGGCCCGGTGAACAGAAGAATAATGAATGAGCGCTAATTAACTTGGAACGGTGGTGCATTGATCAACTTCGCTCCTTCAATGTTCAAGTCATCCCCGGCAACCTGTCGACCTGCCCGATCTTGGCCAGAACTCATTCAGCATCTCAGCAACCGGTTTGAATGGGGTGGGCACTGGCCATGAATTGTAGAGGAGCCAGGCGACTTGTCCAGTGTGACATCAAGGATGAAGGACCTGGTCCCGGATCTCGGGAAGTTGCCGCAGAAATCCAGAACAATATTTTATTTTACATGTGTAGACAGGGTAAAGTGCAAAGAAACTTAAGAATTTTGTTTTCAAATACGCACGACTGTGCTTACTATATACTCCATCTGTAAACTAATATAAAAGTGTTTAGATCATTAAAATAGTAATCTAAACACTCTTATATTAGTTTACGGAGGGAGTATTAAAAAGAGGATGAGGAGCCCTCCACATTGGATGCTACATGTTACACGTACACCAACTTCACACGGAATCCATCTAATACATGGCTAACTTCTTGCATCCACCCACCTAGCTAACGCATGTAGCATCGGCACCACGTCTCCTTTTAAGATTTCTGCTTGCTTCCAACTTGTGCCTTCTTAAGGAATGGTTCTGAATTGACTGCCAATCTGTCACAGTAGAGCCTAGAAATACAGGCAATTCTTCCAGAAATCCGTTGGTGCTCCCGGAAGCGTGCGGTCCTGCGCGAGAAAATATTTTTTGAAATGTCAAAAAAATTCCAACAAAAATTATATCTGTTCTTTGTCACATCCAAATGCTACATACAAATTTGTAGGCAAAAATATTAAACATTTTGGCTTGTAAAAAAACAAAAAAAAAACACCAAATGTTACCGAAAAATGTCACCCTAAATTTGTTTTTTTCACCAGCGAAACACCACTGCTCCGTTTTATATGAAAACTTTCAAGGATACTTGCGACACTAACACGAACATCTACAAAAAAATTCAGTATTTTTTTGAAAATATTTACTATATTTTTTTACTATTCACACGGGAGCGCGTGCTCCCTGGAGCCAAAATGTCATTCTCCAATTCTTCAGCTATGAACCTATGTCATACCAGCGCATGTATCACAGTATCAGTGGGAAAAGTTAGGAGCAATCATGGGAACTTCAACCAAGAATTTGCAAGAGGAAGCAGCAGTGCACCCAACGGAGTAAACCATACCAGAAGATCAAAACAAGTACATAAGGATGTGTTTGGTAATCCATACCAGAAGATCAAAACAAATTGATAAGGGTGTGTTAGGTCAGTTAGCGAAGCATGAACCAAATATTAGGAGGGGGCAAAATGAGTATGACATAAAAAAGGCTAGGGTGATCAGAAATGGCGGAGGATTAGTAAAGCGATTAGCAAAAATATAAGCATATTTGGTAAAATTTCCTCTAGAAAGAGGTCCAAGGCCCGGTATTGTCCCGCCTACGCTCCGCCATTGCGTTAGGTAGCCTGCACGATCATGGCATGGCTAGTTAAAACTATTTGATTTTTGAATGGAAAAAATAGTTTAGACTGTTAGGACATCTCTAATGCTGATCCACAAATTTACTTCCGCATCCGCCTGCGGACAGGGAGACTAGTTCACGGACATGAATACGGGAGCCGGCCATCCAATACACTTCAAACACTGTTTGAACTAACCAGGCAAAATTCATGCAAACACGGCAGATTTTCATATAAACCGGAGCACATTCATTACAATTTGGACATTTTTCACTAGAAAAAGCAGCCGGAGCCTAAACCTATCCTACGACCGCGCCCGTCGTCCACTTTCTTTGTATTCCACATCGGCGACGACATCCTCCATCTGTCGTCTCCATGAGCGGTGGCGGGGTTAAACACCCATGAAGTGAAGGTGCGGTCCCCGAGGAGGAAGATTAGAACATTGGAGACGGACCCGCCCACTTGGGACACAATGCCCTCCCGCCTCCCATGCCCTACTCATCCTAGAAGGAGTCCACGACCTGTCCATCGCCGACACTGGTGGACGTGAGGTCGATGATGGACGTGGACGGTCCGTCACTGTCCACCTGCCACATGCGCCCTCGAAAGTTGGATGGCGGCGCGTAGGACTTGTAGTTGGAGTCCTCGACCACCGTGCCGCCAGCGCGTGTGTGGCCGCGTATGCGTCTAGCTGCGCCGACTCTGCGTTGCGGGCGGCCTCGTAGAGCGCCCGCTACTCCGCAACGAAGTTCGGGTTCGCCGCGGCCATGTCGACCACGCCCTCCTCGCTTGCGCGGTCGCCATAGATTTGGCCCACCGTCAGCTGGTGCTGCTCGAGGAGGAACAAATTGTACCTCTGCTCCTCTTGCACCTACCAGAACGCCGACATAGGAGCCGACGCAGGCTGCTCCTCCTCCGCCATGGCGTCTTCGTAGTTCGCTCACGCCTGCTCCATGGTCAGGCCGGCATGCACAGGCGCGGGGTCTAGCACCGTGTCATCGTCGGAGCTCGTCTCCATCGTAGGGTCATCGTCGGAGACCTGGGCGAGCTGGCTGACGTGCCGTGCTCAATTCGCCAGGCGTGACGTGTCTGTCAGGCGGCTGCAAGGGAGGCCACCTCGTGCTTCTGCTCCGAAGACAGGCTCTCCCACATCGCCCTAGAGCTTGCAGTCATGGTAGATGCGGTGCAAGGGAGGAGGATGTGAAGCGAAAGTGTTGTGGTGTGGAGTTAAGTTGGGTGTGACCGCCTTTAAATAGCAAATTCCGATTTTGGATGTTTCAATATACTACATACGGACTAAATTAATGAACGAACACACTAAAATGTGTTTATATACATCTAGTTTAGAACAAGTTAGAACATCCTTTATATTTGTGAACGGAGAAAATAGTCTTCTTAGAACCGAGCTCCAGTAGTTTTCTCAGACAACATGACCCAATATGCTTTTGCATACTCCTAGGGTGCATAGAGTAATAGTGTTGATCGTCCTGTCTAGCGCAATGAAGACATTTAACAACATAAAATACCATATCCCTCTTTGTAGAAAATCAAAGAATATCTCCACACCAGTGTCATACTAGAGGACAAAATTCAACGTCCTGGAATGTCCCACCAAACCTCATGTGTCGTTGTAGCTCCTCTTCCTAAACAGGAGCGAAAACTATTCATAAATTTGACCCCGTACCAAGAACAATAATTGGTTCTTAGTCGTCAACCCGGATGTTTCAAGAGCAAAATCAGCACTATAGTCCTGTATTTACAAACTGAAGGTATGTTTGGAGAATGTAAAGAAAAATATACCCCGAAAGTGTAACTATTGACATACTACTAGTTACAAACTATGTTATTCACGGGGAAAGACCATTTCTGATCCATCAACCGTCAACTAGTTTTGACTCTAGTAGCAGACACTTTGGAGCCTAAGTTTTTGAAAGTAGACTTCTCTTTTCCTGTCACTATTACTCCCTTCGTTCATAAATATCAGATGTTTTAATCTTTTTCTAAAATTGGGTGTATATAGACACGTTTTAATGGGTTTGTTCACTCATTTCAGTCTATCTATAATCCATATATCTGAAACATCTTATATTTGTGAATGGAGGTAGGTAGTACTCCATTCTTAAATACAAGTCTTTTTAGAGATTTTAATATGAACTACATACGGATGTATACAGAGGTATTTTAGAGTGTAGATTCACTTATTTTGTCCCTATGCAGTCTATATTGAAATCTTTAAAAAGACTTATATTTAGAAATGAAGGTTAGTATTGCCTTTGTGTTACTCGTGGTCACTCAACTTGCATGATGCGCTCACATGAGTCATCGAACTCTAAAATCGCTCGTTAAATCCACTCGACTTGGTGACGAGCTCCAGAATGGTCAGAACAAGCCACACATGCTCTTTTTGTTGACGTGGTCATCCTTATGGAGGAGAAACTATGAGGATCCATGCTCACTAACAGGACACTGATATGTGGGGTAAACATGACAACATTCCGATTTCTCACTAGGATGGCGTGTTTTGGACCATATGATTTATGCTTGCAAAGTTTAGTTGGTCAGGTGGGCATTTTCACAGTTGGGTGACTAAAGTTCACGCATCATGAAAGTTGAATGAGGAATTTTACTCTAGACGAAGCTATTTGTCGGATTATTTATTTACCCATATTAATATCACAAATCAGGACATATATGCAATTAACAAGGCCTTAATCCCACATGAGCACAATACCATCACAAGCACCAATTACACATTGATCAACCTCGATTTTCCGTCGGAACATTATACGGCGTTGCTACTAGGTGAAGTTGGTTCCTTCTCCTTGTTGTAAAGCCCACGATCATGTCCATATCAAGCTCATCCGGCTTAATTCCGCCCGGGAGGCTCCAGTCAAAGTAGTACAGAAGTCGTGCAAGGAGAAGCTCCAACGCAGCTAGCCCAAAGGTACCGCCAGGGCACATCCTCCTCCCGCTCCCGAAAGGTATGAACGTGAACTGTGTGCCGTTGTAGTCCACCGTGGTGTCCTCGAACCTCTCCGGCCTGAACTCCTCCGCGTCATTCCAATTCTCAGGGCTCCTTGCTATCGCCCATGCATTAACCATTATCCTAGAGCCCTCCGAAACCTCAAATCCACCGATGTTGCAGGTCTCCTGACAGACGCGGGGGAGCAGAAGCGGCACCACCGGGTGCAGCCGCATGCCCTCCTTGATCACCATCTTCGTGTATTTCAGCTTGTCCATTTGGCCTTCGTGATCTTCTGGACTCTTGTTGTCCAATGTTTGTCGCACCTCTGCCTGCGTCTTGGCCATCACCTCTGGGTTTCTCATGAGCTCGGACATAATCCACTCAACCGTTGACGACGTTGTTTCCGTCCCTGCCGTGAACAAGTCCTATTTGACAAGCGTTGGGAGTTAATTCGAGTAATGATATCAATTTTAGCACAATAGCTATATGTAAAATTGACTGAATTTGCAATTTGGATAAGTCGATTTTGTGGGAGGAGGACGTTTGAAGGGGGAAGAAAACTGAAAGAAAAAGAAATAAGAATGGCCGTTGAATCTTAATCTAATGACCCAAAAAAATCAACTTACCTAAAATAAATATTCAGACGACTTGCACAAGTTTAGATATTGCACAGCGATAGTTCTAACTCTGTGAGAAACAATTCGGAGAGCAGGCCGGCCTTTCAGCACTTACCACTATGATTGCCTTGATGTTTGTGGTGCCTATGGGGAACTCAAGCTCGCCATCCTCCTTGATTCTAAGCATGACGCTGAGAAGGTCGTCATCTCCGGCCGTAGTCGTCTTCTTCTTTTCCTCTCGCCGCGCCTCGCACCCAGCGATGATCCTGTCAAACACGTTGTCGAGCTGCCGGCGCACACGCCAGAGCCGGCGTTTCAGCCCAGTGACGACGTCCACGAACCGCAGGGACGGGAAGAGGTCCCCGATGCAGAACCCGCCGCTGGTGTCGAGCGCCACCTGGATCGCAGACAAGAACCGCTCTTGAAGCTCGGCGTCGCACCCGTCGCCGAACGTCGCCTTTGCGGTGATCGTGTTCGTGCACCACACGAGCAGCTTCCCGAGGTTGACCGGTTCGCCGCTTCCGGCGGCGGCGGCGTGGATATTACTGACGAGGGACAGGGTCTCGCTGTCCCTGATGGGCGCGAACTGCCTCACCTTCCGCGTGCTCAGGAGCTCCACCAGGCAGAGCTTTCGCAGCGTCCTCCAGTAGGCGCCGTATGGCGCAAAGGCGATGTCAGTGTTTCCGTAGCCCACGATCTCCGTGGACAGAAGGCTCGGCCGCGACGCGAAGTTGAGGTTGTTGTCCCGGAGCACCTCCTGAGCCGCCGCCGGCGAGGAGGTCACGACGGTGTCGACCTGGCCCAGCCGCAGGTACATCACCGGGCCGTGCTTCCTGGCCAGGTCCCGGAGAGCGACTTGCGGCGTCTCCGTAAGGAGGTGGAGGAGGCTTCCGATGAAGGGGAGACGCCGTGGGCCGGGAGGCTGCCTCTTCCTTGAACTTGGTGTTGGTTTGCGGCCAAGCAAGGAAAAGAGAACGATCAGTGAGACGAGGGAAAGGAAGAGGAGGGTGGCTCCGCTTAGCTCCATGGAATTTGATTGCGATGAGCAGCAAGCAAGAACGGTTGCTTGTTGCTTGGATGTCTGTGGTCAACACAACAGATGCTCAATTGATCATGGTCCATTTTTATAGGAAACTATCTTACTGTCCCACGAGGCACGCCCCATCCCGTCCACCCCAACCATCACCAACCACGCACGCCACCATGCCACCTCTCCTCCCAAATGAGAGGATGTGCCCATGGGCATAAATAATGGATCCCAACTGTCATGACAGTTCCTTCTTTTAAGGTTTTTTGGGGGTTTTTGTGAAAACTAAGATCGTGCGGTTTAGGGGGGTTCACTCGCAAAAAATCCTCCAAAGATGTAATGGAAGTTCTAATAAAAGAGACCCTTAACTTACTGATTAAGAACACTTTTTACTTTTTGATAGAAAATACATTTTTATAATTTTTGTGGTGTACTAGTATATGCAATTCATATCCGTATAGCTATGCACTCCCCAAGGGTCACAGCAGGCAAACATCAACTACATGCAGCATTGGACGTTGCAAACCATATATCTCGCTTATCCAGAGCTCCATTTGACCTTTTACTAGTACTCCCTCCGTTCCAAATTAGTTGACTTGGATTTATCTAGATACGGATGTATCTAACACTAAAACATGTTTAGATATATCCGTATCTAGACAAATCTAAGTCAACTAATTTGGAACGGAGGGAGTATAAGCGTGCACGTATGATCATCTCAACTAATATTATAAATAATGTAAAAATTCACGTGTATAAAAAGATAAAGCAAAGATATCCTAATAATATTGGAATTCACAATATTCAAAAAAGGCTATAATTTAACATTACATATAGAGAGCAGAGACAAAACTAAATACTTATTCCTTAATATTTTTTTAAATTCTCATACAAATTCAGAAATCTTGGGTGCATCTTCATTATTATTGTACTTGAGTCGGCACATAAAAAATCGCTCCTTGTCTCCGAACCATCACATAGTATTGAGTAAGCAATGATAAGTACGAAAAAGTAAGCATTGCATTGTTTGGTCTAGATTTGTATCCATCATCCATTAGGCAGACACCTTTCCGTACTATTCTATTAGCGTGTCATGGTAATATTTTGCACAAGATAGTGTTTCTTTACTGTGACTAGTAAGCGTGCACGTGCAACGCACGTGTAGTCATGCGCCAAAAAAATCAGTAATCGAAATAATGGTTTACACAATATTCCATCACCAAACAAATCTTAAAGTTCAAGAAGCGGGCAAGGAATGTATTGGCTTGAAATTTTAAAGTTCCAAACTTCTTATTTATTCAAGACTTTTATGCCTAGTCTAATTGATCCATCTTGTTGACGTTGACTGCTAGACGCTCACCGGCCCATATATA
The DNA here is from genome assembly GCA_011799875.1 of Thinopyrum elongatum. Lineage (NCBI taxonomy): Eukaryota > Viridiplantae > Streptophyta > Magnoliopsida > Poales > Poaceae > Thinopyrum > Thinopyrum elongatum. The sequence continues at coordinate 586,673,784 of CM022298.1, forward strand.
ATTGAAAATATGCTTCACGGGGAAAGATTGACCAGAATGAAACTCTACTTCAGTCCTGATTTTCTTGGGGACAAGTAAGTTATCCACGTCGCTTCGTTTGCGGGCATCTTAATAAGAAGAACACCATTGTTGACAGCATCACGGAAATGCAAGTCATTAAGAACTTGATGATGCACACCTTTTTCATACACAATGACACTTTTATCAAAGGTGTTCTACGGGTCGCTCCCTTCAACCCATATTGCAGCCACCTGAGAAGTTGTAGGGGCATTATACCTTCGTTGATTCAATTTTATATTTGTGTTTAACGAAATCCTATACTCTGCCAGGTTTGGAACAGAACCGATGCTCTTAAATATGTCCACATAGCAAAATCTTCCGTATGAGGTTGATATCAAGATCTGGAGACCGCTTCACCCTATGCTCCAAGGTGTCATCTGTATCAAAAATGTACAACTGCAAATGCCTGGGTCCTTGACCAGCTTGACCAGCAGGTACCAAATGGTCTAGACGGTGATACAACTGACCATGCGCACGGAATGTATATATCCCAGTTCTGGCCGCACTGCTAACCTGATGGTCAAGGGTGACTCCAAGACTTGTGAAAGGAGAAGTGGGTGTTAAAATACCTAATGTGTTGTCTAAAATATTTTGCATCCTCATCATCTAGACTTGTAAACAACCGTTGCAACTCTTGAGGAACATTCGGGATAAATACTTTGACCTTTCCTTTTTCTACAACAGAAGGATGGACCCTCGTACTGGAATCTCATTGCTCCACAGTGGTCGCAATCATTCGCTGCCTTCAAAACTTTGTTGGAAATACGCCCTAGAGGCAATAATAAAGTTGTTATTATTATATTTCCTTATTCATGATAAAGGTTTATTATTCATGCTAGAATTGTATTGACCGGAAATTTAAATACATGTGTGGATACATAAACAAATACCGTGTCCCTAGTGAGCCTCTACTAGACTAGCTCGTTGATCAGAGATGGTTAAGGTTTCCTAACCATAGACATGAGTTGTCATTTGATAACGGGATCACATCATTAGGAGAATGATGTGATGGACAAGACCCAACCGTTAGCACAGCATATGATCGTTTAGTTTATTGCTACTGCTTTCTTAATGTCAAATACATGTTTCTTCGACCATGAGATCATGCAACTCCCGGACTCCAGAGGAATGCCTTGTATGCCATCAAACGTCACAACATAACTGGGTGATCATAAAGACAGGTATCTCCGAAGGTGTCTGTTGGGTTGGCATGGATCGAGACTGGGATTTGTCACTCCGTGTGACGGAGAGGTATCTTTGGGCCCTCTCGGTAATGCAGCATTATAAGAAACTTGCAAGCAAAGTGACTAAGGAGTTAGTTACGGGATGATGTATTACGAAACGAGTAAAGAGACTTGCCAGTAACGAGATTGAACTACGTATGGAGATACCGACGATCGAATCTCGGGCAAGTAACATACCGACAGACAAAGAAAACTACGTATGTTGTCATAAAGGTTCGACCGATAAAGATCTTCGTGGAATATGTAGGAAAAAATATGGGCATCCAGGTCCCGCTATTGGTTATTGACCAGAGAAGCGTCTCGGTCATGTCTACATCATTCTCGAACCCGTAGGGTTCGCACGCTTAATGTCGTTGATGATATAGTATTATATGAGTTATGTACGTTGGTGATCGAATGTTGTTCAGAGTCCCGGATAAGATCACGGACATGACGAGGAGCTCCGGAATGGTCCGGAGGTTAAGATTGATATATAGGATGATATGGTTGGGCCAAGGGGTAAGGCCCACGAGGCCTTAAGACAGTACACAAAGGGGTTTTCTCGGAGGGCAGGGGCTAGGCGCCAAGGTTCCTGGCGTCTACCCCCTGGGCCAGACGCCGTAGTCCATGGTGTTTACTTAAACGCCAGGAACCATGGCATTTGGCCCTGGAAGTCCGAGAAGGAATCTTCTTTGCATGCTAAACTGACTTTGAGGAGGCTCTTTCTCCAAGAAACGACCCAGGGCTCAACATATAAATAGAGGGGCAGGGCTAGCACCCGAAACACATCAAGATTCACCAAGCCGTGTGCCGGCAACCCCGCCCTCTAGTTTATCCTCCGTCATAGTTTCCGTTGTGCTTGGCGAAGCCCTGCGGAGATTGTTCTTCACCACCACCGTCACCACGCCGTCGTGCTGCCGGAACTCATTTAGTACTTCGCCCCTCTTGCTGGATCAAGAAGGCGAGGACGTCATCGAGCTGAACGTGTGCTGAACGCGGAGGTGCCGTACGTTCAGTACTTGATCAGGACGGATCGTGAAGGTGTACGACTACATCAACCACGTTGATAAACGCTTCCGCTTAAAGATCTTCAAGGGTATGATGATGCTCTCCCCTCTCGTAGCTATGCATCTTCATGGATAGATCTTGCGTGTGCGTAGAAAATTTTTGTTTTCCATGCAACGTTTTCCATCAGTGGTATCAGAGCCAGGTCTATGCGTAGATGATATGCAGGAGTAGAACACAAAGGAGTTGTGGGCGGTGATGTTCATACTGCTTACCACCAATGTCTTATTTTGATTCGGCGGTATTGTGGGATGAAGCGGCCCGGACCAACCTTACATGTCCACGTACATGAGACCGGTTCCACCGACTCATGCAACTTGTTTTGCATAAGGTGACTGGCGGGTGTCTGTTTCTCTCACTTTAGTTGAATCGAATTTGACTACGGTCGGTCCTTGCAGAAGGTTAAAATAGCAAACTTGATAATCACCGTTGTGGTTTTGCGTAGGTAAGAACGGTTCTTGCTAGTTACCCATAGCAGCCACGTAAAACTTACAACAACAAAGTAGAAGACGTCTAACTTGTTTTTGCAGGGTATGTTGTGATGTGATATGGTCAAGATGTGATCTGATATACGTTGTTGTATGAGATAATCATGTTTTGTAATATTCACAACCGGCAGGAGCCTTAGGGTTGTCTTTTAATTATTGTATGACCTGCGTGTCAATCATGAAGCGCCATGTAATTGCTTTACTTTATCGCTATGCGTTAGCAATAGTTGTAGAAGCAATAGTTGGTGAGACGACCCCGACGCAACGATGGAGATCAAGGTGTCGCGCCGGTGACGATGGAGATCATGACGTTGCTTTGGAGATGGAGATCAAAAGCACAAGATGATGATGGCCATATCATGTCACATATTTTGATTGCATGTGTTGTTTATCCTTTATGCATCTTATTTTACTTAGAACGACGGTAGCATTATAAGATGATCCCTTCACCTAGTTTCAAGATAAAAGTGTTCTCCCCGAGTATGCACCGTTGCTAAAGTTCGTTGTTTCGAAGCACCTCGTGATGATCGGGTGTGATAGACTCTACGTTCATATACAACGGGTGTAAGCCAATTTTTGCACAAGCAGAATACTTGGGTTAAACTTGACAAGCCTAGCATGTACAGACATGGTCTCGGAACACTGGAGACCGAAAGGTCGAACATGAGTCATATAATAGATATGATCAACATGAAGATGTTCACCATTGAAGACTACTCCATCTCACGGGATGATCGGACATGGTTTAGTCGATATGGATCATGTATCACTTAAACAACTTGAGGGATGTTGATTTAAGTGGGAGTTCATTAGTAATTTGATTAATTGAACTAAAAGTTATCATGAACTTAGTCTTAATAGTTTTTGCATATCTATGTTGTACATCAATGGCCCGTGCTACCGTTCCCTTGAATTTTAATGCGTTCCTAGAGAAAGCTAAGTTGAAAGATGATGGTAGCAACTACATGGACTGGGTCCGTAACTTGAGGGTTATCCTCATTGCTGCACAGAAGAATTATGTCCTTAATGCACCGCTAGGTGTCCCACCCGCTCCCGCTAGTCTAGACGTTGTGAACGCCTGGCAAACGCGGACTGATGATTACTCAATAGTTCAGTGTGCCATGCTTTATGGCTTAGAACCGGGGCTCCAAAAGTGTTTTGAGCACCACAGAGCATATGAGATGTTCCAAGAGCTGAAATTGATATTTCAAGCTAATGCCCGGGTTGAGAGATATGAAGTCTCCAACAAGTTCTTTAGCTGTAAGATGGAGGAGAACAGTTCTGTCAGTGAACACATATTCAAAATGTCTGGGTATCATAACCGCTTGACTCAGCTGGGAATTGAGCTCCCAGATGAGTGTGTTATTGATAGAGTTCTTCAATCACTGCCACCAAGCTACAAAAGCTTCGTGATGAACTATAATATGCAAGGAATGACGAAAACGATTTCCGAGCTCTTCACGATGCTGAAATCGGCGGAGGTAGAAATCAAGAAAGAGCATCAAGTGTTGCTGGTTAACAAGACCACCAGTTTCAAGAAAAAAGGCAAGGGAAAGAAAAGGAACTTCAAGAAGAATGGCAAGAAAGTTGCCGCTCCCGTGAAGAGACCCAAAGCTGGACCCAAGCCTGAGACTGAGTGCTTCTACTGCAAGGGTAATGTTCACTGGAAGCGGAACTGCCCCAAATATTTAGCGAATAAGAAGGATGGCAAAGTGAACAAAGGTATATTTGATATACATGTTATTGATGTGTTCCTTACTAATGCTCGTAGTAGCGCCTGGGTATTTGATACCGGTTCGGTTGCTCATATTTGTAACTCGAAACAGGAGCTGGGGAATAAACAAAGATTGGCTAAGTACGAGGTGACGATGCGCGTCGGAAATGGTTCCAAGGTTGATGTTATCGCCGTCGGCACGCTACCTCTAAATCTACCTTCGGGATTAGTTTTAGACCTTAATAATTGTTATTTGGTGCCAGCGTTGAGCATGAACATTATCTTGTTTATTGCGAGACGGTTATTCATTTAAGTCAGAGAATAATGGTTGTTCTATTTATATGAGTAACATATTTTATGGTCATGCACCCTTAGTGAATGGTCTATTCTTGTTGAATCTCTATTGTAGTGATACACATATTCATAATATTGATGCCAAAAGATGCAGAATTGATAATGATAGTGCAACATACTTGTGGCACTGCCGTTTAGGTCATATTGGTGTAAAGCGCATGAAGAAACTCCATGCGGATGGACTTTTGGAATCACTTGATTATGAATCATTTGATACTTGCGAACCATGCCTCATGGGCAAGATGACTAAAACTCCGTTCTCCGGAACAATGGAGCGAGCTAATGACTTATTGGAAATAATACATACCGATGTATACGCTCCGATGAGTGTTGAGGCACGCGGCGGGTATCGTTATTTTCTAACCTTCACTGATGATTTGAGTAGGTATGGGTATATCTACTTGATGAAACACAAGTTTGAAACATTTGAAAAGTTTAAAGAATTTCATAGTGAAGTAGAGAATCATCGTAACAAGAAAATAAAGTTTCTACAATCTGATCGCAGAGGCGAATATTTGAGTTACGAGTTTGGCCTTCATTTAAGACAATGTGGAATTGTTTCACAACTCACGCCACCTGGAACACCACAGCGTAATGGTGTGTCCGAACGTCGTAACCGTACTTTATTAGATATGGTGCGTTCTATGATGTCTCTTACCGATTTAACACTATCGTTTTGGGGTTATGCATTAGAGACAGCTGCATTCATGTTAAATAGGGCACCGTCTAAATCCGTTAAGACAACACCGTATGAACTATGGTTTGGCAAGAAACCTAAGTTGTCGTTTCTTAAAGGTTGGGGGTGCGATGCTTATGTCAAAAGACTTCAGCCTGATAAGCTCGAACCCAAAGCGGAGAAGTGCGTCTTCATAGGATACCCGGAAGAAACTATTGGGTATACCTTCTACCACAAATCCAAAGGCAAAATCTTTGTTGCTAAGAATGGGTCCTTTCTAGAGAAGGAGTTTCTCTCGAAAGAAGTGAGTGGGAGGAAAGTAGAACTTGATGAGGTAGTTGTACCTGCTCTCGAGTTGAAAAGTAGTATATCAGAGAAAACCGTTCCCGTGATGCCTACACCAACCAGAGAGGAAGCAATTAATGATGATCATGAAACTTCAGATCAAGTTACTACTAGACCTCGTAGGTCGACCAGAACACGTTCAGCACCAGAGTGGTACGGTAATCCTGTCATGGAAGTCATGTTGTTGGACAACGGCGAACCTACGAACTATGAAGAAGCTATGACAAGCCCAGATTCCGACAAATGGCTTGAGGCCATGAAATCTGAGATAGGATCCATGTATGAGAACAAAGTATGGACTTTGGTGGACTTGCCCGATGATCGGCAAGCCATTGAGAATAAATGGATCTTTAAGAGGAAGACGGACGCTGGCGGTAATATCACTGTCTACAAGCTCGACTTGTTGCAAAAGGTTTTCGACAAGTTCAAGGGGTTGACTACGATGAGACTTTCTCACCCGTAGCAATGCTTAAGTCTGTCCAAATCATGTTAGCAATTGCCGCATTTTATAATTATGAAATCTGGCAAATGAACGTCAAAACTGCATTCCTTAACGGGTTTCTTAAGGAAGAGTTGTATATGATGCAACCGGAAGGTTTTGTCAATCCTAAAGGTGCCAACAAAGTGTGCAAGCTCTAGCGATCCATCTATGGACTGGTGCAAGCATCTCGGAGTTGGAATAAACGCTTTGATGAGGTGATTAAAGCATTTTGTTTTATACAGACTTATGGTGAAGCCTGTATTTACAAGAAAGTGAGTGGGAGCTCTGTAGAATTTCTAATATTATATATGGATGGCATATTGCTGATTGAAATGATATAGAATTTCTGGATAGCATAATGTTGGAAATATGCCCTAGAGGCAATAATAAATTGGTTATTATCATATTTCCATGTTCATGATAATCGTTTACTATCCATGCTATAATTGTATTGACCGGAAACTCAAATGCATGTGTGGATACATAGACAACAACCTGTCCCTAGTGAGCCTCTACTGGACTAGCCCGTTGATCAAAGATGGCTATGGTTTCCTAGTCATAGACATGAGTTGTCATTTGATAACGAGATCACATCATTGGGAGAATGATGTGATGGAGAAGACCCAAACTATAAACATAGCATATGATCGTATCAAGTTTGTTGCTATCGTTTTCTGCATGTCAAGTATATGTTCCTATGACGATGAGATCATGCAACTCACTGACACCGGAGGAGTACCTTGTGTGTACCAAACGTCGCAACATAACTGGGTGACTATAAAGGTGCTCTACAGGTATCTCCGAGGGTGTCTGTTGAGTTGGCATGGATCAAGACTGGGATTTGTCACTCCGTATGATGGAGAGGTAACTCAGGGTCCACTCGGTAATACAACATCACAATAAGCTTGCAAGCAATGTGACTAATGAGTTGGTCACGGGATCTTGTATTAGAGAACGAGTAAAGAGACTTGTCGGTAACGGGATTGAACTAGGTATGGAGATACCGACGATCGAATCTCGGGCAAGTAACATACCGATAGACAAAGGGAACTGCATACGAGATTAGCTGAATCCTTGACATCGAGGTTCGACCGATAAGATCTTCGTGGAATATGTAGGAACCAATATGGGCATCCAGGTCCCGCTATTGGTTATTGACCGTAGAGGTGTCTCGGTCATGTCTGCATAGTTCTCGAACCCGCAGGGTCTACACACTTAACATTTGGTGACGATATAAGTATAGTTGAGTCATTATGGTGGTTATCGAAGGTTGCTCGGAGTCCCGGATGAGATCCTGGACGTGATGAGGAACTCCGGAATGGTCTGGAGGTGAAGATTGATATATTGGACGAAGGGTATTGGAGTCCGGAATTGTTCCGGGGGTACCGGGTGATGACCAGCCTGACCGAAAGGGGTTTCGAGGGGCCCCGGCAAGTGTTGGGGGGCCTCATGGGCCAAGGGGAGGGGGCACACCAGCCCACTAAGGGGCTGTGCGCCCCCCTCACCCCATCCCATGTTGCCAGAAGAGGTGGGGGCGCCTCCCTAGGGTTTTGCCTCCACCTGGCTTGGGGGCCAAGTCTCCTAGGGGGAGGGCCAAAACCCATCTAGTGTTTCCCATCCCTTGTGGCCGCCACCCCCTTAGATGGGATCTAGGACACCCCCTCCTCCTCCCTTCCCCCTATATATAGATAGGTAGAGAGAGGGCAGCCGCACCCTTGAGCACATCTCTACGCCACGGCGCTGCCTCTCCTCTCCCTCGCATCCCTCTTCCTCTCCGTAGTGCTTAGCGAAGCTCTGCTGAGATTCCGCCACCACCACCGCCACCACGCCGTCGTGCTACCGGAGGACTTGAGCTACTACTTCACCATCGCTCGCTGGATCGAGGAGGTGAAGGCGTCATCAAGCCGTACGTGTGTTGAACGCGGAGGTGCCGTCTGTTTGGCACTTGGATCGGGAGTTCGCGGGACGGATCGTGATTGGATCGCGAAGACGTTCGACTACATCAACCGCGTTTCTTAACGCTTCTGCTTAGCGATCTACAAGGGTATGTATATCCAATCTCTCCTCTCGTAGATGGTCATCTCCTAGATTGATATTGGTGAGCGTAGGAAAAAATTTGTTTCCCATGCAACGTTCCCCAACACATAAAAGGATACTTGAATAAGAATTTTTCAATGAAAGAGCTCGGTGAAGCTGCTTATATATTGGGCATCAAGATCTATAGGGATAAATCAAGACATTTAATAGGACTTTCACAAAGCACATACCTTGATAAGATTTTGAAGAAGTTCAAAATGGATCAGTCCAAGAAGGGGTTATTGCCTATTTTGCAAGGTGTGAAATTGAGTAAGACTCAAAGCCCGACCACGGCAGAAGATAGAGAGAGAATGAAAGTCATTCTCTATGCCTCAGCCATATGTTCTATAATGTATGCCATGCTGTGTACCAGACCTGATGTGTGCCTTGCCATAAGTATGGCAGGGAGGTACCAAAGTAATCCAGGAGTGGGTCACTGGACAGCGGTCAAGAATATTCTGAAGTACCTGAAAAGGACCAAGGATATGTTTCTCGTTTATGGAGGTGACGAAGAGCTCGTCGTAAAGGGTTACATCGATGCTAGCTTCGACACAGATCCGGATGACTCTAAGTCACAAACCGGATACGTGTTTATATTAAATGGTGGAGCTGTCAGTTGGTGCAGTTCTAAGTAGAGCATCGTGGCGGGATCTACGTGTGAAGCGGAGTACATAGCTGCTTCGGAAGCAGCGCATGAAGGAGTCTGGATGAAGGAGTTCATATCCGATCTAGGGGTAATACCCAGTGCATCGGGTCCAATGACAATCTTTTGTGACAACACTGGAGAAATTGCCTTAGCGAAGGAATCCAGGTTTCACAAAAAAACCAAACACATCAAGCGACGCTTCAACTCCATTCGCGAATATGTCGAGGATGGAGACATAGAAATTTGCAAAGTACATACGGATCTGAATGTGCCAGACCCGTTGACTAAACTCTTCCGCGGGCAAAACATGATCAGCACCAAGACTCCATAGGTGTTAGATTCATTACAATGTAATCTAGATTATTGACTCTAGTGCAAGTGGGAGACTGTTGGAAATATGCCCTAGAGGCAATAATAAAGTTGTTATTATTATATTTCCTTATTCATGATAAAGGTTTATTATGCATGCTAAATTTGTATTGACCGGAAACTTAAATACATATGTGGATACATAAACAAATAACGTGTCCCTAGTGAGTCTATACTAGATAAAATTGTATTGACCGGAAACTTAAATATATGTGTGGTTACATAAACAAATAACGTGTCCCTAGTGAGCCTATACTAGACTAGCTTGTTGATCAGAGATGGTTAAGGTTTCCTTACCATAGACATGAGTTGTCATTTAATAACAGAATCACATCATTAGGAGAATGATGTGATGGACAAGACCCAACCGTTAGCACAGCATATGATCGTTTAGTTTATTGCTACTGCTTTCTTAATGTCAAATACATGTTTCTTCGACCATGAGATCATGCAACTCCCGGACTCCGAAGGAATTCCTTGTGTGCCATCAAACGTCACAACGTAACTGGGTGATCATAAAGGTGCTCTACAGGTATCTCTGAAGGTGTCTGTTGGGTTGGCATGGATCGAGACTGGGATTTGTCACTCCGTGTGATGGAGAGGTATCTTTGGGCCCTCTCGGTAATACAGCATCACAAGAAGCTTGCAAGCAAAGTGACTAAGGAGTTAGTTACGGGATGATGTATTACGGAACGAGTAAAGAGACTTGCCAGTAACGAGATTGAACTAGGTATGGAGATACCGACGATCGAATCTCGGGCAAGTAACATACCGACAGACAAACGGAACTACGTATGTTGTCATAAAGGTTCGACCGATAAAGATCTTCGTGGAATATATAGGAACCAATATAGGCATCCAGGTCCCGCTATTGGTTATTGACCGGAGAAGCATCTCGGTCATGTCTACATCATTCTCGAACCCGTAGGGTCCGCATGCTTAACGTTCGTTGACGATATAGTATTATATGAGTTATGTATGTTGGTGACTGAATGTTGTTCGGAGTCCCGGATAAGATCACGGACATGACGAGGAGCTCCGGAATGGTCCGGAGGTAAAGATTGATATACAGGATGATATGGTTGGGCCAAGGGGTAAGGCCCACGAGGCCTTAAGACAGTATACAAAGGGGTTTTCTCGGAGGGCAGGGGCTAGACGCCAAGGTTCCTGTCGTCTACCCCCTGGGCCAGACGCTGTAATCCGTGGCGTTTATGTAAATGCCAGGAACCGGGGTGTTTGGCCCTGGAAGTCCGAGAAGGACTCTTGTTTGCGTGCTAAACCGAGTTTGAGGAGGCTCTTTCTCCAAGAAACGACCCCAGGGCTCAACATATAAATAGAGGGGCATGGCTAGCACCCGAAACACATCAAGATTCACCAAGCCGTGTGCCGGCAACCCCGCCCCTCTAGTTTATCCTCCGTCATAGTTTCCGTTGTGCTTGACGAAGCCTTGCGGAGATTGTTCTTCACCACCACCGTCACCACGCCGTCGTGCTGCCGGAACTCATCTACTACTTCGCCCCTCTTGCTGGATCAAGAAGGCGAGGACGTCATCGAGCTGAACGTGTGCTGAACGCGGAGGTGCCGTACGTTCGGTACTTGATCGGGACGGATCGTGAAGGTGTATGACTACATCAACCGCGTTGATAAACGCTTCCACTTAGCGATCTTCAAGGGTATGAAGATGCTCTCCCCTCTCATAGCTATGCATCTCCATCGATAGATCTTGTGTGTGCGTAGAAAATTTTTGTTTTCCATGCAACGTTTCCCATCAAACATGATGGCCCATCAGTAGTTTTTTGTAGATGTAGGATGTAGGCGTAAGGGTCATCACTCTGGATACCCGAGTCAGTAGTAGTTGTCACTCTGTATGACTCGAAGTGATGACCTACAAAGTTATGGACAGGAATGATAGTCATGTCCAAAGCATTAATAGTATGCAATAGTAGTGTAATTGAAATTTGTACATTTTGTTGTACAGCCCACCTTGTGCACTAAATATCCTGCATTCTTTGTTATCATCATCGTATAATATCTCATCCCCATGCATGTCGTCGAAGAATTCTAGGAGCACAATAATGTCGAATCAACCGACGTCATATCATGTAATACAGGACAAACAGTAATGAGTAATATACCTTCCATTTCAGTAGCGGGTTGAATTGGCTCAAAAATTTCAGCTACATCGAACTCTTCCTCATTGTGGATGCCATATGAGATAAATATAAAGCGGTAGAATGAAAGTGGTTAAAATGGTTTTGGTTAACCAAAATGTCTATACCAGAACGCATATATGCGCTCAATTAACATCCAGGACATAGCTATACTTAAACTCCTAGAAAATGGACAACAATGGGGACTCCAAAAATACCAGTAGAGTTATATAGTCCATATGTGGAAGGTGTACTTGGTGAGTGCGTTTTGGATCCGCCAGCTACGTCAGTAAGGTTACATTGGTCGGATAATGGGCAAGTATATATGCCGTCGTCCTATCTTATACGCACGATTCTAACACAACACAACTTCTTTCTCATGCACCGTCATGTTTGCATATTGTTCGGTTTTTTTTCAGAAGATGCATCTGGCAACATACATGTACAGGGTAATTAGGTATATGAACTCCAAAAGGACATGCAATCATAATATATGATGAAATTAGTGAAGGGTGAGTAAACGCCTTTCATTTCACTGGTGGGTCCAGATATATAAATTGTGGGTGGAAATCTTTCTTGTCCTTGCATGTCATATATATGCTGCACATCCATCGTACCCCTCTGGTAATTCAGATTAGTGTACATCCAATCATTATGATCGGCATCCTCCATATCAGAGCCTCTGCAGGGCGTGTTAAGCATATGGCTGTCATAGGATTGTGCTGATTTGATGTGATCACTACATACATAAACAAGTGCGATGACATGCTCTTCAGAATGACAATATTTAATTTTTAGTATTATTACCAGAATGACAATATTTTTCTTCTCGGGACATCCTCCGCTTCTTCCGGTATTCTTCTTTTTTTATCCTTGGATAGTGTAGCAAACCAACCATGACCAGTTTGTTTTTCATGTCCCACCTTATGTTCTCCAGGTTGAAGATCAACACATACGGACGGAGCTTGCAGTCATACAAGCTGCAACTTGAAGACAAGCAAATCGGTCAGAGATCATGGAGATTACATTATCCATCGGTGTAGACGCACTCGAAGGCAAAGAATATAGCAGATAGGAGATATTACCTTTGGAAACCCCCACTTTGTTTTCTGCATTCAACATTGCTCACTGCAAGTTGATGAGCAGTACTCCCAGAGTTTGCAGCTATACTCACTATACATGGCAGGAAAGAGGAAACGAAACAGAAAAATCATGATTACATCAAGCAATGAAGTAAAATTCCTGTGTTTAGGAATGTATCATTGTTTTGTGTGTTGGTTATATTGTTGAAAGGGGTACGTTGCAGAGACAAAAATGAAGAAGGATGTTCTTCAGATACTTGCTGACAGTTGGCGGTAATAAGAGCTGCAGCCTTCTTTTCTGCGCATGCCTGACGCCGCTTCTGGAGGTACTAGATCAGGATCGCGCCTTGGCGCGAGGTGCCGGTCCCAACATTTTGGTCAAGCGATAATGCCAAGTTTAATTCGGGATTTTAGAACTCATTCGTGATTTTAAAAAAATATTCACAAACTACCAACAAAACCCTGTTCAATTTGGAGTAGGGGATCTGAAAAGGTAGGATAGACGCCTGGGAAGACATCTGGCTTGTGCACTCTATCTATATATGGGCCTCCTACCTTTCGTATTCAGAGTCATACACGTAAACCTTACAAAAAATCAGCACACATATATATAGGCAGCACGGATTTGATTCGCTGTCTTTATGAGCTTACAAACGACAGACACAAAAACATATATGTTTGCTGGAAGAATAAGTGAAAAAAAGGTGGCATAGAGCAAACCAACTACTATATACTACGACTGAAATGTCGGAAACATGTGTTCAAGTTATCTCAGTCATTCTGGTCAAAGGACTGGCCATTAGATGTTTTGTTTCAGGCACTTGCAGGAACAAATGTTACAGAGAATGTCAAAAAAGATTCAGCCTGTTGAGAAAAGGACCAAGCATCTCTAGAGCATCAATTATCTGTAACCATACAAAGGCTTGTTCGATTTTCGTGTGCAAAGCGAACAAGACGTGTGTAAAACACATGTAACATGTCACTTGCATAACCAGCTTAATAGTCCAAACAGTCAAAACGCATAGAACTACGAGTGCTCATTACATACTGTAGTTACAAAAAGGACACAACTAACTGTATCTTGGAAGATATATCAGACGGCCGTTGTGTCGCACAAGGTGATCCATCTGAACCTAACCCGTAAAAATGCCAAAGACAGGTCTCAGATCAGAGTACATCAAAAGTATTGAAAATGTACTATTTTTTAAATACATCTTTACTCTTCATAGTCGCGTTTGCGTTTTCCAAATAAACCTTTGCGAGCACCGCACACGGTCTGTTTCCCAGCTCGCTTGCTGTTTGATAGCCCAACATATGGTTTAATGATCTGGTATATGGAACATTACATCCTAGAGCCGAGGGAAGGTTTATTTAGTATACCTTGCCATGTCTAGCTTCGGAGGAGGTGTCGTCTGCTGTTTGGTTGTGCTTTGCATGTCCTAAGAAGGTAGTAATATTAGCAGCAGATTATTGACGACCAATACTTAGAAGAAGCAGATTATTGTGAGTCTATGAGTAATAGATGGGCTGGTAACACGTATGCTTGCTATGTAACCATGTACAAGACAACTATCGATCGATCCATTAAATATGGATTTCATAATCTGGAACAACAGTTCTTCAACAATCAGTATATATCAGGAAAAACATAGGAACAATACACTTCCTACCAAAACATATGTGCCCTCTAAAATCAGAATCAATATGGACAAACATAGTAATTATGTAGAAATCTCGATCCTGACTAACAGAGTCATGAGTATTTTAAGATTTTTCTGTAATACATCATGATCCTTTAAATCGCAACTTGTAACAATTTTAGTACATTAGAGTAAGGCCCAGGCAATCCCAATCTTTAGTGCTTACGCATTCTGTATATCATCATGTGGTTTCGCAAGTATTGGCGACAGTGCAGCTAGCCCACAAAAACATGACAGCAATCTTCAGGTCACGAAGTAGCTATTCTATTTCTTTTTTACAAACGTACACAAGAGGATCGACTACTTTGGTTCTATTATCTACCAGCTTCTTTTTTCTCTAAGCACAGAAGAAAAGACTACTGGTCAGCTGAATCATGACCACCTTTAGATTCGTGTAAATATAGGATCGACTACTTTGGTTCTATATTATCTGCCAGCTTCTTTCTTCTCCGAACACAGAAGAAAAGCCTACTGGTCAGCTGAATCATGACCACCTTCAGATTCGTGTAAATATACCCAAGAGCACCAACAAACAAAATTATATTCAAATTCCATGATAGGTAAAAGTACCTAGTTATGATGCATACGGCTTGCCAACAAACTAACAGGTGCTTCAGATTTTTCTAACTATGTGAGTACCCCCTAGTTCAGTCATGGAGTATATTCATTTCATTTCAGTGCATACATTTCATTTCAGTGTACAGCAACAGAAAAGGAGCAAAGCAACCAGCAATGGAGAAGAGGCACTGACCGTGGACAAGGGAGAAGAGGCTGCCGTTGGGGTAGTAGTCGCTCCTCCTCTGCCTGCTCCACGTCGACGGCCACATGGCCGAGCCTCGACGCCATCACGGCCGTTGCAACCTGCCATGGACGAAGTTGCCTCAAAGTTAAGTTCAGGTCTGTTTCAGAATGAACAACAACATATGCATGCAGAGAGCATGTATCAACACAGCACCCACATGCATGATGATGATCCAGAGCTATCAAATCTTCAGACTTCAGATTACTTCAGAGAACACTCTAGCTTGAATTAACAGGCGTGATTGATCTTACAGTAGGGCCCAGAAAAGTAGGGGTTGTTGTTGAGGTTCAGGATCTGTGTGCTTCGAGTGCTGCCGCCTGGCAGAGTAAATCATCTCTAGACCTGGAATTTGTAACCAGCAGAAAAAAGGACTGTCTGCAATCAATCTCCATGCATGACGAAGAGCTAGCTTGATGGATCGATGACGATTGCTCACCTTCTCCAGGAAGAACAGGCGGCCCGGAAACCTCGTCCAGCTCCACAACATCGGTGACCTGCAGCGGTCAGAGAGAGGGATGGTGAGCAAAAGCAGCGCGAGATTGACGGGGAGAGGAGTCCCGCGTCTTTAATTGAACGTGTCTCACCTTGAGGTCCTCGTCGTCTCCGCAGCCCGTACTCTAAAGCAAGGTCACCAAAATACGTCGTTGTTCCTGAAATGATGTAACATCCCAAATTTTTAATTTGGAATGTTATGCATTAGATCATCCATGCATATCATATTTTATTGCATTTCGTTTTGCGATCCTCGAAAATTCTAAGCAACTCAAGGACCCACGGAGAGAGTTGGGGATTTCACCGTTTTCATATTTGAATTTTCTCAAATATTGAAACAAGGATCAATTTGGTTTAATTATTTTTCTCTCCGAAAATATTTCATATTAAAAATATATGAGAGGAGATAATATGACTTCTCCAAAATAAATGGAATATTGGAGGAAAAATATTAAAATCAAATAAATATTTCATTTGGATTTTTATTGCAATTTTATTTGAATTTAGGAAAAATATGCGTTTTTCAAAATTGCATTAGAGTCCCAAATAAATGTTCTTCTCGTCCGCTATATTTTTAGAGGACGGGGAAAATTTATTTCGGGAATTTTGGAGTCCGTTTAGTATTTCTTTTATTTGTTTTTCTGCGCGGAATTATTTTAAAAAAAAAAAAAACTTCGCGGACCGAACTGGGCCGAAGCCCAGCCGGCCCGGCAACGCCGCCGCCTCCGCTCGCGCGCGCCCCGTGCCCGAGCCGGACTCCGCCGGAGTCCGGGACGCCGCCGCCTCGTCGCCCCCTGCCCCAAGCCACCCTGCCCCAGCTCCCCCTCTTTAAAAGCCGACCCGGGGCCCCCCCCCTGGAGCCCCAAGCCGCCGCCGCCGCCTCCCCTCGCAGCAGCAGCAGCAGCCGCCGCCGCCGCGTCCGCCGCTCGCCGCCGCCGCTGCAGCGCCGCCGCCGCACTCCGCCGCGCCGCGCCGCTGCACCGCGCGCGCCCCGCCCCGTCGCCTCGCCGCCGCCGCTGTCCCGCCGACCGCCGGAGGTAGCCGCCGCCGCCGTCGGTTTTCGTGAGAAAAACCGATCGGTTTTTGTTTAAACCCTAGATGCGTTTTTTTATTTTTTTTCGGTTCGTTCGGTTTTCCGTCGGTTTAATTATCCAGCGGACGTTCGTCCGTACGTTCGTTTTAACGAACGGTTTTCACCGTTTAACCGCAGACAGCGAACGTTCGTTCGTTAGCCTGTTCGTTAGTTTTTCGTTTTCTCGGATTTTTCCGCGATTATTTTCGATCGCGATTCCTGATCCGATTTTCGTTTTAGTATAACTTTTCGCTCGTTTGTCGGAATCAGGCGATTCAAGCGCCTAGATCTTCGTCTCGAAGCCCTCTTTCTGTTTAACCAACTTAAACAAGTTTTTGCTACTGTAAAATTTGACTTTAGTCCAGATTAGTAATCGAAGCTTGTTTCTTTCGCAGTTTGAGTTTAGTTGCTCCGTTTGATTTGATTCTTTTTGCAAACCGGAGTTCTTAGGTTGAACTTTCTGGTTAAATCATCTCATTTGGGTTTTACCCGTGCATCTTCGCTTGATTGCTTATGTATGCTATTGTTTGTTTGCGATAGAGTTTCCGGAGTGCGAAGCGTGCTACTACGAGTCTTTAGGATTTGCAGATCGTCAGCAAGGCAAGTAACACATTGATCATACTTCTTCGTTACCCAGTTTTTATGCATTAGTTTCGACCCTCAAATATTGCATGATTAGGATGTGATTAACTTGTGGGTACTGGGAAGTAGATGATGAGGTAGAACCTATTGCCCTTTTAATAACAAACCCTTGGGAGTTACTTCTACGCTATGCTTATGTTGCCATGCTATGCTCGTAGACGTGGATTGGGTTTTGAGTGTATCCATGACAGATGCGAGATTTTTAATTAATGGTTCAACTTAAGGTGGCAACTTTAATACACATCTGGGTGGATTGCTTGTTTGGGCACCTGGGGATATACCAGTGTTGTCCTAGGAGATCCCGGGGATATACCGTGTGATCCTCCTACGGTCCGCCACCCAGGCTCAAAGGGATCATAAGATTATTCATGCTAGAAACTTCCGTGTGCAGCCACAAGCTATTATGGGCTCTAGCATAGTTGAGTATGTTGCAGGACCTCTTTCAGTGGTAGGCTAGCAGATGTAGGGGAAAGTAGGTGTAACTGTCTACCCAGAGTAAAGAGTAAATGCTTCAGAAAGACTGTGTCTCGGTCATCCGTTTCTCAAACACCATGAAGTGCGAGAAATCCAATGGAGGAGATCGAGTCTTGTGGGGAAAAGTGCACAAACCTCTGCAGAGTGTACAAACTAGTCATGATTAGCCGTGTCCCCGGTTATGGACATCTTGAGTATCTGGTTCTTGGATCATCATATTGAATCCCATCACTCTAAATTAATTTGTTGGGATTAATGATTACTTTTAATTGGGATTGAGAGGGGGTTTTACCTTCTCAATGTTCAACAACCACCATGATAGTTAAATAAAATATATTCCTTTGTTGTAGGGAAAAATTGGCTTTTCGCAAAACAGTATAACCCTAGAGCTTTTCCACCAGCCAAATATGCATGTAGTATTAGCAATTATTCTGTTCATTGCTCTACTGTGTTATATTGCCAGCATATTCCATGTGCTGACCCGTTTCGGGCTGCAACGTATCATGTTGCAGACTTTTCAGACGAAGAGTAAGGTGCGCTAGGTCGTTGTCGTGCACTCAGCTATGCCGTTGGAGTTGATGGACTCACTTTATCTTCCAAGCCTTCCGCTGTTATCTTATTTAGATGGCCTTAAGCCATATTTATTGTAATCAGTTCTCTTTTGAGACATTCGATGTAATAAGTGTGTGATTGCTACTCTGTTATAAAACCCTCAAGTACTGTGTGTGTCAGCATTACCGATCCAGGGATGACACTTGAACACAGAGATTCGATCCATTCGGGTCGGGTCGCTACAAATGATGCAAGAATCAATGAAAAATGATATGGTGCAATGTGAAATGATAACAAAGGCCCAAGAAGAGATCAATTAGAAAACAGGAAAGGAAGGCATACAGACAAGGTAAATACCTAGTAAAGGGTTCTACTTCTTCTGACCTTTCTTGCCCACAGTCGTTGGGGCAACAGTAAGCACGGATGGTTCAAACCTGAAAAGAAAGGACATGACAAGCAGGAATAGCATTAGGCATGGAACAGTTATGCAGTTTGAATAAAAGAGACGCCGTGAGGCAAAGGAACAGTAAGAATCTCTTTGCATTGGTTGTTGCATCAGTAAGTGCCAACCCGTCTTTCTCAATGATGATCAGACTGAGGAATTTTGCGTTTGGAAGCGATCACCTCGTTGGTTGAACCCAGCGTCTCATCAGCCTATAGGACCAAATATAAGCAGGAATTAGTACTTTGAAGCATGCAACATAAAAGGACACCATGTAAATCACAAATCTTATAAGTAGGTACCCAAACAAAAAAACAGTCTTGGATATATAATGTGTATTCCCACACTTGGTTTCAAGTTAATAATTTTTACAGTAAGTTGGCAACAACTCCCTTCCAATCGTGAGCCATCCATTATATTCTTGTAGACGTTTAGTTACTTTAAATAGACTGTATTAAATTAACAGATGTGTGCCATTTTTTCTCAAGAATATGAACTTCAGAAAAGAATTAAATTGTGGTCAATTACTTCCTCAATAAAATCTATACCAGTTTTATAAAAGAGAGTCAAACAAAAAAAGGTGAATTAACAGATTCTGAAGCAACTCTGTATATAGACTCATCAGAAGAGTGGACCGGAATAATCCAGGGCGACCAAATCCAGCAACAGAAGCCCATAATCAAGCATGTGAATTATCTGACACACAAGACTATATAGACTCATCAGAACCTTCCATATGACCATGATTAGGGCTAAGCCTAGTCTAAAAGATGGCATGTCATCTTAGATTGACAATGTATGAACTAATTACATTAGCATCTACTTACTGAACGTTTGTACTTCACTTGGCATGTCATCTTGGTCCTCTAATTATAAATGAGAAAATGATAAATAGCAGGGCTTTCCCTACTGTAATTGGTCCCAAAAAAAGATTGTACATCGACCAACACTAACAACATGCCATGACCACCAAAAACTGCTCTAGCTGACCCAAAAGACGACTGATTAAGTAATCCTGCTAGTAGTGGACAAGACAACATGCCACCAATCTCCTTTTCATCAAAACTTGATGAACATAACATTACCTTATGGACGAAATAGCAAAGACAGCACGCCAGCACCAAATAGTGCACAGAGCAGCAAGGCGACCACCAAACTGGTTACGAACCTAAAAGAAACAAGCAAATAGAGAGAAGTAAGAGACTGTTCTTTTATCTTATATTTCTCATATGACAGTCTGACATGTTGATGTGGTCTTTGTAATCAGTACAGTGTCACATATCAATGAAAACGAAAATAAAAAATATGGGCGATGGGCATAGATAATAGGCACAAACAACAATGGGATTCCGGGGATTAAATCAAAAGAAATGGGGGGAGGGAGAGAGAGAGAGAGTACCTGTAGGTTGCAGAGTGCCACAAGCGAACTGTGCCATCCTCTGAGCCAGTAATTATAGTAGGTAGTTCTGGATGGAAACAGACAGCGGACACATTGTGTGCATGTCCTTCAAGTGTTTGAACACAGCTCTTGGTTTGGTAATCCCAAACCTGATCCAAAAAATTAAGTAATAAGTCAGATCAATCCCAATATACCCTCACAATAGCACAATTCATCGCAGAAGACACGCCTTTGCAGTCTGATCATCAGATCCAGTAATTAAAAATGGTCGATCACCACCGGTGAAGTAATCAGCACAGTTCACGCCTTTTGAGTGGCCATCTAATGTGAAGTTAGGATCAGGAGAACCAATACTCCATATCTGAAGTTCACATTCAATATTAGGATATCAAGCAGGGTACAGACCAAGATACAAAACATGACTCAGTTTAACCAGCATCTTTTTGAGGAACAATTACCAATGCATACATACAAAATATTTTCTTTTCCTAAACCAGTCCATATTCATCTCCTTGTGAAACCAATTGATCATGTTCTTTATAGCATTCAACGGCACAGGCTCCCTTCAGGATTAAAAAAAATGATATCATACGAACCCACTGTCTCCCCGATACTACAACCACTACAAATTATTAATGAGGAAATTAGAAAAGGCAGGGATGGGGATCTGCTATACCTGGGGCGCGCAGAGGCAGCAGAGACGGAGCTCCTTCTTGTGCGTGTACCGGATCTCCTCGTCCAAGGCCGACGGCAGCGAGCTCGCCAATCAAACCCTGGGTCAGGGCCACGGGAGGTGGAGGCGAGGCATGCCAGCCGGGATTTTTAAAAGGGAACATAGAGCAGCATCAGCATGAGGCATAGAAAAATGGGGTCACCTTAAGATCAAGAATCAATGGCCCTCTCTCAGTTCAAATCAGAAGGAAAGAACCACTATTATTGATTAGAGTTATTCTTAATTAGGCAAAGCACTACAACACTGGATCCTAAGCTACAGTTGAGGCATACAAAACTATAAGTGTCTGTTCTTTTCATATATAAACAACCTTTAGTATCTCAACCAGAACCAAAGCAAAAAAAAATCATGGTTAAGTAACCAGCAAAGGAAGAATGAACCTTTTGGAATTTTAAAGTAGCAAGACATGAAAAGTTCTTTTTTGCCTTCAATATTACACACATTAGGGGAGGTAGCTGCAGTTTTATTGCATAGTGGGCTCAGATTCGCCTTTCCTTTATCATATAACCTACCCCCATCATCTCTTATCACCAGATCAATCTGTTTATACAGTAGAGCTGCCCTGGTTATCACTCAACAAGAATGACCATCCAAGGACAACAACAAGTATCACAGGATCAAAAAGGATTCTAGAGACAAGAGGGAGGATCCAACTTGATACCCACAGGTGCCTCGATTGCTCAAAGGCACACTAATTCCAGCCAAGGTAATTATCATCGCCCTAGCACGAACACCACTTGAGCATAAATAAGCAACACCTTTAAATACAAATAAAAATGGTTCAGGGTTCATTGCATAGCCGCCACGGACGCCATCGCCGGCGCCGCTGATATGCCGCCCTCCTCCGTGGCCACCGTCGCCGTGGTTGGTGGGAGCCACCTATGTGGGAGGGAGGGAGGCGGCTGCAGGAGCGAGTGAGAGAGGAGGCGGCGGCTAGGTTTTCATCGCAGGAGGCCGCGGTCATTTTTTAGACAGTCCCCCCCCCCCCCTAAGCGAAATGACCCAGATGTCCTGGTGGGGGCACGGTATTTACAATTTGTTGCAACTGGAATTTTATCCGACGGCCCAGGTCGATCGGGGTCAAAATCGGATGGCTCACGGCGGCCGAGAGTGCCTGAGCTCTGAGGAGCGCCCGTGAGACCCTGGTTTCTTCTCTTTTGATTCCGCCTTCTTATCATCAGACATTCGTACATACCATCCTTGATTGCCAGGCGGTTTTGTATCATGTGGATCCTGACCCGTGTGATTTTCATTCCCTGCTGTAGACTTGTTTGTAAGGTCCCTAATCTGGGAATGATTCCCTTATCGTAAAGGAGAAGCGCCGGAATCATTATTTTCCATCTGCAAGATGTGTGTTCAAAATCAGTGAACATGGGTGACCAAAATTCAAGAAATGCAATTAGTACACTGAGTCAATGGTAGCAACGTGAACTGAATCAATAGTACACTGAATCTCAATAGTATAGGGGGCTGATTTTCTGTTCCAGTTTAGAAACCGTGAGACGTGAATCAATAGTACACTGAATCAATCTATCAAACCTGATGGCACAGCCCAGACGTCGCTCGTCGTCGCTGATGGCAGAGCCCAGGCGTCCCTCGGCGTGGCTGATGGCCGAGCGAAGGAGTTTTAGGCGGTGGCGCTGACGACCAAGGCAGGCCAGTCAAGGCGATGGGTGGGGTGGCACGGGGAGGCGATGGGTGGGGTGGCACGGGGAGGCGATGGGTGGGGGCGGCACGGAGCTGGTGAGGGGCGGCAGCAGCGGCAGGTCGAGTCTTTGCGGTGGCGGCCTTAAGGTGCGGCGGCTTGAGGAGATGGGGGCGGCGGCCTGAAGGTGCGATGGCTCGAGGAGATAGGGGCGGCGGCCTGAAGGCGCAGCGGCGGGCGGCGGCCTGAAGGTGCAGCGGCGGTTCAAGGTAATGGGGGCGTGCCCGGCTGTGCGGCGGTTCCCTTGTGGAAAACTGTCTTTCCTGTGAATGGGTACCTAAGGAAGGGGATCGGGGAAGAGGTTGATTAGCACTAAACGTGCAGCGCTAAACTTGTTTAGTCGCTCACCATTAGGGTAATAAAGACTGTTGGATTAACACGAATGGATGGTCAAGATCTGTTGAATCTGCCTCTTTGGATCTTTTTATATTGGTATAGATAGATATAGATATAGATATAGAGATATAGATAATTGTGTTTTTAGTGGTATCTTTCAACACGAGGTTTTAACTCACATAGAGGTGCAAGCGGCATCCCGCTTCACCCCGCGAAACTATCAATTAGCTCATCAATGCTACAAATTAACGCTAAATTTGTTGTGCTATTATCCACCAACCCACGCCACTTGCATCCCTAAGTGACACAGTACACCACACATGAATTTTTTCATGCAGGTTTTGTAGCTTGCATGAACTTAGATGCCATCATCCCAACATAAAAACCTAGGCCCTTGTCTTCCCTTTCTTTCTTAGTGAGCACTGCTATGCACACGACGGATTCATGCACGATGAACAGACGACAGGTGACCTATCCATTGGATTGCCTCATTCTATCAACTTGTGTGGCTTCAAATCATGTGGTCTGCAGTTCGTGCGTGCACATATCGTGTCACATCACTTTCGTTCTCAGTGTGGTGTTCGGGAGCTGAGTTTGTCTGGACAACACAAACTACTGTTAGGGTAGAGGTTTGCTTGTAAAAGAAGGTTGCTTCAATAATTGAATATAGCTCTAACAAAGAAAGGAAAAAGGATAACAAAAACATTTGATAAAGGAATATCACTCATCGAACAGGGTAATAACATTTTAAAATTAAACGCAATAAAGTGAAGGAAATAGTGATGCAGCGATATGGCTCGTACTACCATATAGTCGTATTATCTGGGCGTTCGATGAGCTTTATGTGGTAGGTGTGTGGCATTCAATGAGTGCAGGGACGAACCGTTGAAAATCGTGTATTTGCGTGAGGGAAATGTTTAGGAACGGCGCGCTGGTCGAACCATTGCGTCGGTTGCCTCTGTGGCGAGCCTGCCTGGTGGACCCTCCACCTTATCTTCTATTTTTCCTGGCCACTCATTCTTCTTCACGTTGACCCGTCTTCTCCCCTCCATCAGTCAGCTTTTGGCTGCAGTGCAATGCACGCCGCCGCCGCCGTCATGCCAATGGAGTGCCACCGGAGGCGTTTGCTCTCTAGGCCTTGCCCGATGTTGCTCGGAGGGGCCGCGCCCGACCACGACTGCAACGGGAAACTTCGCCGGTGCTACGCGGCGGCGGCCATGTTTATCGGCCGCGCCACCCGTCGCTGTTGTCTTTGACAACCGCGCTTGTATGCACCCTCCACCTCTCCGTACAGGGCTCGGAGAGTGTCGGAGCTGCAACCGGCGGCGCATTTTTGCTACTAACCGTGGTCGCCGGTGCTGGGAAAGAAGACCACGCCGACACTTTTTTCCTACAGCCCCATAGAGCAAAGTTGCAACCTCTGTCGTGTTTTGCTACAACCAGCAAGTGGTTTTGCTGCATCGTTTGGTTTGTTTTCTACGGCGGCGAAGGCGGCCATCCTCATTTGTTGCAACTGACAAGGAAAAAGCTTCTACCCCTGAGCTTTTTTGCTACCACGGCGACCGGCGAAAGCAGCGACCACGAGGTGGTTGCAAAACAAGCGAGTTGTTCCGGTAAGAAGCTCTGAGCTAGAACCAGCTTTTGGTTTTGCTACAACCAGCAAAATCCAGAGCTGGAACCGGCATGTGATTTTGCTGCATCCATCATGGCCGAGCTGCGACCGATGACGGCGGCAAGATTTTTTTGCTGCAACCATCTTTTGATTTTGCTACTATCGGTGAGGGATTTTGCTACATTCGTCATGGCGGAGTCGCAACCAGCGACAGTGACGACGACGAATTTTGCTGCAACTATCGTTCTTTTTTGTTATGACCAGCGTTTTTTTCTGCTACATCCATGAACGACGTTGAATCTTGGCCGTTGCTGACGCAATCCCGGGCAGCGAGCTTCGACGGCGAGGGGGGCGGCGACGGCGCATCAGAGTGATGCAACCATGGAGCTCGCCGGCGAGCTGCTGCCGTCGCCACCGGAGCTGCCTCCGTGGGTGGACGCGGCTACAAGCGTGAAGCCAGCGAGAAGTGTAGGCGGCGACCGGCGGCGAGGGCGGCGACCGGCGGCGAGGGCGGCGACCAGCGGTGAGGGAAGACGAGGAGGCGAGGCGGTTGGCGCGTGCGGGGGCGGCGCTCCTTTTCCTCTCGTTTTTCCCGTGCAGAGGTTAACGATGAGGAGGACAAGACAGATCTGACTTTTTTTTTTTTTTGACTCTAGGGACAAATCTGACGGTTGTATGTGCAGATCAAACGGCTACGGGCAGACCGGCCGAAAAATTCGGCCGGCGCGCCGGCGCCCAGTAGTGGCCTTTGCGTGAGGGGCGTAGATACAGTACGCGGCGTATGCCTGACAACGGTCTGGCCAGCTTGCAGGTAACGGGCGTTACTGTACCAGGCCGCTGGTCCTGGTGAAATGCCTGGAAGGTGGACCATGGTCCAGAATTTTCTGCTTGTACGAGGAGAGCTTCCGGTGAGGGCGTGCGCGTGTCTAGGCGATTGGTTCGGCGTCGGCGGTCGTGGCGGCCGCCGGTTATTTTTCCCTGGATCCGGTGTGCAGGTCCGTGCCGCATAGCCCCATCCCCCACCCCTCGCTCGTTCACTGAGAAAATCTCGCGCCAAGCTAAACAGAAATGGTTGGCTTTCCCCCCTTGCAGCTTGCCGATCTCCAGTTGGGCGCCTCGCCTCGCGGCTCCGTTCATGATGAGGGGAGCGAGATAGACGGCTGGGCAGCCGCCGGAGCGGGAGATTCGTCGGTAGCTGCTCACGACAGTTGGGGCGACCCTGTGGCGAGGGGAGCAGAGACAGCGCTCCTGTTGAGTCCGGCGAGTCGGCGGTGAAGCCAGATCCGAAGGGTCCGGGCTGGATTAGAAGGTATACCATCCCCCTGGTTAGCGTGTGTGCGCACGTGCGTTTGTTGAGTGCAATGTGATTTGGGTATGATGGCCAGTAGTTGTTCCTCTGGGGGCTGCCCGTGATGCTGCCTACTCATGTCTGTGTCATGTGATTTGATGCGTAGGTGCTAAATTTTTTAGGGATGCAGGCTAGAACTTGCTTGATCGATTCCCTGGTGATGGATGCATCAAAACCAGTGCTGAGTGTGTGATCTGAATGTGTGGAGAAAAACTAGAAAAATTGGAGCCAGAGCATCTCTGTGCTGGCCACAATACGGGTATGACTAATAACGAGCAGATTTTATCGTGCCTGTTGGGCATGCCGATTTGGGTTGTTCCACCCATGTGTCATTCATGCTTGAAAAAAGGTGTGTTTCAAAATTTGTTGTGATTATGCTGAGGGGAATTATAGAACAAAAATGGATGTGAATTATGCTCGGGGGGAATTAAAATCTGAAGTAAAAGTTCAGTGCATACGGGGTTTGATTTGGTTGCAGGGTTCGCGTAGGAGCAAATCCAATAGAGCGGACGCCTTGTCCTGGTAGAATGGGTGGCCTGGAAAAGTCGATACTTGGCTTTGCAGAACGAGACGGGGACAAAGTTGGTAAACCAGAATTGGGCACCACATTCTACTCGTTGACTGAAGCATATGATTATTGCAATTTGTTTTCATGGGAGCTCGGGTTTGGGATCAGATACGGGAAGTGCCGGCTAAACCCTGACAAAAGGAAGACCATGCAGGAGATTGTATGTGGATGCTCAGTACGTGGGACAATGGTGTCAATACCTTGTTTGGATAGTTTGTTTTTGTTTTTTGCATCTTAGATTGAAACTTAGAAAAAAATAATGTGAACCAGGGGAAGCCTCTGCCGGAGAATACAAGGTCTTGTCGATGCGAGTGCCCAGCGATGATTAGGCTGTTGAGGACATCAGATAATGGACGGTACATAACCGAGCACCGGGTGAAGCACAATCATGTCATGGCTCCAAACTGTGGGGAGGTGCTGCACTGGCCATCACACAAGCACATTGACGTCCACCCGAGGGACCTGGTGCGGAACCTGCGGAAGAACAACATCAACATCAACAAGGTGTACAACATTATTGTGGGTTTCTTTGGGACAGTTGAAAATGTGTCATTCACAAAGCGGGCACCTCGGAATTTGTGTGGACAAATAAGTCAGGACGAGGCTGATGACGATGTTCAGAAGACAATTGAGGTTTTCGATGAGATAGGCGCAAAGGACCCTGAGTTCTTGTTTAGGGTGCAAGCAGATGGAAGAAGTAGGATAAGGAATCTAATGTGGACTACAGGGGATAGTAGGCTTAAGTACAAGTTTTTCGGTGAACGTCGTGACCTTCGACACAACATAATGGACAAACCTGACCAAGAACCATACTAACAGGTGAATTTGCGCAAGTTCATTGGGGATGACTTACCCTCGTGTACCTGGCCACCTGACTTCCACAGTCTTCGTATCCTTTCAAAATAATATTGCAGAGTCTAAATTACTTTCCAAATCCAAATGTAAAGAACTCCGTAAATACCCTCACTGTGTAAACTGATGATTCCAAAAACTACCTTTCTCCATGAAGTTTCCTTGCTCCAAAAGCATACTGGCCTTCTGGCTTGAAATTCTATTTTGTGGTACAAACTTTTGTATTCCAGCTTGGAATGTTGCCTCTTCAACAAAGGTTTCCCCATTGTTACCGTTTACTGGTTTGCACATATGAAGCTATTGTTAACTGAATGCAGACTGTAATTTCTGCCTACTTTTTATATCCATGTGTAGGAATTCTTCATTCAGAACATGAAATTACCACGTTTTACTGCTGCTTCAGCCTCTAAGATAGGCAATTTCTTTCTAGAGTTATCACTTGCTAAGATAGACCTTCCTAATTCAGTTTTGAACACTGGAGTGTCATGGGCACCATCTAAATGAGCTTCATCTTATAGAAAGAAAATTTGATTGTCAGTGAATACAAATGCTTATTTACCACAAATTTAGTGATAAGAGAGCACACATGTTACGAAACCATGATGTGTGTTTAGAGAGCAATTTACCTTCCAATTCCTATGCAATATTCCTTGGCTCCAGAACTGCAGATGCCCTCTTAAGGGAGCTCTTACTTATGGCAATTGACCTCCCTAACCCATTTTGAAACAACGGCACGTGGCCATCATCCTTCTGATTTTTCTCTATTCAAGTGACTAAAAAAGATAAATTGATATGAGGAACACCCCAGATGTGTCAGTAATAATATTTTCATGTTGTTCAAAAGTTGACTATTTGGTAACACGGCACAAAACTAGACAACATTATAGTCAACTTGAGAAAATCTAGTACCTTGCATCGCACCATCTTCCTTAAGAGTAACGCTTCTACTGCTCACGGTCAAACTGCTGCTCATTAAAACAGACGTTGGCGTTTCAGTCTGAAGAGTTGTGGCACAATCACCGCTATCTCCACGTCCTGAATCTCAAAGAATACAAAGAAAAATGCTGATCTTCTGCATTAACTTTGGACAAATAAATAATAAGCCCGTGTGTATATGTACCAGTTGTTTTAATTTTTTCTTCCTCCAATACTGCCCTTGCCTTCTGAACTGAGCTCCAGCTCACAGCAACATGCTTCCCTAATCCTGTTTGAAACATTGGGAACTGGCAATCGATATCCCAATGTCCTACACAAAGTAGGCACTTAGAAATAATGTGTGTAGCTCAGTAGCTGTTTAGATAAATTGAAAGGCGACAGTTCAAGCTTTTTTTAACGGAAGGGGACTGAGGAAGGGGACGAGTACATGGGGAGGTGAAAAAAGGCAAAATAAATAAGGGAGAAGGTGGCTTCCAGGATACGACTAGCCCACCAAGTCTGACCCACAGACTGACCAACGTAAACCTGTCGGCCAGCCCATGTGCGACAGTACGACCGTCCAGGAAAAAGACTAGCGAGGGAGACCCTAGACTAGAGGAAGAAACGGCTGGGCCACATTAATGACAACAGACAAACGAGACTAGCACTGTGCAATATTGGAGAAGGCAGCGCAATACGTCGCAAAATACTCAAGCGTGCGTGCATCTCGAGGTTGAAGGATGGTTCAGATAATAGTATCATATGGTAGTACGACCCATAGCGAATTTTCGGATAGTTACAAGCATCTGTCATATTTACAGGACCGTGGAAACGGTAAAAAAGACGTGTGGCGTACATGCACCCCGAGCCCAACGAGGCAAAGCACTCTCACCAATCTTTCAGAAACTCGTCGGCCAGATCTTTGTAGCTCACCTTTTTCTTCTTCGGAGCCGCGGGATTTAGATCTGGGGCTGGAACCCCCGCACTGTATGACGAACTTCCTGCACGCGGAGCCGGAGCC
Source organism: Thinopyrum elongatum (assembly GCA_011799875.1). Taxonomy (NCBI): domain Eukaryota; kingdom Viridiplantae; phylum Streptophyta; class Magnoliopsida; order Poales; family Poaceae; genus Thinopyrum; species Thinopyrum elongatum. Next base: position 586,703,178 of record CM022298.1, read on the forward strand.
ACAGGATTGGATGCAGAGCCTCCTGTCTCAGGCACCGGAACCCTCTTATCCGACGTGCAACTTCTCACACGCGGTGGATCATGCTCAACTTTGGCTGGGGGGGCACTGCTCGTGTCTTCCCTAAGCGACGGTATCATGTCGAGAAGCATCGCGTGCAGAGGATCAACCATCTGTTCTATCTTCTCGCCTGCCATGCTTGTTCCTTCACCAGCGTCTGTTCTTTGGGAAGTTCCTTTGCTTTCGAACTTTGGACTGCTTGTCTTCTCCTCTGCGGCACTCAGTTTGACGACTGTGGGCTCTCGCTCGTCCAATGTGATGAACTGGGCCCCTGCAGGCGGTCCTTGGTCTTCATCCAGGCTATCTTCTTCCATCTTTGTGACGGAATCTGTGCCCAGCTTTTGATCTTCACCTGTTTCACCAGGGCCGCTTTCGTCAGATTCACGATAGTCTATTTTTGCTTGCCGGATTCCTCTTCTAGCACTTGTTCTTCGAACTGGTATAGGAGCAGCTCGAGGTGGTCGTTGGTCCTTGTCACTGTTATCTTCTTCCATCCTGGAGATGTGATCTGTGTTCGACTTTTCATCATCTTGACCTGTTTCACCAGGACCGTTTTCTTCAGGTTCACCATCATCTATTTTTGCCTGTTTATTCCCTCTTCTAGCCCTTGTTGTTCGGACTGGCCTAGGAGCAGCCCGTACAGTTCTCGAACTACTGCTGGCCGCCCTGCCCCTTTTCCTTGCATGTTTAACATGAGATATTTCAACATCCTCATTTTCAGCAGTCTTGTCATTAGAGGGCTGGGCCTTTTCCTCGCTGAAATAAAACACCATGATAACAATCAAAAGGTAAATAACCGTTTTCATAGATGATGAAATGGTGGATATGTTGAACCTTCAAATGTGAACATTCAATATATACCTCCTTTCGATTTGTATTTCTTCTAATGTATCCGGTTTAAGGTTGTAGGCGGTTTCAGGTAGTTTCATTTGTTTCTCCACTGAATCTTCTAACCACTTGTTACTGACAACATGCAATCTTTTGTCATGTAGGTAACGCCTCTCAGCTGGAGAGAAGCTGCATAAACAATAGACTCATTACTATTCCTATTCCGTTTCACTCACATAATACACACAAAAAAGCATTAAATCATCACCTCTTGTACAATATGTCAAAATTGTACACCTGAAGAACTGAAACTATAACCAAATGGGTAGCAGGAGCAAGGCTGCTGCAATACTGACCACCATGCATTGTAAGGTCCTGCTTCACCCTCTTTAGTGCAAGATCAGATATTACGTTGTAGTCCTCATTCCTTCAGGAAGAGAACAAAAAAAGGAGAAACAAATAAGTAGTGATATTACATGGAAGATGATATTTGGCAGTAAATGAAACTTACACTAAAGGTGCATGATACAAGTATATGCAGCAACCCTGGAAGAAGCAGAATCTTTCGTCTGCATAATACTTCTTTTTGTACCGATGTACCATGCTTGGATCGACAGTAACTTCGTCCATGTTGATGAAAATCTGAACAATGAGTCAATGAAAGAACTCAAACTATAACCATAAACTAGCCCTTATAAAAAGGGCAAAAAGCAACAAAATTTCAAGTCACAGCCTGCAACACCTTCGCTTCCACTTGCTAGTCAGCAACATTATTAGCACAAGCTAAGAATTTTATGTGATAAAACCACTTTAACAACAAAATTACAATGCCAGGGAATGCAAACAGTATGGTTCTATGGCGAAGTAACAATGCAAAATTATCTTTGGGTGGTGTCATCCAAACTCCAACAGTGGTCATTGGGTGAGTTTTTGGATGGACATTATTAGGGAGATTCAAATTGGTGAATTTGTCGAAGATTTATGTGTCTGAAAGGGATATCGCAACATGATTTCTCTAACTAAGAGATATCCAATAGTGATTTCTCTATCTTTGAGGCTTTATTCACAAAATGTACGTACATGTGGCCTTCAGATATCCCTAAAGCCTATTCCAGATTCATCTGATCCCAAGGCTATGTTGAGGGGTTTGCAAATTGTTCATATATGTACTATAGCAATTGCATGTAGCTTCCAGCTAGCTAGAGGGCATACTGTAGTATGCTGCTATGTGCACCTTCTACCATATAGCTGACTGAGAGAACTGAGCACCACTCAGTTTGTGGGGCTGCGTGAACATCAACCCATCCAGGGGCGGATCCAGGCCAAACAACGCCATGGTGCACCGCTCATGGGCTAAGGAGGATACACCAAATTGGTGCAGAGCCTGCACACGCCAACTTTTATGGGCAGATTGCAAGGAAAAAGATGCTGGACCCTGGTGCATGTGCACCCTGGTAGCCCAACGTAGCTCCGCCCCTGAACCCACCCACCGGGGTTTAACTCATGTATTGGTGCCTGGTGTCTAGGTTGTCCTTTTATAAACAATGCCATCGGCTCTATAGCCTGATGTCTACGTCATTCTTCTATAAACAATGCCATCAGCCATACTATAGCTGGTAGCATGATTAATTCAGACCCCCGTAACACATCTTGATTTATGAAAAATTGTCACATGTGTTTAATGAGATAAAGCATTTGCCGCATACAAAAAAAAAGCTCTGTACCTGCTTCAGGTCAGAAACATCGATGTCCCAGTAGTAAAAATCAGCATACGAGTCGATCTCTTCAGGAAATTTGTGCCTGGCAAAATCTGCAAGAAAGAGGATATACCTGCACAACGAAATGCATTAGAATATGTTGGGTAAACAGATTAGAGAGGAATATGGGATATAAGCAAAGGACGAACTTGGGTTGCAAACGAAGTAGTAGTTTCTGCTTGCAACAGTCCAAGATCCAGGAATAATGAATGATCCTTCCGTGGCGTATGGCCGCCTGATATTTGATACCTGAGAGTGCAACAAATAGCCAGTTCAGCACTCAGAATAAGGAAAAGTAGCCCTGCACAACAAAAGTGGAATACCTTTCTTCTCCGCTGCTATGCAGTGAGTAACAGAGTCATTAAGATTCATCGAGAAAGATCCTCCATTCTCCACAACCAGTTTATGGAAATAGTCTAGGTTATATGATGGAGGGGTGTTGACAAAATCTAAGTATGATAAGGAATGTACCATTTCGAATATATGGTGTGCTTTAAAAAAAATGCAGATATAGTTGCTTGACCTTCTACACGAATGTGTAGGTAGTGGCAACTGGCAAATATGCCAAAAAAGAAGGATACAGAACATCGTGTTTGCAAATATCAGGGTTTCGCCCTTTAAGCCTGATATGTCAGTCTTCATAAGATGTGAAGGGATGATTGATACATTCTTCTTCTCCCCCCTTTTGTTTATTTTTGGGTTCTTTAAGTTGTCATTTTTCAGACTCTTATCATCTTCTGCCTTGTGCATTGACCCATTACTTGAATGCACGATCTCCACAAATGCTGCAATAATCAATGTTCCAGAGTTCATCTTTGAGATATATAATCAATATGCATGGCATCAGAAGCAATGTGCCTTACTGTGAGATATTCAAATTGAAATGAGGGTATTGATACAACAAAAACTGTTAAAAGCGCAAAAAGAATTACATTGCACATCAAGGCACTCGTGCCATGGCTTATCATATCTCACTCGTTGAATGCGGGGGAACCTCAAGCAGTATGGGGCAGCAAATACCTTTAATATATTGGAAGCAATAGTCAAAAACCAACTGGAGAGCAAATCAGTGATTGGCTAAATTGGACAAGAAATATTTCTTAAGTGTAACTTCTTTAAAGACTGCAATACAGCAAGTATTCGACCCTTTAAAATGAATTACCTCGGATTTGATTGTTCGAATATCACTTGTTATAGATAGTATGACTGACCTGCAATTCGTGATTTAGCAGATCAGATGCTTACTACAGCTGAGGCTGGCTAGCAAGAAGCCAAGAACCCAAACGATTAAATAAAGCTTACTTATCAGGGCTTTCTATCCAAACATCTGGCCGCTCCTTCGAATTGTTTGTTACTTCATAAAATCTGGGTGTTTTTTTGGGGGTCCCACTTTTGCTGATTAAAAAAATAGCCGTTCGTGAGACGGAAATGAGGTGCCTTAATAAATAAATTCAAACATGTACTCGCTCTGTAAACTAATATAAACGCTCTTATATTAGTTTACAGAGGGAGTAGCATACTAAACTAATAATAATGCAACAGCAGAAACAAAGACAATAAATACCTAAAGTGGGGCTTCAGTTTCGCGACTAGCGTGGCAAGTTCTTCATCAGAGAGACCAGTACCGACTCGACAAAAAGACAGAAATCTTGCAAGGATAGAAAAATACATAAAGGTAAGAAACGGAAACTTTGACAATCTGACCCTATCAAAAGCTCGTAAGAAACACACTGAGAACTATTAGGACATGAAAAACTGAATGATCAAAATGCTATAATTTATTTACTTGCTTTTTTTTTTCTTTTGAGACCAGAACTTAGCTATCAAGAACGTCAATATAGTATTAGGAGAACCGAATTCCCTCTCTTAGCCATATATCCACCTACTTTCCCCCACATTGGTAGATATAAAGGTATACAAACTACTGTAGGAGAAAAGGTTTGCTTACCTTTTGGGGTGACTATTATCATCTGAAGACACTGCAAGACCAACTAAAAACTGTGCAACCTATAAATTGATTTTGAATGATCAGAATTCTTTCATAGCATCCACTTGAAGAACAAAGATAATTTAAGTATGGTCTTAGCATTACAAGAAAATTGCAATTGATAAATCATGAGTTGTTATGTAAGAATCAAGAGAGTACACATTCAAAACTTTTCACCATCTGGTGACATCCATACTCAACTAGTGTTAATGTTGAAACCAGAAAAGTGAAAGAAGTATGTGAAATTCAAAACAAGCACATGTGCGCACCTCTCCTCCTCGACGCCCTGATCCATAATATCCACCTAAAAATAAAGGAAATGGACATACACTCAATCATTGCGCTCAATCAACAGGTGGAAAAGTTTACTGTTAATACTTCAAGTAAGCATGATGATGCTGACCTATAATAATAACATCCAGATCAGCACCAGCATGTATATAATCAGGCTTTAGTTTAAGCCACTTTCCAGTTCGATCACCAGGTTCCCATTTGGAATCAAGGTCCTTTAGTACAATTCCCTCATCTCTAATCACAAACAATGGATTGAAAAATCACGAGACTACATTTAGTTATTAGTGTTACAAACAGATTGCTACGTTGTTTTGTGTTTAGGAAGTGGAAACAAACCTGTTTTCAACAGTCTCCTTGAAGAATTTCTCAACGTCTTCAATATTGGGAGCAAAAATGGACCAGCATGGTTCATCTACAATTTGCAAACATAACTAGTGTTACATATTACTGAAAGGAAAAAAAAGATATAACAAAAAAAATGAAGCTCATTATGCGCTGCAAAAAATAAATTTGTGAATATAAAAAAAATACATGTCAAAGCAAAAACACATTTCTGTTAACACCCCTGTGGCAAAAAATTTGAAGATGCCATCTAGATTAATTTATTTGATTCAGATGTTAAGTTGAGGCAGCATATGACTTTCAGAAGCTACCTGGGGGGCGATGGGTGTTTAGACCACCTGTTGGGACCAAAATCTCAAGACGGCCCTTTAAAGGTTTGACAACCTTCCGCATAATTTCGTGCCGCTCCTTCAAACTTTGGTGGATAACACTAGTGTCTCCAGAATAAAGAATGTCAAAAGCAATATCTGTACATTCCTAGCGTCAAGCAAAACATGACCAGCATGAAAAGAAAAAGGGATATGAAAAACTGAAGGGTGAAATAATGTTCCTCGTAATTAAGTATTTGTGAACCAAAGGAAAATAATTTTCAGGTCATGTGTTAAATGCATATAGATCTACCAAAGCGAGAAACAGATGTCCTAGTTTCCCCAAAAGGTGTTTCATTACCAATTTGTCAGTTAGGTATCAAGACAGAAAGCAAGATGCAAGAAGCAGTTAAAAGTGAAGGATACAGCACAACTGCAAGGAAAAAAAAAGTAAATTCAGTTAGATAGGAACTGCCATACCAGGGCAAATCTGAAATGAGCCTATAGTGAATAAGTTGATGATAAAACCTGTCGATTTGTCTCCAGACCCTCACTAGCGGCCTTTGCTGTGAATAAAATAGTTTGAGTTCACTGTAGAACATTCAACGGAACACGCAAAATATTACTAATTCCAATGAAAGTTTAAAAACCTATTTCCTGGTTTGAGCCAAATTCGGCAAACCGATTAAGCACAGTGTCCCAAACAAGCATCTCTCCATCCAAAATACACCTGAGGATTCAGTTGAATTCATATCAGAGTTAAGAATGAGTGACCAAGTTGTATTATGAAATAATCTACACAAAACATTGATATCATTCCCAGAGAGCTTATATTGTCAAGGAAATAATACTAACGAGCAAGAAGATCCCATAATAACTCAGCACATTCAGGTTTGTCTATCTAGCTAACTAGCCAAATAAAACCAACAAGCTGACTACATGTTTCAATAATCACTAGAAAGATTTCATCCATTTGTTTATGATAAGACTAAGCCCTGAGATGGACTTCTTTCATGTCTGGCCTCATTTCTTATTAATGCTACAGTACCCCCGAAAAGAGGGGATGCTGGTGCTTAGCAATAATAAACAATACCTGTCAACCAGGATATTTTCCTTAATAAATTTGGACATCCCAGATGTATATTCAGAATGATCAAGAAAGGTCCTGACATACAGAAAACATTAGTGGGCCAAGATGAGGTTATCTGCAATATGAGAACTACTCAAAAAATATATACGTTTCAGAAGAATGTGCAAGAAGTAAACATGGAACAATTTAATTTACCGCGAGAAGAAATGAATCTCTTCCCCATTCTTGTGAATTTGGATACGGTCGCCATCAAATTTGCACTCAGCAACCACTGGTTTGCCATGAAGCTGGAGACAGGGAGGTGGCAGTTTGACCAAGCAGATTCAGGTGATGCAGAAGAGAAATACAGAGAAGGTATTTCCTTAGCAATAGTTACAACATGCATTGTCACACTAGGAGCTAGAAGAAACAAGGAAATACCTTCTTCCATGCAGATGAAGCGCTACCGACTCTCATAGCTAGCTGAGGCCTCACAGCCTTTCCGACTTCTATATCCTGATCATACAGAATAGGAGTAACAGAAGTAATGAGAAAATTGTGTGTGCCTGAAAGATATTCAATGGCCTATCCATCCAAAAGATGGCTCCATGCATAGACAAAAGAGAAAAAGGAGGAGCTATGAAACAATACTACATTTTTAAGACTTTGACCGTTGAACCACGAATAGTATGTGTCAAAACAAAGTACAAGCAACAGTATAATCACCTGACGTTTATGCCTTTGACTTCGATCATTAAGCTTTTCACAGACCCATTTTAAGTCACAAGTGACATTGAATAAGTCCTCGGCGTCAGGATGAAATTCATGGAATATGCTCTTCTCACTGATCCCCAATTTCAAGTCTATGATGGTACAGAAAACATAAAAAATAATTCAAAAGTACTGATGGAATGCACATCAAATTATTAAGCATAAAGAAACAATAGTTGTAGAACAAGTTCACCTTTAATAATAATCATTAGAAGCCACTTCATTTCAAGGGCATTGGTTTTCTTGATCAGACTTGAAAGAACCGAAGCCTTCTCAGACCTATACAAAATGAGGAAGAACTTCTGATTTCTGACTTTCAGTCATACACGAATGCAAAGGAAATAGATTCATAAGCTACCTAGTATCACTTGCAGATAGACGATCGAGTGCGTCATTAACCTCCTTTATTGTCAATCCGCCAGAAGTCATTCCTTGCCTCCGCTGCAGCACCTGAGTAGAAAAAAGGAAATTATGTCAAAAGCAGCCTGAAAAAAAAAGGCAAGATAAGCTGCTAGAACAAGCAGCATTTGATAATCAATTCAGCTACATGTATTTTGAACATGAATCGGCGTTTCTTTACACATTTATAGTATCAAACCAATGACACCATATACAACTACCAATAAGGCTTCCAGCCTTCTACTGTTCGAGCCATTAGACCATTTTTGGTTACAAGTTGTGCACCCGAATCACAAAGAACACACTGACAATAGCCAGTGGTACATTGCGAAGCATGTGGAAAAACATCATGTCAAGCACACAGCTGAAAGGTCAAACCCCCAAGTCAACCTCTAATCCTCAATGGCTAAACCCTACACAATTCAATCAGTTGGCCCAATCCATCGAACCCCATACAGCAATCCATCGACAGAGAGGCGACGCGGTGATTACCGAGAAAGACAATGCTGAATGGTGAAAAAAAATGGTCCCGACTGTACCTCGGCGGCGACGAGGGAGAAGTTGCCCGCGTTGCGGCCGCCGCCCCCGCGGCGCCAGTTGGTGAGCCGGACGGCGTCGGGGGAGTCCTTGGCGATGCCGAGCGCTTCGACGAGCGCGGCGGCGAGGGCGGCCTCCTTGAGGCCGTAGGAGCCGCGCTCGCGGTCGAGGGACGGGAGGACGAGGCGGAGCGCGCTGAAGTAGTCGTCCCTGCCGCTGGCCCCGTAGGCGCGGTCGAGGAACGTGCGGAGGCGGCCCCGCTTCTTCGCGGACGTGCGGTCCCGCGTCATGGCCTGGAACATCGCCACCAGGAGCCCGAACCGCACCGTCGCCGCCATCGCCGGCGTCGTGGGTGTGGGGGTGGGGACGGCAGAGGGTCAAACCAGGGGCCTCTCTGCAAACCTGTGCCGCCGCAATATTTTTTTTTTCCTTTGTTCCTTCTCCCGCACGAGCTCGAGAGGGTTCGGAGGAATGACGTGGTTTACTTTTGGAGTGTACAAGGCCCAACAGACAAACTACACTCGTTCGTTGGCCCACCTTTGCTTTCCTTCTCCCCCCTCTAGCGACGTGGCCGTCACCGTACAAGGCCCGAAACAAAGGAGTGAGAGATATTTTTTATTGTCAAAAGAAAAAAGGAGTAAGAGATTTTTGTGTTTCAGTGTCTAGTTTATTTCACATTGTTCATTCTAGTCCAAAGCATCCCCGTTTTGTGCAGTCTGTTATTTGCTTAGAATAATACAATTTTTCTATTGATAATTGTATTGAAATACATGGATTATTTATCAAGTAGTTATGCATAGCATCTAACGACTTTGGGATATTTGACGACTGAGCTTAGTTCCAATACTGGATTGGTCTCTAAATGCAGGCAGCTAAACATAGCATTTGATAACTTGGAGGTAGACACTTGCTCATAGGTCATACCATTGTGATTAGAGTTAAAATGGTCCCACTTTATCTTTTCCTTTGCATGTTCAAATGGCTGAACATTATTCATGTTTTCCCATCTGGACATCATTGTCCGATATATGGCTCTAAATCTTATTTTGCCCGGAACACATATAGGTCCGCACCTCATATATCCAGGAATTTTACTACCATACCACAACAAGACCTTTTCCCACAAAGTCATGTTTGTTTTTTATAAGTCTAGCGTGACCATTTTTTCTCTCCCGCACGAGCTCGAGAGGGCTCCGAGGAATGGTGTGGTTCAATTTTGGGTAGAAGGACCGAAGGGCGCGTCTATAGCTCACATGTAGCGAGCGTGAGCCAAACAGTATTTGGAAAAATGTTCTACATGTATCAAAAAAAAGTTCCAGATGTATAAAGAAAATTGATAATGTGTATGAGTAACATAGACATGTATTGAAAAATTATGAAGGCCAGAAAATAAAAAAAAATTGGTAAAGAAACACATAAAACTGAAGCCCAGATACAAAAACCATTGAAAACTTACACAGAAAACACACATGAAAAAAAAAGAACATGCTTCTAAAAACCGCTTCCCAGGAACCCAAATAGGATTGGACCATCTAGCGATTGCCTACTGTCTTGTAGTAGCCGAGATACAACCTTGGCGAGGCATGAAAGGCCGAACAACTAAGGATGTATTTGATTTGAGAATGAAGTGGAATGCAATGCCATGGTTACGTTCCACTAGAATGGGTTGGTTTCGTTCTCAAGTTTGGTAAGAGCAATTCCGAGAAATGGAATGGTTACATTTTGGTGTTTGGTTTGAGAGATGGAATGAGATGGAATTGTTCATCTCATACACTGAATGCATACTGAATTGGATTTGGACAGAAAACTAAACAGACAGCTACATTAGTTCATGGGGGGGCAGCTAAAAGCTCAAGAGAACTATATTTCGCCTATAGCGAGAGTAACTCTTTCTCTCCTGAAGCTTTTCGTGTGGCATGCAGTACTAGGCCGGCCCATTTCTATAGTTCATTCACTCGTTCGCTATTTGGTGTGTTCGCTGCTACTGTTTTCTCTGGGTTTTCTTTTCTTTTTTGTTTCATTTTGCTTTTCTTTCTTTCTTCCCCAGATTTTCTTGGTTTTTTGTCTTTTCTTTGTTTCTTCATCAGTTCTCTTCGCTACTTTCTTGGTTTTCGCTATTTTTTCTTTTCTTTCATTTTTCTTGTTTTTCACTAGAATTTTTTTTCCTTTTTGACTTCATTTTTCTTGGGTGTTCTTTGTTTCTTCTTCTATTTTCTTCGATTTTTTTCGTGTTTTTCTTGGTTTTCATTATTTCCACCCTTTTGCATTAGTTATCTTTGTTTTTTCTTTTAGTTTTCTTTTGTTTTTCGTTTATTTCTCGGTTTCTAGTTTTTTGTTTATTTTGACACTTTTCATCAGGTTTTTCTTTCTCTTTTTGTATAGAACAGGAAATTTTCTTATACATGATTAAAAAAAGTTAAATACATGAATATCTTTCAATACATCGGAAATATTTTTGTGTATACGTTGAACATTTTCTAAATACCTGATCAACCATTTTTGAACTATGTTTTGATGCGTTTATTTTTCATACACATTACATATTTTTCTATAAATATAATACATTTTTTCCCATTAACATTTTTAAATACATGTTATTATTTTAAACTATATTTTGATGGAAAAATATCATATGGTGTGTACATTTTTCTTTTACATTAGGAATACTTTTTTATACATGATGAATGCTTTCAGGGCCTGATCAAGAGTTTTTGAAATTTTGGTTTTAAAGTCATCTTTTAGGGGTATTTTAATGACAATTTTTTTCCATATTCCTCGTAACTACATTTTTATGCATGTTTTATATTTTTCAAATATATTGTTTTGATGTCTACTTATTAAAATATTTATATACATGTTTAATATTTTTCAAATATTTGATTAACACTTTTTAAATACATGTGTTTGAACTTTTTTGAATATGTATTAGAAGCTTTTGAATAAGTGTTGAACATTTTTAAATGTCACAAAGGTTGTTTTTGAATGTTATCAATATTTTTAAAAGTGATGCTAACAATGTTTTTACACTTGGTTCACATTTTTAAAATTCATTAATTTCTTTTACACTGGCTTAACATTCTGGACTTTTTTACACTGGGTTAACATCTTTTTAAACAAATGAAAAAAAAGTAAAAAATAAGGACGAACCACAATTAAAAGAAATGGTCGACTCGCTACTGGGCCGACCCATTATATGCGTCCTTGACTCAACGTTCACTTTCACCTTGCAGCAAGCGAGCCATAGGTGCACCCACCTAAAGCTGGGGAGCTCCTATTGGCCACCTACAGCGCCAGAAAACTGACCCAGTCATTGTGTTCGCTCGGTCAAAAAATCGATACTTCATTTGATCACTGGGTCAACTGGTCCACGATTAACTCTTGACTATTGGCCAATGCCCATTGATCGTTGACTTTTAGGAAAAAGTTCGTAATTTTGAAAAAAAAAATCATGAATTTGAAAAAAGTTAACTAAAGAAGGTTACCAAAACTGAAAAAGTTAACGGATTTGGCAATAGTTCAAAAAAAAGAAAAAAGTTCACTAAAAAAAGTGAGCAAAAACTAAAAAAAAGTTCATGAAATTTTAAAAAAGTCCACGAAGTTTAAAAAAGTTCACAAATTTGAGAAAAGTTCATGTATTTGAAAAAACTTCACTAATGTTTTTAGCTAAACTGAAAAATATTCATGGATTCAAAAAAATTCATGAAATTTTGAAAAAAGTTCACTAAAAATGTCCATGAAATTTGAAAAAAGTTCAGGAAGTTCAAAAACTTCACAAACATGAGAAAAGTACATGAATTTGAAAAAAAAATAATGCATTTGAAAAAAAGGAAAAAACAAAATAAAAATAAAAAACCTAGTCCTCGTTTTAGCACTAAAAATTTAACACACGACAAAAAGAAGAAGAAAAAGTAAGTAAGCATGGAACATGAGCTGTCCTAGTTATTGAAGCGTGAAGTCGTACGTTGATTTTTTGATGTTTAAAGAAACAAAAAGAGTGAAATGGGCCGGCCCAGAGCGGAGGAGGGGGTGTGCGCCGGTTTGCAGAATGAACTGCAATCGGCGCTTAAGGCGACATATAAGATTTGCCCTAAGCTCGAATCACAGTTCGCTGGCAGCGCTTTGTCTCGCCAGCACGGCAACGAGGCAGAGGAGGTCTCGCCTTAGGGTGTTGTTATTGGTCCGGCCTAGTAGCTTCATCCTTCACTTTTTTGTTCGTTCATCCTTCTCTTTTTGCTTATATTTCACAAATATTCTAAATACATACTCTCTCTCTCTCTCTCCCCTTCACAAATACAATGTTTTGGATATTTCAATATGTGTACATAAGGACCGAAATAAGTGAACAAACACATTAAAATGTATATATACATCCGATACGGAAAAAAAATTAGAACGTGAATGTCTTATATTTGTGAACAGAGAGAGTACATTTTAAAACTTAATTTACTTAATGTGAAAAATGTTAATTTAGTGCAAATATTTTGTTCGCACAATTTTTAAGAAATGTTCGTACCACTGGACAAAAATGTTCATGACATTTAAATCCTTCACTCGTTTCAATATTTATAGAGTGTAAAAAAATATTTCATACCATTCAGAAAATGTTAATGGCATTTAGAAGTGTTCACACGTTTCAAAAAAATAGATGATACCCCGTGCGTTGCTGCGGGAACTGTTAACAAATAATTTGATTTTGAAAAACATGATACAATTTAGAAAACATAGTATAAGTTGATGATAAAGAATTATGAAAGAAATATTGTTTAGAGTAAGCATCTAAATAAAATTTTATGAAAAATCTAAAAATGAGTGTGATTTTTATTTTGTTAACTTATTATATTGACAATATATCAACGAGGCGATTCGAGACGAAAACAACATTGAGTAGAGACATAGTGAAGAAATCTCAACCCTTGGCGAAACCTAAAACAATGATATCAACTACAGTTGTGCTTTCATAAAAAAAACCTAGCTCTCATAGAAAAATAAAACACGAGTCCACTCATAATTTGATTTTCTATTCAAAAGGTCGCTTATAAATCATGAGGCCCACTGTTGAGTAAATCATGCTTCTCACTGAAGCAGTGTACTGCACCCATTCACCACAATATACCCAGGTAACTCTAATTATTTTTGTTTGTCTTGTCTGGTGTGCAACCATGCATGCTTGTTTTTTTTTTGGGGTAAAGATATCTCTCATTGATCAAACTGAGTCACTACAATCGCCCGTACACAGACCACCAATCTCATCCGGAGTAGTTCTGAGCCACACAGCAGTTTTATAGGTCCTAAATGACCCATCTGTCCTAGAGCATGACTCACCTTATTTTCCTCACGCCGTACATGCAGTATTGTATAGCCACGGCCTCCCTCTAGCATTATGACCCTGTTTGTTTCAGCTTTGGGAGCAGTTTTTGGACTGGAAAAAACTGAAACTGAAACAAACAGCTATTTTAGAACAGTTGTGGAACCACAACCCAAAACTGTTTCGGGTTATTTTCAGTGTAACAGCCTAAAGCACGTCTCGGGGTACTTCACAGCCAAAGCTGTTTTCCTAGCCCCTCTGCTTTTGGCGTTTGGTCGTAATTATGTCATAAATGTCGCCGTAGGCACGACCTATCTCTCTCTTCGCCCCTCCTCCTGAAACATAGCGTTTTCACCAGCCCACAGTCATTTTCACAGCTACGTTGCTAAACAGCTAACCTTCACTGCAGCTGTTTTCTCAGCACAGCAGTTTTGTCAGCACAACAAATTCACGGCTGAATCTGTTGAAACTGAAGCTCAAACAAACACAGCCTATGTCTCTCACCAGGGTCGCTGTTGGAGACCTATCTAAGTCTGGATTCTTGATCGCAGCCACTGCGTTTGCACAGTCCGACTCGATAATAAATGGAAGGGTGCTCCATTCCAGTGTTAACTCAATGCCTTCCGTGATCGCCGCCAGCTCCGCCTCTAGTGGGCTCGTGCACGTCCTCAAATACCTGCACGAGGCGAAGATGACTGACCCATTGGAGTCTCGAAGGATCATTCCAGCAGTCCAGCTCCACCAGTGTCGCTCGCCTGAAGGTAGGCTCCGTCGACATTCAATTTTGCCCAGCCATCCGTTGGTTTCTGCCACGTCTCCGGTGGCCTGGTGCATGCCTCCCGCGCTGGCCGAAACTCCTCCATGCGTGATTGGCCACAGGATATCACCATCTTGCCCTTCAGAGTGTCGGCCTTTGGGTGTTGCTTAATGCAGAGGATGGAGTCGATGTAGCCAGATAGAAATCTTCTCGATGCTTCCACTGGTGGCGCCGGTTTGTCGTGGGTAATTTCGTTTCTTACTGCTATCAATTATTCGGGTCGGGTATACCGAGAGACAATACACACATGAAAAAAGTAATGAGTTGAAAGATTCCTGAAGATTGAATCTTGTCGGGGCATTATCTCTCACTCTTATCCATACCCTAGAAGGACACGCATGCATCCTTACATATAAAATAAAGAAGCGAACGCTTCCGAAGGCCTCTCTTGCGGCTATAAAAGGAGACGTCTGCCAAGGAGGAAAGACACCAGACGGAGAAGAACCAGCCACCGATAAAGCAGAGAGCTGCGACTCAGCTAGCAAGCTCGTTGCTCAGTAGTAGTAGTAGTTCCTCATCCTGTAATAAGAGCCACAATATTCAGTGCATTGTAAGCTCACGAAGGTAGTTAGAAGGTAATTTCTTTTAGCTTGGAAAAGCCATATGTAAATTATGTTGTGAAAATGATGTAGTCTCGTGCTTTACTTGGTATTTTTATTTATGAATTTATGGGACGAGTTATTATGCTAGGGATCCTATAGGAGAAACTTCGGCCGGCAGTTCTCTGTTTAGCCTTGTGTGGCGTTTTAATGAGAACTCTGTGACCGTAGAGAAGTGTTCCCTTTGGGTGAAACTGCCTGGAAAGACGATAGGAATTTACCCCATAAATTTATAATTAAAAATATCAAGTAGACGAACCTAGCTACATCTGAAATAACATAATGAAAAATATGGTGATTTCCGAGTAGGATTTTACACCACCGCGCACACCGTCGATCATATTGTTGGCCTCGTCAGCCCTTAATGGATCCTGCATTAAAGAAATAACCAGGTTAGAACATGCAAAATAAAATATTGATGTGAATAGTGAAGTACTATTTCAAATAGTGTACTAAATAGTAAACACTATTCTGAATAGTATCCTACCTGGGTGAATAGTAAATGCTACTCGGATAAAAAGCGTATATTATCTTCTCCGATGCAGGATCTATTAAGGGCTGGCGAGCCCAACAATACGACCGACGGTGTGCGCAGTGGTGTAAAATCCTACTCAGTACTTAAAATATTTTTCATTATATTGCTTCAGATATAGCTAGTTTGTTTACTTGATATTTTTAATTACAAATTTATGGGGTAAATTTCTATCGTCTTACCAGGCAGTTTCACCCAAAGGGAACACTTCTCTATGGCCACAAGGTTCTTATTCAAAGGCCACACAAGGCTAAACAGAGAACTACCGGTAGAGGTTTCTCCTATAGGATCCCTAGCATATGACCTCGTTCCATAAATTCATAAATTAAAATACCAAGTGAAGCACGAAACTACATCATTTGCACAACATAATTTACATATGTTTTTCCGTTTCGGGAGGCCCCGAATGGGATTACATAAGCTAAAGGAAATTACCTTCTAACTATCTTCGTAAGCTTACAATACACTGGATATTGTGGCTCTTATTACAGGATGAGGAACTACTACTACTGAGCAATGAGCTTGCTAGCTGAGTCGCAACTCTCTGCTCTATCGGTGGATGGTTCTTCTCCGTCTGGTGTCTCTCCTCCTTGGCAGATGTCTCCTTTTATAACCGCAAGAAAGGCCTTCGGGAGCCTTCGTTTCTTTATTTTATATGTAGTAGGATGCATGCTGTGACACCCTAATTGTAATATGCTACAGTGATCAGGGGATTATGATAATCTTTTGCTAATGATGCGTGGATCATCATTTGATCATATCTCTTTTCAAATTCCACCTTGGGATTCAAATTCAAATTTAACTTGAAAATTCCAAACTCTCCAACATGTGAACAAAAATGTTCGACATGGGGCTAATATTCTTTGGATAATTGTCATACAAGATCCAAGTTTATTTGACATAGTTAAAATGTCCCAACAATTAAAACAGTGGTCAAAACTATTTTTGAATTGGTTTTACTGTTATTTAAAATATCAAACAAGTTCAAAATTGCCCTAAACTATTTGTAGCATTTGACAAAATGCTACTGGTATTTTAGGTGGTGGTCCCATGTTTTTCTCTGGCCAAAATGTTTGTGAAGTGGATTTAGCTGATAAAATAAAACCAAAACTGGAAAAGAGATGGGGGAGTGAGAGGTGGGCATTTCCTGCTATTCTGCGCCGGCCCGGCCAACTTAACCCCTCTTGCTCATCTCCCTCCCCTGTAGCGACCAGAGCGGTCGCTACAGGTGCTCGACGCGCGCCGTCGCCGCCCAGCCAGCTCGCCGGCGGTATAAAGCGCCTCCCCCGGCTCCCCCTGCCTTCCCCCGAACCCTAGCACTCCTCCCCTCTCTCCCAGATCCGCCGCCACCCCTCTGTTCCTCCTAGCCGACGCGGCCATGGCCTCGTCGCCGGCGTAGATGTGGCCATCGGCCCCGTCTCACTCGGCCGTGCTGTCTGGGAGCTCGCTCGACATCGACTACGTCGGGCTGCACCGCCGATTCGAGCCCGGGCGCCCTCCTTCGCCGCCGCTGCTTCGTCCCCCACCTCGGGACGCCGCCGTCGATCTCCTCCGCCACCACCTGCTCCGCCTCTCCTCCGAGCCCACTCTGTCGGCTACACCTCACTGTGAGATCCCCCTTCCTCCCCTGCTCCTCTGCTCGCCGCCTCGTTCGCCGTGGAATGCTCGTCGCGAGCCCGTGCTGGGTCCTCCGCCGCTCTTCACCGTCCGGCCCTCCTCGTCGTCGTTTCTACTTGGCCTTTGCCCCGTTTGAACCACCGCGGATCGCTCGTTCGAGTGCCACCAAAACCCCTCGCTAACTCACGCCGTAGCTCCCTCCCCGTCACACGCCGGAGCTCGCCTCCGCCTCGATCATCGCTGGCGTTTGTTCCGGCCACCGTTACCCCGGCCACCACCACAACACGAACCGCGGCGCTCGGGCGGTTCGAATGCCACCGGCCGCGCTCGAAACGGCCGCCCACAGAGCAAACCCGAGCCTCGCCGTGGCTCGGCCGGCGTTTTTGGCGCTCGCCGGGGCGCTCCGGCCGGCCTGGCCGACGTGGCACGCCACGTGGGCGCCCTGGGCCCTCCCCTGGCTTGCTGACATATGGGCCCGTGGGGCCGTCGTTGACCGTTGACTCGGTCAACGGCCTGTTTAATTAGTTTTAATTAAGAACAGATTAGGTTAATTAATTTTAGTTAGTTAGGTCACTGACATGTGGGCCACCCCACCGTTTGAATTAGATTAGGTTAATTTAAACCCTGGATTAACAGTGTGTCAGTGACATGCGGGACCCACCGTCAGTTTGACCCAGTCAACTATCCTGTTGACTGCTGACGTCACGCTGATGTCATGCTGATGTCATAAATGTATTTTCGAATTAATTTAATTAATAGTAATTTCAGAATTGATTAAATCTTTAAAAATTAATAGAAAATAAACCGTAACTCGGATGAAAAAACTTTGTACATGAAAGTTGCTCAGAACGACGAGACAAATTCGAAAATGCGGTCCGTTCATTCACCACACGTCCCTAGCATAGCGAACATGCAACAAACCACCTCCGGTCCATCTGTCCGAAAACGCGAAACACCGGGAATACTTTCCCGGATGTTTCCCCCCTTCGCCGGTACCACCTATCACCGCGTTAGGGCACACCTAGCACCGTTATATGTCTTGTCGTGCATCGTTATGCATCTGTTTGCATTATATTTATTGTTTCTTCCCCCTCTTCTCTCTGGTAGACTCCGAGACTGTCGGCGACCCCCAGTACGACTACAGCGTTGACGACCCGTCCTTCTCTGCCGAGCTTCCAGGCAAGCCCCCCCTTGATCAACCTGATATCGCCTATTCCTTCTCTCTACTGCTTGCATTAGAGTAGTGTAGCATGTTACTGCTTTCGGTTAATCCTATTCTACTGCATAGCCTGTCTTTGCTACTACTGTTGATACCTTACCTGCAATCCTAAATGCTTAGTATAGGTTGCTAGAATTACATCAGTGGCCCTACACTCTTGTCCGTCTGCCATGCTATACTACTGGGCCGTGATCACTTCGGGAGGTGATCACGGGTACATATACTATATACTATTACATACTTATGTTACTGTTCGGAGATGGGGGCTGAAGGGGCAGGTGGTTCCATCCAGGCAGAGGTGGGCCTAGGTTCCCGAAGGCCCCTGAGTGTTACTTTATGGCGGAGCGACAGGGCAGGTTGTGACCACCTAGGAGACATGTGGGCCTGGCCTTGGTCGGCGTCTGCGGTTACTTCAAATTAACACGCTTAACGAGATTGGGTATTTGATCTGAGTCTGGCTACGAGCCTATACGCGCTAACCACCACGCGGGAACAGTTATGGGTACTCGACGTCGTGGTATCAGCCAAAGCCTCCTAGACGTCAGCGACTGAGCGGCGCGCGCCGGGTTGGACCGCGTAACGCAACTTCCTTTGTAATGGAGGTTGCTAGGTCTGCTCTCCGGCCGCCCACGCAACGTGCAGGTGTGCAATGGGCGATGGGCCCAGACCCCTGCGCGCATAGGATTTAGACCGGCGTGCTGACCTCTCTGTTAGGCCTAGGTAGGGCTGCGACGTGTTGATCTTCCGAGGCCGGGTATGACCCAGGAAAGTGTGCCCGGCCAGAGGGATCGAGCGTGTTGGGTAATGTGGTGCACCCCTGCAGGGAAGTTTATCTATTCGAATAGTCGTGTCCCTCGGTAAAAGGACGACCCGGAGTTGTACCTCAACCTTATGACAACTAGAACCGGATACTTAATAAAACACACCCTTTCAAGTGCCAGATACAACCCGGTGATCGCTCTCTCACAGGGCGACGAGGAGAGGATCATCGGGTAGGATTATGCTATGCAATGCTACTTGGTGAACTTACCATCTACTCTCTTCTACATGCTGCAAGATGGAGGCTGCCAGAAGCGTAGTCTTCGACAGGATTAGATATCCCCCCTCTTATTCTGGCTTTCTGCAATTCAGTCCACTGATATGGCCCTTTACACATATATCCATGCATATGTAGTGTAGCTCCTTGCTTGCGAGTACTTTGGATGAGTACTCACGGTTGCTTTGCTCCCCCCTTTTCCCCCCTTTCTTTTCTTTCTAGTTGTCACAACCAGATGCTGGAGTTCAGGAGCCAGACGCCACCGTTGACGATGACCCCTACTACTCTGGAGGTGCCTACTACTACGTGCAGGCTGTCGACGACGACCAGGAGTAGTTTAGGAGGATCCCAGGCAGGAGGCCTGCGCCTCTTTCGATATGTATCCCAGTTTGTGCTAGCCATCTTATGGCAACTTGTTTAACTTATGTCTGTACTCAGATATTGTTGCTTCCGCTGACTCGTCTATGATCGAGCACTTGTATTCGAGCCCTCGAGGCCCCTGGCTTGTATTATGATGCTTGTATGACTTATTTTACTTTTAGAGTTGTGTTGTGATATCTTCTCGTGAGTCCCTGATCTTGATCGTATACGTTTGCGTGTATGATTAGTGTACGATTGAATCGGGGGCGTCACAAGTTGGTATCAGAGCCGACTGCCTGTAGGAACCCCCCTTCCACACTCCTTGGCCGAAGTTGAGTCTAGACAAAGAAAACAGTTTTACTAACATGGCTGTGTGTCTTACGGGCCCACGTCGCCATTGGGTGGTATTAGGATCTTTTATTCCTCGACCTATACTCTGGGATTCTGATCTCTCTTCTATTCGGGTTAAAATGATTTTACTAATTATAACTCTAGGTTCTCGATACCACTTCCTGCCGGAGAGCCCCTTATTACAGATGATCGCCTGCTTCACCAGTAGGTTCCGAAGATGCTATTTGATGATTTCCCGAGACACCTATGTCCATCGCCTTTGCAAATTCCCTACCGCTGTTATATACTTATGGATAGCTACATACACTTGCCATTCATGCATTCAGTCCCGTTGATCTTGTTATTACAAGATGCCCCGAACTGCTCTTTATTGTTCCGACAATCCTTTGAGCTTACTGCCTTGCAGACCTTGCCTCATGAATACCCCCTACGGATAATTCCTCGCACTTACGAGTATCCGTTCTTCCCCCTTTGTTCATATGACTCACAAGATGCATTGAAATACTATTCGATCTTACCCTTAGGTCTATTCAAGTTACCCATCCTTGATCAGAGCGTCTGCTTCCGATCCTTCGTATTGGAATTCATATTTCCTTTGTTATCTAAGCATCAAATTATTCAGATGTCCTATAATCCGAAGCCTTTGCATTCTTTCTTCATCTGGTTGTGTGCCGATGCTCACATCAGCTCCGCTATGGACATCCGATCCTTCGTCGGATTATTTATCGACAGTGTCCTTCATATTTAACTGCCTTGTGAATTCTTCCATGATACATAATGCATTTGGTAAATTGTATCCTCTGCGTTCCCAACCATACTCTGCTTTCGAGCTTGTATAATTTACTCCTGAAGCGTTATATGTTCCTAAGATGCCCTATGGGATGAACATATACCTTCCCTAAACCGTGTGAACCCGAAAGTTTACACAAGACATTCTCTTCCGGTGTTTTACCAGATACTTTTCAATTCTACGACTTCTTCGAAGACGAGAAGCGAATGAAATGTTATGCATTGAAGAAGTGGGAGTCGACCCCGAACCTTTGTGTTCTTGCCCATGGACTCGATGTGGAGCTTATCATGAAAGCTTCTTGCAAGAATATTTAATCATTTGAATAATTCTTTCGGTGTCATTGAATTGGATCCCTTGCAGTTATGGTCCCGACCATACTAACCTTATTCATTATTTCTGAAAGGAAACCATTCTAGTGCCTCGTCTATTTTTGACGTGATTAAAGTATCCGCTATCACAAGTCAACGACCCAGTCCAACTTCTATCATGTTCTACCTTCGAGTATTACCCCCTTGAATCCCGATGATATCATGGGACTGCAATACTTCTTATGAGTCTTCGTCAAGTATTCCTTCTCACTGATTCAGTATTCCACGGGTTTTTGGGTTGTTTGTCAACTGAGAACATCGATAAGTGAATCGAATCCACCCTGTGATCCAATACTCCTAGTAATGTACTGCTGGGAAATTTAACTTTCAACTCATGTCATTCTTAGCCTAATCGGCTACTTCGTTATCTTAACTATGCTACCTAGTACTGCTTCTCGGAGCACAATTTTGACGATGAGTTAAACTTACGTCGATCTTCATCGTCACATCATCTCGCCTTGAACAGCAAGCTTGATTTCGAGTTTGTGTCATACCCTTGGTTCCAATAACCTTTCGCTTCATCATTCCTTTGACTTGATGTCATCGCTGACCGATTACATCTTCATGAAATCTCTCGACAAATGTGTCGTGATCATCGTCAACATTCTGAGCTATTCCAGGATATCAATTGAGTTCATGATAAGAAATACCACCCTTGCCCTCGATGATTTGTGTTATCATCGACCACTTTATTGACTTCCCTCCAACACAGAACTTGTTCTTGTTTTGTGTTGTACCTTGAATTCCTTGACATCCAGCTTAAGCTATATTCTACCTTGAAGTATTACTGTCCTTTTATGCCGAGTATGTTGTGAGGATTGCTTCACCTCTTTGAAAATTCTTGGCATAGTGATACTTCTCACCGTCACCATTCTTTCTTGGTCCCCGTGTTGATTCTAACCGGGATACCATCTAACAAGCGGTGCTGCTTGGATTCTGTACTTCTGGCAACCCTATTGCTTTGAATGTTAACGATCGACAGTTCGTTCTTAGACTGTTGATTATTGAATCGTCACTCTAATATTGATCTTGCTGCCCAAGGTCGTATTTCGGTCACACCTTTCAACTAATGATTAATGGTGTATGTTTTCCTCGGGCATACAACATTATATCATTTGAATTGTCATATGTCATCTCCTTGTTCACATAATTGTGGAGATCCATCTTGTGGAATTCTCGATGAATTGTCGCTGAGTCCATCAGCCACCTCCTCATCCTCTCCTTGGTTTAATGATGAACTATTGCTTCGGGAACCCGCTCCTATAGTTCATTTCCCGAGAATCTTACAATGTCATCTCGACAATTTGTGTTGCACCTTTTCTTCCCGGGCATCCTGATTCTGAGGTATCCTGACACCAAGCAGAACTGGATCTCGGTCAGATATAATGGTTGGAACATAATTCCCGGAGTTATAATATTGGTCCTTTGATGACTCGGTTAGGTGATGTCATGCCTAGCACACCTGGCTGGAGGACTTATTAATATAGTTTCTTTCTTTTGCAAGAATAGCCATTCTTCCAGGAGGAAATTGTAAGACTTATTCTTGAGTTGTTATTGATGGATCCCTTGTGTATCCAAAGCCTGACCTTTATCTGATAACCCTGTCGATGCTATCTCTAAGCATGACTATGGTACTCCGTACATCCTTGAGAACATTTGTGGCCCAATGCTAAATGTTTCTTGAACAGTTACCCAAACACCGTTGTATGGGTGCATATCATGATTCTTCTTACTCCTATTAACTAAATGGCCATGCCTTTGATCTCCGACACGTATATCATGCCCCGCTTAACCTTGGGAAGGATATACTCCTATTTACTTGTGTTTAAACACATTTTCCTTTCCATTGTTTTGTTTAATCTGATAAACATATTTTCCTTTCCATTGTTTTGTTTAACCTTTCTTGTGATCTATATGGTCTAAGCAGCAATATTTTCCTGCTTATGCAAACACCTCGGTGTACAACTCTGCCAGTAAGACCCTGTTACTATATGTTGATAACATTTCGGTAGCCACCGATGGACGAGAACTTTGCCTATTGGTCCGCCTCGTTCAACGAGCAGGAAAATGGTTCTCTTCGTCCCTCGCCCTTGGTACCAACATTGTTACCGACATAACTGACAGGTTATTCTCTAACATGCCTTGCTATCATGGTTATGTAACATGATAGCGCCCTTCCTACTTTTAACCCACATGGTGGGCCCATAACCCACAGTTCCACAGGATCGAAACCTGACTCTCCTGTACACCCCCTGTTCCCAAGGTTGTTCCTCGCGCGTGGCCTCGTATGTAATTCACGAGCCACCTTCCGTGAGATCACCGATTCTGGTATTAAACACAATACTTATTCCCGTTGCTCTGAACCCCAGACATCGAACGATTGTCTATCCGCTTGAAACTTCATATGGTACCTTCTTACTTGGCTCTCGATGTGTTTCGTTTGTTCAACTCGAGAGATACTCATGTGATCATTCATGGGATAACCCAGATGATTACCCCTTATAGCATTCTATCATTGACGAACTGCCCTTGCCTATTCGTAAGTACGATGGAGTTTCCGAAGAAAGGATGACGACCTTGTCACGATGACCTGGAAGAGAGAAATGAAGGCTGTACTTAATGGATCGACTTTTTCGAGAAGGGCAACCCAGAACAAAAGGGTCCGTTAGAATTTCGTAACCAGAACTTTCCCCTTTCCTCCCCCGCTTAAATCTCGGGACGAGATTTCTTCTAGTGGAGGAGAATTGTGACACCCTAATTGTAATATGCTACAGTGATCAGGGGATTATGATAATCTTTTGCTAATGATGCGTGGATCATCATTTGATCATATCTCTTTTCAAATTCCACCTTGGGATTCAAATTCAAATTTAACTTGAAAATTCCAAACTCTCCAACATGTGAACAAAAATGTTCGACATGGGGCTAATATTCTTTGGATAATTGTCATACAAGATCCAAGTTTATTTGACATAGTTAAAATGTCTCAACAATTAAAACAGTGGTCAAAACTATTTTTGAATTGGTTTTACTGTTATTTAAAATATCAAACAAGTTCAAAATTGCCCTAAACTATTTGTAGCATTTGACAAAATGCTACTGGTATTTTAGGTGGTGGTCCCACGTTTTTCTCTGGCCAAAATGTTTGTGAAGTGGATTTAGCTGATAAAATAAAACCAAAACTGGAAAAGAGATGCGGGAGTGAGAGGTGGGCATTTCCTGCTATTCTGCGCCGGCCCGGCCAACTTAACCCCTCTCGCTCATCTCCCTCCCCTGTAGCGACCAGAGCGGTCGCTACAGGTGCTCGACGCACGCCGTCGCCGCCCAGCCAGCTCGCCGGCGGTATAAAGCGCCTCCCCCGGCTCCCCCTGCCTTCCCCCGAACCCTAGCACTCCTCCCCTCTCTCCCAGATCCGCCGCCACCCCTCTGTTCCTCCTAGCCGACGCGGCCATGGCCTCGTCGCCGGCGTAGATGTGGCCATCGGCCCCGTCTCACTCGGCCGTGCTGTCTGGGAGCTCGCTTGATGTCGACTACGTCGGGCTGCACCGCCGATTTGAGCCCGGGCGCCCTCCTTCGCCGCCGCTGCTTCGTCCCCCACCTCGGGACGCCGCCGTCGATCTCCTCCGCCACCACCTGCTCCGCCTCTCCTTCGAGCCCACTCTGTCGGCTACACCTCACTGTGAGATCCCCCTTCCTCCCCTGCTCCTCTGCTCGCCGCCTCGTTCGCCGTGGAATGCTCGCCGTGAGCCCGTGCTGGGTCCTCCGCCGCTCTTCACCGTCCGGCCCTCCTTGTCGTCGTTTCTACTTGGCCTTTGCCCCGTTTGAACCACCGTGGATCGCTCGTTCGAGCGCCACCAAAACCCCTCGCTAACTCACGCCGTAGCTCCCTCCCCGTCACACGCCGAAGCTCGCCTCCGCCTCGATCGTCGCCGGCGTTTGTTCCGGCCACCGTTGCCCCGGCCACCACCACCACACGAACCGCGGCGCTCGGGCGGTTCGAACGCCACCGGCCGCGCTCGAAACGGCCGCCCACAGAGCAAACCCGAGCCTCGCCGTGGCTCGGCCGGCGTTTTTGGCGCTCGCCGGGGCGCTTCGGCCGGCCTGGCCGACGTGGCACGCCACGTGGGCGCCCTGGGCCCTCCCCTGGCTCGCTGACATATGGGCCCGTGGGGCCGTCGTTGACCGTTGACTCGGTCAACGGCCTGTTTAATTAGTTTTAATTAAGAATAGATTAGGTTAATTAATTTTAGTTAGTTAGGTCACTGACAAGTGGGCCACCCCACTGTTTGAATTAGATTAGGTTAATTTAAACCCTGGATTAACAGTGTGTCAGTGACATGCGGGACCCACCGTCAGTTTGACCCAGTCAACTATCCTGTTGACTGCTGATGTCACGCTGATGTCATAAATGTATTTTCGAATTAATTTAATTAATAGTAATTTCAGAATTGATTAAATCTTTAAAAATTAATAGAAAATAACCCGTAACTCGGATGAAAAAACTGTGTACATGAAAGTTGCTCAGAACGACGAGACAAATTTGAAAACGCGGTCCGTTCATTCACCGCACGTCCCTAGCATAGCTAACATGCAACAAACCACCTCCGGTCCGTCTGTCTGAAAACGCGAAACACCGGGAATACTTTCCCGGATGTTTCCCCCCTTCGCCGGTACCACCTATCACCGCGTTAGGGCACACCTAGCACCGTTATATGTCTTGTCATGCATCGTTATGCATCTGTTTGCATTATATTTATTGTTTCTTCCCCCTCTTCTCTCTGGTAGACTCCGAGACTGCCGGCGACCCCCAGTACGACTACAGCGTTGACGACCCGTCCTTCTCTGCCGAGCTTCCAGGCAAGCCCCCCCCTTGATCAACCCGATATCGCCTATTCCTTCTCTCTACTGCTTGCATTAGAGTAGTGTAGCATGTTACTGCTTTCGGTTAATCCTATTCTACTGCATAGCCTGTCTTTGCTACTACTGTTGATACCTTACCTGCAATCCTAAATGCTTAGTATAGGTTGCTAGAATTACATCAGTGGCCCTACACTCTTGTTCGTCTGCCATGCTATACTACTGGGCCGTGATCACTTCGGGAGGTGATCACGGGTACATATACTATATACTATTACATACTTATATTACTGTTCGGAGATGGGGGCTGAAGGGGCAGGTGGTTCCATCCAGGCAGAGGTGGGCCTAGGTTCCCGACGGCCCCCGAGTGTTACTTTGTGGCGGAGCGACAGGGCAGGTTGTGACCACCTAGGAGACAGGTGGGCCTGGCCCTGGTCGGCGTCCGCGGTTACTTCAAATTAACACGCTTAACGAGATTGGGTATTTGATCTGAGTCTGGCTACGAGCCTATACGCGCTAACCACCACGCGGGAACAGTTATGGGTACTCGACGTCGTGGTATCAGCCGAAGCCTCCTAGACGTCAGCGACTGAGCGGCGCGCGCCGGGTTGGACCGCGTAACGCAACTTCCTTTGTAATGGAGGTTGCTAGGTCTGCTCTCCGGCCGCCCACGCAACGTGCAGGTGTGCAATGGGCGATGGGCCCAGACCCCTGCGCGCATAGGATTTAGACCGGCGTGCTGACCTCTCTGTTAGGCCTAGGTAGGGCTGCGACGTGTTGATCTTTCGAGGCCGGGTATGACCCAGGAAAGTGTGCCCGGCCAGAGGGATCGAGCGTGTTGGGTAATGTGATGCACCCCTGCAGGGAAGTTTATCTATTCGAATAGCCGTGTCCCTTGGTAAAAGGACGACCCGGAGTTGTACCTCGACCTTATGACAACTAGAACCGGATACTTAAT
This sequence comes from Thinopyrum elongatum, assembly GCA_011799875.1. Taxonomy (NCBI): domain Eukaryota; kingdom Viridiplantae; phylum Streptophyta; class Magnoliopsida; order Poales; family Poaceae; genus Thinopyrum; species Thinopyrum elongatum. The sequence goes on from CM022298.1 coordinate 586,730,336, forward strand.
AAAACACACCCTTTCAAGTGCCAGATACAACCCGGTGATCGCTCTCTCACAGGGCGACGAGGAGAGGATCATCGGGTAGGATTATGCTATGCGATGCTACTTGGTGAACTTACCATCTACTCTCTTCTACATGCTGCAAGATGGAGGCTGCCAGAAGCGTAGTCTTCGACAGGATTAGATATCCCCCCTCTTATTCTGGCTTTCTGCAGTTCAGTCCACTGATATGGCCCTTTACACATATATCCATGCATATGTAGTGTAGCTCCTTGCTTGCGAGTACTTTGGATGAGTACTCACGGTTGCTTTGCTCCCCCCTTTTCCCCCCTTTCTTTTCTTTCTAGTTGTCACAACCAGATGCTGGAGTTCAGGAGCCAGACGCCACCGTTGACGATGACCCCTACTACTCTGGAGGTGCCTACTACTACGTGCAGGCTGTCGACGACGACCAGGAGTAGTTTAGGAGGATCCCAGGCAGGAGGCCTGCGCCTCTTTCGATATGTATCCCAGTTTGTGCTAGCCATCTTATGGCAACTTGTTTAACTTAAGTCTGTACTCAGATATTGTTGCTTCCGCTGACTCGTCTATGATCGAGCGCTTGTATTCGAGCCCTCGAGGCCCCTAGCTTATATTATGTTGCTTGTATGACTTATTTTACTTTTAGAGTTGTGTTGTGATATCTTCCCGTGAGTCCCTGATCTTGATCGTATACGTTTGCGTGTATGATTAGTGTACGATTGAATCAGGGGCGTCACACATGCGTGTCCTTCTAGGGTATGGATAAGAGCGAGAGATAGTGCCCCGACAAGCTTCAATCTTCAGGAATCTTTCAACTCATTGTTTTTTCACGTGGGCATTGTCTCTTGGTGAATAACTGGCTGGCCTCTACGTACCATCTTCGCTCTTCAGCCATGCAATTCTTCATGTGATTAGCCTTCAGATAGATAGCTTCTTCTGCCTTTAAGAATTCTTGTGCCAGTGCTTGCGTACATATATGTCGAAGCTGCTTTACTATTCATCATAATTTATTTAATTTTTTTTTATTTTTTTTACAGGGGTCTTCCCTGCCCATATATTTGACATTTCCATATCAATATTTGGTAATATTCCATTTTATAATATTCTAGATTCTATCAATATTCGGGTAGGGTATAGGTCCTCCGCGCTCGAATAATTGATAGCAATATCAATATATGTAATTGGGCTTTATTCAGGCGGCCGCCCATGCCCTGCTATGTCCATATGATCGTCATCTAATAGATGGAAATCATATTTTCGATCGCATTCATTCTTTATTTCTTTAAAAAATTAACCTATTTCTTGTCTTAATTCTTTTAATATTTCTTCCTTTAATTCTTTCTTTATTATTTTTGAAAATTCTTTAAATCTTTTATCCATTTCTTGATTGATGTATTCACTGCCTAAAGGGTCAAGTCCCTTTAGAAGACATTCTTGATATGTTTGATATTTTGGAGACTCTTCCTTCTTTATATTCATCGAGCTTGATGCCTCCCCCTTTGTAGGAGTTGGTGAAGTAGGTATGCCTCTTCTCTTTTGGATATAGTCTTTAGCTTTTGGGTCAATATAATAATTTTCTCCTAATACCTTTCTTGCCGAAAACAAGGCTTCATTTATACTATCGTATTTTTTGAATGTTAGATCTTCTCCTCTTCTTTTTGCGTCTATCTTCTCAATCATAATGTCTTCCCATGTCAAATATATGCCTAGTTTATTTCCATCAAACAAAATATATAATGTTTCTCCTTTTGGTATTTCAATCCTTTCTGACTTTGGCAAATTTATGTTCATTTGGTTAAAATATTCTGCTTGGCTATTGAGAATTGATAACATATATCCTTTTTCCTCTCTCTTGATGGTATATTGGTACCAGAAATTATCCAATATGCACCATTGAATTTCTTCAAGCTTGATATGGGCCTTTGGCTTGAAATTGAATGTATTTGGCTGAAATATTTTCATCATATTTTCTTCTCCAAAGAAGTGGCATTCATCCCTGGTGGGGAATATTCCTTTCTTCATTAATGCAAATTTGATGCACAAGAAAATATGTCAGGTAATGTATTATCCTTTCCCTTAATATGCTTAAAAATAACTTTATACTACTACTACTACTACTACTACTACTACTACTACTACTACTACTACTACTACTACTACTACTACTACTACTACTACTACTACTACTACTACTACTACTACTACTAACGGTGCATATTGGATAATTTCTGGTACCAATATACCGTCAAGGCAGAGGAAAAAGGATATATGTTATCAATTATCAATAGTCTGGCAGAATATTTTAACCAATGAACAGAAATTTGCCAAAGCCAGAAAGGGTTGAAATACCAAAAGGAGAAACATTATATATTTTGTTTGATGGAAAATAAACCAGGCATATATTTGACATGGGAAGACATTATGATTGAGAAGATAGACGTAAAAAGAAGAGGAGAAGATCTAACATTCAAAAAATATGATAGTATAAATGAAGCCTTGTTTTGGGCAAGAAAGGTATTAGGAGAAAGTTATTATATTGACCCAAAAGCTAAAGACTATATCCAAAAGAGAAGAGGCATACCTGCTTCACCAAATCCTACAAAGGGGGAGGCATCAAGCTCGAAGAATATAAAGAAGGAAGAGTCTCCAAAATATCAAACATTCCAAGAATGCCTTCTAAAGGGGCTTGACCCTTTAGACAGTGAATACATAGATCGAGAAATGGATAAAAGATTTGAAGAATTTTTAAAAATAATAAAGAAAGAATTAAAGGAAGAAATATTAAAAGAATTAAGACAAGAAATAGATGAATTTTTTGAAGGAATAAAGAATGAATGCGATCGAAAATATGATTTCCATCTGTTAGATGACGATTATATGGACATAGCAGGCCATGGGCAGCCGCCTGAACAAAGCCCAATTCCATATATTGATATTGCTATCAATTATTCGGGCGCGGAGGACCTATACCCAACCCGAATATTGATAGAATCTAGAATTTATAAAATGGAATATTACCAAATATTGATATGGAAATATCAAATATATGGGCACGGAAGACCCCTGTAAAAATATTAAAATATAAAATAAATAATTAATGATGAATAGTAAAGCAGCTTCGACATATATGTACGCATGCACCGGCACAAGGATTCTTAAAGGCAGAAGAAGCTATCTATCTGAAGGCTAATCGCATGAAGAATTGCATGGCTGAAGAGCGAAGATGATACGCAGAGGCCAGCCAATTATCACCGAGAGACAATGCCCGCGTGAAAAAAGAAATAAGATTCATGAAGATTGAAGCTTGTCGGGGCACTATCTCTCACTCTTATCCATACCCTAGAAGAACACACATGCATCCTACTACATATAAAATAAAGAAGCAAAGGCTCCCGAAGGCCTCTCCTGCGGCTATAAAAGGAGACGTCTGCCAAGGAGGAGAGACACCAGACGAAGAAGAACCAGCCACTGATAGAGCAGAGAGCTGCGACTCAGCTAGCAAGCTCGTTGCTCAGTAGTAGTAGTAGTAGTTCCTCATCCTGTAATAAGAGCCACCATATTCAGTGCATTGTAAACTCACGAAGGTAGTTAGAAGGTAATTTCCTTTAGCTTGTGTAATCCCTTCGGGGCCTCCCGAAAGGGAAAGCAATATGTAAATTATGTTGTGGAAATGATGTAGTTTCGTGTTTCACTTGGTATTTTTATTTATGAATTTGTGGGACGAGTTATTATGGTAGGGATCCTATAGGAGAAACCTCTGCTGGTAGTTCTCTGTTTAGCATTGTGTGGCGTTTGAATGAGAACCTTGTGGCCGTAGAGAAGTGTTCCCTTCATGTGGAACTACCTGGGAAGACGATAGAAATTTATCCCATAAATTTGCAATTAAAAATATCAAGTAAACAAACCTAGCTACATCTGATACAACATAATGAAAAATATGGTGCGTACTGAGTAGGATTTTACACCACTACGCACACTGTTGGTCGTATTATTGGCCTCACCAGCCCTTAATATATCCTGCATTAAAGAAATAACCAGGTTAGAACGTGCAAAATTAAATATTGCTATGAATAGTGAAGTACTATTCCAAATAGTGTACTGAATAGTAAACTATTGTGAATAGTACCCTACCTAGTGAATAGTAAATAATATTCAGATAAAAAGCGCATATCTGTCGGCGGAGAGATAGGGGGCACCGACTTGGGGAGGGGAACTCCCTTTGGTGCACCGACCAAGGAGAGGAACCCCCCGCCAACTCCAAATCTGCCCTCAATGCTTGTCCTACAAGCTAGAGGGCGCCCCACTCTTATTGGGCCCATATGGCCCATTAACTGTCCCCTATGTGGCCTTTCACTAATTCTATTAGCCAATAGCCCCTAAATAAATCCTAGGGGGCTCCCGGTAATTACAAGAACCCTCTCATATTTATATTAGGTCCTCAAAAATTATTTTTGCCTACATAACATTGCCCGATATTCTCCTAGGTCCTTTTGGTAACCCCAAAACACTTCCGATTTCTCTCAAAACTATTTCTTCCATTACCAAAACTATTCCGGTAATATTTTCTCATGTTCCTAACTCCTATATCACTCAACAGATCATAATCCCTTAAGCATGTGACCCTGTAGGTTCGGTGAAATATATACATCAACAAAACATCCTTTCATTCAATGATCAACAATGGAACCGTGAACATCCATGTTGACCCCTATACTCACACAAATGATATTCGAGTGAACCTTTGGTTATCATATAATATTCCTTTTGCTTCACGATTCATTACAAACCTGAGGTGAGATATATCGGTATCCCCGTGAGTCATTCACATACTCACTATACCGGTCTCCTCATTACTGGTTTTTTCTTCTTTCTCGTTGTTGTGTTCCGGCATACCTATGAGCAATACTTCACCTATGTCTAGACAGACGAAGATGGATGCCGTCACACCAAGAGGGCCCTAAGAATATCTATCCATCATTGGAGGATCAAATGCCACTCCTGAGCTATCTTGCCCCTTGTCATACTTTCCGATGAACCTTAAGTTGCTGTTATGATTACCCTGTAACGGATAATGTTGGAACAACACCAAAGTGTATCATCTGGTATAAGGTGACTTGATACTCTCATGGTCTAAGGAACTGAGCATACTTCAACTCTCTGTGTTATAGACTATAGACTTACGACGATAACATCTCAAAGTATAACAAACAAGTTGGGTCAATTCAATATGATTGTCCCTCTAACTCCATACTCTCAAAGTTGTCGGCATCCTTGTTACGCTTAACTCATACCAGTGATCAGGAAAACATAACCATCATGCAACACTTGATCTAGTCCTAGAGGCAAGACTAGGAATCAGGTTTTATCGTTTATTACTCTACGCGTGCTTATGAGTTTTTCTCTGAATCACATATTCAAGAATCATAACAGTTATAACATAGAATATAAACATGGAAATAAATAATACAATTATTATTGGCTCTAGGGCATATTTCCAACACATCTAAAGACACAATATTTCTACGATGTTTGAATGATCTTTATGTTGGGGAACGTTGCATGAAAATAAAAAAAATTCCTATGCCCACGCAAGATCTATCAAGGAGATGCATAGCAACGAGAGGGGAGAGTGTGTCTACGTACCCTCGTAGACCGTAAGCGGAAGCGTTTCACAATGCAGTTGATGTAGTCGAACTTTCTTCGTGATCCAACCGATCTAGTACCGAACGTATGGCACCTCCGCGTTCAGCACACGTTCAGCTCGGTGACGTCCGCGCCTTCTTGATCCAGCAAGACGACGAGGTAGTGGATGAGTTCCTACAGCACGACGGCGTGATGATGGTGATGGTGAAGTGATCTCCGCAGGGCTTCGCCTAAGCACTACGAAAATATGACCGGGGGTGTAAAAGGTGGAGGGGGGCGCCGCACACGGCTAGGCAATTGTCTGTTGTCTGCTAGGCGCCCCCCTCCCACATATATATAGGTGGGAGGGAGGGAGGAGTAGCCAAAGGAGGCGCCCAAGTAGGAGGAATCCTACTTGGGGTCCCTCCCAAGCCGCGCCCCCCTGCCATATATAAACAAGGGGAAGGAAAGAGGGGGGGGGGAGGGAAGGAAGGGGGGGTCCTACTCCACACTTTCCTTTCCCTCCCCTCTTTCCTTCTCCTTCTCATAGGGCTGGCCTCTATAGGAGCGCACCAACCCCTTTTGGGCTGGTGTGCTCCCTCACTTGGCCCATAAGGCCCATATCTTTGCCGGGGGTGCCCGAAACTTCTTTCCGGTGACCCGATAAGTACCCGGTACCCTCCGAAACACTTCCGGTGTTCGAATACCATCGTCCTATATATCAATCTTTACCTCTTGACCATTTCGAGACTCCTCGTCATGTCTGTGATCTCATCCGGGACTCCGAACAACATTCGGTCACCAAATCATATAACTCATATAACACTATATCGTCAACGAACGTTAAGCGTGCGGACCCTACGGGTTCGAGAACTATGTAGACATGACCGAGACACCTCTCCGGTCAATAACCAATAGCAGAACCTGGATGCCCATATTGGCTCCTACATATTCTACGAAGATCTTTATCGGTCAAACCGTTATGACAACATACGTAATTCCCTTTGTCCATCGGTATGTTACTTGCCCGAGATTCGATCGTCGGTATCTTCATACCTAGTTCAATCTTGTTACCGGCAAGTCTCTTTACTCATTCCGTAATACATCACCTCGTGACTAACTCCTTAGTCTTTTGCTTGCAAGCTTATGATGTGTATTACCGAGAGGGCCCAGGGATACCTCTCCGATACTCGGAGTGATAAATCCTAATCTCGATCTATGCCAACTCAACAAACACCTTCGCAGATACCTGTAGAGCATCTTTATGATCACCCAGTTATGTTGTGACGTTTGATAGAACACAAGGTATTCCTCCGGTATCCAGGAGTTGCATAATCTCATAGTCGAAGAAATATGTATTTGACATGAAGAAAGCAATAGCAATAAACTAAACAATCATTATGCTAAGCTAACGGATGGGTCTTGTCCATCACATCATTCTCCTAATGATGTGATCCCGTTATCAAATGACAACACATGTCTATGGTTAGGAAACCTTAACCATCTTTGATCAACGAGCTAGTCTAGTAGAGGCATACTAGGGACACGATATTTGTTTATGTATTCACACATGTATTTAAGTTTCCGATCAATACAATTCTAGCATGAATAATAAACCTTTATCATGAATAAGGAAATATAAAATAACAACTTTATTATTGCCTCTAGGGCATATTTCCTTCAGTCTCCCACTTGCACTAGAGTCAATAATCTAGTTCACATCACCATGTGATTAACACCCATAGTTCACATCGCCATGTGACCAACACCCAAAGAGTTTACTAGAGTCAATAATCTAGTTCACATCGCCATGTGATTAACACCCATAGTTCACATCGCCATGTGATCAACACTCAAAGAGTTTACTAGAGTCAGTAATCTAGTTCAGATTGCCATGTGATTAACACCCAAAGAGTACCAAGGTGTGATCATGTTTTGCTTGTGAGAGAAGTTTAGTCAATGGGTCTGCCACATTCAGATCTGTATGTATTTTGCAAATTTCTATGTCTACAAAGCTCTGCATGGAGCTACTCTAGCTAATTTGCTCCCACATTCAATATGTATCCAGATTGAGACTTAGAGTCATCCGGATTAGTGTCAAAGCTTGCATCAACGTAACCCTTTACGACGAACTCTTTATCACCTCCATAACCGAGAAACATTTCCTTAGTCCTATTAAGGCACCTAAGGATAAATTTGACCTGCTGTCCAGTGATCCACTCCTGGATTACTTTTGTACCCCCTTGCCAAACTCATGGCAAATTACACAATAGGTCTGGTACACATCATGGCATACTTTATAGAACCTATGGCTGAGGCATAGGGAATGACTTTCATTCTTTCTCTATCTTCTGCCGTGGTTGGGCTTTGAGTCTTACTCAACTTCAAACCTTACAATACAGGCAAGAACTCCTTCTTTGGCTGATCCATTTTGAACTCCTTCAAAAATCTTGTCAAGGTATGTACTCATTGAAAGTCTTATCAAGCGTCTTGATCTATCTCTATAGATCTTGACGCCTGATACGTCTCCAACGTATCTATAATTTTTGATTGTTCCATGCTATTATATTATCTGTTTTGGATGTTTTATATGCATTAATATGCTATTTTATATTATTTTTGGGACTAACTTATTAATCTAGAGCCCAGTGCCAGTTTCTGTTTTTTCCTTGTTTTTGAGCTTCGCAGAAAAGGAATACTAAACGGAGTCCAAATGGAATAAAACCTTCGCGATCATTTTTCTTGGACCAGAAGACACCCAGGAGGCTTGGAGTGCAAGTCAGAAGAGCCACGAGGCGGCCACAAGGGGGGAGGGCGCGCCCCCTGCCTTGTTGGCCCCTCGGTGACCCCCTGACCTAGATCTTCCTCCTATATATTCACATATATTCCCAAACCACCAAAGGCATCCACGAAAACACTTTTCCACCGCCGCAACCTTCTGTTCCCGTGAGATCCCATCTTGGGGCCTTTTCCGGCATCCTGCCGGAGGGGGATTCGATCACGGAGGGCTTCTACATCAACTCTATTGCCCTTCTGATGAAGCGTGAGTAGTTTACCTTAGACCTACGGGTCCATAGCTAGTAGCTAGATGGCTTCTTCTCTCTCTTTGATTCTCAATACAACGTTCTCCTTGATGTTCTTGGAGATCTATCCAATGTAATCTTCTTTTGCGGTGTGTTTGTCGAGATCCAATGAATTGTGGATTTATGATCAGCTTATCTATGAATATTATTTGAATCTTCGTTGAATTCTTTTATGCATGATTTGATATCCTTGTAATTCTCTTCGAACTATCGGTTTGGTTTGGCCAACTAGATTGGTTTTTCTTGCAATGGGAGAAGTGCTTGGCTTTGGGTTCAATCTTGCGGTGTCCTCGCCCAGTGACAGTAGGGGCAGCGAGGCACGCATTGTATTGTTGCCATCAAGGATAAAAAGATGGGGTTTACATCATATTGCTTGAGTTTATTCCTCTACATCATGTCATCTTACTTAAGCGTTACTCTGTTCTTCATGAACTTAATACTCTAGATGCAGGCAGGAGTCGGTCGATGTGTGGAGTAATAGTAGTAGATATAGGCAGGAGTCGGTCTACTTGACACGGACGTGATGCCTATATTTCATAATCATTGCCTTGGATATCGTCATAACTTTGCGCTTTTCTATCAATTGCTCGACAGTAATTTGTTCACCCACCGTATTATTTGCTATCTTGAGAGAAGCCTCTAGTGAAACCTATGGCCCCCGGGTCTATTTTCCATCATATTACTTTCTGATCTACTATTTTGCAATCTTTTATTTTCAGATCTATAAACCAAAAACCCTAAAAATATTACTTTATCTTTTGTTTAGTTTTATCTATCTCTATCAGATCTCACTTTTGCAAGTGACTGTGAAGGGATTGACAACCCCTTTATCGCATTGGGTGCAAGTGTTTGATTGTTTGTGCAGGTATTGGTGATTTGTGCATTGTCTCCTACTGGATTGATACCTTGGTTCTCTAACTGAGGGAAATACTTATCTCTACTTTGCTGCATCACCCTTTCCTCTTCAAGGGAAAAACCAACGCAAGCTCAAGAAGTAGCAGGAAGAATTTCTGGCGCCGTTGCCGGGGAGATCTACGCCAAGTCAAGACATACCAAGTACCCATCATAAACTCTCATCTCTTGCATTACATTATTCGCCATTTGCCTCTTGTTTTCCTCTCCCCCACTTCTAAAACGATTTTCGAAAAGGTTTGCCTTTTTATTCGCTCTTCTTCCGTTCATCTTTTTCGTTTGCCCGTGTGTTGGTGTGCTTTCCTGCCTTTATGGAGCAACCAAGGAACGTTGATCCTCACTTTAGGAGGTTGGAAGAAATTGAAAATAATGTTAGGAGCTTCATGTCTTTACAATTTGAGCATAATAATTTCTTTAGAAACGAGCTTAAGGAGCAGAAAAGTTTTATGGAGTACATGAATAAAGAGCTCGATGATATGTCTAAGGAATTTTATGGTTTGAAATCTCAGTTTGTTGATCTTGAAAATTTAGTAGGCCAAATTTCTGATAAACAAGCTACCCTAGTAAATAAGATGGCCGCTAAACCGGAGTCTTTAAATAATGATGAAGATCTTAAAGTGATTGATGTGACTCCTATTGAATCTTTGTTTTCCAATATAAATCTTGATAAAGATGGGACTGGAGATGAGTCAACTTTAGTTAAAAGGCGTCCCAATGATTCGGAGTTTATAGATCTAGATGCAAAAATTGATAAAAGTGGGATTGGAGAGGTCAAAACTTTAAGTAGCAATGAACCCACTCTTTTGGGTTTCAAAGATTTTAATTATGATAATTGTTCTTTGATAGATTGTATTTCCCTGTTGCAATCCATGTTGAATTCTCCTCATGCTTATAATCAAAACAAAGCTTTTACTAAATATATCGTTGATGCCATGATGAAATCTTTTGAAGAAAAGCTTGAATTGGAAGTTTCTATCCCTAGAAAACTTTATGATGAGTGGGAACCTACAATTAAGATTAAGATTAAAGATTATGAGTGCCATTCTTTGTGTGATTTGGGTGCTAGCGTTTCCACGATTCCAAAAACTTTATGTGATGTGCTAGGTTTCCGTGAATTTGATGATTGTTCTTTAAATTTGCATCTTGCGGATTCCACTATTAAGAAACCTATGGGAAGGATTAATGATGTTCTTATTGTTGCAAATAGGAATTATGTGCCCGTAGATTTCATCGTTCTTGATATAGATTGCAATCCTACATGTCCTATTATTCTTGGTAGACCTTTCCTTAGAACGATTGGTGCAATTATTGATATGAAAGAAGGAAACATTAGATTTCAATTTTTGTTAAGGAAGGGCATGGAACACTTTCCTAGAAAGAAAATTAAGTTGCCATATGAATCTATTATGAGAGCTACTTATGAATTGCATACCAAAGATGACAATACCTAGATCTATGTGTTTTTATGCCTAGCTAAGGGCGTTAAACAATAGCGCTTGTTGGGAGGCAACCCAATTTTATTTTTGTTCTTTGCTTTTTGGTTCTGTTTTTCAATAAATAATTCATCTAGCCTCTGGTTAGATGTGTTTTTGTGTTTTAATTAGTGTTTGTGCCAAGTAAGACCTTTGGGATGGCTTACGGTGATAGTTGATTTGATCTTGCTGAAAAACGGAAACTTTTGCGTCAAGTCACAGAATTGTTTAGATTCAATGGAGTGTGGAAAACCCTGAATTGTTTACACAAGATTGATGTACAAATTGCCTCTGTTGTCCTAAGTTTTCAGAATTTTTGGAGTTACAGAAGTATTAGAACAATTTAGATCTTCGCAGACTGTTCTGTTTTTGACAGATTCTATTTTCTATGTGTTGTTTGCTTATTTTGATGAATCTATGGGTAGTATCGGGGGGTATGAGCCATGGAGAAGTTGGAATACAGTGGATATTACACCAATATAAATAAATAATGAGTTCACAACGGTACCAAAAGTGGTGATTTATTTTCTTATACTAACGGAGCTTATGAGATTTTCTGTTGAGTTTTGTGTTGTGAAGTTTTCAAGTTTTGGGTAAGGATTTGATGGAATATGGAATAAGGAGTGGCAAGAGCCTAAGCTTGGGGATGCCCAAGGCACCGCAAGGTAATATTCAAGGACAACCAAGAGCCTAAGCTTGGGGATGCCCTGGAAGGCATCCCCTCTTTCGTCTTCGTCTATCGGTAACTTTACTTGAGGCTATATTTTTATTCACCACATGATATGTGTTTTGCTCGGAGCATCTTGTATAATTTGAGCCTTTGTTTTTAGTTTGCCAAAATCATCCTTGCTGTACACACCTTTTGAGAGGGACACGCATGAATCGCGATTTATTAGAATACTCTATGTGCTTCACTTATATCTTTTGAGCTAGGTAATTTTGCTCTAGTGCTTCACTTATATCTTTTTAGAGCACGGCGGTGGCCTTATTTTGTAGAAATTATTGAACTCTCATGCTTCACTTATATTATTTTGAGAGTCTCTAAACAGCGTGGTAATTTGCTTTGGTTATGAATTTAGTCCTAATATGATAGGCATCCAAGAGGGATATAATAAAAACTTTCATATAAAGTGCATTGAATACTATGAGAAGTTTGATTCCTTATGATTGTTCTGAGATATAGAGATGGTGATATTAGAGTCATGCTAGTGAGTAATTGTGAATTGGAGAAATACTTTTGTTGAGGTTTGTGATTCCTGTAGCATGCACGTATGGTGAACCGTTATGTAACGAAGTTGGAGCATGAGGTATTTTTTGATTGTCTTCCTTATGAGTGGCGGTCGGGGACGAGCGATGGTCTTTTCCTACCAATCTACCCCCCTAGGAGCATGCACGTAGTACTTTGTTTCGATGACTAATAGATTTTTGCAATAAGTATGTGAGTTCTTTATGACTAATGTTGAGTCCATGGATTATACGCACTCTCACCCTTCCACCTTTGCTAGCCTCTCTAGTGCCGCGCAACTTTCGCCGGTACCATAAACCCACCATATACCTTCCTCAAAACAGCCACCATACCTACCTATTATGGCATTTCCATAGCCATTCCGAGATATATTGCCATGCAACTTTCCACCGTTCCGTTTTATTATGAAACGTTCCATCATTGTCATATTGCTTTGCATGATCATGTAGTTGACATCATATTTGTGGCAAAGCCACCTTTCATAATTCTTTCATACATGTCACTCTTGAGTCATTGCACATCCCGGTACACCGCCAGAGGCATTCATATAGAGTCATATTTTTGTTCTAAGTATCGAGTTGTAAGTAAATAAGAGTGTGATGATCTTCATTATTAGAGCATTGTCCCATGTGAGGAAAAAAATAAAAGGGAGGCCAAAGAAGCCAAACAAAAAAAATGAGAGAAAAAGAGAGAAGGGGCAATGTTACTATCCTTTTTTTCCACACTTGTGCTTCAAAGTAGCACCATGATCTTCATGATAGAGAGTCCCCTATGTTGTCACTTTCATATGCTAGTGGGAATTTTTCATTATAGAACTTTGCTTGTATATTCCAACGATGGGCTTCCTCAAATTGCCCTAGGTCTTCATGAGCAAGCAAGTTGGATGCACATACACTTAGTTTTCTTTTGAGCTTTCATAAACTTATAGCTCTAGTGCATCCGTTGCATGGCAATCCCTACTCACTCATATCAATATCTATTGATGGGCATCTCCATAGCCCGTTAATACGCCTAGTTGATGTGAGACTATCTCCCTCTTTTTGTCTTCTCCACAACCACCATATTCTATTCCACCTATAGTGATGTGTCCATGGCTCACGCTCATGTATTGCGTGAAAGTTGAAAAGGTTTGAGAACACCAAAAGTATGAAACAATTGCTTGGCTTGTCATCGGGGTTGTGCATGATTTGAATACTTTGTGTGATGAAGATGGAGCATAGCCAGACTATATGATTTTGTAGGGATAAAATTTCTTTGGCCATGTTATTTTGAGAAGACATAATTGCCTTGTTAGTATGCTTGAAGTATTAATGTTTTTATGTTAATATTAAACTTTTGTTTTGAATCTTATGGATCTGAACATTCATGCCACAATAAAGAAAATTACATGGATAAATATGTTAGGCAGCATTCCACATCAAAAATTCTGTTTTTATCATTTACCTACTCGAGGACGAGCAGGAATTAAGCTTGGGGATGCTTGATACGTCTCGAACATATCTATTATTTTGATTGTTCCATGCTATTATTTTATCTGTTTTGGATGTTTTATATGCATTAATATGCTATTTTATATTATTTTTGGGACTAACTTATTAACCTAGAGCCCAGTGCTAGTTTCTGTTTTTTCCTTGTTTTTGAGCTTCGCAGAAAAGGAATACCAAACGGAGTCCAAATGGAATAAAACCTTCGCGATGATTTTTCTTGGACCAGAAGACACCCAGGAGACTTGGAGTGCAAGTCAGAAGAGCCACGAGGCGGCCACAAAGGGGGTAGGGCGCACCCCCTGCCTTGTGGGCCCCTCGGTGACCCCCTGACCTAGATCTTCCTCCTATATATTCACATATATTCCCAAACCACCAGAGGCATCCACGAAGACACTTTTCCACCGCCGCAACCTTCTATTCCCGTGAGATCCCATCTTGGGGCCTTTTCCGGCATCCTGCCGGAGGGGGATTCGATCACGGAGGGCTTCTACATCAACTCTATTGCCCTTCCGATGAAGCGTGAGTAGTTTACCTCAGACCTACGGGTCCATAGCTAGTAGCTAGATGGCTTCTTCTCTCTCTTTGATTCTCAATACAACGTTCTCCTTGATGTTCTTGGAGATCTGTCCGATGTAATCTTCTTTTGCGGTGTGTTTGTCGAGATCCGATGAATTATGGATTTATGATCAGCTTATCTATGAATATTATTTGAATCTTCTCTGAATTCTTTTATGCATGATTTGATATCCTTGTAATTCTCTTCGAACTATCGGTTTGGTTTGGCCAACTAAATTGGTTTTTCTTGCAATGGGAGAAGTGCTTGGCTTTGGGTTCAATCTTGCGGTGTCCTCTCCCAGTGACAGTAGGGGCAGCGAGGCACGTATTGTATTGTTGCCATCGAGGATAAAAAGATGGGGTTTACATCATATTGCTTGAGTTTATTCCTCTACATCATGTCATCTTACTTAAAGCATTACTCTGTTCTTCATGAACTTAATACTCTAGATGCAGGCAGGAGTCGGTCGATGTGTGGAGTAATAGTAGTTGATGCAGGCAGGAGTCGGTCTACTTGGCACGGACGTGATGCCTATATTTCATAATCATTGCCTTGGATATCATCATAACTTTGCGCTTTTCTATCAATTGCTCGACAGTAATTTGTTCACCCACCGTATTATTTGCTATCTTGAGAGAAGCCTCTAGTGAAACCTATGGCCCCCGGGTCTATTTTCCATCATATTACTTTCCGATCTACTATTTTGCAATCTTTTATTTTCAGATCTATAAACCAAAAACCCTAAAAATATTTACTTTATCTTTTGTTTAGTTTTATCTATCTCTATCAGATCTCACTTTTGCAAGTGACCGTGAAGGGATTGACAACCCCTTTATCGCGCTGGGTGCAAGTGTTTGATTGTTTGTGCAGGTATTGGTGATTTGTGCGTTGTCTCCTACTAGATTGATACCTTGGTTCTCTAACTAAGGGAAATACTTATCTCTACTTTGCTGCATCACCCTTTCCTCTTCAAGGGAAAAACCAATGCAAGCTCAAGAAGTAGCAACGCCCAATATGTAAGCAGCTTCACCGAGGTCTTTTTATTGAAAAATTCTTATTCAAGTATCCTTTTATGCTATCCAGAAATTCTATATCATTTCCAATCAATAATATGTCATCCACATATAATATCAGAAATGCTACAGAGCTCCCACTCACTTTCTTGTAAATACAGGCTTCACCGTAAGTCTGTATAAAACCATATGCTTTGATCACCTCATCAAAGCGTATATTCCAACTCCAAGATGCTTGCACCAGTCCATAGATGGATCACTGGAGCTTGCACACTTTGTTAGCACCTTTAGGATCGACAAAACCTTCTGGTTGCATCATATACAACTCTTCTTTAAGATATCCATTAAGGAATGCAGTTTTGATGTCCATTTGCCAGATTTCATAATCAGAAAATGCGGCAAATGCTAACATGATTCGGATGGACTTAAGCATCGCTACGGGTGAGAAAGTCTCATCGTAGTCAACTCCTTGAACTTGTCGAAAACCTTTTGCGACAAGTCGATCTTTATAGACAGTAACATTACCATCAGCGTCAGTCTTCTTCTTGAAGATCCATTTATTCTCTATGGCTTGCCGATCATCGGGCAAATCCACCAAAGTCCACATTTTGTTCTCATACATGGATCCTATCTCAGATTTCATAGCCTCCAGCTATCTGTCGGAATCTGGGCTCATCATAGCTTCTTCATAGTTCGTAGGTTCGCCTTGGTCTAGTAACATGACTTCCAGTACAGGATTCCTGTACCACTCTGGTGCAGATCATGTTCTGGTTGACCTACGAGGTTCTGTAGTAACTTGATCTGAAGTTTCATGATCATCATCATTAGCTTCCTCTCTAGTTGGTGTAGGCATCACGGGAACGGTTTTCTCTGATGTGCTACTTTCCAATTCGATAGAAGGTACAATTACCTCATCAAGTTCTACTTTCCTCCCACTCACTTCTTTCGAAAGAAACTCTTTCTCTAGAAAGGATCCAAACTTAGCAAAAAAGATCTTGCCTTCGGATCTGTGGTAGAAGGTGTACCCAATAGTTTCCTTAGGGTATCCTATGAAGACGCACTTCTCCGATTTGGGTTCGAGCTTATCTGGCTGAAGCCTTTTGATATAAGCATCGCATCCCCAAACTTTAAGAAACGACAGCTTAGGTTTCTTGCCAAACCACAGTTCATACGGTGTCGTCTCAACGGATTTAGACGGTGCCCTATTTAACGTGAATGCGGTTGTCTCTAATGCATAACCCCAAAACGATAATGGTAAATCGGTAAGAGACATCATAGAACGCACCATATCTAATAAAGCACGGTTACGACGTTCGGACACACCATTACGCTGTGGTGTTCCAGGTGGCGTGAGTTGTGAAACTATTCCACATTGTTTTAAATGAAGGCCAAACTCGTAACTCAAATATTCGCCTTCATGATTAGATCGTAGAAACTTTATTTTCTTGTTACGATGATTCTCCACTTCACTCTAAAATTCTTTGAACTTTTCAAATGTTCCAGACTTGTGTTTCATCAAGTAGATATACCCATACCTACTCAAATCATCTGTGAAGGTCAGAAAATAACGATACCCGCCGCGTGCTTCAACACTCATCGGACCGCATACATTGATATGTATTATATCCAGTAAGTCATCAGCTCGCTCCATTGTTTCAGAGAACGGAGTTTTAGTCATCTTGCCCATGAGGCATGGTTCGCAAGTATCAAATGATTCATAATCAAGTGATTCCAAAAGTCCATCTGCATGGAGTTTCTTCATGCGCTTTACACCAATATGACCAAAACGGCAGTGCCACAAGTATGTTGCACTATCATTATCAACTTTGCATCTTTTGGCATCAATATTATGAATATGTGTATCACTACGATCGAGATTCAATAAACCATTTACATTGGGTGTATGACCATAGAAGGTTTTATTCATGTAAACAAAACAACAATTATTCTCTGACTTAAATGAATAACCGTATTGCAATAAACATGATCCAATCATATTCATGCTCAACGCAAACACCAAATAACATTTATTTAGGTTCAACACTAATCCTGAAGGTAGAGGGAGTGTGCGATGGTGATCGTATCAACCTTGGAATCATTTCCAACACACATTGTCACCTCGCCCTTAACTAGTCTCTATTTATTCTGCAACTCCTGTTTCGAGTTACTAATCTTAGCAACTGAACCAGTATCAAATACCCAGGGGCTACTATGAATACTAGTAAGGTACACATCAATAATATGTATATCAAATATACCTTTGTTCACTTTGCCATCCTTCTTATCCGCCAAATATTTGGGGTAGTCCCGCTTCCAGTGACCATTTCCTTTGCAGTAGAAGCACTCAGTTTTAGGATTGGGTCCAGCTTTGGGATTCTTCACGTGAGTGGCAACTTGCTTGCCATTCTTCTTGAAGTTCCCTTTCTTTCCCTTGCCCTTTTTCTTGAAACTAGTGGTCTTGTTAACCATCAACACTTGATGCTCCTTCTTGATTTCTACCTCCGCCAATTTTAGCATCGCGAAGAGCTCGGGAATCGTTTTTGTCATCCCTTGCATATTATAGTTCATCACGAAGTTCTAGTAGCTTGGTGATAGTGACTAGAGAATTCTGTCAATCACTATCTTATCTGAAAGATTAACTCCCACTTGATTCAAGCGATTGTAGTACCCTGACATTCTGAGCACATGCTCAATGGCTGAGCTATTCTCCTCCATCTTGTAGGCAAAGTACTTGTCAGAGGTCTCATACCTCTCGACATGGGCATGAGTTTGAAATACCAATTTCGGCTCTTGGAACATCTCATATGCTCCGTGGCGTTCAAAACGTTTTTGAAGTCCCGGTTCTAAGCCGTAAAGCATGGCGCACTAAACTATTAAGTAGTCATCATATCGAGCTTGCCAAACGTTCATAACGTCTGCATCTGCTCCTGCAATAGGTCTGTCACCTAGCGGTGCATCAAGGACATAATTCTTCTGTGCAGCAATGAGGATAATCCTCAGATTACGGACCCAGTCTGCATCATTGCTACTATCATCTTTCAACTTAGTTTTCTCTAGGAACATATCAAAAAAATATAGGGGAGCTATATCGCGAGCTATCACTACAAAAAAATACACTTCCGTGATGATACGTGTTTGTCGCAGTAGGTCACATTTTTTGTCATGCATGTACATCCATGACGATTTTATGACAGAATCAAGATAGTCATACCTGTGCTGTCGTAGAAGTGTTCCATGACAATACCAAAATTATCATCACGAAAGTGTCCACTTCCATGATGATAAATGGCACGTCATGGAAGTGCTTTCGTCAAGGGTAACCGACACGTGGCATCCACCGTAACGGGTCACCGTTAAGCTATCGGGTTCCGGTTTGGATCCGATAACCCGTTAACAGCCCGGACCAATGGGGATTTTCCACGTGTAAAATCATCATTGGCTGGAGGAAACACGTGTTGGCTCCTCGGTGGGCCAGATGTCGTCCGTCCTATGGAGGAGACATGCCTATGATACGTCGACATGTGGCAGGGCCCAACAGAGGCCCATATAGGTTAAAAAGGCCGGCCCAGTCACAGGCCCGTAGTATTTACTCAGGTACTAGTGGGCCAGCCCAATAACGGCCTGTTTAAACATGGCCCATTTACGGCCCGAAACCAGATCTGGCCCGTTAATTGTTCGCCGAATATTTGGGCCCAATTACGGCCCAGTGACATTTCGGCCTGTTAGAGGCCCGATGTAGACATGGGCCCATTTCAGCCCGGTGTGTCTTTCGGCCTGGGAATGGCCCGTGCTGCCCATGGGCCATATATGGTCCGACGCGACATCCGGCCCTCTAACGGCCCATGATAAAGGTGGCAACAGTTCAGCCCAACGTGACTTTGGGCCTGTTAAAGGCCTGTCGTATAATTCGGCCCGTTGATGCCTCTACTAAGCTTTCGGCCTCTTAAAGGCCCATGATATCAGTGGGCCAACTAAGGCCCGAGATATGTTTCGGCCTGGTAATGGCACGTCATATAACTGGGCCAAAAAAGGCCCGGTCTACATTGCAGCCTGCTGAAGGTCCGTCGACGACTAGTGAAAATTGAGGCCCAACATGCATTTCGGCCTGCTAAAGGCCCATGGTTTCTTCTGGGCCGTAACAGGCCAGCAGAATATTCAGCTTGTTAATGGCCCAAAGCTACATGGGCCCAACTAAGCGATGGGTCCACTAAAGGCCCAACTAAACTTTGGGCCGAATATAGGCCCGTGTAAGTTGTGGGCCTGGCGCAAAGTGTGAAGGCCCCAATGGCCTTTCAGGCCCAAGAAAGTTGCAGGCCGGCCCAATTTTGGCCCGCTAAAAAGCAGGCCCGTTAGAGGCAAATGTTTCGGCCCGGTCGACTACATCAGATTTTCTCCATTTTTTTTCAGATAGCGAATGATGGCAGTAACTAGTAGGAATTAAGAACAAACCTACTCTATACAATAAAGAAATTACGGCATAGTAACTTAGAATAAACCTACACTATACAATAAAGGATTTATGGTATATTACATCCACTGGGCATCGAAGTTCGCCACCAATGATCATAAAGCGCAACGAAGAAGCAGATTACAAAAACTGGGGGCCATTGCAGCGTAACAAAATAATACTGAACCAAGACCACTTCCAAGACAGTTCAAGAAAGGTTAGCCTTGCGCGGGAACTGCTGCGCAAGCTGCTGAGCAAGGCTGTGAGACCGGCCTAGCATGTCGGTCATAGCTTCCAGGTGTAGCTGTTTAGCAATGAGGTTCTCATTGGTGTTCTCCGCAATCTTTCTTAGAGATAGGACTTCAAGTCGAAGTTGAGTTGCAGAATGCCTTTCTGCTTGAACTTGGGACTAAAGAAGTCGAACTGATTCAGACAGCGAATTCTGTGAGCTTGTCTGACTGCTAGTCTCAAGTAACTTAAACACTGCATCAAGACAAGACTTTGGGGTTGTCTCGCTATCTTCAAGATGTTTTGCCTTCTTTGCTGCAATATATGTTGGGTTTGTCTCACAGCCTTTAGCAGACTTGTGCATGCCATCAGGCATATCACCCTGAAACAAGTAGAGAGATGATAGGTTTTGCATGTGTATAAACAAAGATGATAACTGTGCTGTCAATTCCATCCAATTTCAAATTAGAAAATAAAGAGTAAGTTCAAAATATCAATAGCATAATTTGGCATTGTTCATAATGCGGGGAGCTTCACCACACTACTGGATTACCATGTCAACATAACAAGCATATATGGAGGGCAAAGACAATCATTGTATCTATTTTGGTTAATGTGCATGGCATGTTGTTCATATCATCAGCCACATCAGTAAGATAAAACAGGAGATGACAAGGTGCAAACGTGGGCTGCTTCACCACACACTGGATTATAGATCCACAAAAACAAGCATACATATAGGGAGTATTGAGTAATGTGCATGGTATGAATAAGGAATTTGGTTTTACAAGTAAAACTTGGAACTTACGGTTGTTGCGAACATGCATTTTGATAGAAACAGCAAACTAAACAGCAGTTAACGATAGGGAGTATGAGCAAATTAAATGGCAGTTGAGGATAAAGGCTTTAGAAGGACTGACTTACATTAATAGTTAACACCGACTTTATAATGCCCTTCTCCATGTCAAGGGAAGGATAACTCAAGAATTTCAGCACAGAATCTTCTTCATAAGCATTGCCTGTACTCTACATTTTGTAGAGAGTAATTATAGATATGATAATACTGGAAGGGATAGAGGATAATGAAGATAAGATGCAGATTGATGCTACATAATCAACTACCAATCCCTGGAAGTACAAGCGTTACAGGACAAAATGTACTGACAAGAGCAATGGGCTACACTTCTGCACTGGCATTGTCTGTGTATTCAACTTTTTGGTAAGATTAAATATAGATCTGATATTTTTTAGTAAATGGTGGGCGAGGGAGATAAGATGCAGAATGCTACACAATGAACCAATCCCTCTTCCCATAATATAAGAGTGTTTTGAACACTGGTGTATTGTACAAAACGTTCTTATATTATGGGATGGAGGGAGTAGCTGTTAATGTAAGTACAGTGATAGATGACGTTCGGTCCTTACAAGAGGAATGCAGAGCTAAACCTCTTCAAAAGCATTGGGTTGATTCTAAATTTATGTAAGAGTCCATACGGATCTTATAATGTCCACCAAATGGACGATAACGAGGCTAACATGTGCAGTGATGCTACATAATCAACCAACTATGAAAGTAAGTATGGTCATACAAGGCAAGAGGTACTCACAAGAGCAATGCAGTGTGCAATATAGTTGCGAGATTCTGTGGTCCCTTGAGAATGAATGTTCTTCTGCAAACAGTTTTCGTACAAGTGAGACGTTAAGGCACATGCAGAAATGTAGTTCAAATTGTGATGTGATATCATAGACAGTACCTTACGCTACAGACGAGACCAATGTGTAACAAGATTATTCCAGTCACTGTCTGATAAATGTAGCACTGGAGACTTTACAGAAATTTTGTTTAGAGGCTTGCCATTGAAGTGAGCTTGCCTCAGGTAGGAACGATACTTCATCAACGAGTGCTTGAAAAGCGCAACCTGTTGGGAAACGTAGCATGCAATTTCAAAAAAATTCTTACGCTCATGCAAGATCTATCTAGGAGATGCATAGCAACGAGGGGGGAGAGTGTGTCTACGTACCCTCGTAGACCGTAAGCGGAAGCGTTTCACAACGCGGTTGATGTAGTCGAACTTTCTTCGCGCTCCACCGATCGAGTACCGAACGTACGGCACCTCCGAGTTCTACACACGTTCAGCTCGATGACGTCCCTCATCCTCTTGATCCAGCAAGATGTCAAGGAAGTAGATGAGTTCCGTTAGCACAATGGCATGGTGACGGTGATGGTGAAGTGATCCGCGCAGGGCTTCGCCTAAGCACTACGAAGATATGACCGGAGGCGTAAACTATGGAGGGGGGCGCCGCACATGGCTAACAATTCATGTTGTGTGTTCTAGGCGCCCCCTCCCCATGTATATATAGGTGGGAGGGGGAGGGGAGCAGCAAGGGTGCGCCCCAAGTAGGAGGAATCCTACTTGGGGTCCTCCCCAATTCGGCCTCCCCCCTTCCATAATTGCCGGAGGGGGAAAAGGGAAGAGGAAGGAGAGAAGGAAGGGGGGGGGGGGCGAATCCCCTCTTTCCCTTCTCCCACTCGGCCTCCTTCCTTGGGGGTGCGCCACCCCTTGTGGGCTGGTGTGCTCCCCTCTTATGGCCCATATGGCCCATATCTTCCCCCCGGGGGTTCCGGTAACCCCTCCGGTACTCCGATAAATACCCGATACACTCCGGAACACTTCCGGTGTCCGAATACTATCGTCCTATATATCAATATTTATCTCTCGACCATTTCGAGACTCCTCATCATGTTCGTGATCTCATCCGGGACTCCAAACAACATTCGGTCACTAAATCACATAACTCATATAGTACTAAATTGTCATCGAACGTTAAGCGTGCGGACCCTACGGGTTCGAGAACTATGTAGACATGACCGAGACACCTCTCCGGTCAATAACCAATAGCGGAACCTGGATGCTCATATTGGCTCCTACATATTCTACGAAGATCTTTATCGGTCGAACCATTATGACAACATACGTTATTCCCTTTGTCAATCGGTATGTTACTTGCCCGAGATTCGAGCGTCGGTATCTTCATACCTAGTTCAATATCATTACCGGCAAGTCTCTTTACTTGTTCCATAATACATCATCCTGCAACTAACTCATTAGTTACTTTGCTTGCAAGGCTTCTTATGATGTGCATTATCGAGAGGGCCCAGAGATACCTCTCCGATACTCGGAGTGACAAATCCTAATCTCGATCTATGCCAACCCAACAAATACCTTCGGAGATACCTGTAGAGCATCTTTATGATCACCCAGTTACGTTGTGATGTTTGATAGCACACAAGGCATTCCTCCGGTATTCGGGAGTTGCATAATCTCATAGTCGAAGGAATATGTATTTGACATGAATAAAGCAATAGCAATAAAACTGAACGATCAATATGCTAAGCTAACGGATGGGTCTTGTCCATCACATCATTCTCCTAATGATGTGATCCCGTTATCAAATGACAACTCATGTCCATGGTCAGGAAACCTTAACCATCTTTGATCAACGAGCTAGTCAAGTAGAGGCTCACTAGGGACACAATGTTTGTCTATGTATTCACACATGTATTTAGGTTTCCGATCAATACAATTCTAGCATGAATAATAAACATTTATCATGAATAAGGAAATATAAAATAACAACTTTATTATTGCCTCTAGGGCATATTTCCTTCAGTCTTCCACTGCACTAGAGTCAATAATCTAGATTACATTGTAATGATTCTAACACCCATGGAGTCTTGGTGCTGATCATGTTTTGCTCGTGGAAGAGGCTTAGTTAACGGGTCTGCTACATTCAGATCCGTATGTATTTTGCAAATCTCTATGTCTCCCTCCTTGACTTGATCACAGATGGAGTTGAAGCGTCTCTTGATGTGTTTGGTTCTTTTGTGAAATCTGGATTCCTTTGCTAAGGCAATTGCTCCAGTATTGTCACAAAAGATTTTCATTGGACCCGATGCACTAGGTATTACACCTAGATCGGATATGAACTCCTTCATCCAGACTCCTTCATTTGCTGCTTCCGAAGCAGCTATGTACTCCGCTTCACACGTAGATCCCGCCACGACGCTCTGCTTGGAACTGCACCAACTGACAGCTCTGCCATTCAATATAAATATGTATCCGGTTTGTGACTTAGAGTCATCCGGATCAGTGTCAAAACTAGCATCAACGTAACCATTTACGACGAGCTCTTTGTCACCTCCATAAACCAGAAACATATCCTTAGTCCTTTTCAGGTACTTCAGGATGTTCTTGACCGCTGTCCAGTGATCCACTCCTGGATTACTTTGGTACCTCCCTGCCAGACTTATGGCAAGGCACACATCAGGTCTGGTACACAGCATAGCATACATGATAGAACCTATGGTTGAAGCATAGGGAATGACTTTCATTTTCTCTCTATCTTCTGCAGTGGTCGGGCATTGAGTCTTACTCAACTTCACACCTTGCAACACAGGCAAGAACCCTTTCTTTGACTAATCCATTTTGAACTTCTTCAAAACTTTATCAAGGTATGTGCTTTGTGAAAGTACTATTAAGCGTCTCGATCTATCCCTATAGATCTTGATGCCCAATATATAAGCAGCTTCACTGAGGTCTTTCACTAAAAAACTCTTATTCAAGTATCCTTATATGCTATCCAGAAATTCTACATCATTTCCAATCAACAATATGTCATCCACATATAATATTAGAAATGCTACAGAGCTCCCACTCACTTTCTTGTAAATACAGGCTTCTCCGAAAGTCTGTATAAAACCATATGCTTTGATCACCTCATCAAAGCGTATATTCCAACTCCGAGATGCTTGCACCAGTCCATAGATGGATCGCTGGAGCTTGCACACTTTGTTAGCACCTTTAGGATCGACAAAACCTTCTAGTTGCATCATATACAATTCTTCTTTAATAAATCCATTAAGGAATGCAGTTTTGACGTCCATTTGCCAGATTTCATAATCATAAAATGCGGCAATTGCTAACATGATTCGGATGGACTTAAGCATCGCTACGGGTGAGAAAGTCTCATCGTAGTCAACTCCTTGAACTTGTCGAAAACCTTTTGCGACAAGTCGAGCTTTGTAGATAGTAACATTACCATCGACGTCAGTCTTCTTCTTTAAGATCCATTTATTCTCTATGGCTCGCCGATCATCGGGCAAGTCCACCAAAGTCCACACTTTGTTCTCATACATGGATCCTATCTCAGATTTCATGGCCTCAAGCCATCTGTCAGAATCTGGGCTCATCATAGCTTCTTCATAGTTCGTAGGTTCGCCTTGGTCTAGTAACATGACTTCCAGTACAGGATTCCCTTACCACTCTGGTGCGGATCGTGTTCTGGTTGACCTACGAGGTTCTGTAGTAACTTGATCTGAAGTTTCATGATCATCATCATTAGCTTCCTCTCTAGTTGGTGTAGGCATCACAGGAACGGTTTTCTCTGAAGAACTACTTTCCAATTCGAGAGAAGGTACGATTACCTCATCAAGTTCTACTTTCCTCCCACTCACTTCTTTCGAGAGAAACTCCTTCTCTAGAAAGGCTACATTCTTGGCAACAAAGATCTTGTCTTCGGATCTGTGGTAGAAGGTGTACCCAATTGTTTCCTTAGGGTATCCTATGAAGATGCACTTCTCCGATTTGGGTTCGAGCTTAGCAGGCTAAAGCCCTTTGACATAAGTGTCGCAACCCCAAACTTTAAGAAACGATAGCTTAGGTTTCTTGCCAAACCATAGTTCATACGGTGTCATCTCAACAGATTTAGACGGTGCCCTATTTAACGTGAATGCAGCTGTCTCTAATGCATAACCCCAAAACGATAGTGGTAAATCGGTAAGAGACATCATAGATCGCACCATATCTAATAAAGTACGGTTACGACGTTCGGACACACCATTACGCTGTGGTGTTCCAGGTGGCGTGAGTTGTGAAACTATTCCACATTGTTTTAAATGAAGGTTAAACTCGTAACTCAAATATTAGCCTCCGCGATCAGATCGTAGAAACTTTATTTTCTTTTTACAATGATTCTCCACTTCACTCTGAAATTTTTCAACTTTTCAAATGTTTCAGACTTGTGTTTCATTAAGTAGATATACCCATATCTGCTCAAATCATCTGTGAAGGTTAGAAAATAACGATACCCGCCGCGTGCTTCAACACTCATCGGACCGCATACATCGGTATGTATTATTTCCATTAAGTCATTAGTTCGCTCCATTATTCCAGAGAACGGAGTTTTAGTCATCTTGCCCATGAGGCATGGTTCGCAAGTATCAAATGATTCATAATCAAGTGATTCCAAAAGCCCATCTGCATGGAGTTTCTTCATGCACTTTACACCAATATGACCTAAACGGCAGTGCCACAAATATGTTGCACTATCATTATCAACTTTGCATCTTTTGGCATCAATATTATGAATATGTGTATCACCACGATCGAGATTCAACAAGAATAGACCACTCTTCAAGGGTGCATGACCATAAAAGATATTACTCATATAAATAGAACAACCATTATTCTCTGATTTAAATGAATAATTATCTCGCACTAAACAAGATCCAGATATAATGTTCATGCTCAACGTTGGCACCAAATAACAATTATTCAGGTCTAAAACTAATCCCGAAGGTAGATGTAGAGGTAGCGTGCCGATGGCGATCACATCGACCTTGGAACCATTCCCGACGCGCATCGTCACCTCGTCCTTAGCCAATCTTCGTTTAATCCATAGCTCCTGTTTCGAGTTACAAATATGAGCAACCGAACCAGTATCAAATACCCAGGTGCTACTACAAGCATTAGTAAGGTACACATCAATAACATGTATATCAAATATACCTTTGTTCACTTTGCCATCCTTCTTATCCGCCAAATACTTGGGGCAGTTCCGCTTCCAGTGACCACTCCCTTTGCACTAGAAGCACTCAGTTTCAGGCTTGGGTCCAGCTTTGGGCTTCTTCCCGGGAGTGGCAACTTGCTTGCCATTCTTCTTGAAGTTCCCCTTCTTTCCCTTGCCCTTTTTCTTGAAACTAGTGGTCTTGTTAACCATCAACACTTGATGCTCCTTCTTGATTTCTACCTCCGCAGCTTTTAGCATTGCGAAGAGCTCGGGAATTGTCTTCTCCATCCCTTGCATATTATAGTTCATCACGAAGCCTTTGTAGCTTGGTGGCAGTGATTGAAGAACTCGGTCAATGACACTATCATCTGAAAGATTAACTCCCAGCTGAGTCAAGTGATTATGATACCCAGACATTTTGAGTATGTGTTCACTGACAGAACTGTTCTCCTCCATCTTGCAGCTATAGAACTTGTTGGAAACTTCATATCTCTCAACTCGGGCATTTGCTTGAAATATTAACTTCAACTCTTGGAACATCTCATATGCTCCATGACGTTCAAAACGTCTTTGAAGTCCCGATTCTAAGTCGTAAAGCATGGCACACTGAACTATCGAGTAGTCATCAGATCGAGCTTGCCAGATGTTAAAAACATCAGCATCTGCTCCTGCAGCAGGCCTTTCAGCTAGCGGTGCATCAAGGACATAATTCTTCTGTGCAGCAATGAGGATAATCCTCAAGTTATGGACCCAGTTCGTGTAGTTGCTACCATCATCTTTCAACTTAGCTTTCTCTAGGAACGCATTAAAATTCAAGGGAACGGTAGCACGGGCCATTGATCTACAACATAGATATGCAAATACTATCAGGGCTAAGTTCATGATAAATTAAGTTCAATTAATCAAATTACTTAAGAACTCCCACTTAGATAGACATCCCTCAAGTCATCTAAATGATACGTGATCCAAATCAACTAAGCCATGTCCGATCATCACGTGAGATGGAGTAGTCATCAAAGGTGAACATCTCTATGTTGATCATATCTACTGTATGATTCACGTTCGACCTTTCGGTCTCCAGTGTTCCGAGGCCATGTCTGTACATGCCAGGCTCGTCAAGTTTAACCCGAGTATTCCGCATGTGCAAAACTGTCTTGCACCCGTTGTATTTGAACGTAGAGTCTATCACACCCGATCATCACGTGGTGTCTCAACACGACGAACTGTCGCAACGGTGCATACTCAGGGAGAACACTTATACCTTGAAATTTAGTAAAGGGATCATCTTATAATGCTACCGCCGTACTAAGCAAAATAAGATGCATAAAAGATAAACATCACATGCAATCAAAATATGTGACATGATATGGCCATCATCATCTTGTGCTTTTGATCTCCATCTCCAAAGCATCGTCATGATCTCCATTGTCACCGGCTCGACACCTTGATCTCCATCGTTGCGTTGTGGTCGTCTCGCCAACTATTGCTTCTACAACTATCGCTAACGCATAGTGATAAAGTAAAGCAATTACATGGCGTTTGCATTTCATACAATAAAGAGACAACCATAAGGCTCCTGCCGGTTGCCGATAACTTTTACAAAACATGATCATCTCATACAACAATGTATATCACATCATGTCTTGATCATATCACATCACAACATGCCCTGCAAAAACAAGTTAGACGTCCTCTACTTTGTTGTTGCAAGTTTTACGTGGCTGCTACGGGCTTCTAGCAAGAACTGTTCTTACCTACGCATCAAAACCACAACGGTGATTTATCAAGTTTGCTGTTTTAACCTTCAACAAGGACCGGCTGCAGTCAAATTCGATTCAACTAAAGTAGGAGAAACAGACACCCGCCAGCCACCTTTATGCAAAACTAGTTGCATGTCTGTCGGTGGAACCGGTCTCATGAACGTGGTCATGTAAGGTTGGTCCGGGCCGCTTCATCCAACAATACCGCCGAATCAAAATAAGACATTGGTGGTAAGCAGTATGACGATCACCGCCCACAACTCTTTGTGTTCTATTCGTGCATATCATCTACGCATAGACCTGTCTCGGATGCCACTGTTGGGAAACGTAGCATGCAATTTCAAAAAAAAATCCTACGCTCACGCAAGATCTATCTAGGAGATGCATAGCAATGAGGGGGGAGAGTGTGTCTACGTACCCACATAGACCGTAAGCGGAAGCGTTTCACAACGCGGTTGATGTAGTCGAACTTTCTTCGCGCTCCACCGATCGAGTACCGAACGTACGGCACCTCCGAGTTCTGCACATGTTCAGCTCGATGACGTCCCTCGTCCTCTTGATCTAGCAAGATGTCGAGGAAGTAGATGAGTTCCGTCAGCACGACGGCGTGGTGACGGTGATGGTGAAGTGATCCGCGCAGGGCTTCGCCTAAGCACTACGAAGATATGACCGGAGGCGTAAACTGTGGAGGGGGCGCCGCACACGGCTAACAATTGATGTTGTGTGTTCCAGGCGCCCCCTCCCCATATATATATATATAGGTGGGAGGGGGAGGGGAGCAGCAAGGGTGCGCCCCAAGTAGGAGGAATTCTACTTGGGGTCCTCCCCAATTCGGCCTCCCCCCTTCCATAATTGCCGGAGGGGGAAAGGGAAGAGGAAGGAGAGAAGGAAAGGGGGGAGAATCCCCTCTTTCCCTTCTCCCACTCGGCCTCCTTCCTTGGGGGGGGGGGGGGGGGGGGGGTGGGGGGGGGGGGGGGGGGGGGGCGCCACCCCTTGTGGGCTGGTGTGCTCCCCTCTTATGGCCCATATGGCCCATATCTTTCCCCCGGGGGTTCCGGTAACCCCTCCGGTGAAGGAAATATGCCCTAGAGACAATAATAAAGTTGTTATTTATATTTCCTTATATCATGATAAATGTTTATTATTCATGCTAGAATTGTATTAACCAGAAACTTGATACATGTGTGAATACATAGACAAAACACCGAGTCCCTAGTAAGCCTCTACTAGACTAGCTCGTTAATCAAAGATGGTTAAGTTTCCTAACCATAGACATGTGTTGTCATTTGAT
Organism: Thinopyrum elongatum; assembly: GCA_011799875.1. Lineage (NCBI taxonomy): Eukaryota > Viridiplantae > Streptophyta > Magnoliopsida > Poales > Poaceae > Thinopyrum > Thinopyrum elongatum. Next base: position 586,760,317 of record CM022298.1, read on the forward strand.
GAATGGGATCACATCATTAGGAGAATGATGTGATGGACAAGACCCACCCGTTAGCTTAGCATAATGATCGTTAAGTTTATTGCTATAGCTTTCTTCATGACTTATACATGTTCCTCTGACTATGAGACTATGCAACTCCCGAATACCAAAGGAACACCTTGTGTGCTATCAAACATCACAACGTAATTGGGTGATTATAAAGATGCTCTACAGGTGTCTCCGAAGGTGTTTGTTGGGTTGGCATAGATCGAGATTAGGATTTCTCACTCCGAGTATCGGAGAGGTATCTCTGGGCCCTCTCGGTAATGCACATCATATGAAGCCTTGCAAGCAATGTGACTAATAAGTTAGTTACGGGATGATGCACTACGGAACGAGTAAAGAGACTTGCCGGTAACGAGATTGAACTAGGTATGAGGATACCGACGATCGAATCTCGGGCAAGTAACATACCGATGACAAAGGGAACAACGTATGTTGTTATGCGGTTTGACCGATAAAGATCTTCATAGAATATGTAGGAGCCAATATGAGCATCCAGGTTCCGCTATTGGTTATTGATCGGAGATATGTCTCGGTCATGTCTACATAGTTCTCGAACCTGTAGGGTCCGCACGCTTAACGTTCGATGACGATTTGTATTATGAGTTATGTGATTTGATGACCGAATATAGTTCGGAGTCCCGGATGAGATCACGGACATGATGAGGAGTCTCGAAATGGTCGAGAGGTAAAGATCGTTATATTAGAAGGCTATATTCGGACATCGGAAAGGTTCCGAGTGATTCGGGTAATTTTCGGAGTACCGGAGAGTTACGGGAATTCGCCGGGGGAAGTAGTGGGCCTTAATGGGCCATACGGGAAAGGAGAGAAGGGCCTCAAGGGGTGGCCACATGCCCCCCCATGGGCTGGTCCGAATTGGACTGGGAGGGGGCGGCGCCCCCCTCCTTCCTTCTCCCCTCTTCCTCCTTCCCTCCTTCTCCTACTAGGAATAGGAAAGAGGAGGGGAATCCTACTTGGACTGGGGAGTCCTAGTAGGATTCCCCACACCTGGCGCGCCCCCTTTGGGCCGGCCACCTCTTCCCTCCCCTCCTTTATATACGTGGCCAGGGGGCACCCCATAGATACCAAGATTTGTCTTAGCCGTGTGCGGTGCCCCCCTCCACAGTTACACACCTCGGTCATATCGTCGTAGTGCTTAGGCGAAGCCCTGCGCCGGTAACTTCATCATCACCGTCACCACGCCGTCGTGCTGACGAAACTCTCCCTTGGCCTCAGCTGGATCTAGAGTTCGAGGGACGTCACCGAGCTGAACGTGTGCAGACCGTGGAGGTGCCGTGCGTTCGGTACTTGATCGGTTCGATCGCGAAGACGTTCGACTACATCAACCGCGTTACTAAACGCTTCCGATTTTGGTCTACGAGGGTACATGGACACACTCTCCCGCTCGTTGCTATGCATCACCTAGATAGATCTTGCGTGTTCGTAGGATTTTTTTTGAAATACTACGTTCTCCAACATCCGGTACTCCGATAAATACCCGATACACTCCGGAACACTTTCGGTGTCCGAATACTATCGTCCTATATATCAATCTTTATCTCTCGACCATTTAGAGACTCCTCGTCATGTCTGTGATCTCATCCGGGACTCTGAACAACATTCGGTCACCAAATCACATAACTCATATAGTATTAAATCGTCATCGAACATTAAGCGTGCGGACCCTACGGGTTCGAGAACTATGTAGACATGACCGAGACACCTCTCCGGTCAATAACCAATAGCGGAACCTGGATGCTCATATTGGCTCCTACATATTCTATGAAGATCTTTATCAGTTGAACCGTTATGACAACATACGTTATTCCCTTTGTCAATCGGTATGTTACTTGCCCGAGATTCGATCGTCGGTATCTTCATACCTAGTTCAATCTCGTTACCGGCAAGTCTCTTTACTTGTTCTGTAATACATCATCCTACAACTAACTCATTAGTTACTTTGCTTGCAAGGCTTCTTATGATGTGCATTACCGAGAGGGCCCAGAGATACCTCTCCGATACTCGGAGTGACAAATCCTAATCTTGATCTATGCCAACCCAACAAACACCTTTGGAGATACCTATAGAGCATCTTTATGATCACCCAGTTACGTTGTGATGTTTGATAGCACACAAGGCATTCCTCCGGTATTCGGGAGTTGCATAATCTCATAGTCGAAGGAATATGTATTTGACATGAAGAAAGCAATAGCAATAAAACTGAACGATTAATATGCTAAGCTAATGGATGGGTCTTGTCCATCACATCATTCTCCTAATGATGTGATCCCGTTATCAAATGACAACTCATGTCCATTGTCAGGAAACCTTAACCATCTTTGATCAACGAGCTAGTCAAGTAGAGGCTCACTAGGGACACAATGTTTGTCTATGTATTCACACATGTATTTAGGTTTCCGATCAATACAATTCTAGCATGAATAATAAACATTTATCATGAATAAGGAAATATAAAATAACAACTTTATTATTGCCTCTAGGGCATATTTCCTTCACAACCAACCCTTGCTCGTCTTGACAATCCAGTTTGGTCCTCGCCTATTTAAAAGAATGAAATCTTGTGTCTTCTGTCAGCAGAAACATATACAGTAATTACCATGAATAACATTAGTACATTACTTACGCGTAAGTTGCGGAGGAAGATTGGAAATTGTTCTTTGTCTATGGTATAATCTTTCCATGAAGGAAAGATGCGCACAAAGTTCCTGACAACAATATAAGCTTCGTCTTGTAAACTGGGAAGAAGTGGAACAGGAGTCCTATTTGCTGCAATTGGGGCTCTCTCTCGTTCGAAAAGGGATTTGGCAACTGGATTTGGTGTACTCTTTGCTGGAATGGGGTTTTTGCGTCGTAGAGCTGGTGCTATGTCAACTGGCTTCATCATACTGTTTGCGGCAGTTGGGGTCTGCTGAGTTGAGGCATCAGAGATGGCCAGTGTAGTAGGGCTAGAGTCTGCTAGAGTTGTGGCCGTGTTTTCTGGGTCTGGTGATATTGCAACTACACATAATGGGCTATTTGATTTATCAGGTGTCACTACCATTTCCAAATACTTTGTTCGTGCTCCTCCGCGATCAGCAATCGCCCTCTTCTTTTTGAACGTCTGATACACAAGAACAACATTTGAATGGATAAATATGGTATGATGACAGATGGAATATGTACTGAAAATGGATAGGCAGGGCGTATTCACATACACAATGTGTAAACTAAGCTAATGGCAGTGCAACAAAGTAGAAGCAATGCAAAGCATCAGTTGCAAGATATGTGCGACCAATATAACCTTGGAAAGTTAGAGCAAGCACCTTGATGGGTGAATAAGATAGGGCATCTGCCTCTGACTCCTCCACTAGGGAGCTACATTGACTTAGGTCTCCCTCTAGCTCAGAATCACTGTTAGGATCATATTCTGAGCATGAATCTGTAGGTGGAGAGCATTTGCATTGCATTGCATCCAGACTTGATTTCAGTCCCTTAATGCCAAGTTTGACAGCCATGGCATTGTTCTGCTTTATTCTTTTTATGCGCGCAAGCTCATAATCATTATGATGTTGTTCAGTATCTGAGATTCATGAAAACATAAAAGTAGTCAGATTATCTATGGAATGCATTGCGGATTCAACTCGAAGAGTGTCTCCCTATAAACCCCTGCATATGCAAAGTTCACCCCCCAACCGTGCTGACCAGACCACACACAGAAATACAAACCTCTTATGTATCTATAATAGGCAGACACACATTTCAGAACTGAAGTAGGAACATTAGAATCATATCAAATTCGTATTTGAACAAATAAACTAAGGAATTATGAGTGGCATAATGTTTAGCTTCAAGGGTGGAGTGCTGGTAGTGCGACACAAAGCAAGTAGGCAGATTGTATTCCATGTAAAAGATCGTAGTCTATGTAAAAGGTGGAAATGACACTTTCTTTCTATACAATGCAGTGTTCGTTGCCCACACATGATGGAAGAGATCACACAGAGAAATACTATTCACTCATGTCTGCGGTTCCAGTATTTTGAAACAGGGTGGTCTACCCTAAAAGAATATTGACAACAGATATGACAAGGCAAGCATAGATGTAGTGAATCAATCATTACTTGTGAGCTTACTAGGACAAGTATGCAGAATTGTAACTGCAGTAAGAGAACGTCCAAAATCTGAATCAAGATGTTGGTCTAGCACTTATTGTTTGCAACTAATTGACGTGAATAATTGGATATCATATCGAATGAGTAAGAAATACAAGTAAAATTGTCAACAAACCTGGCCTGCAGTAGTAATCTGGGTCAATATCACTATGACCAACAATCCAAAATGACTAGTGTTTGTTCCTACGGCCGGAATTTTGAAACCCTGTGAACTTTATAGGTACTAAAGATTACTGAAATACATCTGAATCATTAAGTGTAGGTAGCACTCAGTACACAACAAACCCTAATGACAGTCCTGCCTAATGAGTAATGAATCAATTAGAAAATGGGTGATGAGGAGTGGCTGCTGAGTGTTCAGGACGTATCTCAGGATAAATCAGGTTGGCTTAGTGGCTGCTGCACGCCTGAGCCCTGAATGGACTGGGAAGGTAGGCACGGCGGCACGCCCGGGCAGCGGTGACGCTGTTGGGCGAGCGGCTCCTGACCTCCTGTTAGTCCAGCGTCTCCTCCTAGAGTCATGCCGCCCGGGGACGGCAAGTCGCCTGCGAGGCAGGCGGCTGGGGGCGAGTAGAGATTGGAAGCGCAGCAGAACAGAGGGGAATCGGGGCCTGGGCCGACCCAAAATCCCAGGGTGGGCCGCGGCCCACCGTGGGCACCCTGCAGATACACACCCGAGCGGCGTACATGCATTTTCGAAACTAAATTAGGAACATTTAGCTGACCAATTAAATGACTCTATTTTAATAATATCAGATTCGTATTTGAACAACTAAGCTTGTTTAGCTTGATGGGTGGAGCAGTGCTATTATGACACGAAGCACATATGCTGATCGTATAGTGATCATAAAAGGGGGAAACCCTAAGCTTTTTTTTGAGCAAAAGAGGGTTTCCCCTCTGATTTCTATTAAAGAAACCACCACGGAACCAACATGATCAATTAAACCCTATTATGACTATGCCATGGCAAATTTAAAGCTGCAAACCGCAGAAATGCTATTTAGCATCCATTGTTTGCTTCGAACTAAGAACTAAATTCTAAGAGCTGAAAAGAAAGTACAGTAACCAAGTTACGATCTATTTTCTGGTTGAGATCAAAAAGTTGAGCAGATATGAAGTACCACCTCTCTTGCGGCGCCGTGTAGGCATCGGGGGTGCGATGGCTGTCGGTGGTGTTGAAGCAGATCTGCGACGGTAGACGGGTGCATCGGGGGATAAGTCCCGTTGCGGTGGACGAGAAGGTCGTGTGAGCGGCCCTGGCAAAGAGGACGACGGCGCTGATGAAGCGAGAGGACACGATGCAAGGCTCCTGGTCCGTCGCCGTGGATGAGAAACGTCCATCTCTAGCAGTGGACGACGCGGTCTTGGTAGGCGCTCCGGCATGGTGGAGGACGGTGGCGATGGATGAGGTGGAGGACGGCGATGATGGATGGGGTGGCGGACGGAGGAGGCTGGTGTGGGGATGGTGTTCTAGCGCGGACGATGTATGAATGGGAAAATGGAGGAAGAGGTACGGGGAACCATGTTTTTTGGACGCGCCTGTCTGAAATAAGGGAAAGTTACGAACTTAGCCCCTGTTTAAAATTTGGACGTCTCGTCGGTTGGGGATAGGACGGTAATCTTGCATCTCCCCAATATTTGCCCAGAGCGATTTCGGGCGAGGAGAGGGTGTTTTGGCGCCCATGGTTGGCGCCCACGGTGTATGAACGGGGCTGACAGGTAGGGCGGTTGTGTCACGTCTGAGTGAAGTTACAAACCTGCCCCTATTGAAAATATTTGCCTACATCGGTTTCGGGCAAGTCGAGTTTGTTTTGCCGCCCACCGTGTATGAATGGGGAAATGGAGGGAGAGACAGAGGTCTTTCGGACGAGCTTGAATCAAATGTGTTTTGTCGCCCATGTTTGGCGCCCACCGTGTCGGAATGGGCTCAGATGCGGTCGTGTCACATCTAATTGAAGTTACTAACCTACCCCTATTGAGAGCAGTGGAAATCAGGCCGATGGATTGTCCGTGTAAGGGGTAGACAGTAATTTCCATCTCCCAAACACTGGCTTCGGGCAGCTGACGTGGGAGTGGATATTTTTCCGCTTCTTTCGAATTTTGGGACAATAAGCATCCACGTTTACCCTGACAACTAAATTCGAATCCATTTTGTATTCCTATACGAATCTTTATAAATCATTCTATGTGTTTTTATATATCTTCAAAAGCACGACAAAGATGTATTCCACTGTCATATATGAATATGATTTACAAATGCCGATACTCGAATTTAGAAGCTAGAATCCAGTTTAAGGAGAATTCGAATATTTGAAACAACTTTATGTCCAACTCAAGTGTCACACGCAGCATAATGTGTACTCCCATTTAGATATGTACACAAGCGATGTCTCAAGATTCAAAATACCGAGTCAATCAACCAATAATGTACAAAACTAATAGACATATAAACACTTATAGAGTTTATGGATCAATAATATCAACTAACATACATAAGCCAGGCCACTGTACTTTTTTTTGCTAGAAGAGCATCTTTTTTTAGCGAAGCTAGTACAACATCTTGGCCCTTTCAGATGCGTGCAACTTAAGGACCATCTATACTACTATTATTGTTGAATGCACATTCAGCCCGATTACATATTTGTAGGTCTGGCACAGCAATCAAAATGAAATGTCTCATAGTCTTATCAATTAATACAGACTTGTGCTAAAAAAATTACAAACCAATAAACAAAAAACAATTATTACATGATCTCTAAAACAAATGGTTTGATCAATTACATGAACAAACAACACAAAGGTTATTCAACGATGGAAAGAACATTTCACCTATGATTTACCAAGTGGGAATTTAATTTCCTTTTTTCCTTCAGGACCTTAACAATGCGGTCAGTCTCAGCTTGCTTCGTTTTGAAATCCACCAAATATTTAATGGTTGTCTTGAGTACTGCTTGTGATTGTGCTGTTTGCTTCCTTAACATGTCAACTTCATCTCTAAGTGCAGAAGCAGAATCTCTTTCTACCAATAGTTTAGCCTCTAGAGCATCAGCAGTTGGCAATTCATGATGCACGATTGGGCCGGTGTCACTGCTGTGGGATGATACAACGTCCATGGGGACCTCGCTCTTTGATCTTGGGCTAACCTATTTTGCCATTAAAGTTTCGATTAGATTCCAAAAAGTTGAAGTTAGCAAAACATCTCAACTTGGAGTTATAACAGCAAACCAGTTAAACAAACAAGGAATTAAAGAGTTTCAATTGGATGCTGAAAAGTAGTTATTAACATCATTGTAACCGGTTGCAGCAGCAAAGCAGTTAAACAAACAAGTTTTGCAAAAGGTACCTGTTGTGGCATTGGAGTTTCTCTTGGATCCTGAAAAGTTGAGCAGCAAGTAACATGATTAGAGCAACCGGTTGCAGCAGCAAAGCAGTTAAACAAACAAGTTTTGCAAAAGGAACCTCTTGTGGCATTGGAGTTTCTCTTGGATCCTGAAAAGTTGAGTAGTCAGTAACTTGATTAGAGCAACAAGTTACAGCAGCAAACCTGTTACACAAATATATTTTTGAAAATGTACCTGCTGTGCAATTGGACTTCCAATTGGATCCTGAAAACTTGAAGTTGGTAAGATGATTACAGCAACAACTTACAGCAGCAAATCAGGTAAACAAGGAAGTTTCTGAAAACATACCTGTTGTGCCAACGGAGTTTCAGTTGGATCCTGCAAACTTGAATATTAGCAATCATAAATAAAGTGTTGCAAGAGCCATAAGAAACTAACATCAAACTAGTAAAACTAACCAGTTTTGGCAATGTATTTAATTACACACGAACTAGTAAAACTAACAAGTTCTTAGCAACGTATTAAAGTAACAAGTCGGTACCGTTTACCAGCAACACAGACATCTGTAAATTTCTTTGATGTAAGCAAAATGATTCCAACACATATACACACACACATATATATATATATATATATATATATCTACTATATATATTATAAGGTTGGACATTCTGCAACCCCCCCTCTATAGTTTCTAAATAAGCTTATTTAGAAACCACCCCACTCCTACCTGTTTCTTTTCCCGAAGGGCAGCGAGCGAGGGAGTGAGCGGCGCGGTAGCGCCGCGAGGGAGCGAGCGAGCTCGGGTCCGCCGCCGGCTGCTGCAGCGCCCCCCCAATAAACCACCTTCTCCATGCCCACCAGCCAACTTCCCAGTCGTGCACCGCCGCCAACCATCTTCCCGGGCCATGCGTGACCGCCAGCCACCTTCCCTAGCCGCACGCAGCCAGTCATGGCCACCAACCACCAAACTCCATCCCCCGCCGCCGAGCGCCACTAGCCCCCAACTATCGCTGCGCGTGCGCCATCTCAAGCCTCGCGACTGCACGTCGCCGCCGACTACCTACCCCAGACCCTTGCCTACACCAGATCCCTCAATCAGCCGGCATTGGTCAGGAACAGGGACGCCGGTCTGGAGCGGTTTTCCCCATGGGCTTGGGTGGTTCCTCCCGGGTCTTCGAGTGCGGCCATCTGTGACTTCCTACACAGCGCGCTGTCCAGCTGGTTGATATTCCTTCTCTCATCCTCTTCTGATTTGAAAATCGCAGAGGTTCCGTCGTCGGGCGTTGGAGACCGTCACGAGGAGGAGGAGCTCCAACCCAGCTCATGTGGGTCAGTGGGTGGGTGCGCCATGCTGGATTTGATGTTGACGACCGTCCCTGCTGCCTGTTCCGTCAACTGCATTGTTGCCATCAGTTGGCCGAGGCCTCGACAGCAGTTAGCCATGGCAGTCTTCTCGCCTTGTTGCTCTAGCTGGGCCACCTCTGGCTCGATCGAGATTGAGCCACCGCACGAGCTCCCACCTATCCCAGCTTCCTCTTCGCACGGACACGACCGAACGACCCCCATCTTGAGCCAACGCCGCCGCACCCACCACTGCAACCAGCCCCGCCCTCGAGCTCCCTCGCCATTGACCCACCCGCCTCCATCACCGTCATTCTTCTCCTCCCATCCCTAAACAAAAAATCCAGCATCGCCCTCATTGAATCCGGGTGAGATTCGGAGGTGAGCTCCACCTTCAGCTCATGGCGTTCGGATCCAGTCCGTCGAGCCTCTTCGTCCTCGTTGTCTCCGGTAACAGCTGCTCTGGTCTCTCATCTCATCATGGCGGTCTCTGCACCAACGGCGCCGTCCCTTGATGTGCTGGCAACAAAAGCTGAGGCAGCTCCCCGCCCCGTGCAACTTTCCCAGCCTGCGGTCACAGCCTACACCGCCGCCGGTCATGCGTCCCTGGCCACGCAACTCCAATACTGCAGTTAGCTCACGTATAGAACGACAAAAACAAAGTGCAGTTTTTCCTACAATTGGTCATGGGGTTTCTTTCTCTGTAGTTATGAATTACCAAGAGGAGTTAGGTGTTGGTGATGCAACAGTTCTTCTGCGTGGGGATCCAACGTGCTTCTCCTCCAATGGTGCGGCCCGACACTGCTCTGAGCTCTATTTGTGCTGCCATCAGCGCCCTCCCACCCAGCCTCGTGCTCCGTCGTGCTGGGGATTAATGGGGATTCTCTGCTGGAGGCAAGTCCCTGCATTTTTGTTTCTCATTTTGACAGAAAAAGGATGCGGTGACTAGTATGCAGTTAGCTCTAGTCAGCTCTACCCCATCACTTGGCCGCTATATCTCTCCTCCGAAGGCTTCTGTAAATGTAGCAGTTTTGCTTTTTTAAGTGGAAAATTTATTGCTTGAAAAATGGAAGATAGCTTCCTATGATGTATGTACTCCGTAGCAGTTTGCTGTGTAAAGAGAAAAGGCAAAAAGGTAACCAAAAAAACAAGCAGAAAGTTTAGCACGAGATAAACCACTCAGCTTGCTAAGAGAGAATCTCACTTTGAAAATACGAGTGAGGGTTAGCATTTTTATATTCGATAAAACCATATATAATTTTTGCAGTTAACCCCTACAACCGCATCAGTTAGCACTTCGGGATTGTAGTAGTAAACCTCGTTGGCTATAGCAGTTAACAACAGTGACTGCAATGGTCAATTAAAAAAAACTTCAATGTATTACATTAATTAAAAAATGTCAGTTAATATCGGTAACCGCAGTGGTTAATAAAAAAATCAATATATTAAGATGGTTAAAAATTGCAGTTAACTTCGACGATCGTAGTAGTTATCCTCATATGCTATAGCAGTTAACTCCGAAAACTGTAGTACTTTGGATTAAAAAAAAATAAAGAGAGAAAATTGGCCCTTTTTTAAATAAAAAATCAGACATAATTGCAGTTGATATCGCCCGACGTAATAGTCTTGATATTCATGGCAGTTAGCGTGATCCCGAGGAAAAGAATGAAAAAGAAAAAAAATGTATATTCATGGCAGTTAACATCGATATTCATGACACTTAGTGTGACCCCTGACAAAAAAAAATGAACGAAGCAAAAAAATAGTATTGCCTCGGCAGTTAGCTTGCTCATCGCGGGACAGTTAGCTATTTCATTCCTGACAGGTAGCGTGACCAGAGCAAAAAGGAAATTAAACAAAAAAAAATATATCTTTAATCTCAGCAGTTAACTCAGTGTTAACTGCCGCAATCCCCGACCGTTAGCTATTTAACCCCCAGCCGTTAGCTTGAACCGGGAAAAAAACAATGAAAAAAAGTATTTTCAATCCTAGCAGTTAACTTGGTGTAAACTGTCGGAGCCCCGACAGTTAGCTATTTCAATCCCGGCGGTTAACTTGACCAGGGAAAAATAGAAAAAAAGAATAAACAAACAAAAGAAGCAAAAAAATAGTATTATCAGCTCTGGCAGCTAGCTTGCTCATCGCCGGGCAGTTAGGTATTTCATACCCGCAGTTAGCGTGACCCAATCAAAAAAGAAAAAGAAACATTTTCAGTCCCGACAGTTAACTTGGTGCTAACTGCCGCGATTCCTGGCAGTTAGCTATTTCACTCCCGGTGGTTAACTTGACCCGACGATAAAAGTATAGAAGGAAAAAAACAATTTCTTCAATCTCAGCAGTTAGCTTGTCAGCATATGTCAGTTAGCTATTCCACGTGAGCAGTTAGCATGTATTGTAGCAGTTCGGGCAAAAAATGTCGAAAATGATGTTAGTTTTTTGAAAACTGCTCTTAAACCGTAGCAAATCTGAAAATGCGTTATATATGCCAAAGTTCGGGCTAATCGGTAGCTTTCTAACGGTATATCATACACATCATTCCGACAAAAGGTTTGAAAAATTCTTTCACAAAAACATTGAAAACTCGTTTGATGAATTTTTAGTTTTTTAAATTTTGTTCAAAACCGAATCGATTTTGGGAAAACGATCAAGATGAGTTTTTTGCTCCTTTTCAATAATTATCCAATGGTATATCATTTGCATCATTTTGATTAACGGCTCAATAATTACGACCAAAAAACAGTGCGAAAAAACGGTGCTAGAAAAAGTCTGTCCGACAGTTAATTAGTATAGGTCGTACAGTTAGCTGTCTTTTCTCGGGCAGTTAGGAAGGGTTCCTGAATAGCTTATTCAGGAATCAGTTGCAGAATAGTTGGGATGTATATATATATATATATATATATATATATATATATATATGTATAAGTTAAAAAGACAGTGTCCCTCATATAAACCTGACAGTTCTCTATCTATGAACATGCAAACATTACTAGTGCTACAAGTGATAACAGCAAACCATTTAAACAAACATGGTATCAAAACGTAAATTACACGTGAATTCTACTGCACCCTAGAAGTACATATGACCAGCTATCTACGTGCTTAAGTAGCTATTTAAGTTCAGGCAAACAGGTAATTCTTAACAATAAGTATCAAACACATAGATAGGCGTAGTCTATAATAGGATTAACAGGCTATGGCATTATGTAATCAGTAGCAAACTAAATTAAGCCAAGCAACGTAATTGAACAATTTTTCAATAAGTGGCTAACTAAAATTCCGAGAAGCAGGTAACTGAACTTACGCTAGTTCTTTGTACAGGCACACTGCAACTTCTTTTTCGCTTACAAGGTTCTACGAAGGAGTCCATGGCATCAATTGCTTGGATACGTAGTCCCAATACTTATTTCTTCCCACACTACATTGGTAAGTCAAATGGTTAATCTGATAAGATGATGCGTCCTTGATATGTTATATGAGGACGGGTTGCCAGACTAGTTGTAGCCACACACATCACACTGGCTTTTACTGTATATTTCATGCGATTACATTTGGCATATTGAGATCTAAGCAATCTACAAAAGGATGAAAAGACTGGCATCCTTCACATTATTGGCGAACTCAGTTCATAGAAACAAGCAATTCAACCATTCTGTGGATAAATCAAAAGCGCCACTGGAATATTTTTCACTACCCCAATCATACACGCAAAAAGGGGTGACGCCACCGTAGGGGCTGGTATGGGCGGCCGCCTCGGGTGGCTGGAAAGTGTGCACCTAGTTTGAGTCGTCCAGGTTGGCCCAGGCTAGTTTTGTTCGTCCCAACGCACGAGCAGGCAATGTAAAAAAATAAAGAAAAACATTTCAATTTGGATGGGCCAATAACGTAAGTGCAAGGCAGGCCCTATAGCAGGCTCGCGGCCCAAACGAGCGCCTCCCATATCGATCGACAGCAGGAAAAATCTCAATTCGTTCGCTCCAGCCTCGAGTCTGGTTCGCTCCTAACCTAGCCGCCGCTGGACAAACCGACACAGCACTTCCTCGCGCCCTCGTTGGACGCCGGTCGCCGGGCTTCAAGCGAATGGAAGGACAAGAAGATGAGGATCCAACCCTGGGTGTAGCCTGCGTGGGAGGCAGCGGCGGCAGCACGGGCATGGCATCGAGCTTGCGCAAACGGACAGTCGCAGCTTACAAGAGCAGCATGCACAATGAGCAGGTACATCACATCCCTGATTATATCTAATTCAGCTGTTCAATTTCTGGCCAATAGTTAAACCTGACGGTGTTGTAAAACTGCTTGTATGTAGGGAATCTATGAGAAAATGAAACCAATTTCTGCTTATTTTATAACTCCCCCAATCAATACTGAACTGACTGAACCTGATGTATCTAATCAAGTTTCCGGTGCAAACATGCAAGCTCATGTTGTTCTTGAGCCTAAAGTGTCTAATGAACAGACTGCTAATGAAGGATTTGATGCAAATATTTTACATGCTCTTGGTGATGAACATATAGTGTCTAATGAGGGATCTAATGCAAGCATTTTGCAAGCTCGCATTGAAGGATTTAGTGTCTAATGATGATCTGCTATGTTGAGAGAGACATAGAGATTTGCAGGCATTGATGACAAGCAAATTATAGTACATTTTCATGGCTTGAGGAAACGTCGAGGCCATCTACCAGAAAGTCCCCGTATCATGACAACGTAGCATAAATACTTTTCTAATCTGTTGTTTGAAACTATTGGCATACTTGTGCAGGATAGATATATTGATATGCAGTTTGCGCACTGGTTATAGGTGCAATTACACTTTGATATTTTCAGCCAGAGAACGAATAATTCAAGCAGGTACAGACCATGTTAGTAGTCCTTGTACACCATGTTGCATTTTATGTTTTTTGGTGCTTACATCATTTAGTGTTTTATAATCTGGAACTACTTTGGATCATTAGCTGGTTTTCAAAGTGCATGTAGCTTCACATTTCTCAAGTTATGTTGATTTCCGGAGTGCAAGTGCCTTCGTATTTTTTAAGTTAAATTTTCGCCCCTGGTAACTTGAATTCGTGGATCCGCCACTGCACACAAATCATACACGCAGGCCAGTACAAATTAAATGAAATGTAGGGACTTACGCTACCTCGTTGTACAGGCTCACTGCAGCTTTGCATGCGCTTGGGATGTTCCATGTACAAGTCCATGTTACCACTTGCTTGGATGTGCAGGCCTTGTGCTCCTTGCATCCCCCTCTGCATTTTTGACACGACGAATGGTTGATCAAATAAGAGGAATCGACCTTGCTGTTGTACCGGAGGACAGGTACTTACAAGGTTATACCGGTGTGCAGGATGTGTGCCAGATCCCGTAGCGCCGTCATGCTTCACTAAAAAATGGTTTTGCTTGTTTCAGATGATATCTCTAGAAGAAATAAGAGTTAAAGTCAGAGTTGCATAGGCGTGTAAGCTAAGAGAGCAGTGAAAGGATATCCAAACGCCAGCGCATCGACCTTGCTGTTGTACCGGAGGACAGGTACTTACAAGGTTATACCGGTGTGCAGGATGTGTGCCAGATCCCGTAGCGCCGTCATGCTTCACTAAAAAATGGTTTTGCTTGTTTCAGATGATATCTCTAGAAAAAATAAGAGTTAAAGTCAGAGTTGCATAGGCGTGTAAGCTAAGAGAGCAGTGAAAGGATATCCAAACATCATCGGAACAGTGCACAAGGGAGTGATATGTGGATACCTAGTTCGGGCCGGCGTTTGGGCATGCTCGCCTAGCTAGAGTGCGGGTCACTTCAGAGCCGTTGAGGGTGATGCGCTGGCGTTGGCTGGCCGTGCACGGATGCAGATCTTGAGTGGCAGCGGAGCGCTATGATGCGGTGGACGAGACCATTGGTGAAGCCCCAACGGCCTCGGGGGGTGGAGGTGCGACGATGTGCTCGGTGAAGTAGCCCCGGTGAGGTGGGAGACGGCATCGGTGAAGCGCACCTGATGCGGTGGAAGTCGGTATCTGTGAGGCACGTCGGTTGCGGCGGCCGACGTTGTCGGTGGACCACCCGGTGCGGTGGACGAGGGCGTAGATGAGGTAGCTCCGGTGCGGTGGTGAAGCGCGACCGTCGTCTTCGTCGTTGTCATCCGGCACAGAGGTGGGGAAAGAGACGAGACGAGGGGCGATTCGAACTTTGCTTGGGTTGGCGGCGAATTAGGGATTTGAGCGCTCTGGGCACGAAAGGGGACGGTGGAGAAGGAGATTTTGCAGGGCTGGAATTGGGGCCGCCAGATATTTCAATCCGAAATGTGGAAGCGTGAACTTATTTTTTTTCGTGTGTTCTTTTTTGGGGGGGGGGGAGGAGGGAGGGGGGGGTGGCTGGGTGCTAGCGTCCGTACGACAGCATGCTCCCACCCCTACCCAGGCCATACCCCTTTTCTTCTTGTTTCTCCTACATTTGAGAATGCAAATGAATCTTCTTTCATTTGCAAACGAATCTGTATGTATTACCATGCCCGTGTTTTCCTTGCAAATAATTAGTCATTCGAAACGAGATACTATAAATTAATTAATGAGGAGTTATTTGAATTAGAGTGTGTGTCACATAGCGATCTCCAATTCTAACGTGGATTTCACATTTCACGGTATCCACGCTACTTTTTTAGTACAAATTCATATGTATATGATGAACACCATTGTAGTGAGAAAACTTTGGATGAATTCAAACATATGACCTACAAAATAGCACAACAATTGAGTCAATGTCAACTTTTCCAAACCTAGTATGGCACGAATTCAAAATAATTACGGAAGCCATATGCATGGTCCTCAATTCAAATCTTACAATGTACACTAAATTGAAACGTCGATATTAAGTCTCATACTATCTACATTCAAATGTTGTTTTTAGCCCCACCCCCCTCGGCACACACGCTACATACTTCCTGTATCGATCAATCTTTCTCTCCTAACCACCTTAGGAAGCAATCGGTTTCCGACACACGTTCATTCTTTCTCTCCATGTTTCGATCTCTAACTCTCTCAACTACACAACCCCCTTTTCCCACTCTGTTACCAAATGTATCTACCTGACACACCCGCCATTGCACTCCATGCCGAGCTCTCTCTCTCTCTCTCCCTCCCACCCTCTCTCGCTAGATACATGCATTGCCTATCTAGACCCCCCTCTCGTGCGCACACACGCACGTTGTCTATCTAGGTCACTCTCTCGAGACTGTCTCACTCTTTCTTCCGCACGGCGGGCCACACTCGCTCAATATCGCTCTCTTTATCTAAGTCTCGATTAACCTCGCTTTCTTTCACACACAAATGATATATCTCCCTATTCGGGCCTCGATTGACACACTCTATACTGTCTCACGTAGATCGTCTATCTAGGTCAGTCCATCCAAGCCGCCCCCACTCTTTCGACCTCATGGCGGGCCACGCTCGCTCAATCTCTCTCTCTCTCTCTCTCTCTCTCTCTCTCTCTCTCTCTTTGTATGTCTCGATTGACCTCGCTCTTTCTCGGACACAAACGATATATCTCCATGTTTGAGCCCAATTCGACATATTCATATTGTATACTCTCTCACGCACATTGTCTATCTAGGTCACTCTCTCCAACCCGTCTCACTCTTTCGATCGCATGACGACCCACACTCGCTCAATCTCTCTCCCTTTATATATGTAATCGATTAACCTTGCTTCCTCCCACGCACAAAATATATCTACATGTCTCTGACTGGATCATCTCTCAAGCTCTATCTTACAGCCCTCACCCTTCCCAAAAGCTCAATCGGACAATATCTCTCCAGAGCATATATATCTTTTCAACGAATGCCGACCACACTCACTTTGTCTCTCTATCTATCCATGTCTCGATTGACCTCGCTTTCTCACGCCGTATCTTCCACACATTGAAGCTACCTCTCCATCCCTTGCAGAGCCGGAGCTGTTTACATTGCGAGGGGGACTCCAACCTTGGATTAATTTGTGAAGGCATTTATTCCGGTGGGTTTAGATTATATTTTCGTAGCATTCGGCCCACAACTACTCCAAACACCGTTGCAACCCCCGCACCTCCCCCAATTGATTTCCCTCTGGCTCGGCCATCGCTCTCTCACACGTCCTTTCTCACCTTCAACGTCGCACCATGGTATTTTTGCAAAAAACTATGTTGTTCTCTTTAATTATTACTCCCTCCGTTCCAAAATAGATGGCCCAACTTTGTACTAACTTTAGTACAAAGTTAGTACAAAGTTGGGTCATCTATTTTGGAACGGAGAGAGTACAAATAAGCTGCAAAACTACACACCGATAGTCCACCTGTAATGGAACAAATTTCGACCCACAAATTAAAGTGCTACAAACTACACACTGAGGGGCCCACCTGTCATGAAACAAATTTGGACCCATATATAAATTAAAAACTAAAAAGGACGAGGATCGAACATGCGACCAGGGCCTTCAAGCCGCACGTCAATAGGCAACATAGTACATCAACGTTTGTTGTACCCCCTTTGTTGATATAATGTTTTTATATTACCACAGCCTATTTAATGGATAACATGTTTTAATATTATTTTTAGTACATTAGTGGGACCGGCTCGTTAGCATGTACTATTCGCCTTCACTTACTGGTGGGTTCCATGTCTGCTCTCTCTCTCTTTCTCTCTCCTCCCCTTCTACGTTTAGACGCACGGGCAAACACGAAGAACTCGCGGGCGATGTTGCCGTTAACCATATCTGGACGCGTTCACAAGTTACGGCACCAGTTTCGCGTACTAGTAGTACTAGTCAATGTGTACGTGCAATGCACGTTAATTTGGAAGTAAATTAAGTGCATGCGGATATTAAGTAGGATATTATTTGTGTGTTATTATGTGATTAGCACTATTTTTGGCATGAAATTAACTGCACGCTAAACGTGTTGAGTGCTCGACATTGAAGCAGTCTAGGTCGTTGGATTGACATGATTTGATGGCCGAGATTAATTGGATCTGCCCCTTTGGTATAGATGGTATAGATATCGATTATACATGTAACAAATTTAGGAACAAAAGTGATCGTGACAGACAAGTTATCTAGTACTATTTATCTACTACTCCGTAATAATTAAATGCGTTGATAAATAGATGTATCGCCTAGTGCTCGAACAAGGGGACTGGTCGCGCCCTACAAGTATTTGGAATTGACTTCCCTAAGAAAATATTTGGGATTGACGTGGTATTTAATATGAAATGTTTGCGATGAGAAGGAATACATGTGGCTTGATGACGTTTTATATTTAATTTGATACGGCTCTAGCAGAACATTCAATCGATCAAACCATAGATTTCATTCAGTCTGAATCCGACTTTACATTCATACGAAGATCGATCTAAAATAAACAAAAATGATAAACGTTCGGATTTTAAGCATGGCAATCCGAAAGTTTTTCATGGCAAATTTAGATTACGCGGCGGCGGCGGGGGCGTCTTGCGGTGGGAAGCGGCTCCTCTGCCGTGCTCTGTGGTCATCAGGCCACTGACCGACGGCGACGGCGACGGCGGCGTCTTGCGCCGTTGTTGGCATACTCCTGGACGTTGGCCCTAGCTTCAAGGAAGGCCAGAATGTTCTGGACTTCGGTCTCCAGGAGCGAGTCAACTGGCGAGAGGAGGTGACTGGCGTTGGTGCAAGGAAGTGGTCGACGGCGGCCATTCATGCCGCTAAGGGGGGCACTGGCACCCACGCGGGGACAGGCGCTGGCAACGGCGCAGCGGAGACATTCGTGTGCACGGGCACCAGCATGGGCGCGCGCATCAGTGCATGCGCAGGCGCATGTGCTGGCAGGTGCACGGGCGAGTGAAAGTCGGCGGGGACCTTGTGGAACCCCGTGGCATCAAGCTCGGCGACAATGTGTGGCTCCCAACCCATCAATGCCATGGGGATGGGTGCTGGCGCAGTCGGGGCGACGGGAGCCGGAACAGGAGCGGGGGCAGGCGCGGCGTCTTCCCGCAAGGCTAGTTCAAGCTCGTCCCAAAGCGCCTTATGTTCTTGAGACTCCGGCTGGGTGTCTTCCTCAGGAAACTGGAAGACTAAGGCCAGACCATCGTGATGTGGCATGGCGTATGGTTAGGTCAGGCTGGTTGGAGGTAGACGACAGGAGAATCGGAGAGGAAGAGAGAAGATTGTAGCAATACCGGGTAGTGCGGGGGAGATTTTAAACTACGGCACCGGCGCCATTAAAAGTGGGGGAAGT